>JAMZAV010000146.1:0-1200000 GCA_024449915.1 Sweltsa coloradensis | reverse complement strand
CGTGATGACGTCTGAACATTTTCTTGTGGTTACTTTGCTATTTTTATGACATTATGAGAGTAAAAACAAATAATTTTTGATAATTTTTCCCAGCACCTCCACACACTGTTCCGCACACTGTTTGGGAATCACTGGGTTAGAGTCTCTGCTTCCAATGCAGAAGGTCCAGAGTTCGACTTATGCTATAGGCAGATTTTTTTTTTTACTTCTGTTATGTGGATCAGTTCTTGGTTCAGGAATGTGTAAACAGTGACTTTGGAGCCATCCTAGCAACGAGGCACATAATAAATTCTTAGGTTGTTCTGGATAGCCTTCTTGATTCTGGCACTGTTTGCAGGTAGAACCATGTCCAGCTTGTTTGGCCTGTTTCCTAAAGACAAATCTTGTTCGATCATTGATGGTGTTGGCGCCAGCAGGGTTGGCTTGGTCTGCTTTAAATGTAATGTGTCCCACTGAAAATCAGTTGTGACTGAGTGGGTAGACTCTAGAGTCTAGATACATTTTTTCAAATTTAAGTTTGGAAGTCTGTGTTGTGTTAATCTCAAAACACATGTGGTAACCATTTCCAAGAGGTGTTCTTTTTCTAGTTTTTGAATATGTTACATATCTTTAACTCTGTACCTTTCATTTTAATAGCAATGATGACATAAGAATATATTTCAGAAAATATTTGGTGATTTGCGATATTAGAAACAAGCAAAAATTACAATGTAATTTTCGTAAAATATACCATTGATTTTTTTAATGTGAACTATATGTGTCTGGTATTAAATAAGTATTATATTTTGTAGTGAGCTCAATTCTATAATATGTGTAACTTCTTGTTAACACGTAAAATATTATAAAGTTGTGATTTATCAACTATCTACTATCAACTAATAATTATGTAGTAACTTAACTGTAGGCCCAAAGAAGTAGCAGAGATTATACAATTAGGTACACTAAATAACATACACCATATAAATCAAATTTTGAGTGTAAGAATATTGATTTTTATAATATACCAGTATTACTGCAGAAGATGATGGAGTTGTCAAGAATATAGGCCTACTAAATTGGCCTAGCAGTAACTGCCATATCAATGTAGTGTACCACTATTTGGTTCCAGACAAGAGTAAGAGTCCAATATTGTGTCTTCTATTTCTTCAAGTAAGAATAACACTGGAGCTTAATTGTAAAAAAAAAAAAACAAAAAAAAAACAGGTAAAACAAGGTAACCAGGGTCCATAGCACACTTGAGCCACACTGCCTGGCTCTTTCTTTCTTTTCCTCTGATTGAGAAAGAGCCAGGAAGTGTGGCTCGATAATTCATAGTTTCTACTGTGTTCTGGACCCTGGTTATCTTGTTTTACATGTGTTTTTTTACAATTGTCACTTTCCAGGTCAATAAGCTTTTATTACTGGAGCTTTATAATTCTCTTTGTGGAAAACGAATTAATACTAGATTTTTTTATTATGTATATACGTACTTATACTGTCGCATATTATATACTGGATAGAGTATGAACTTACATTTTGATCTCATGTAAAAATATGTATGTATAGTATTTATATGGTATTGCATTTAAATTGCAATTTTAAACTTACAGTCTCTATTTAAAAAAAGTTGTAGGCTATTATTATTTTATTGTATTAGAGTTAAGAAATACATTGGATTTGTTTTTTTATCATATAGATAGAGATGTGGAAAAATGTTTTTTAAAGTTTGAAAATTCGCATCTTAAAAATAAAAATTCGCGATTTTTCGTTATTTACCCCAAAAAATTGATAAAGCACAACTAAAGAAAAAAAGAAAAACGGATAGTTTTAAATTATCGGTATCAGAAATTCCAGGAAAATTTATGATTAATTTAAAAGAAAAAAAGCACATGAGAGTGAGAATCAGTTTTAATTTCAAGCTCAATATCAGCCTTCAGTTTTCAAAGTTTCTGACAGTTTTTACCACATGATTAATTTCGACTACCCGGCACCTCCACCAAAATTACGAAATTATGCATTTTTTTGTAATGTCAATATTTTGAGCTTACTGCGTACAAACGACTTACAATCGCGTTTTATGACCCGGCACCAGTAGTACCAGCCAGGATTAATTTAATTTCGATTACCTACCCGGCACCTCCACCAAAACTTTGAAAAAAAACTTTGTTTGGAATTTCGTGACCTAATTCGCGAATTGTAAATTGGTACCATTCAATCACAATTCAGGTGATTCTTGTGCAAACTGAATTTGAAAGGATTATTGCAACTTTTAAAAAAATCGCGAACTTTGTTATCACCATTTTTGCACATCTCTACATATAGACTATAGTGGATTCACACTAGAAAAAGTTTTTCTTCAACAATCACATAAGACTTTGGTTAGGAAATACTAGTTGGTTTCTTCGAATACAGCTACTGAAATCAGCATTTGGTCTTGGTCGAATCTCTTATTATTACATTCCCGTTTTTCCATTTATTAACAAAAAAGGCTGTTAAAATAATTCTGCTTTAACTCATGTTAAACTCCCTTTTAAAAGTAACTCCGTTATTTTACATTGCACCAATAATATAACATACCGTATTTCTGTGAATAAAATCCAAGGGGAAATTTTAAAGTAATATTAAGTTCAAAATGTTGTATCAGTATTACAAATTTTAGTAGCCAAAATAAAGGAGTAGATATTACCTTACTCACAGGTAGGCTATCATCGCAAAAAATATGGTAAATACTATTTTTTCAGCAGAAAATTTACACATTTTGTTTGTTTTAGGCTACCATGAATATAGCTGCTCTATCGGAAGATTGCAGATGCTGGCGGAATCGGCGGGCCAATAACTCATGAGTAAACAGTATTTAAAATTGGGGGCCGCTGATTGGCTAGAACTAGCCCACCAGTGACGTCGGCATCTGCAAACTTCCGATGGAGTACCCTACCTAGCTATATACTATGGGTCAATAGCCAAAATCCAACAAAAACCTATAAAAAATAAACCACCATTGTATTTTCACACCACATGTCTTTTCTGATGCAATATGTCACATAATGATGGTGTAAAAAATCATTTAATGATCTTGTGCATTTTCCTTCTTATTTTTAATCAGAAACCATCTTCAGTATGCTATATTGACTTGTACTTTTCTTTGTCCAAAATTATTTAAGTGATAAGTATTTCAAAAATGGAATGGTATGTTATGATGTTTTGTACCTATTGTGAAATTCCTTGAAAATGGAAGTACTACTACAACACATATAATGTACCGGTACATATTTCACTTGATTGTCTAAATTATTATGTTTCTAGGACAGATCTAAGCAGTGTTGGGGAAGGAACTTTAAAAAAGAATGCGTCGCGTTCTCGTGAACACGTTCTTTTTTTGTGAACTTTTCAGTGAACTTACTCTTTTTTTAAATGAATGAACTTGAACTTTTAAAAGTGAATTTTGAGAACGGACTTCTCAGTTTTAGAAAGTTCATTTGTAAGTTCTTTCCGTGCGCCGAGTAGCCGTCGATTTGCCGCCGTCGACGCTTAAAAACAATAACAAATCGTTGTTTATCATAGGTCTACGTTGACGCATGTTCAGCTGATTTTGACAAGATCACGCACGATTCACGAAGTTAAAACGATGTACGCCAACTAATTCGGAAAAAAATCTTGGAAGCCTAAAATGCTAAGTATCTGCCTTAATTTTACAAGCTGGTCGACGAGAATGTAGTACAAATCATCAACACGATCAAAGACAGCTCAACACTTTCGTCCGACTCAAACTCGCGAGTAAATTGGTACTCGAACACCCCTAATGTTTTTCCTCGTGTTTTTCTTCATTTTACGCCAGCCTTTAATAAAATAGTGATTTTTTTACAAAAGAACTTTTAAAAGAACTTAGTTCATATTTTAGACAAACTTGAACTTTTCAAAATTTTAGGTTTTAAAAGAACTTGAACTTTTTAAAAGTTCATTATTTGAGTTGTGAACTGAACTTTTCAAAAGTTCATTTTAAAAAAGAACTGACCCAACACTGGATCTAAGTACTATAATAGTGGCCTAATTTAAAACAAGTACTATATTTCCATTGTTAATAATGATTTTCAAATCAACCTCAGCAAAGGACTATGCATTGTCTGTTTTCCTTATCTATGAATCCCCAGATATAAAACAACATGCTACCATCATGTGGCATTTTATTAAATAAATTACACATTGAGAAATACCCATGACAATACAAGACTGTACCAATGTTGTTAATTTTAAAATACCATTAAAGCCTTCAATATAACTCTTGGCTCTCTGTATTGAAAATTTCAAAATCACTTTGAAATAATTGGGGATAAGTCTACAATGTACGGTGTGTATTAGTTTTTCAAAGCCTCTTCACATAAAAATATAAAATAATTCTGTAAGGCACACTATGTGCAAACACTTTTCTAAAATGTTGAAGCAAATGTCGTAGTGAGGGAATAAATGGATAACAATTAGTAAAAAGTGTATTAATTTTAAGACAGTTTTGAATTTAGCCAACAATATACATATGACACATTGTATTGAGAAACACTATAGTATATATATAGAAAATCTGTAAAAAAATAATTGTTTCGTCATAACCTTCTAGGCCTCACCTATCAAACCAGTTTTTAAGGGAGGTTCTCTAGCTTAATTTAGCCTCAGGCGCTGCCCAGCCGAACTGAAAGATATTTTATATTATCTCCTACGGATTTTCGGCGAACCTCAAAACAAGGTACTGTAATAGCAACAATTTCAACAATGTTAAATATTCCATGTTAATCAAATGGGGAAAATAATGAAGAAAACATGAACTTTACAACATTGTTTTGTACACTTGGGCATTGGGCCAAGTTCAAAACCGATCAAATTAGCATGAGAACTCAGTGATGAATCAAGTGTGCATTAAATTTTGGAACGTCTTCATTTTTCGTTCACCAAGTAGATTTTTTTTTTGTGCATACTCAGAAAAATGATGTCTATCTTTGTACATGATTTGTTTTATCAAATTTTGGTCTTGTTTGGTCACATGAAATATGAAAAACATTGTCCAAAAATGACAATTTTAATGTACTTTGAGGGCTCACAGGAATAAACTGTCTTTTAAAGAAAACGGAGCTATATGTACTAGAAATAAGGATTAAGTTATGTATCAATGGTTAGAATAAAAACAGAACCAAAACATGTTGATTTTTCTGTATGTAGGGTAATTTGAAAAGTACTGCACTCTACAGACTGTCATAAGTTGTCAAAACTAAGACAGTTTAACCTCTTAAAATATGCTAGTAAATATTACATTTTACTGTAGGCCCTATATCAGCAAATTATTTTTGATGTTTTACTAACAAATTTTTATTAAGCGAGCGAAGCGAGCGTTTCCATTGACTCTGCCGGAAAAATTAGTCACTGGTTTTGTTTTTTTGTTTTTTTGTTTTTTTTTTTTGTATGTCTCGCCATAACGTTCGAACGGAGGCTCGGATCGAGTTGAAAAGCTTTGTTTCTCGATTGAATCCATTAGTTTTGTGGCAAAATCGTTCAAAAAAAGTTAAAAGTTACATTAAAGTTAATCGAAAGTTTTTTTTTTCAAACTAAACGGAGACAAAATCTGAGATAGCCAAATTATTTAGAATGTCCGTCCGGTCACGAATATGTTAATTTTATTTTGATCCGATAAGTAGTGTAGATGGAAATTACATTATAACAAAAGTAACGTTGTCATGGCAACGAAAAGACGCGCGAAGTTTCTAATGCACTGCCACCTAGAAGTAATCAAAATACTTTCGAGGAAGAGTGTATTATTTGTCACCAAAGAGTTTAAATAGTTTCCCAAGGAGTCAAGGTCCTCTAGATGGCGGTGGATTTTATCCACAAAGTAAAGGTTTACACACGGGTTTACCCAAATACCTTGGCAATAATAAATAATATTGGAAACATGGCCCTGTGGACAGCGAACGTCGCAAATTTTAAAATTTAAAAAAATGTGCAATGTGGGGTCTAGCTATAGCACGTGCTTGCTTATCAACGCGTCCAACTGAGCGTTTCCTAGTTAATATTAACTTCATTTAAATCATAATGCTTTGTTTAGTGACATCCATAACGAATTTGGTTTGAATCTCATTCAACGACTTAGTTTTTTACTTCGGCAACAAGAGTTAGAGGATCTTGGACCTATCTACCAACTTAACAATTTAAACTCCTCAATATCTCTGAAAAGGCTGCGAGAGTGAATAATATTGTTTGTGTAATCCGTACAGACTATTGTATGCTATACACTGTATTTTCTTTCGTTCAAGAAATAAGAAATATGCAATATATAGATAGTACAATACATATAGGAGTTTCATACAATATTATAACTAAGATAAATATCCTCATTCTCTCCATTTTACTGCTTGTAAATCAGTTTTTTTTGTAACTGAATAGGATAGACATACAGAAAGAAAGATAGAAAGATTGCTGGAACCCGTCTGGGCCCGGGGTAGAATTGGCCCAGAGCACTGCTCTGCTAATCGTACAAGGCGATTCAAGAGAAAAAGTCCATCTCGCAAACATCAGCTAATAAGAGATTACTCCCCGAAACTAGAGGCGAGCTCTGCAAATCGTCGTCGGGGACACCTCCCCCTTCCCTTGACGACAACGATGACAATGACACAACGAATGATGACAAAGATGATGACGACCGCGACGAGAGAACCCCCCTTCCTTCCCTTACCCGTGGCTATGGGTCTGACCAGCATGGGCCCCTCCTCCCCATATCCCCTAGGCTAGAGTGGTGCATTATGACCTAACGGTTGACGCGTCCTTAATCCAAATAACCCAAAAAATCCGCTGGTACTGGGAAGTAGTCTACTTTGAAAACAAAAACAAAACAATTTAAATTTTAAGGTTTGGAATTTTAAATGCTATTAGACAAAATTCTTGTTCTATACATTAGGTTTGTGATTTGAGGCTTGGGTGCGGATGCTCAGTTTGTACATTTCGGATATTACATGAGGGGAAATCAACAAATCTTCTTCTGTATTCACCCTCCGGCAGATAACTAAATAATTATTGCTCGTACATAACCCTTTTCCATTCAAGTCACACATTGTTTCGTGCAATCGTGCGACGTGCGAGTCCTCAAACTCCACAAAAAAATGCAATTTTTGGTTGATTTCACCAAATTTTGTGTGACCAAACGGGTTCAAAATTTTAAAAAACAAGCCATGTACAAGGATACCTATCTGAGTATATACACAAACAAATTATCTTGATCCACGGAAATATGTAAGCCTATAGTTCAAACAGTAGGAAAGCACATTTTCGTCATTAATCGTAGCGGTTTCAGCTAACAAAACAATTTAAATTTTAAGGTTTGGAATTTTAAATGCTGTTAGACAAAATTCTTGTTCTATACATTTGGTTTGAGATTTGAGGCTTGGGTGCGGATGCTCAGTTTGTACATTTCGGATATTACATGAGGGGAAATCAACAAATCTTCTTCTGTATTCACCCTCCGGCAGATAACTAAATAATTATTGCTCGTACATAACCCTTTTCCATTCAAGTCACACATTGTTTCGTGCGACGTGCGAGTCCTCAAACTCCACAAAAAAATGCAATTTTTGGTTGATTTCACCAAATTTTGTGTGACCAAACGGGTTCAAAATTTTAAAAAACAAGCCATGTACAAGGATACCTATCTGAGTATATACACAAACAAATTATCATTCTTATACCAAGTCTCTCCCCATCCTCTTAAATTGGTGTCTAATGTAGCTTATGCATCTGGTTTATTTATGAAAGCTAGCTGACAGAAACTTGTTCAAGGGACTCATACGTGTGAGGTATTGGGTTCGATCCCCTTGACACCTGTCTATCTAGGTGCCCGTTAGGGCGCCGCAGCCAAGCCGTGGCGAGCTACACACTCAGGCACCTTATACAGCAAGCAGAGTTGGGGTGATTTCGAGGTGTACACTAGCCGTCATGTAACGTGATGTGAACTTGAAAACTAACACAATCGAGGGGATTTAGGTACCTGACAACACATGCCAAATTTTATTGGGGTACGACCATTCCTTCTTGGTGAAAAAATGGCTTGAAACATGCTCAAAATCACTTTAAGGATGTTAGCTACTGCTACTGCTACTACATCTAATTCGTCAGTTTCAATCGGTCCGCAATTCTGACCAGACGGGTGGGCTACAATGTTCATATTTTACATGGACATTAAGGTTATAGTAATAGCCTATAGTCTCTTTTGAAAAAAAGTTGAAAAAGTTTGCTGGAAGGCTTCCAAATAAAGGTTTTAAAATAAGCCTTATACACTAGGCATACAATCAACAAGTAACTATAGTTACTTGACACTTGTTGAAGGTACAAGGAGAGTTAGGCGGGAAAGTGCGATACGTAAACAAATAGTGGACATTTTAAATTTTTCTTCTTTGTGTGGAACGAGAAAAGATGTCATTATACTCTCATAAAACAAATCAGAAACCGTCCTGGCCTAGGCCCAGATGTAGAAAATTATTTATAATACAACAGTGTAGGTCTAAAGTTCCATTAGGCTATAGGACTAGATAAAATAAATACTTACATTACATGTTTGACAAGCCTAGCCAACCCTAGGCCAGCGCAACCTTGTTCTGACACACTTCCCGCACAAATAACTAGTTTGATTACTAAAAAGCCTAATTCAGATAAACAATATTATGATTGTCCACCTATGCTATCCAAAAATGTACGGAAATAATACACCTATTCTTTTTCTTGCAATGATCTCACGCAAGACTCCTTTCACTATATAAACACAAAAACAAAAACTGTGCAAATTTTTTATGTTCTTTTGTTAATCATTTGATTTACATGGCTGTGGATGCAGTTAAATCTATAAACTAACATTAGTTGTGTGCTTGTTGTAGCATGGGAAAGTTTCAATTGGATGTGAGTTGCCTAGACTTAACCAGTCCTTATACCGTCGTTATACCATGGTTATTGGTTATACCACCTATACCCAGGATGTACATGAATCCGGTTCTAGATATTTTACATCCTATTGTTATTGCTAATACCATAGAAATAAAATCAACTTTGATAAAATTATTATATTTTAACAAATAATTTTGCAATGAAACTTGAAAAAGTAATGAGATCACACACATAACACAAACTTGTAGAAATACAGCCAAACCTTACACACTCAAAAGAAATGAGATCTAAAAAAGGGCCAAGCTCATCTACCCTTCCACATTTGCGCATTCTTAATTGATAAACGTACAGTGTCCCATAACAGCATCCTCGAAAAGCTTGGCAAAATAAAATTTGCATGTTATTACGTTTAAATTAATTAGAAAAAAGAACTTGGATGAACTATTACGTTTAAATTAATAATCGCAAATTCTATTTTGCCAAGCTTTTCGAGGATGCTGTTATGGGACACTGTACGTTTATGAATTAAGAATGCGCAAATGTGGAAGGGTAGATGAGCTTGACCCTTTTTTTAGATCTCATTTCTTTTGAGTGTGTAAGGTTTGGCTGTATTTCTACAAGTTTTTGTTATGTGTGTTAACACTCTACAACAATGGTCATCGTAATATGACGCTCATATGTCCATACCATCGTAGTCGCACCTTCCCCATCTTGAACTATAGGCTCTCTACTCCTACTTTCTTCCTTATCATACTACTTCGTATCTTGTCCAACTTAAGTCACACATGCCACACTGCGTATGAACTTCATCTCAGCTGCCTGTAGAGCGCTTTCTTCTTTCCAGTCCACGTTACAGCACCATCAATTTAAAATAATATTCCTAGTAATTTACGTCCGAATTGTTCAGGGGGGGGGGAGTAGGGGATGCCAAGAGTGACCCTTTACAGGTGACAAAAGTAAGATCAAGGGTGGTTGGGTAGTTAGGAAAGAATGTTGTTAATAGGACTCAATCTCAGTATTTGCCCATGACTGAGGAAAACCTTGGAAAAGCTTTTCAGTCAGGACTGCCCTTGGCTGTTATCGATCCGACGATCTCCCTAATTGGGGTCCCGTGTACTATACCTCTGTATAAGGGGGACCATGGGCTCTGTTAATCCAATTCTGATCTTGCCAGTGGCGTAGGAACCAGGGGTGAATGCCCCCCCCCCCAAGTTTGGCCCAGGGTGGGGCAAAACTAACGTGAGCTAAATATTAATACAGAATTTCCGTAGTAAATATGCACATACATTTATACAATTCGACAGTTACCTTTGTAAAACGAATATGTTTGCCTGTATGCTTCGTTATTACATAAAAAATTAGGTTGAAATTTACTAAAATGGGCCACTTCACGTTAATTTTTTTAGTTTTTAGATCGCAGATAGTTGCTGTAAACCATCGTTTACAGAGTCCGAATGCAGTTAAAACATGACGAAATAATTGTAGTATGGTAGAGAAAAAATCGCATTCGGCCAAAAGGGCCTCCGGCGGATGGGGCTTTGCCCCAGACTTCCACAGCTTCCGCCCAAGAAACTGGGAATGGAAATCCCCCCCCCCCCCCCCAACTTTCAAAACGTTCCCACGCGCCTGAATCTTGCTGTTTGTATGCCACAGCTATAAGTTATTATTATTATTGAAATGTGAGTAACCTGTAGACCCCGAGGAACAAACTTTACTAATTTTTCTGCCAATTAATATAATACATAGTAAAGTAAAGTAAAGTTTTATTGGCCTGTAGATTGGTACAAAATAAAAAAAAATGACAATCAAATGAAAAATCAAATGACTTTTTCATAGAAATACAAAACAACGTAGGCCTCAAGATCTTGGCTACTCGCCCAAACATGTTTTCACTACATTGTCTCTTCACTCTAGCTTTTCAAAAAGAAGTTTTTCGAACTCAAGTCAACCCTTCTACTTTATGGCTGAGGAATCCTTTCATCGGTCTTGCCGGTGACGTAAATCGAACCCAGATCCTCCCCACTACTTTTAAGTTCTGTGGCATGTTCGGGTTCTTATCTCCAGTGGCGTAGCTACGGCTTTACGGGCCCGGGTGCAAACTGGACACGATGGGCCCACCCCATTTTTTATTAATACACACACGCACAAAACAGTACACAAGATAATTGTTTAGAATCAACTTTTGTACTCGACCTCATTTGAAGTTTTTCTTACGGGCTTTTTTCTCTGCAAATACATTTATAATGCCATTGACGTTCATTGCTCAGGTCTCGTGATTTTTAATTGACAATATTGACAAGACAGGAAGTCTTTCTCCAGTCATTGCACTACACAAATACGTTTAATTAGTTTGAGTTTCGAAATGATCGTTCCGCACTTGCCACGGTCACTGGTAATGTGAGGAATAGCATTAAAGCTGTGCATACATCAGGAAAACTTGAAGAAAGGGCAGCTTTGTGTATTATTAACAGTGTTGCAAGTTCCATTAGGCCCTACTGAAGTTGTTTTTAAAATCTATGTTAATAAACATGATCGGAAAGCAAGTAACAGCCCGGGAAACTTCGATGAAATGTCGGTAGTGTGCTTGGAAACGAGTGTCATAGCAGCTGCATATAGTTCATCGTGAGTGATTGTGGAAGAATAGCAAGGAAATTGTTCACGACGTCGTTCATGCCAGAAAATCTCTTCTTTAATTGGCTTGTCACCACATCGAGACTTGCGTAGAAACAATAATTAGGCCTAACTTTGAAGCTCATTTCAGCATTTGTCAATCGCTCGTCTACACAAAGCTCATCAAAATGCCGATTTAATTTTGTATGCGTTTTTCTTCAAATCGAGCTGGTATTCCCCATTTATCACACATATTGGTAGCTACCCCTCTACATTCTTCAAAACTGTTCCTTAGAGATGACAGTGTGTCATATGCATTTTTTAGAAGTGTAGAAACCATGCTTAGATCTTGATTGGAAGATTGCAACAGTTTCGAAACGGCGTTGACTGTTTCAAGAATTTTTGTTTGAACAACCAACAACACAAGTTCAAAATTTTCAAGGTGTTGTTTAATGACAATGCTTCTTTGCGTCTTTGTCAATGAGGAGGAAATAAATTTGAAATGGTAGCCTCAATAATTTTGCATCAAAAGAAATTTGTCACTATCAGGTTAAAACTATACAGAGATTAATGGGACATACATGGGAGTTGGAGAGGGGCCCGGGCCCCTCCGGGGCGCGGGCCCGAGTGCAACTGCACCCTCTGCCACCCGATAGCTACGCCACTTCTTATCTCGTATCGGGAATCGAACCCAAACCCAAAATCTCCCCACTACTTTTAGTTCTGTGACGATTTCGGGTGGTCCGGTACGTGGTCTTGTACATGCGCGTAGAAGCTACCATCCAAGCCAGTCAGGCGAGTGTTGGCGCATTCGCCTCCATCTTTGCTACAGTCAGTTCATCGGTAGACAGGCACGTGGGAGGTCGCTCGGCGAGCTCAACAAGGTAATTTACCCACGGCATTATTTCTACTCGCATGATTCCAATATCTTTTACATTAGCACTACGCAGCGAGTTTTCATGTCTGCTGTTTTCCTTCAATAGAATTGCATTTTATTTGTTATATTTGCTTAAAAGTGTAATTTTATTTCACGTAAGTTCGTTATCGAGTGTCCAATTCCAGTGCAATGACGTGGCTTAGCTTCCTTTGTAGTTTCATTATACATGCTTTCAACATTACATTATTACATAGGGTACATTATTATATAGTGTATTTTATTTAATATATTTCCTTTGAAGGGTTGTTTAATCATTCATGTCACATAGGCCTAAGTTAATTTATCGCCCCATCCCCATTTACTTATGGCTGGAGTATGTGCATGCGTAACATAATTCACATTAGCCATGCGCTGTGAGGTTTTATTAAATAAAATAAATAAATAAAATAAATTCGGCGTTTCTTCGATATTATAGCTATAGTTACGGATTTAAACCGTGGTTATTTCAATTACCATTTTGACGGCAATGACCTTGCATGCCTTCTCATTCAACATCTTTCACATTGGCCCCAAGTAGTGACATAATTGTATTTTATTTAATATATTTCCTTTCAAGGGTTGTTAAATCATTCATGTCACATTCAATTCACATAGGTACCCCACCTAACTTAATAAGTTAATTTATCGCCCCATCCCCATTTAGGCTACTTATGGCTGCAGGAGTATGTGCATGCGTAACATAATTCACATTATAGCCATGCGCTGCGAGGTTCGGCGTTTCTTCGAAATAATAGCTATAGTTCACGGATTTAAACCGTGGTTTTATTATTCATATCGCACTATTTTCATATAATGGATTTAAACCGTGGTTTTATTATTCATATCGCACGTATTTTCATATAGTGCAATCACCATTGTGACGGCAATGACCTTGCATGCCTTCTCATTCAACATCTTTCACGTTGGCTCCAAGCAGTGACATAATTTCTTTGCCGCTTTACTTTCAATAGTAGCTGGCTTATTGCATTTTTCCACGCTGTTTCCAAACTCCATTCAAACGAAGTTAAATTAATGTCATATCGCACAAGCACAAGCAATCATTTCGCACCATTCAATTCCAATGATCCTGCGCGATCGCAATGCGGATAGGGTAGCCTATGCTCTGTACGTTGCGAAATGCGTGATTTCAATTTCCTTCTAGCTCTACGCAGTAAGTTTAATTTGTTTGCAGTTTTCCTTCAATATCATTCTTTTGTATCCACTAGACTCATATTTCGTGACGCATGCATACGCGGCTCAGTTGACTTGCGCTGCATGTCGTTCTCTTTATAGTTCCATGCCTTCTCACTCAGCTCAGCCATGCTCGATGCTCTTACATTTACATGAATGATTTCCTTCAGTATAATTATTGCTAATTATTGTTTCCTTTGTGTTTCCATAAAAGCCTGACCTAATGCGTTATCACCCACTAAATACTTTGACCTTCATGTCCGCCCACTTTACTGCGTGTGTGTGTATGCCTATACCATACTATGGAGATTGGCGATAAGGTCAAACATCGTGTTGGTAAATGGATTATTTGCAGTTTTGCTGGAACGTAGTGAATGAAATCATTTTTCTAGAATACCTACCTGAACGGAATAATTCTTTTGTCCTCGCCAAGCAACTTCCCCCCCCCCCTCACCACCACCACCCCCACCAACCATCCGCTGTAGCCTTTTGACAATGTGCTGGTCAAACGAGTATAATTCTCATCAGTGTCTTTGTTATCTTATCTTCCACAGCCAGAAATGCGCGGCCTCTACAGCCAGTCTGGGAAGGGTAGAGGACTCGGCGACCACCTCGTCCTCATCTCTATTCGAGGTCGTCAACTGATCGACCGTGACGTCAATACAAGTCTGACAAGTCTGTTAGGTGAGCTTACTTCGGGGAATCAATTATTTTTTTTAAAAATTTGTATTTATTAATCATATTGGATTGTCTTTGATTAATACTTTGCCACCCAGTATAAAGCATGATAGTGACAGTGTGGTGTATTGTTATTGTTTGTAGCCACGCCCCTGACCAGAGCTAGTGTCCCTCGCTCCTCTACAAGAAGAATGGTCGTCGATATTGGGTCGCCTCGGGACAACTCTCCATTTAGAGTCGCAAAGACCGGCTCGGCTCAACACTTCTATGCCAGCCTTGCAAGAGTTGCCAGAGACAAAGTGCTTGGTGAGTGAATTTATTCCAACTTTGCTTTTCAGTGGGTGTAGAACAGATGTACATTTTTACAATCTAATAGCAAAGCAAATTGATGAGCCATAATTGTTTGCAAATATTTGCTAGCTTTGCTTTGGAATTGTATAAATGTGCTTTCCTTTTCAATTCAATGGTGTTTAATTAAATAGGGTTTGTTACAAAACGTATAGAATGGATAATAAAATGAAATAACTAAAACTAGGAAACGCTCAGTTGGACGCGTTGATAAGCGAGCACGTGCTATAGCTAGACCCACATTGCACATTTTTTTAAATTTTAAAATTTACGACGTTTGCGTTTCCAGTATTATTTATTATTGACAAGGTATTTGGGTAAACCCGTGTTTAAATCTTTACTTTAAAATCCACCGCCATCTAGAGGACCTTGACTCCTTGGGAAAACTTTTTAAACTCTTTGTTGACAATTAATAGACTGCTTCCTCGAAAGTATTTTGATTACTTCTAGGTGGCAGTGCATTAGAAACTTCGCGCGTCTTTTCGTTGCCATGGCAACGTTACTTTTGTTATAATGTAATTTCCATCTACACTACTTATCGGATCAAAATAAAATTAACATATTCGTGACCGGACGGACATTCTAAATGATTTGGCTATCTCAGATTTTTGTCGCCGTTGAGTTTGAAAAAAAAACTTTCGATTAACTTTAATGTAACTTTTTAACTTTTTGAACGATTTTGCCACAAAACTAATGGCATTCAATCGAGAACAAAGCTTGCGGATGGTGAAAATTTCAACTCGATCCGAGCCTCCGTTTGACCGCTATCATGAGCCAAAAAAGCTGCACGACTTTCCGTTGCCATGGTAACCGTACTTTGTTATAATGTAATTTCCATCTACACTACTTATCGTATCAAAATAAAATTAACATATTCGTGACCGGACGGACATTCTAAATGATTTGGCCATCTCAGATTTTGTCGCCGTGAAGTTTGAAAAAAAAACTTTCGATTAACTTTAATGTAACTTTTTAACTTTTTGAACGATTTTGCCACAAAACTAATGGCATTCAATCGAGAACAAAGCTTGCGGATGGTGAAAATTTCAACTCGATCCGAGCCTCCGTTCGAACGTTATCGCGAGACATACAAACAAACAAAAAAAAAAAAAACAGTGACTATTTTTTCCGGCGGAGTCAAATGGAAACGCTCGCTTAATAATAATAAATTTACTGTACTATTACGCTTCTTCGACATTTTTTTTTGCCTACCTTTTTAGCAACAATTCCTCAAAATGGATGCATTCATTTATGGTTTGCTCAAACTTTAGCTTGTTTTATTGACTCTCAGTTTTGAAGTTTTATTTTTCATTAGGTCATGAAAATTATTCTGATACTTCACATTTTTATGCAAGAGTTTTTACTAAATGTTTTTCTGAATCAATAACATGGCAATACATTTTAATGTGTTGTCCTTTGTTTATTTTACTTGGATTAAATAATACGGCAATTGCTTTCATTATCCTCTTAGCCTAACATTAATAAACCCTTGTTTTGCCATGAAATACTAGGGTATTTAAAATCGAAATTATAGGGGGGGAAAACAAAAAAAAGAAAATTGAAAATGTCTTTCCCTTTTAGGAAATTTTATTGAATCTTACCCCACATTGACATTTAAGCGCCCACCACATTTTTATGGCCTCCCCCCCCCCCCCGCATAGTATTCTGTGAAATTTTTAGAATTCTAAACAAACTAGACCCAAGTTGAATTTTTTATTTCCCTAAATGGCAATTTTGTCAGATATCAACCGACATTGACATAAGTCCCCATTACCACCACCCCTCCCCAAGTCACACTCATTGAAACTACACCCTCCACATGTTTATCATTCCAAAGAATTAAACAAATGAAAATAAAAAATTATTTCCCCAATTGGTCATTTTGACGGATCCTTTCAAACCTTGACATCACCAACCCCTTACAGACATCCCCCACCCCTTTCTCAACTACTTCCCCCATTTTTTCCCAACATCCCCACGCCCTCCTCCCCAAAAAAAGTCTTTACATTTTAGGTCATTTTGTTTGGATTTTATCTGATATTGTTGTCACCTATGACACTTTGCCAAAGTCACACCTCCACCCACCCTCTGCTGCAACCACACCCAATTTTTTGGTTGTAATTAAAAAAAAAATCAAAATACCAATTTTATTTTACTTACTACTTAGCCTTTTAATAATTTGATTAGTTCTAATCTGATCTTGACATTTGCTCTCCCCCCCCCCCCATCGTCCACTATTCCCCAGGATCACTTCCCCCCCAAACTTGAATATAAAAATATATAAATATTTTAATATTTAAAAAATATATAGGTCCATATATATATTTCAATATTTAAAAAAATATATATAATATTCAATGTATTTGATTCCTCTCCCAAGTCATTGTTTCACATGCTATCCACTTTTGACATAGCAACACCCCTTATAGGCCTACCCCTTGATGCCCATCTGGCAGGAGTTTGAAAACTAAAACAAAACTTGAGTTTTTAGATTGTAAACTTACCCACGTTGTTTCTTGTTATGTTGGGTGAATTGAACTTCCAAAAAGTGTTTTTTAAATGAACTTCCTCAAATTTGGCAACTGAACGCCACGTATTGATAGTTGACGAAGCAGTTCCAAGCTTAGACTTCATGTATCCGAACGTTATCATTTGTAGGCGTTTTATTATGAGAAGTAGAGAAGAAGAGAATGAGTGTAGGATAATTAAAACTTCAGTTTGAAATCGACACTCGACTAGTGTCGAAATATCACTATTAAAAAAAGTATTTCTTACAAGAACAGTGTATGTCCAATAATTTCATTTTAATAATCACTCTAGCTGTTGTACTAGTTTCATATTTACGAGTGTAGGATAGTCTAAATGTGATTGGAGATATCAGCTCTGCTTGGTTAAACCGATAGTGAAAAACCGTAGACCATTCAGTGTCATTAATTTCAATGTGAGCTCCACACAACTATTTTCTAATGCTGGCTTGGTTGTTTCATTGACATAACATGTAGATTAATACATACAACATGCTCATCCTACATTATAATTTGAAAAAGATTGTTGGATGAGCGTAGCGAGCGAAGCGAAGATTCCATTCTTCTACACTGGAGAAAAAAATCCGGAATGTTTTTTTTTTCTTTCTTTTTTTTTGTATTTTTGTGTGTCCGTGAACACGATTCCGGCTAAACCGATACTCCGATTGCGATTAAATTTTATGGAGACCTTCGAAATCTCTGAACTTAGAAATGCATCGTAGGAAAAATCGCAATTTTACGATTTTTTTCGTTTTTCTTTTTTGTTTTTGTTTGTATTTTTGTGTGTTTGTTAACACGATTCCGGCTAAACCAATACTCCAATTGCGATGAAATTTTCTGGAGACCTTTGAAATCTTTGAACTTAGAACTGCCATCATTTTGAGCGATATCAAAAGATTATTTCTCATGAAAATCGCAATTTTACGATTTTTTTCGTTTTTCTTGTTTTTTCCGTTTGTATTTTTGTGTGTTTGTTAACACGATTCCGGCTAAACCGATACTCCAATTGCGATGATATTTTCTGGAGACCTTCGAAATCTTTGAACTTAGACCTGCCACGTTTTTGGGTACAATCGAAGAAATATTTCTCATGAATATCGTACTTTTACGATTTTTTTCCGATTTTGAGTGCGATATTTTCGTGACATTTGGGCCGATTCTGACCAAACGGGTGGGGCTACAACGTTCATATTTCACATGGACATTAAAGTAATGGTGATTTATTGCTTTTTGAAAGAAAAAGTTGAAAAAAATAGCCAGAATCCATAGAAATAAAGGTTTTAATATGAGTTTTTTCGAGGTTTATAATAACAATTAACAAGTAACAATAGAAACTTGACAACAATCACCTACAATGCATTCACAAAGCACTTGCAAAGGAAAAGTGGTCCCACGCAAACTAAAAACTTACAAAAACGCTCTTCCATCAACGCGGCGGGACTTTAGCGTTTTCCTAATTAATAAAATATTTCTTCTTTCCAGCATCTGCTGTACGACACTGGTCACTGGACAATGCACCGCCCTCCAAGGATGTCCTTGCAGCTGCTGTACGACACTGGTTACTGGACAATACACCTCCCTCCAAGGATGTCCTTCCTCCGTATTCTCAGCCCACTACAAGACTGGAGTCCGCTCCTAGACCAGCCCAGACTTATGGTAAGTTGATTTTTAGTAGTAGTATTTAAAGTTTAAACTTCTTGTTGTAGTACAGTAAACCCCTTTTTGTGCCAATTAGAAAGATGCTAATATAATAATTACCTAATCAACGGTTTGACTTGTATAGGCCTACGTAGTAAAGTCATGAATTCAGAGTTAGTACAAAAAGTGGTTCACTATATAAATTTAAATGCCATGAATTGATATTCTTAAAGTTACTAGATACTTTTAAAACAATCTGCAAACCAAAGTTACAGAAATTGGTTTGAATCTTGCTTGATATGGATTTTGTGTTACTGTTCATCTTCATGTATAATTAAATAGATTGTGTAGGTCTAATGATTGAACACCCGGTTCCAACACCAGTAGGGCTAGGGCACCACTAGTAGCTTGAGCTCAAGTCTATAATGGACATGGAAGTGCTTACTAGTCGGGCTTGGCACCAGGGCCGTATTAAGAGATTTGGAAGCCGGGGACTAATTTTTTTGTGAGGCCATTTTGTTAACTTTAGTTGACTTTTACCCCCCCCCCCCCCCCCCCCCCGAGTGTGAAACAAACTGTGGAGAGTTGAAGAGCGGCTAGTTTCAAACCGGCTTCTGATTATTCTATTCTATGTAGTCCCTAGTTTAAATTTATTAGAATGATTAATACTCTATAAATAGCTGTTGTACTTAAACCTAGAAATATTTCAACTGAATTTTACACTTACGGAGGGGTATACAGAAGTCACTCTTCAGTTCAGTTTTTGATACACTAAAAATACTTCTTTCTACATTATGTTGATGCAAATTCTTCTACCGTCTTTTCAAACGACAGTCGCCGAAGAACGTCATTTTCGATGAGCATTAGGAATAGTGAATTGAGTCTCTTTTTACCCATTGATGTGCGCGCAAGCGGCTTTGATCAAACTCAATTTAGAAAATGAACGTTCAGCTTCACAATTAGCCACTGGTATTGTTAGATACAAACGTAAGGCAATATATACATACGGAAATGTATTTTCGAGATGGTTTTGTACGATGTGTTTGAGAATTGCTTGAGCGTTATTATTATTTAGATCTGCATGTTTAATGTAACAGCAAAACTGTTTCAGTTCATAAGGAAATGCAGCGTCGAGATCATTTGGGTAGAAAATTAAACTAAATTTCGGCAGCAATCTGATCATCGTAGGACAGTTGTTGATTGGTCATTCGTGATAAAAACCCTACCATTCCACTAGGGATATTATTTGTTACAAGTTACAAAAATTACATAAACAAAAAAGTTATACATGGAAAAAACTTTAGGCGGAGGTGAAATTATGAGGCCGCCACGAGAGCGAGGCCGGGGGCTGCAGCCCCTAAAGCCCCCCCCTTAATACGGCCCTGCTTGGCACGTGTCCTTAAAACCGGGTGCGTTGTCTTCACTTCTTCCTATTATTGATTATCGATCTTTTCCCATAGCTACACCTTTCTGCTATGTTCAGCCATCCGCATTGGCTGATATTATTTGGGAGCAGGCCTGTAGTGTATGACACCAGGAGGACGCGGGTCAGGCGCGGTTTTACGGGGCAGCCCGATTAGGCCCGGGCCGCCCTTGATTTCTCTGATAATTATTTCCAAATTCATATTAATTCTTTTAAATACGTCTAATAGGCCCTATGGAAAGCGCTGAACGGCTCATTGTTTATCTGTCAACTTAATTGGATGAGCGTAGCGAGCGTAGCGAGCGAAGCGAAGATTCCATTTCACTACACTGGAGAAAAAAATCCGGAATGTTTTTGTTTTTTTCTTCTTTTTTTCTGTATTTTTGTGTTTGTTAACACGATTCCGGCTAAACCAATACTCCAATTGCGATGAAATTTTATGGAGGTCTTCGAAATCTCTGAACTTAGAACTGCCACGTTTTTAAGCGCAATCGGAAAATTATTTCTCATGAAAATCGCAATTTTACGATTTTTTTAGATTTTTAAAAAATTTCTTCGACTTATAACACCTATATGCTTTATCCGATTTTAATGATTTTTTCACAGAACCTTAATTTTCTGAATTAAGATATTTGTGTGAAATTAAGCGCAATCGAAAAATTATTTCTATGAATATCGAAATTTTACGTTTTTTTCTTTTTTTAAACAGTTCTTTGACTTATAACACCTACATGCTTTATCCTATTGTAATGATTTTTTCACAGAACCTTAATTTTATGAATTAATATATTCGTGTTAAATTTGAGCACAATCAAATAATTATTTTTATGAAAATTGCAATTTTACGTTTTTTTTTTTTTTTATTCGTTAATTAAAATTTTTAAAATTTAAGTTAATTTTTTATTTTATTTAATTTTAAAAAAATTCGACTTAGTAATGATTTTTTCACAGAACAACAGAAAATCCGCATGCATGCATGCACCAATTACGCTCATCCAACAACGCGCCTGAAAAAGCGTTTGCGAAGCTTCCTAGTTTTTTTATCATATCATCAATGTGTTACACAAGATTCCGCTATAATACCTCCCTTTGACTGCCAAAAGTCTCAAACTATATCCAGACCTGGAGGTGCTGGCTTGAGTTTCTTATCGGTGGTGACGAAGCCGACGTGCTTGTAATATCCTGCGAGTACGAGCTTAGCGGGTAACTCATGGAACATCCAAACTTAGTTATCGATAAGTTTTCATTAATAAATCAGCGTTTACACCTTGTTGGATGAGCGAGCGAGCGTAGCGAGCGGAAGCGAAGACTTCAATTTCACTGACCCCCCAAAAAATTTAGCTCGGGTGTTTTTTTTTTTTTTTTGTTTTTTTGTTTTTTTTTTTTGTTTTTCCGTCTGTTTGTTCGCTCGATTCCGGGCAAACGGCATACGCGATCTTGATGAAAATTTGACCGGACCTTCGTTTTCTCTGAACTTAGAGGTGTATTGTTTTTGGGTACAATCGAAGAAATATTTCTCATAAATATCGTACTTTTACGATTTTTTTCGATTTTTAGTGCGATATTTTCGTGACATTTGGGCCGATTCTGACCAAACTGGTGGGGCTAGAACGTTCATATTTCACATGGACATTAAGATTATGGTGATGTAGTACCTTTTGAAAGAAAAAGTTGAAAAAGTTAGCTAGAATCTATAGAAATAAAGGTTTAAATATTAGTTTTTCAATTTTTAGTGCGATATTTTCGTCACATTTGGGCCGATTCTGACCAAACGGGTAGGGCTACAACGTTCAGATTTCACATGGACATTAAGGTTATGGTGATGTAGTACCTTTTGAAAGAAAAAGTTGAAAAAATTAGTCAGAATCTACAGAAATAAAGGTTTTAATATGAGTTTTTTGAAGTTTATAATACCAATTAACAAATAACAATAGAAACTTGACAACAATCACCTCCACAATGCATTCAAAAAGCACTTGCAAAGGAAAAGTGCAAACAAACGCACAAAACGCAAAAAAAAACGCTCATCCATCAACGCGGCGGGACTTTAGCGTTTTCCTAGTAAATTCTATACATCTATTGACTGTGTTGCTAATACCGTTGGACAAAAAAAAAACGACATTTTAATTTTCTAAACCAATTTGCAAGCTGTAAGAATTTCTTAGCTTTGAGCCACATATTTCTTGTTTGTGTGATCAAAATTAAAATTAAAATTCTGAATTTTTATATTGTGCCCAGTAAATATACCCATAAATACCCCCTAATTGATATCTCCAGAATTTCCGTACCGTCAAAAATACACCTTCTAAAGTACACGAAAATAAAAAAAACGCCCTGCGGGGCAATTCTGGGGGCGTTCCCCCCCAGACGGGACTAGTTGGGCCTCCCCAAGTTTTTGGGGCTAGAACCGCGCCTGACGCGGGTTCATTCCCATCCAATGCCTCTCGTCTTGTCTTGAATATACTACTGCAACAATATAGACTCCTCTCTTTTGCACTTTCCCTTCCCCTCCTTGCATGTTCAAATTCTCTTCTTGAAATTATTCTACCTTGCTTCACTCTTCTTATATGACCACCTCACCAAAGTCTTGTGTCCAATGCCAATTTGTTTGTTTCCTAATCCTCTGTACCTTGTCATAATTTTGACAGGGCAACCAAATTTTGAAATAGTAGTATTACGGTGCTCATTATGATAGGCAAGTATAAGAAATAAATTACATAAATGCTTGACTCTTGTATCCAATATTTGAACTCATATTGAGCTTGACATTGGTGTGTTAAGTTGTAAGCAAGGACATTTCACAACCACAAAATATATCACAACCAAAGAATTACCATAATAACATAGGCATTTTGTTCTGCATGTGGTAAGTAGTAATCAAGATTTTACGTAGATTGTGAGCTTGAACATTTATTTATTGGTTCACTCAAATACAGCATTGCTGCCATTTTACATTGAGGTATAAACTAAAATAAATTTAAAAGCATGTAAAAACATATCAAATTCAAAGATAAAAATTGAAAATATCAATTGACCGCCAAGGGGGTTTCACATACATTTCTGCCATCAAGCAAAAGTCAACATTTTAGCATCACTTTTTTCCATGTTGATTCATCTAAACTGATGGCAGTAACAGGGGGCCAAGTCTTGAGGCTTGAGCCCACTCGTTTCATCTTGCTTCTCGTTCAGAGTCGCTTTTTCGTTTCAAATCGCTCAAAATCACCAAATCATTTAGTCTTGGGGACAAGTCCACGAGTCGATCGGCGAGTTGGATCGATTGTTTTTTAACGTTTCAAACCATGAGATATTTCTAGGTGACTTGTGAACTTTGTCAACTTGAGATGATCAGAACAGTTTGTTATTGATTTGGTAGTTATAAATTTTGCCAGATCAATCTAGATGAACGACTTACTAGTTGTAAATGCAATTACAGATATGGAACAAGGTGAGGTAGCAGTCGGCAAATTAACTTAACCGTATTAAAACATGCATCAACCCCTTTCCAAATTGATCAAACACCAAGTTGTATTATCTGACATTGGATATCTAGGCCTACATTAAAAACAACAAAGACGGAATAGGACCTACATATTAAATTGTTTGATTGAAAATGGGCCCGTTAGCCCCGTTGCTCACTCTAGAACTTCCTAAACATCCCCTAAAAATCCTTCTGCAGTGTCACCCCCCGATTGTCATAAATCTCCACCGTAAGCCATCCTTCCCATGATACCTTCTCTGCACCCATGTTTGCTAACACACTCTAATATTGCTATTTGAAATAGTGAGGTCTGCAGAAATATTTCTAATATATCGTTTAAAAAAAACAACCATTTAATTTAATCCCCTGTCTTCAAGAGAGCATGGTTAGCAACTCCCTTTGCCGTCCCTGGACATCTACCCTATAACGTTGTCACAGCCGATATTCCTTACTATTACTATATCAGCAACTCCCTCCATTCCTTGATGCCATCACAACTATTGGAACCCTTCAATCCCTCGTCAATCCGACTACGGAACCTCAGACCCAAACCAAACACTTCATCCGGTGTTGTTACTATACTATTGCATCCAAAGCTTACCAACTCCCACTCCCTGTATCCCTAATACCCTCCCAAGCCCACTCTGCTTCCTCCCTCTCACTCATATTGCAATTTAAAAGAAACATCAAGCAACAAAACCTAAAATTGTCATCACTCTCCCCCTCCCACCGCACCTAGTCCACGGTTGAGTTGGATTTGTTAATTTCTAGACGTATTAAATGTTGAGGGGCTATTCCCCCCCAAAATTATTTGTTACCACATAATCTATACGGTAGCATAATACAGAATACTACACTAAAATGACCATTTAAAAAATTATGACTTATATTTGTAACACAAATTTTTCATTTATTTGTATCCAGAAATTTGTGAAAATTGGCATTTTGAGAAATTTCTTAAATCGGCTTTAACCTACTACTTTCTTGTTCCATCTAGATACTAGAGCATCGTACCATCTAAAATGGCCCTTTATAACATTGTGTCTTGAAACTGTGCACATATGTACACTCTTAACACGCAAAAATATGCATTCCAAAATCACACCCCTTCTTGGTAATCAGTATATTTTGACCGAACCACTTGCCAAATTACAAAACAAAATATAGAGGATTTACAAAAAGGGACAATATTTTTTTTAATCAAAATTTTCCAAGGTCACTGGACCTAAAGATCATCCCCATGTTATTTCTTATGGGAGATTTTTGCCGATGGGACCTAGCTCGAAAAATACCAAGTTTGACAAAAGAAATTGGTTCATGGAGGACCCAAGAATTTGTCTGTTAATTTTTAAATTCATAATTAATTAGCCTAAATGGCTAATTGATTGATGGATTGATTGATGTTTTAGTTGAGCGGGTGAATAACCCTTTAAGAATGCAAGCGATAACCGATATTATTGTTTGATAACAGATATTTAGTAACATTTCGACAATCAATGATAAAAAAATTATGAGAAATTAACAAAATGAATCAATTCTCTTTAAAAATTCACGATTTTAAATCCGTATTTTCTCTCACTTCAATTCAGTCACAAAATAGAATAGGGAGGGAGTCTTGAGGTTACACTGAATGCTATTCTTACTTATGATAAGCCGTTTAAAGGTGCCCGTTACAGACTTTTAGGTTTTGGCTCCTTATCCAAGGGTGGCCCTGCCATCGGTTGGAGTTGTGAGTTGACCGCATAGTATTTTTCAACACAAATATCCCCCACAAACACGTTTCACATGGTAGTTTTGCTTCACTGTCTGGATTTTTGGCCAAAAAATTCACAGGCTAGGCATATACCCTTTATATCCAAAGCATTATCCCCCCACTCCCAATAGTATTCTCCCCTCTACCTGTGCACACCTTTCATTAACTACCAAAGGAGCCCACTCTGCTTTCCCCCTCCTCATAATGCACCCCCTGTTGTAACCAGCACGGAGCACCCCACACATCCTTCCATTTGCTGTCAACCATGGGTCCACATCTCTCACAACATCCAAGAAAGTCACACATCATTACAACACTCTTCCCTCAACACCTTACTTACACATTTTGATCAGTACTCCTCTCCTACTTCGTACATTGTCCCTGTATTTTTTATTACTAAACAGAATAGACGTTAAATAATTAAACTTGCCAATACTCCTACCCCGTACCAGATCAATCAAAGATATTTCTGAGTTGACACAGGCAAATACAACCTCACTAACATTAAATTTTACTTCAGCTTTACCTAGAATTTACCATTCAACATAGATGGTTGAATTTGTGTGTGGTTAATGTACAATATTGTTTACCTTAAAAGTCTTTCCAGACCAAACAGGCTTTTTGTAAATTTTCTTTCCGATGACCATTTCCATTTTGTGGTATGAAGTAGTAACACCATCAGGCGCGTAGGAACGTTTGGAAAGTTGGGGGGGTGGGGGGGGGGGGGGGGGGGGCAAATTTATTAGCAGATTTTGTGGGTGGCAGCTGGCAAACCACATTTATTTCGTCAAGTTTTGACTGCACTCGGACTCTGTAAACGATGTTTTACAGCAACTATCTGTGATCTAAAAAATAAAAAATAAACGTGAAGTCTAATTTTTATGTATTGACGAAGCAAAAAGGCAAACATATTTGTTTTACCAAGGTGAATGTCGAACTGTATAAGTGTGTTTGCATATTTACTGCGGAAATTCTGGGATTAAATTTAACTAATGTTAGTTCCCCCCGCCCCCCGGTTCCTACCTACGCCACGAACACCATCACTGTAAGGTCCGTTTAATTTTCAAATGACTATTAAACTGAAATAGAATGACAAATAGTTGTATTTCACAAAATTGCTACAATTGATCAAATATTATATCGGAGAATGCCAAAATTGAATCGCTGCCAAACTCGGAATTTCACCTACGGGAGTGTTTCCCGACAAATCAAATCGAGAAATGGCAAAATATAACTACATGAATGTCAAAACATCATGGATATAGTAACCGCTACTGCACAGTTTAGACGAAAATGGGACATGATTGGCTTGGAAAGCACCTACATTGGATAGAAATTACCGATAGTTGGGCAGTCTAGGTGGGAGGAAAGAACAGATCAGAGCATCTGATGATATGTTCTCGGTCTTAAAGACAAAATAGATGCCCTTCCACTTGGCATGAAGTATGAGGAAAAAGAAGCCCGTCTCTACTAAGTGCATGATATGGCCCAGTAATCAAAAATGGGGCATATGAAAAGAAGATGTTCAAATTTTGTACTTTTGTCGTAGCATTGGACCAAAAAAATCGTCAATGAAAGACTTTATGAATATTTAAAACCTTGATTATTTATTATAAATTATAATTGATGATAATAATTGTCACACGATTTGTGGTAGTCTCGGTTTTTAATGCAGAAGGTCCAGGGTTCAAATCCCACTGCGAACACAAGGTTTGTTACTTCTGATGTGGACTTAAATCCATCATTTCTTGGCTTAGATTAACAGACATTAACAGATTATTAATCAATTGTTACTGCTACTGACAAACCGAAGTATCATCGAAGAGCAACCCTGCAAAATGATTACATTCGTGGAAGAACATTTTCTTATGAAGAATTGGTAGTATGGAAAACAATTTGAAAATTAAAAAATCCAACTCGACTGGGGATTGAACCCGAATCACCGCCTTGCCTGGAAGACGTCTTAACTACTAGACCACCGACCAAGCAAGTGGGAGACCTGGGCTCAATCCCCGGTCGAGTTAGATTTAGTAATTTTCAGATTGTTTCCATATTATAAACACAATGTCAAAATGTAGCATGGTAGCACAGACCACTTAAGTTTACCATATTTATTTTTGAATGTGTTATGGACTGTAAATTAAAGGTTTGCGTTGCTATTATGGCTTTTAATTTTTAAGCTATTCAACAGCACTTTCCCGCGTATTTACTTTAAACGATGTACATCTTGCAAAGAGAAAACTTGGTCCATTATAAATTAGTCCCTGTTTTTTTTAAGCAAAGCATTAAAATAAAAAATCCATTCTTAAATGTTTTGATAGTGAGGTCTGTAAATTAGATGCAAATAACACTAAACAGCAATTTATAAAATAAAAGTTCAACATTCTCAACAAAATCATAGCCAGCCCAAGTGAATTTAGCCTATATGTTAGATAGATGTGTAGGTAGGAAACCAGAAGCTGTTTTGATCTTATAAAACATCTCCAAGAAACCTTTTGATTGAAATATATATAATTATGAGTTTTCACGAGACAGACATGTACCAGCACGCTTGTAAGCACTCAAATTAAGATGAACAATGCTCCGGAGAAAAATTGAAACAACGCATGAATTCTAAAATGCCATTGCGTCGACTTTATGCGTAACCATGGTGTATAGTAAGTAGGGTTTATTACATACAGCAAGTATATGCAATTCTTCACAACACACACAACAGACGTACACTACCACTGGCAAAAACAAATGTAATTAAAAAAAATTAATTTAAGTTTTAATACTTTATTATAGTAGCTCAAGCAACAATAGAGTAGATATCATAGCCAGATGATATGAGTGAGTACTAGTCCAAGACAGGCTGACTTTCAAGTACACAACACACACACACAACAGACGTACACAACCACTTTGGAAAAACATTAACAATTAAATAAATACAGTTTTAACACTTCATTATAGTATTTCAGGCAACAATAGAGTAGTTGGTATAGCCAGATGATCTGGGTTCGACTCCAGACAGGCTGACTTTCCAAGTACTCAATACACATACAACAGACGCTCACAACCACTTTGGAAAAACATTAACAATAAAATAAATAAAGTTCTAACTTCATTATACGCGTTTCCAAGCAAAGATAGATGGCAGCACTAAAACGCAACATGTCGGACCGATCGGTGATAGAGGCGAGCTGCTTACGGCGGGCGCTGTATATTCAGTTGGCTTTCAACTTGATTTTTGTTACATTTCTGATCATTTGCGAAAACATTGTTGATTATGTCATATCGTCCGCGTATTTTATTAGTAAAATTCGTAAGTTTAGGGGATCGGCTTTATTAAAAACTGGAATTTAATGGCATTTTAAATAACAACAAATAATTGAGATTATTTGATGATATTAGCTCGAAAAAAACAAACCACACTGTTAAACTATTAAATACAGAAACAAGTATAAAATAATGTTGAATGATGAAGATCGATGATATTTTGCCAAGAAAATGTTGCCCAATACTAATAATTTCAATAATTTACTTGATATCCAAAAATCAAAAGAGCTTGTAGCAAATTATAGCCCTACACTTGTTTTGCACTTTTTCTAATTCGTTTTACAATGTAAACGCAATCGGAGTAGGCCTATATATATTTATCTACCATACACTTAGGACTCCGTTTTTTTTAATATACATTTTATTATAAGTAGGCCTATTGAATAGCTGATGGCCTATTTGTATTATTGTTTTGTATGTCATTGTCAATAATGGCATGACGCGTCATTCTGCAGACAGTTTTAAAATGTTGGAGGTCATATCATTATATCTTTTCTATAGTAATAATATAAATCGTATTTATTATGATATTATGTAAAATATTATGTATTAAATGAACAATGACGGTAAATGGTATATGTAGGCCTACATTAATTATATAAGGTAGAAAAGGAGTTGGGACTTGTGAATAAGCCCTAATACAATTAATATTATTTTTGTTATTGTTTTGTTATTGTTATTATGAGTATGACATTATTTATATTAAATTATCATAATAAAACAAAAGAAATATATCTCAATTATAAGTGCCATAAGAAGCGAGCGATACTGTATGTGTGTGTTTACTATGAGTTATGATTTATGAACATTCTTGACGGTTTGAATTTGAATCAGTATTTATCGTACCCTGTTAGCCTATATTTGGTATATATAGCCTATAAATACCAATGATTTTTTATGATATTATAATTAGAAAATTGTAATATGGATACAAATGCCATCCTCGGTGTCTCATGGGTGCATGGGGCGCAGATTCAGGTAAACATGGTCTTGAATTCCGCATATTGGAGAGCGATTTTATCATTTTGGTGCATCCCCATGCTTTTGATAAACATCAATTAAAAACATTTTTGGAAAGCAACGACGATGTACCTGCGATTGTACATATTTATAAGTGACAAACACGGAATGACATGTGTTCTTCAGGTAAGCACATAGCGCGCTCCTCCGACTATCACTGATCGGACAGTTGCATTTTTCGCCGTCAGGTAGCAACCCCTTTGCTTGGAAACGCGTATAGTATATCAGGCAACAATACAGTAGTTAGCATAGCCAGATGATCTGGTTTGAGTCCCAGACAGGCTGAATTTTTTAGTACACAACACCACACACAAAACAAACGTACACAACCACACACACACACACAAAACAAACGTACACAACCACTTTGGAAAAACATTAACAATTAAATAAATAAAGTTCTAACACTTCATTATAGTATTTCAGGCAACAATAGAGTAGTTGGCATAGCCAGATGATCTGGTTTGAGTCCCAGACAGGCTGAATGTTTAGTACACAAGACACACACACAACAGACTTACACAACCACTTTGGAAAAACATTAAGAATTAAATACCAAAGCTTTAACACTTAATTTTAGTAGCTCAAGCAACAATACAGTAGTTAGCATAGCCAGATGATCTGGGTTCGACTCCCAGACAGGCTTACTTTTAAGTACACAACACACACACAACATACGTACACAACCACTTGCAAAAAACATATACAATTAATTAATTCAAGTTTTAACACTTAATTATAGTAGCTCAAGCAACAATAAGAGTAGATAGCATAGCCAGATGATCTGGGTTCGACTCCCAGACAGTCTTAACTTTTAAGTACACAACACACTCACAACTGACGTACACAACCACTTTCGAAAAACATTAACAATTAAATACCCAAAGTTTTAACGACTCCAGACAGGCTTACTTTGTGGATGAGCGAAGCAAAGACTCCAATTTCACTGACCCCCCAAAAAATTAGCTCTGGTGTTTTTTGTTTGTTTGTTTTTCTGTCTGTCTGTTCGGGCTCTACCGGGCAAAAGGTATAATATACGTACCGTTATATGTAATATGCGATCTTGATGAAAATTGGAGGGGACCTACGAAATCTCTTAACTTAGACCTGCCACATTTTTGGATATAATCGAAGAAATATTTTTCTTTTGAATATTGTACTTTTACGATTTTTTTAAATTTTTAATGCAATATTTTCGTGATACTTGGGCCGATTCTTATCAAACTGGTGGGGCTACAACGTAAGTATTTCACATGGACATTAAGGTAATAGTGGTGTATTACCTTTTGAAAGAAAAAGTTGGCCAGAATCCATAGAAAAAAGGTTTTAATATGAGTTTTTTGAGGTGTATAATAATTAACAAGTAACTATAGAAACTTGACAACAATCACCTACAATGCGTTCAAAAAGCAAATCTTCGGGCCTCTAGATATACATTCTATTAATTGGTATTACCATAGCAATTAATACTACTTTATAACAAATATCCTGATTGAACAAAAATGATTTTGCAATAGGACTTGAAATAGTAAAGAGATCCCACGCAAACTAAAAACTTACAAATAAGCTCATCCATCAACGCAGCTGCAAAAAGCGTTCGCGAAGCGGCCTAGTAAGTACACAACACACACAACACTGACATACACAACCCCTTTCAAAAACCATTAACAATTAAATGCCCAAAGTTTTAACACTTCATTGTTGTAGCTCAAGCAACAATATATAGTATTAAGCAGGGCCAGATGATCTAGGTACAGACATTGTAGAACAACCACTTTCGAACAACCAATTAAATACCCAAAGTTTTAACACTTCTTTTTAGTGCTCAAGCAACAATACAGTAGTTAGCATAGCCAGATGATCTGGGTTCGACTCCCAGACTGGCTTACTTTTAAGGACACAACACACACACACACAAACAGATGTACACAACCACTAATACACAACCACTAATACACAACCACTAACAAAAAACATTTACAATAAATTACTACAAGTTTTAATTCTTTATTATAGTAGCTCATGCAACAATAAGAGAAGATAGCATAGCCAGACGATCTGGGTTCGGCTCCCAGACAGGCTTAGTTTTAAGTACACAACACACGCACACAACAGACGTACCTACACAAGTACTTTTGAAAAACATTAACAATTAAATATTAACTCTTGATTATAGTACGTAGTTCAGGCAACAATAGAATAGTTTGCATAGCTAGATGATTTGGGTTCGACTCCCAAACAGGCTGACTTTTAAGTACACAACAGACGCACACAACGAAAAACAATAACAATTAAATACCGACAGTTTTAACACTTCATTATAGTAGCTCAAGCAACAATAGAGAAGTAACCAGGCCAGATGATCTGGGTTCCACTCCCAGACAGGTTGACTTTCTAGTACACAAAACACACAACAGACGAGACACACAACCACTTTGGTAAAACGTAAATAATGAAAGGATTAAAGTACAAACACTTTATTATAGAAGCTCAAGCAACAATAGAGTAGGCCTAAATAAAATAGTAATTCTTTTGTTCATATATAGCCTAGTTTTGTCCTAGTTAAAAGACCTAAGAAATCGACTATTAACCCGGGAGTAGTCGCATGTGGTCATTTAACATGGTAAAACTAAATTTAGCCTCTACAATCAAAGAACTGTAGTATTAAGTAAATCAATAATCATTAAAAAGTTTCAACGTTCTCTTTTTTTGTAATATGCATTTATATCGACAATCATGATGACATGATCATACTTATGCCCGATACATTATTTATTACCCTTAAGGATATCACAGAAAATCACGTTAAATTGATATCGAAACATCAACGTCGACTTATTTGACAACAATGTGTGTCTGTCTAAAATCTAAATGACCGCGCACGACTACTAACGTAACAAACGGGCGCGACTACTCTCGGGTTAAAGATTTAGTAAATTTTTAAATTCTTAGTATCGATTACAATGGATTTGTTTGATTGGATTGGATATTGCTTTACGTCTCATAATTATGCAACTTGGCTAATCGAGACGAAGGGAGGGACGTAAGGGGTAACGCGGGGGGACAAGGGGTGGACAGGCCTGTGCTAGTCAGAACCAGCCACAAGCATATGGGGAGGGCAAGATTGTGATCAATCACACAAACATTGATTATTTGATTGGTAGAGCATTGCTTTGTTGAGGCGTAGGTTCTGGGTTCAATCCCCAGTTGGGGCAAATTTTTATGACAACCCTACTAAATTCATGATTAAATTAGTAGAGGTGGAAGAGTTGAAGTATGGAAAACAGTCTAGACATAACAAAACAATTCAACTGGGGATTGATTGCTTGGCGGACGTCTAACCACTAGGCCACCAAGCAAGCAAGTGGGAGACCCGGGTTCAATCCCCCGCCGAGTTGGATTTTGTAATTTTCAGATTGTGTTTCATGTAATAAAACTGTTGCAATCTAATAGGGTAGTAAGTAAAATTCACCATTAAATTTCTAGTTTTGGTTGGGGTCGGGAAACGCTTCTACATGGAATTGTTAATATTTAATACCATATTCAGAAATGAAAAACCTGTCTCGAGGGGGGTTCGAACCCAGATCTCCCACATTCCAGGTAGGCGACTTAACCAAGTAGACCACTAACTTTTAACTTAACTTATGAATTGAGTTGCCTTCAGATCTATAATGCATTTACAATTTAGAAGTTGAAAAGTTCTTGGTGGTCTAGCTAGTTAGCTAAGGCACCTTACCTGGAATGTGGGAGACCCGGGTTCGAATCCTGACCGGGGTGGATTTGTTAATTTCTGAATTGTATAAAATATTCACCATTAAATGTGTGCATTTCTATTGTAGCTTTAAAACTTGTCATTTTCTCTTTCCTGCATTTAACTTTCTAACAACATAGAATGTCTTAAAAATTAATCTTAAAATAATCTTAAAAATTAACTTTTCCATGTAAGTCTGTAAAAAAAATACAACAATTTCTTACGAGAACCGAATTACTAACAGATGCTTACTTTAAGACAGGTGGGCCTTTTGGTTCTCTTCCCACTCTCTTAGTAAAATAATTTGTCGTGACCATTGCAAGTTTTGTTCTATCACAGATCACCACCCGCACCTACGTAAGGTGATAGAATTTTATATTTTCAACTTTACTCTTGACCACAAATACAATTCTATTTTGTACTTCTTGATGCTGCTTCAATCGCTGGCTTTACATGTTGCTATTTTAAAACTTATTCTATTTGTGGTTGTTTCAGATAATTGCAAACATCGTCAATGTGCAATGAACATCGTAGCACATATCTGCAAAGCTTTGATCGTCGCACCATGCATCTCTCGGAAGTTCTACGCTGCATCCTACTACGCTTCGAATTACTGGCCAAAACTACATACAGGCTACCTTGGAAACAAATTTGGTGAGATGACCACGCACTAATCCTTGCCACTTTGCAATTTCAAGGCCATTGACAGCCTGCTTTCCCCACAGCCACTTGTACTGCACTGTTCAATATATAATGTTGTAACTCATACATTGTTTAATAATTGTACAGCTGTGCAATAAATATTATCTAACCCATGCCATTGTTGTGATAATTCATTTGTACATAGCACCTTCTTATCCCCATTGCTTTAGCATGTAACTAACATTTTCTCCCCATGTTCATTCAGTGTTCAAGTTACCTTATGAAAGCAACCTTGGTAGCAAAGGTTGCTGAATAAGGCCATTTGGGCATTGACCCAATTTATGGAGATAATCTTTTTTTCCATCTTTTAAGCTGAACCATTTACTAGGTCAGCTGCTAACCTTGAAGGTTAGCAGTTGACCTAGTTTATGGACTTAGCCATTTTTTTCAAGGCCAAGTATTTGACCTACTTTATGGACTTAGTCTATTTTCAAATGGTTCAAATAACTAACTATTTATTAAATAATAACAATTTCATTGGAAAATACATAATTTATTAACAATATTAAATAAAATACAATAAAAACATAGAATATTAAACCAATTATATGAAAAAACAAGCAAAAAATGGATAAAAAACACAAAAAATTGGCCCAAAAACTGCTTTTTATACTACCTAAGTCTTTTTTGCACTTCAGAGCTACCACCCCCCACGTCCAAACTTTTCACTTAAACAGAGTGTTCTCCCCAATGCAGAGACAGGGCTGATGATGAAACTCGAAGAGGTCCACTTTCCAAACATTTAGTTGTGATTGAACGTGCAGCAAAGGTTCAAACACAACTAAGATATTCAGAAAATGGCAACCTCTCGCGAGATTCCATATCGGCGCTATCAGTGCATTGCACACTCTGTATAAGTGTAGCAAGAGCAGTGAAAATGTGAAAATAGCCAACACCACTATGCAGGACGATGCAGCCATGAGAACAAAATACACCAGGTCTCCTCCAGGAGGTAATGGCCACATTGCTCCTAGTTTTATTAAGTATTGGAAACCCTTAAAAGTACTACTGTGCTTGTAAAAAAAAAACAGTGCGCTTACCCAATTCTTTGAAAACTGCATTTTTTTAATGTCTATCATTCATATACAAACTGATTTACAAATTAAACTAGGATTGGATTTAAATAAAATAAATAAATTTGTATTTAGAGTTGACCCACTCCCCATTCATTCTCATAACTAATTGTCGGTGGGGGGACATTAAATATCAATTTGCTTTACCCAACATGCATTTTATTATAGGAGCGATGTTGGCAAGACATTACTGAGACAACAACTAACAAAACTTACAAGATTAAAATTAAAATAAATTCACAATGGTTTTCACATAGGTTCTGAAGCTAAATTTAAGACTCAAGCCAAAGAGATTTCTACCGGCTATTGCAGACTAACGTTTTCCCCATCCTCATATGACAGGCCAAGTTGAAAATGATTATAGCCTACTAGTATCTGCCACTGATCCTCCCCTCCCTCCCACACAGGGTCAAGCAAGCACAGAAGAGTTTTAAGGGTTGCCAATGAGCTCAATTATTGCTCGTGTTTAAAGCGACAGACCCCTGCCAACATTATGTTATGTGTTTTTGAGAGAACTACAGCCTGCATGAAAAAGGATTGTAATGTTATGATAAGTTTTAGTTTAGGCTAGTTAAGTTTATTTAAGTGAAGTTGTTTATTTTATTTTTTTAAATTATTATTTATTATGTATATACCTATACAATTATTATATATTATTTAAATAATTATTAAACGTATAATCAAAATACAAACTGTACTGATTATTACTGTTTGAATATTTTTTCTAGCATTTTATAATTTTAACAAAACCACAAAACTGTTGCAATCAGTTTTTAGATTTTTGCACCATTCTCGAGATATCACTAAAAAACTGTAACTGCAGGGGTCTACCACCTTAAAAAGCCTGGTTCTTCTGGGTCGCAATGTATAAGTTCTCACAACTGTCGGCCACAACAATAGGTCTGTTCATTTTTAACACAACAATATGGCTGACAGATGATTGAATTTCTTGAACTGTTGCATAGGAATACACATTCTTTACTTTAAAGCAGTGTTATCTATAAGCAATGTATAATATTTGGCTCCAATTCAGTTACAAAAACTGTACAACACTGCTTTGAAAGAATGTGCACTATATAAAATTTAAATCTTGTTCTTGAAATCAGTTTGTTTATGACAAAACAGGGACATGTCCTTCAACAGATGCTGGTGTGTAAATTGGATGAGCGTAGCGAGCGAAGCGAAGATTCCATTTACTACACTAAAGAAAAAAATCCGGAATGTTTTTTTTTTTTTTTTTTTTTTTTTTGATTTTTGTGTGTTTGTTCACACGATTCCGGCTAAACCGATACTCCGATTGCGATGAAATTTTATGGAGGCCTTCGAAATCTCTGAACTTAGAACTGCCACGTTTTTGAGCGCAATCGGAAAATTTTTTCTCATGAAAATCGCAATTTTACGATTTTTTTCGATTTTTAAATCGTTTTTTCGACTTATATCACCTACATGCTTTATCCGATTTTAATGATTTTGCACAGAACCTTTATTTATGAACTTAGATATTTTTGTGAAATTTGAGCGCAACTGAAAAAAATTTATCATGAAAAACGAAATTTTACAGGTTTTTTTTTTTTAAACAATTCTTGACTTATAACACACACATGCTTTATCCGATTGTAATGATTTTTTCGCAGAACCTTATTTATAAATGCATTATTAGTGTAAAATTGAGCCAATCGAGAAATTAATTCTTATAAAAATCGCAATTTACGATTTTTTTAACAATTACGATTAATTAAAAAAAATTAAAAAAATTAGGATAATTTTTAATTTAATTTAATTTAATTTAAAAAAATTTCAACTAGTAATGATTTGTCACAGAACAACAGAAAATTCGCATAAACACATGGCAGCTCAATGCTAACCAATTACGCTCATCCAACGACGCGGCGGGACTTAAGCGTTTTCCTAGTTAACATCACAACAATGCTTTAGTCAAGGTCAGTAAATAAATAAAGACGCGTGTGCATACAGTCGACCCACTCGGATGCAAGCTACTGATTTTCAGTGTGGACATCACAGTAAAAGATTGCTTGTGCTTTAGTGTTAGCTCTTAAGTCATCTTTTACAGTTTTAAAACTTGCTGGAACCAAGATTCGAATCCGGGACCTTCTGCATTGAAAAGTGGGTGAAGCCCAGAGGACCAACAAGCATTCAGGCACAAACGCGAGCATGAACCTACAAGTAAGTATGTATTTTGTAAATTGACTTGTGTAACTAATTAAAAGTGACTACTATATTATCATGTTAAATGTTTAACATTTAAAAATACATTTTTCTTGTTTGATCTCTCTATACTTAATTTGATGTTTTTGAAACTATTATTCATCGAGTAAGAAGTTACTAATTGCTCGCAACATTATTGCAACGCAACAACTGCATACAGGTATACTTGGGATAATCAAACTTGACTTGACTCGACAAACTGTGTACTGTACATACAATACGTATAATGTACATGCCGATTGGCAAATTAATACTCTACTCCTATCTACTCCGTGTCTGTACTGTCAACACTTAATAAATCGGATTTGCCAAAAACAAAACCAGTTTCAAGGAACACTATGATTTTATCATAATATAGGGCCTTCTATACCAAAGGATATCATATATGTATACAAAAACCCTACTAGTACCTAAATTGAGTTTATTGTTGCAGCCATGAATTGAACAGACCTATTGTTGATTGCAAGTATGCCAGTCATCCATGATACATAATCAAGAGAGCTGCCTTAAAGAACAACACATAAAACCAGGGCCATTTGCAAATCATGGGATTTTAATAAATTTTTGTAGGAAGCCTGCACAGGGTGCAATTCAGGAGTCTTAACTAGGTATATTGGAACAAGGACAATTGTGAAGGTATGTCCAAGGGCTGTTAAAGAGGACTCGTTCCCTTGCATTCACATCATCGACTTGAGGAAAACCTTGGAAAAAACTTTATGTCTTGACGGTATTTGATACTCTGGCCCTCCCGAATCAGAATCACGCGCTTAATGCTCGAGCCAACACTGTCGATCATGGAGTCAGTTAATCTAGGATTATTGTAACCAGAAAGTGTTTGAAAGCCAGACTGTGATTTGCAATTGACCATGATTAGGGATAACTATGCCATCACCTTGGAATTACTATGGGAGAGATTTAGATTTAGGCCTAAACCAGTATTGACATAAACAGCAATCTTGTAACTAAAGGTTTTACTTGTGACAAAGTCATCATAAGACATTTAAATATTCCAACTTGGTATAAATAATAAATAAATATATAATATAGGCCTACAGTTGTAAAACACAATGCTTGATACAAAATACAGTAGTCTTCCCAAGCCCAAGGAACCCCAAAAATCTAAAATTTGACTTATATAAAAAAAAAAATTAAACATTAAGTCAAAGGCCTATACCAAAAGTTTCTGTAGGAACTTGCAACACTACTTTGAATTAACCGAGTTTGAATTGACGAGGGTTTACTGTACACCTTTGTGGAGATTTGACATAAAATTATATAGGCCTAGCACGGCAAGGAACACGTACAGGTCTCTTTTTGCTTAGCATGCCAATTTCTATTTGTGAAACAAAATTGTTAAAAGTTTTTTGAAATTGACTTGATCAATGGCATCGTCAACAACCAACATGTAAATTAAAAAGTAATCAAGATTTTGATAAGAAGATAATTTCAATTCAAAAGTCATGTTAGACCCCCCATGTAGTAGCCCCCCATGTAGTAGCCCATGTAGTCTAACCTGCGTGTACTAAATCTGACTTCTATTGCCAAGGTAAAATAAAGTTTTACGTGTATTACTGTATTTCTTACGCTTACGGCATGTGACGCCATAGTTTGGTTAATGCACTCGGCAGTTTGTGTTTAAAAAATTGCACGTTTTCTTTACAAATACATTTTACATACATTTTACAGTAGGGGCCTAATGACTTTTTTTATTAACTTAACATTATTAACATTTTTATATCATTTTACTTGCGTAACTTACAGGGCTCGAATTTAACGCTCGCCCGGTCGCCCGAGGCGAGTGTATTGTTGTGCGGGCGAGTAACTTTTGGAAATCACTCGCCCAGCGGTATTTATGTATGTGGCGGTATTTACAAGGAGTTGAAAACCCAAACAAGAAACACTAACCTAATCCTACTGCAGACAATGCAAAATATGAGAAGAATCGTGTGCGCCTTTTTCAAGAACGGCTAACAGAACACACGCGGCTACGTTTTGACCAACATTTTGGATTATTTGGATTAAGGACGCGTCAACCATTAGGTCATAATGCACCACTCTAACCTAGGGGTGTGGGGCGAGAGGATGGGCCCATGCTGGTAGAACCAGCCACGGGTAAGGGGAGGAAAGGGGACTATCACGTCGCGGTCATCATTGTCTTCGTCATCGTTCGTGCTGTCATTGTCGTCGTCATTGTCGTCATCGTCGTCGAGGGGTCGTCAAGGGAAGAAGGCAAGTTCCCCGACGACGATTGCCAGAGCTCGCCTCTATTTTTGGGGAGTAAAATACTACCCTTTATACTAGCTGATGTTTTCGAGGTGGACTTTTTCTCTTGAATAGCATTTTACGATTAGCAAATCCATGCTGTGGGCCGATTCTACCCCGGGCCCAGACAGGACCACTAAATTCGATGTTTTGTTCTGTTTGTGAGATATCTTACGTAGGAGATAAACACGGTCCATTTGTAAAGGGTAGCCAAATATTACGAAATTAATCATTATTACAAATTTACGTATTAAAGTTATAGTAGTACTATAGTAGTGGTTTGTAGTATAGGAATACGGACTAGTGTTTTTAATTTCGGACTAGTAAATTTACAAGATTTACAATATTTTAAAATTCGAGCCCTGGTAACTTATCTGTTTTCATTCTGAGGCGCGAGTATTTGGGTTCTGCTGATGACGGCATTTACGTCCAAGTCGATGCGAGTGATTTTCAGGCGCAAAGAGTTTGAAAATTTTGAGTTTTTGTTTCGTAAATTTAGTTTTTATTCCTCTCATAGTCGAAAATTCAACTAGACAATAATTGTACGAAGATGTGAAAAGTATCAGCACCTTCCCAGCTTCCGCAGAAATAGTTAGACACGTTTGTTGAACAGACATCCAGAACAATGTCATTTTTGCAGTTGAAATTTGTTTTTAACTGGGTTTCTAACATCGAGTCATGTTTAGACTGGTCCAAACAGTTGTGAACAGACAATGAGCCAAACAGATGAAGTTAACGATTATCACGGACATGTTCAAAAGTCATCTGACATAGTTTTCGATACTTACACTGCCTCCTTGTGAAGGTTGCAACATTTAGTATAATATGGTATAGTAAATGGTTGCAGTGAAACCATTATGCATTTGGATTAACTTAACGCATTTATATCACGATAGTGCTATTTTTGCTATTTATAGCCAGAATTACCATTTGGCATTTTTATATTTTTTTCAGTGTTTAATTGTTTCAAATGACATCATTTTAAGATTTTCAAAACTTTCTGCAACCCACAGTTTGGGAAACACTGCTCTATCTATAGTAATATGGGACTATTATTAATTTACAAAAATGGATGTGGATGGATATCATAGTTACCGGTACATTCAAAGAGATTTATATTTTTGTGAATAAACATTAAGACTTCATATTATACACACAAGGCATAGGTAATACCTATTTTGAATTCCTGAAAGTTATTAACTATTGATATCTTGAGTATCATAAGTAGACCCTGAAATTTTGTGAATGACTTTTTTCACTAAATGATGCTTAATATGACCGTTTTATTATTATTAAGTAGCAAAATAAGGCAATAATCACGTTTTTCTGATAAATTAGAGCATTATCGGGAACTTCTTTCAACTATTCTGTAACTTTCAGCTCCAAAATATGCAATTAATTTGACAATTAGGCATTGCAATCAACATTTCTGTTTAAACGTATATGTAGTTGCACCATGATAGTTGAAAATATTGTTCTCAAACACGCGTAGCTAATTCCAATTAAGTTAACTTTATATAGCCTAAATATTTGTTTATGTGTAACACGTGATCATTTTGCTGAAGGGTAGTAATTGCAATGCTATTTTTATGACGAAATGATGCATTTACCTTAAATTTAGCCTATATACCGTACTGAAATTGAAGATATTTTATAAAGAAATGAGAACTTTTTGTGTGCTATTTCTCAGGGTCCCTAATCATAAGTGTTGACAAGATATAACCATGTAACCATGTAAACATGAATGTGACCTTTGTACAATAGCAAAATATGCTAATAAACATCTACTACTACCACCTAGGTATGATTTAATTTAAAGTTAAACCAGTCAAAAGCTATACCCCTTATACCATAGAAGTGGAATTTTTGCAGAAGAGTTTCGTGGTTAACAGTGTCGAAGGCCTTTGAGAGATCAAAAAACAGTCCTAGTACTTTATCTTTTTTATCTATTGCTTCAAGTAATAATATTTTATCAGTTTAGTGAGAAAACTGCAGATTGATTACTCTAGGTCATCTTTTAAATCTAGAGTCCCATTCTCGATCTTTTTTATTTCCATGTTGTTTTACTCGGGAGAAGGGAACTCATTAAGAGCAGCGCTGATTAAGTATCATGGACGAAACAGACATACACCACACCCACTACCAGGAAACACTAGGGATCACTTCACAGTTTACTCCAGAGTAGTCTCATGCTGGCAAGCATCAGAAAACATTGAAATTGGCAGCCATAAAGCTAAAGGGGTTCCAATGCCTGTTTAGTAGGGTTAACAATTTTTCAATCAAAGTATTAGGCCTAGTGATTCTGGTTTTTAAATCAGGCCGCATTAGGGCCTACTAACATTATTTTATTTTCACTAGGCCTATTTTACTTGGATACACACAATAGGCATATATAGGCCTACAGGTAACAAGCAAAATAAAATACTTTGCATTAAGAAAGGGCTAAGTATTGTTGATTGGCTGAAGATGTCACGGAGCCTCGGAAACGTGGTCAAAGCAGTGAAAAGCAGCATGAGACCACTAAATTACGTACAGACGTAATAGAATAGGAAATTATAAACAGCATTGTTCTTATGGAATGTGAACCGGACCACTCAAAATTCAATATGAAAATTGTTTGGCTGTAAGGTTAACTGTGGTGTGAGCTAGTGAACATGCAAACATGCTGGGAACATGCTGGTGCTTCTTCATGACCACTAGCTTAACGATATCATCACTTTACTCACTAACAATAGCCGTGTCAGATAATTAGCCTAGAGACTGCAAGAAACAAGGAAGTTAAAACAGAATTTATAGAATTATGCTAACAAATGAAATAGTTAAGCAAGAAGTCGAGCACCGTACCCAACATTCAGGATAAACTCTTAAAAGGGAGGATAGAGGGATTAGGAATAAATTAACTGTTCCAAGAACTGACTTACAAACATCAATTTCTGTATTATTGAGTGTAGGCGGCCCGCGGCTGTATATGAGATGAAGAAGTTGAAGAATCACTTGTGAGCTGCGACTTACGATGTGGAAGGTTCTCGCATCAGGTTCCTCCCATTCCTGAAATGTGCAACACAGTGACTAGTACCTACTAGTAAGGTTGCACAAGGATAAAATAAAAATAATTGATTGATATTGGTTTTACCACAAAATTATCATTATAGGCCTACCGGAAAATTTTGTTAGTCCCACCCGAATTTCTATGTTGTAATGTTAAACTAGAGTCATTACAACAAACTAAAATTTTAATATCAATTCAGAGCCCCATAGCCAAAGAGCCAAGGCATATTGTAATCACAAAAAATATAATAATCTAGGTGCCCGTTAGGGCGCCGCAGCCAAGCCACGGTGCGCTACACACTTAAGCACCTTATACAGCTAGCAGAGTTAGGGTGATTTCAAGGTGTCACCCAGCCGTCATGAAACGTGATGTGAACTTAAAAACTATCAAAATCAAGAGGATTTGGGTACCTGACAACATGTCAATATTTAATACTAGGAAAACGCTTAGGTCTCGCCGCGTTGTTGGATGAGCGTAATTGGTACATTGAGCTGCCATGTGTTATGCGGATTTTCTGTTGTTCTGTGAAAAAATCTTAAAGATTTTTTTTAAATTAAATTAATTTTTAAAAAAAAACTTTAATTTTTAATTTTTTTAATTATTCGTGATAATTTTAAAAAAGGAAAAATTTTCATATTGAAATTTTCATAAGAAATAATTATTCGATTGCGCACAAACTTTACACGAATATATTAATTAATAAAATTAAGGTTCTGTGAAAAAATCATTTCAATAGGATAAAGCATGTAGGTGTAATAAGTCAAAGAATTGTTTTAAAAAAGAAAAAAAACGTAAAACTTTGATTTTCATGAGAAATAGTTTTTTGATTGCGCTCAAATTTCACACTAATACCTAAATTCATAAAATTAAGATTCTGTGAAAAAATCATTAAAATCGGATAAAGCATGTAGGTGTTATAAGTTGAAGAATGTTTTTAAAAATAAAATAAAAACGTAAATTTGCGATTTTTATGAGAAATAATTTTTCGATTGCGCTTAAAAACGTGGCAGTTCTAAGTTCAGAGATTTCGAAGGTCTCCATAAAATTTCATCTCAATTGGAGTATCGGTTTGGCCGGAATCGTGCTAACAGACAGACAAAAATACAAAAAGAAAAAAAGAAAAAAAAACATTCCGGATTTTTTTCTCCAGTGTAGTGAAATGGAATCTTCGCTTCGCTCGCTACGCTCATCCAACAACCCAGAAATTACAAAATCCATCCCGAACCAGTCTCCCACGTTCCGGATGGACGCCTTAGCCAACTAGACCACCGAGACAGCACAATTTAACTTCTGTATTGTTGTTACATTATAGAACTTGAATGGATGGAACAATACAGCATCGAAAAACTATTGCTGTTGAATTGACCAAACAAACATATTTATAATCTCATTACCTTACGCAGGTATGAGCGAGGGTATATTTCTCGATTTGGATAGTCAGGAAACACTCCCGTAGGTGGAATTGTTAAAATTTAATACAATTAATTTGCATGACTATTACGTTTAAATTAATTAGAAAAAAGAATTTGAATGAACTATTATGTTTAAATTATTTGAAATATTATGTTGTCCTCCTTTGTAAATCAGTTTTTATAACTGAATAGGATAGACGTTTTATAAAAAAAAAAAAAAAAAAAAAAAAAATAGTTACAAATTTATTTTGCCAAGCTTTTCGATGTTGTTACGGGACACTGTACGTTTATGAATTAAGAATGCGCAAATGTGGAAGGGTAGATGAGCTTGGCCCTATTTTAGATCTCATTTCTTTTGAGTGTGCAAGGTTTGGCTGTATTTTTAAAAGTTTTTGTTATGTGTTGTTAGCTACTGCTACTGCTAAGTACGGTCTAATTCGTCAGTTTCAATCGGCCCGCGATTCTGACCAAACGGGTGGGGCTACAACGTTCATATTTTACAAGGACATTAAGGTAATAGTGATATAGTGTCTTTTGAAAGAAAAAGTTGAAAAAGTTTGCTGGAAGGCTTCCAAATAAAGGTTTTAATATAAGCCTTATACAGACATACAATCAACAAGTAACTATAGTTACTTGACAATGACCGCCTACATTGTTTACAGTCTTGGGCACGTTCCCCCAAAAAAGGAACTTTGAAAAGTTAAGTTACTTCTGCCTAAAAAGGAACTGAGGCGTTCCTCACTCCTTTTCAATAAAAAAGGAACTGAAACGTTCCTCGTTCCTCAAAAGGAACTTAGTTCCTTTCACGTTTCTTATACCATTACTGATTTAAACAAAAACAAATGTGAAATGAGTTAGTTTATCATTACTCTTATTTATTAAAGTGAGTCCCAGGCCATCTGACGAGGGTGGTGCCTTTTTTGAAAACATAAGATGTCACATTGATGTTTTTCACACTGCAGTTTACGATATCAGGTACTGGAATTCGACGGGATTACGACGACGAAAAGAACTTATAAAGGAACTTTAAATTCGTTCCAAGTTTCCACGAAATAGTAACTTTGACATTACAAGTTCCTGATCTAAGGAAAGGAACGCGTTTCCCACAAAAGTACCTGACAAAGGAACGCAATACTAGGAACACGTTCCTCCCCAAGACTGATTGTTTACAAAATGTCAGTCCTTGGACCACTAGATTTTACATTCTATTGTTAGTTGGTAATACCTTATAATAATAATAATAATAATAATAATAATAATAATAATAATAATAATAATAATAATAATAATAATAATAATAATAATAATTTAAATTAAACTAAATCATTGTGACTGATTTAGACTATAATCCTGTCAAATAAGAATTTTTGGAGGAAAAAATTGCGATGTCGCTGAATTTTTGCAGAGACCTTCCGTAAATGATACTTATCAACATACTAAAACTCCCCTACAATCGGACTGGAGCTTCGGCCGCCATATTGGAAAATGGCGGCCAAAGAGTATTTGTTATCGAATATCTCCAAATTCGTTTGAGATAGACAAAGTATCATACTGGCAAAAATATTCCCCATTTAATTCCCTACAAAACAGGTGTCTTTTATAGTTTTGGTAGGGGCAATGGTTACGTCACAAAATCGTGGTTTATATGTTGCTTATTGAAGTACCAGCTGATTTCCTAATTTTTCACGCCCAGCATCAAACAATACCCGGTAAATCTGTAAGAAATTGATTTAAATACAAAATGACTTTTGTACGGGGTTCATGAAAGCTTCCATTAGTATTTTAAAAAATCAGTTCTGCGAAATCGGTTTTTGCATTTAACCGGAATTTGGGTTTTTCCATTGTTGGCATTTCCTAAAAAATGCCATTTTTTACTGTCCCATTATTAAGCACTAAATAGCATTGGAGGAAAAATTCTTTCTACGCACATTGAAATGTCTTAAATAATGATCCGATTTCAACCAAAGTTTAAATTCCAATATGGCTGCTAATTCCTAATATTTACAATATGAATACTGTTTTCGTGCTGTTTTTACACTCTTTTTGTTACATAATTCACTTTTATGTTGTGGATATTAGGAATAAGCAGCCATATTGGATTTAAACTTTGGTTGTAATCGGATCATCATTTGAGTCATTTCGATGTGCGTAGGAAGAATTTTTCCTTCAATACTATTTAGTGCTTAATAATGGACAGTCAAAAAGGGCATTTTTGAGGAAATGCCAACAATGGAAAAACCCAAATTCCGGATAAATGCAAAATTCGACTTCGCAGACCTGATTTTTTTAAAATACTAATGGAAGCTTTCATGAACCCCGTACAAAAGTCCTTTTGTATTTAAATCGATTTCTTACGGATTTACCGGGCATTGTTTGATACTGGGCGTAAAAATTTGGAAATAAGCTGGTACTCCAATGAGCAACAAAATAAACCACGATTTTGTGACGTAACCTTTGCCCCTACCAAAACCTATAGAAGACACCTGTTTTGTAGGGAATTAAATGGGGAAAATTTTTGCCTTTGAGATATTTTGTTTCTATCTCAAACCAATTGGGAGATATTCGATAACAAACACCTTTTGGCCGCCATTTTCCAAAATGGCGGCCGAAGCTCCAGTTCGATTGTAGGGGAGTTTTAGTATGTTGATTGGTATTATATAAGGAAGGTCTCTGCAAAAATTCAGCGACATCGCAATTTTTTCCTCCAAACGTCAATATACGATCTTATTTGACAGGATTAATAGCAATTAAATCAACTTTGATATAATTATTATATTTTAACAAATAATTTTGCAATGGAACTTGAAAAGTAATGAGATCAACACACATAACAAAAACTTGTAAAAATACAGCCAAACCTTACACACTCAAAAGAAATGAGATCTAAAAAAGGGCCAAGCTACAGTGTCCCATAACAGCATCCTTGAAAAGCTTGGCAAAATAGAATTTGCATGATATTAACTTTAAATTAATTAGAAAAAAAGAACTTGGATGAACGTTTGAATTAATAATTGCAAGGATGCTGTTACTGGACACTGTACGTTTATGAATTAAGAACGCGCAAATGTGGAAGGGTAGATGAGCTTGGCCCTTTTTTAGATCTCATTTCTTTTGAGTGTGTAAGGTTTGGCTGTATTTTTATAAGTTTTTGTTATGTGTGTTCAACATAAAAAGTATATTTTGCATAAAATTAAAATTTATGGCTAACAATGATTTAATTACCAAAATTACAGTGGAGTGAATCTTCATTACACATTTCAACCAATAATTGTATCAGTATTGATCCGTATTGATAAGCATAAGATTCTCCCGGCTAATCAACATGGTTAATCAAAAAGGCAAATCAACTATCACTGCAATGTTCGAATTTCTTTCAAATGTTTATTCAGCCCTAGATTGTGGTGACTCTGCAATAGGCTTGTTTCAATACTTAAAGTAAAGCTTTTGACACCATTGATCATAACATCCTACTCGGTAGACTCCACTCGGTTGGCATCAGAGGCTTAGCTTACAACTGGGTAAAATCTTATCTGTCTAACAGAGTACAAGTGGTAGAAGTTAAGGATATTGTCAACAACACTCATGTCAATGTCAAGTCCCTTCCACGACACCTTCTTAGCGGTGTCCCGCAGGGCACTATTCTGGGTCCAGCGTTTTTTCTTCTCTGTGTAAGTGGCATGCTGGTTATCTTTGATTTCGGCTCGTTAACACAGTATGTGGACGATTCCAGGCCAACTCTTTACAGCACCTTCCCCCTTAGTAAACAATCTTATCAAAGTGGCCAACAAGGAGGAAGGATAACATGTCCAACTACTGTACCACAAATCTTTTAGCTCTTCAAACCTCCAAATCATTTGTCTTAAACTTTCACTCTCCCGTAAACTCAAGCCCTCAAATACGCCATAACTCAAAAAGCATTGCTTGCTCCGAGTCAGTTCAATTCTTAGGTCTGGCCATCACAGAAACTCTGGATTGGTCTCCCCAAATTGAAAAAGTATCGTCTAAATTGAGAAGTCGTTGCTTCATGCTTAGAAAGTTGAAACAGATTGTAAATTTGCAAACTTTGCTAGTGGTATATTACACTCACATCCACTGGCTTGTATCATACGGACTAATGTTCTGGGGCTCCTTATCGCAGGCAATCCGCGCCTTTTGCCTTCAAAAGCGGGCCATCAGAATCATGGTCGGGGCAAATAGGAGAAAATCATGTAAAGAATTATTTAGAAATCTAAAAATACTGACTCTTCCATGTATCCTTATTCAAATCTGTGTAGGCCTACTCTTTGTTCACAATAGTCCTGAATGGTTTCCCCCCAATTCACAAATTCATCACCATGGCACACGCTCGCAAAACAACATTCACATCGACTCTTTCAACACATCCAAGTTTACCAAAGGACCATTGGCTCTATGCTCAGCCCTCTATAACAAATTACCATCAGACATCAAACTCATAAATACAAGCAGGCACATAATTTTTAATGCTAGCGCTAGAGTAAAATCATTTCTGCTTGACAAGTGCTTTTATTCTATTGATGAATTTGTAAATGAGCATGACCGACTAAACTAATATACAGTACTAGGAAAACGCTTAAGTCCCGTCCCGTTGTTGAGCGAGCACCGGTACGTGCAACACGACCCGAGTACTACATTCCCATAATGTTACATACCAATAAGTCTTTAAGGTCTTGACCGATTTAGCTGAAAATTTGTAAAATAGGAGAGAATGGATAAAATCCACCGCCATCTAGAGGACCTTGACATCATTTCTTTGGGAAAACTATTTTAACTCTTTGATAACAAATAAAACACTGCTTCCTGGATAGTATTTTGATTACTTCTAGGTGGCAGTGCATAGTGACCAGAATTTTTGTGCGACTTTTTGTTGCCATGGTAACATTACTTTTGTTAAAATGTAATTTCTATCTACACTACTTAAGGTCTTGACCGATTTAGAGTGGTGTACTTATTGACCCTGCAAAATTTCATAACGATCGGAACATTTTTTACATTTTTTTCATATTTTTTTTTTTATATATAACCAACGATCGGATTTTGTTCAAAAACTATACAGCAACCCGCATAGGTGGTATGTACATGTGTGCAAAATTTCAGGTCGATCAGAGAAACGGTGCGACCTGTACCGAAGCAGTAACAGAAAAAAGAAAAACAAAAAAAAAACAAAAAAAAACAGACATTCGAGTCATAAGAGTCAAGTGGAGACGCTCGCTTAATCAAAATACTATCGAGGAAGCAGTGTATTATTTGTTATCAAAGAGTTAAATTTTCCCAAAGAAATGATGTCAAGGTCCTCTAGATGGCAGTGGAATTTATCCATTCTCTATTTTACAAATTTTCAGCTGAATCGGTCAAGACCTTAAAGACTTATTGGTATGTAATGTAACATTATGGCCCATGGGAATGTCGTACTAGGGTTCAGGTCGTGTTGCACGTACCGCGACGGGACTTTAGCGTTTTCCTAGTGTAATAAAATCACACTTACACACACATACATGCAGGCATCCGTCTCTCCGACCTTTAGTTCCAGCCTTTGATTGCTGAAGTTGAAAGAACAGCTGTTGCACACGTATATCACATTTTAAACTTACGAGCATAGATAAGATTAAGATTATGACTATACGGTACATAAACTTCTTCAAACAACCAAAGCTGTTGACATATCCAAGGTCGCATGATTGTGGCTCCCCACCGTAGCGACTTGCGCATGCATGTTCACGCGTTACACACTACAGTCTACACACGATTTCTTCGGATCAATGCCCGTCACCAGCAAACCTGTCGAGGGGTTTTCCAAGCGGATCCTCGATAAAATACTAGGAAAACGCTAAAGTCCCGTCGCTTTGTTGAGCGAGCACCGGTACGTGCAACACGACCCGAGTACGACATTCCCATAATGTTACATACCAATAAGTCTTTAAGGTCTTGACCGATTTAGCTGAAAATTCGTAAAATAGGAGAGAATGGATAAAATCCACCGCCATCTAGAGGACCTTGACATCATTTCTTTGGGAAAACTATTTTAACTCTTTGAAAACAAATAATACACTGATTCCTCGATAAACTAAACCAAGTTAATGTGATAAAATGAAAATGTTAAGGTGGCCACAGGTAACCTATCTATAGTGGTCATCTCAATTACCTAATATGAGACAGAAATTGTTCATTATCCGAGGAAACAAGGAACAGTATGGCTCTCTGGCGCGCGAGTGAGGAACTAGAGAAACGGGGATAGGTACGCCCACCTGATAGGAAAACGCATGGTGAATCGCGTCAGTCTACGAAAATACTAAGAAATATTATGATTGTATATTTAATTCACCAAAATTGCAATTTAGAAAGCAATAAAATACAATAACCAAATAGATTTCCATCAATTTCAACCATTTACTCATACAAAACTACCTGAAAGGTATTATCTAAACTTGACTTTTGGGTCTCGGCAGTGAATGTTGACAGGTTCTTGAATGAAGCAGATATTTGGGACATTATTTTATCTAGCCGATTACACTACCGATTAATGTCTGTGTTTATATGTAAGCAGATTACACCAGATGTTTGAAAAATGGATTTAACCTCATATCGCCCTTCGTTTTGCACATTTAAATGCCTTTGTCAGCCGTTCACGCGAGATTTTTAGGCCTAGATTTGCTTTGGTGCGGTGTCAAAGTAGGCCTAGGGCCTACATGTTTATTATTTCGTGTAGGCTCTTCATTAAATATTATAAGAAGCTCGAAAGGGTGTGATGGCCTACATACGAAATTAAGTCTGGCCAGAATATTATTATTTAAGCCAGAGTTGTGCACGTCTGCTAGGCCTAGGCGACTTGGCTGTAAATGCGAGATCAACATGCGTAGACAACACAGCTGACGGAGCCTATCCAATTTATTGAAATAAATTGATAGTTTTGGGATACAGACTGGTTAATTATTTTTTAAATTTATATTTTAGTAACAAAAATTATTAGCTTTCTTCTAGCCGAGTCATTTGAGACCTAGGGATGGTTGAAACTGGCAAGCAGTAGGCCTAGGCCCTAGGCCAAGCTCCAAAGCTAGGCGGCCGTCAATTTTCCGCGCTGTTCTCTCAGTTTATCACAGCTCTAGGCCATTAACATTTTGTCAAATTACTAGTCCACGCTTGCTTTAGCATATTATACTACAAGGTTATTTTATACTCTGGGATTAGTAATTGATGCTCTTTGTTTTAGGGCAAACAAATCATAGGCGCTAGTAATTTGAAATGCAGTACGTGGGAAGAACGTACCCTATATGAAATCACTTATTCTTTACAGATTTTCATTATGTTTAAACTTTAACTATACCACAAGATATCAACCTATAGTTCTGAATCATTTTCTATTATGTAACTGGACATTTTCAACAGAAAAAGTAGGTTTCAAGCTAGGGTCCATGCAATGTTAGCCAAGCGTGTGGACGGCAGCTATCCCCTTTTACCCGGCCATCTTGCTAAACAGCTGATTGCTCACTAGCGCTCCATCGGAACATCTGTAGAACGTAGTATTGTAGGATAGCTTAAGAAAGTGACTTGCTTATTATTTTAATATTAGTGTAGGCCTAGTTAGTTGAAAAGTTGATAATGTAAATTGTGAACATTTTAATGCTTTGAATGATTCAATGTAAATGCCACACGCACAGTCTGGTCCATTGAGGACTGAATTTAATGAATATGTAAAAGTAAATTGTAAAATTATATGCTTGTGTATGTGTATGTAAAAATAGCAAAATGCTAAATAAAGATTTTTACTACTACTACTACTACTTCTAGGTGGCAGTGCATAGTGAGACTTTTCGTTGCCATGGTAACGTTACTTTTATTAAAATGTAATTTCTATCTACACTACTTGACCGATTTAGCTGAAAATTTGTAAAATAGGAGAGAATGTTGTACTTATTGACCCTGCAAAATTTCATAACGATCGGAACATTTTAATTTTTTTATTTTATTTTTATTTTTTATAACCAACGATCGGATTTTGTTCAAAAACTATACAGCAACCTGCCTAGGTGGTATGTACATGTGTGCAAAATTTCAGGTCGATCAGAGAAACGGTGCGACCTGTACCAAAGCAGTAACAGAAAAAAAAAAAAAAAAAAAAAAAAAAAAAAAAAACAGACATTCGAGCCATAAGAGTCAAGTGGAGACGCTCGCTCAATTATGACAACACCACGCACTATGCCTTGGGTATGTTAATATGCTTGTTACCGGTACCGGTAGTATAATGTTTTGTCAACTTGTCTTAAATCTAGGCTATGCATTTCTATTTTCTGATAAAAGTCTTTACAATTTTTGTATTAACAGTTTGTGTTTGTTTTGTTTTTTTTCTCCATATTCTTTGTCTTAACACTCAACTATCCTTTTATGTTATTTACTTTTGTTCTAGACTGAATTATAAGTATTATAAGTATTAAGTAAGCTCTACCTAGAATAGATACCTAGGTAGGCCTATAGATCTACCATTTCACACTCTCTTCGGACTTCGGAGCAGTGCATATCGGTACCAAGTACATGATCAAACTGAAATAAAGAATTATTATTATTGAACGAGTGAGCGTAGCGAACGGAGTGATCTCCATTCGACTTAAACGGCCCTTATTGTTTTTCTGCGTGCGTGTGTGTACGTTGAAAATCAGCCGAATCGCTGAACAGATTGCGCTGAAATTTTAAACAGACATCCTGTACGAGTTAATTGAGAACTGCTAACAAAATCAGCTAGATTCATTGCGATTTAAACCTACAAGAAATAATAAACTGAAAAATAGACTTCCAATGTTTAGAAATTATTTAACGACAATGTTTTAGATTTTGAAAAGATATTTTTTGTTTGTTATTCGCCTGGCCGTGAAATGCCGTGCCCATGCAAGGTCTGTCGAATGTTGCACGTCAAGGTACCCCCAAATTCCGCTCGTAGATTGAGTAAACCTTGCAATATTTTCACGTATTTCGTACTGGCTATGTTTACCATAGTAGGCCCTATTGCCACAGATGATGGACTACACTGCGGTATATGCATTTCAAAACATGTTTAATTATTTTTGAAATACAATCTAGAAATTACAAAATCTTTCCCGACCAGGGGATTGAACCCACTTCTTTCACATTTCGGCTACAAGGGCGCCTTAGCCAACTAGACTAGGGAAACGCCAAAGTCGTAGTTAGACGAGTGAGCGAGTCATGTGGTGAGTAGGCCTACCCGGGAAACTTTGCATTTAAGTTTGATAATTATATTCGTATAAATAATAGTTTTTTAAAGTTTAGTTGGTAAACGGGGACGGGCGCGTCAACTGTAAGGTCATAATGCGCCTCTCTAGCCTATGATAGGCTACGTAGGCCTAAGGTAGGGGGAAGAAAAGTAATGTAACCGGGTACTCAACACATGGCTCACTCACTCGTTTAACAACGACTTTGGCGTTTCCCTAGTTATTATTATTAAGTACCCTAACTTTCATCCGTGGTAGCCTAATTCTAATTCCCGCCGTACATTCCACTCTGTTTTATCCACTGGACTCCTTTCCCATCAGAACCGTTCGAACATGTTCGGTCGGTTCCAGAACAGGTGTCTGGAGAGAGATGAACACCACCCGAACACTTGTTTTTTTACAGCAACGACCATTTTCATGTTCAGACAGTGTTCCAAACAGTACCGGACGGACAAATAAACAAACCAAAAGTGAGTCCTAGGCTATTTGACGAGGGTGGTGCCATTTTCAAAAACACAAGATGTCACAAGATATTTTTCATACTGCAGTTTACGATATCAGGTAGGTAGGCCTACTGGAATTCGACGGGATTAAGATGGCGAACGTTAAAGGAACATTAAATTTGTTCCAAGTTCCCACGAAATATAGTAACTTTGACGTTACAAGTTCCTGATCTAAGAAAAGGAACGCGTTCCCACAAAAGTTCCTGAAAAAGGAACGCGTTCCTCCCCAAGACTGGTTCAGTGGTTCTAGGCCTACCTGCAGGGAGAGGAAAAAATACAAATTAGGTATACAAATCAATACAAAAACAATGATTACGGGCAACATGAAATAAACAACTAACCTTGTTCATCATCAACACCTGTGGCCAAGTCCTCTGTGTGGGGTCAGCATTGAAAATTGGTCACTCAGTCTTCTTTTTTTGTGCCTCCACATACCAGCCTCCTCCTCGCTGTTCCACATCTTTCCTAAAAGATAAAAATAATGTCATCTCAGTCTCATCACTAATCGACTAGGCCTAGAGCCTAAAGGACAATGCACAATAACCCGGGAACATGGACCGGCAACGGTAACACTTCATTGACTAGGTAGGCCCTACTAGGCCTATGATTTAACATTGCCCAGTGGCTAGGCCTACCCGTAACTACAACGATAATGGGAACCTATTGCCGGTCAATTGTAGAGCATCCCTACGTCTAGGCTAATAGTAGGCCTAGGCTTTGGTCTAGGCTCTAAGAGCAGGGGACTAGGGTTAGGCCTAGTCTTGTGCATCGCCTAGGGCCAAGGGCCTAGCTACCTATTTGTATTTGTAAGTATGGTTCTTTACTACGGTATTAGTTCAGTTTACATAAATTGATCAAGCCCCCAATGAGCCTTGCAGCTCGCTATTCGCGTTTAAAAGCAAAGTGGCTGACATCTGGCGGTCAAGTGGAGAACTGCTCCAAGGCAGATACCGGGCGGCTGCATGGCGGCATTCAATGTTAAACCAATGCAATGTTGTAGCGTCACGGTCAACTCCAGAATGAATTTACTCGATCATGTTTATTATTTAGCAAGCAAGAAAGGTCATAATATTAGTAATACACATTTTTGTGATGCGTAATGAAACAAAAAGTCTGAATGTGTATATTATTCCGTGCAATACTGTGGGTTAGGTGGGAGTTCTATTCCTATACCTTGAGACACATTTTCACAACTTTATCAGTTTCATGGATACCACCAACCGAAAAACATAATGTAAAAATAAAGATTGTAGGCGGTATAGGCCAAAACGGGCTAAAGACTAATACCGTTTGGGTTCAACATTCTAAACCCAAAGATACTGTGAACCATAGTATATATTATGCAAGTCTCATTAATGGTATAATTGATGATTGGTATAGATATAATATGGAATTTTTGTAATTATTATTTATTATTAATAATATAAGTCCATAGGTAATTATAGTTTTTTAAATTTGTGCAGCGCATTGAATGTAAACTATCCTTACTTGATTTTTTATTCTTATATGCCAAGAGATTTGTACCAACTGCTGCCGTGAACAGTAAATAATTATGCGTAGACTTAATTATTTATGGGCTCATATTATTCATAATCTCAACCAAAACAACAACAAAACAATTCTAATTAAGGTTTTCAACAAAACTATGCGTATTAATAATAGTAGACCTATATATAAAGTTTAGTGAAGGCCGGTGCCATACATATAACTTACGTACTTAAATTTTTTAGCCGCATTGGAGGGGGAGGGGGGCTTTTTAAATGTGAGACAATGTTTTATGAGGTTTCAATGGCGTGACGAAACACAAATTTAATAACAAATCAAAAATTTGATAATTTATTCGTGAGGAACCCGCAAAAAATTACTTCCGGGGGGCATGGTGGTGGTGGTGGGGGGGAGATACTATCATATAGGCCTAAGTAAAGGCCTATAATCATAAGAAATTTGCGGTATTGCCATCAAGTTAAAATTACTAAAAATACACGTCTCAAATTACGAGATAAAATTCCTTATTTTGCTAGTTATTTTGCAGCTGAGGGTTACAAAATATAGTGATTGTCCTACCCCATCGTACCCAACTACTGGAAAGTGGAAATACTTCTAGAACTGACGCTTACAATGAAATATTATGCTTTAAAGCATGAAAAGCACACTTGCTCCCTATGCAGCCCGTGTTTTTATCTGCCTTCGGACGGCCATGTTGGCATACGACCGTGCTGCTACCTGGTTAGGTTTTAACCGCGAATAGGGGGCTTTCAAAAACAGATTATAGGCCTAAACGGACGGTGAGATGAAGCGAGTAAGTATAGAAGATACCATATTGTGCTAAAACATAAGCTAGGCCTATAGGCCTACAATTTTCTTATGGTATAAAAGATACAATCTAATGCGGTTGGCCTACAGTACTGGGTACCAACATAATTATAAATATATTTTAGAAAAATAACCCTAAGTATAGTACGTACGGTAGGCCTACAGTAAAATAGGTAAAGTAATTAGAAGGCCTACGTACAGTATTAGGCTAAATTATAAGAAGGTAACTGGAATAAGTATTGGTAGGCCTAATGAGAAAGAATAATTAATAAAGACTTGCCTAGGTTCATGGCCTATGTAAGTTTAGTTTACAATATAGGCCTAGGCCTAGGCCCAAGTCATAGGCCGAAAAATAAATAAATAAAAAATTAATAAATAAATTGTATTTAAAGTCTACCCACTCAGTTATATATAGGCCTACCGTAACTAAATAAAAGATAAGAATTATAGGTAGGCCTAGGTATAGTTCAGGAAATATAACTTGTAAGTAGGTCTATAAGTAAAGATGCATTTACAGCGTCGCGTTTGGTGCGACAGCGTGTGACCCAGTAGCCGCGAATCGCACATAACCTACTTTTCGCACGTGTTGTTTTACTGAATAGCGCCTGAAATGGATGCGTAGGTAGTAGGTAAAGTCTAGATCTGTAGGCATACTATTATAAATGTTTTTAATATTATTGGTACTATATATATATTGGTATTTATGTATTAGCCTAGACATATCATGACATGTAATTCACTCAGAACATAGTCTACATGGGAAGAGTATACATTACGCAAATAAATCTATCTATCTATCTAGGGGCTATCTATCTATGGTTGCACGGAATTGTGGGTGAACTCGCAAGCGACGAGCGAAAAAGTTGAACCAAGTTCTAGTTTGGCGCAGCTCGAGGCCTTGCCAAATCGCCACCGCCACTGTCGCGGCAACCCAGTTCTTTGATTGGCTGCGCTCGAGTCGCGGCGCACCAAACGCGACGCTGTAAACGCACCTTAATGACAATACTAAGCCTATGGTGTAAGTAATATATTTACAATTGTTCAGAAAAGATTTGTTGTAGTATTTATAGGTTCTTACTTTACCTCTAGGGTAATTATACCGCAGACAGTTTTCCGGGAAATACGACATAAAATTTATAATCAAGCAATTTAAATTTAATTTTTCAATAGTCGATTAATGAAAGGCAGAGGATATTCTTACGGCATACCGTAAGAATTAATAGAAATTATTCTTACGGTACTATAGGTGCCTCACGCTATCTATGGACTTGCTTAGTAGGGGAAACTACACTCAGGTAGGCCTATACCCCCACCATCGGACCTCGACCGGGCGGACAAAAGGGAGGGCAAGCGATCGAGATGAATAGAGAACTTGAGAAGGTGGCTTCAATACATAATTCACTTGTCATTGTTTATTATCGCTAGTTCCTAAAATAAAATAATATGAGATTAATTGCCACTTTTACATATGTAATTGTACACAAATTGGTCAATACGATCAAATTGTCTTTTAAATTTAAATTTTTAACCTAAATTTGGCTTTAGTACCCGGCAATCGATGTGTACTTAAAATGGCCTACAATCAATAAAACGGATTGCAGAGATCTGTTCTTGTGAGGGTGCAAAATATTGCCATACGTTAGCATCGATTTATAATTTAATTTGCAAAAGAAAAGTAAGATAAACATAGCCGTAACTAGGGGGTTGATTACCCGCTTACCATGTAAAAATGTGTAGATAAACTTTATTTAGCTATTCCGACAAAATGAGTAAAATATCAAAGCAGATGAAGAGTATTGGTAATCCAATTGGTGTCAAGATTCGACATTTTTGTGTTCTACAACGTAGAACCCTTCCTGCTTTTCAGGTCCAGTGCAGGTTAAGTGTGGGTTAGAAGAAGGAAATATATAAATATAAATAATTACTATTAGCTTCTCAGAAATATTGTTGTTAAATAATTTTGTTTTAACACGCACTCTTCAACCTGTGTTATCATATTCATTTAGGTACCTAAGCTTATTTAACTTCTATCTGATTCAGTTAAAAACCGATTTACGAAGGAGGATAACTAAATAAATCTAATTACATAAATGCAGACACAACAATGAACTACAGGGAAGTAAAATTTGAATATATTATTGAAGGCTTATTATTTTGATTATTGCCATTTTTATTATCGATTACATGGTATACTTAAGGTGCAACGTTTATTGTGCTTGTTTGGTTCTCTCCTGGACGTCACGTAGCTTGTACATTCATAAGTAGTTATAAGTAGTTCATAAGTACAGAAAATAGCTTCATTTTGGGTTCAAAATTAAAATTAAAAAGACAATTCGAGCCGTATTTGCCAAATTGAGTTCGATTTCGTAGGCAAAAGTAAACAATTAACCTCTATTTTATATTTTAGGCACTAGTGATATTAAACAATGACAGGTGAATTTTGTATTCTAGCCACGCTCTCAATTTTCTATTCATCTCGATCGCTTACCCTCCCTTTGTCCGTCCGGTCGAGGTCCGATGGTGGGGGTATACCTGAGTGCAGTTTCCCCTAGTAAGCAAGTCCATAGATAGCGTGAGGCACCTATACCTATGTGTTTTCATTGGTTGTCTCATCACGTGACTCATCAACAGGCGCGCCGTAAGAATAGTGTATAGTAATTCTTACGGTCTATGCCTACTATGACCATGCACTAGGCAGGCCTAGGCTAGGCTAGGCCTAACGTCGCTATTTTAAATCTAAAGTACCTACAAAACCTTTAACGTCGCTATTTTAAATCTAAAGTACCTACAAAACCTTTAACATCGCTATTTTAAATCTAAAGTAGGCCTAGCCCTAGCCTACCTAGGCCTACTGATCAAAAACTGGGCATACCAAACGAAAAAGTTCAGTCCATGCCGTAAGAATAGTGTGTAGGGCTAGCCTAGTAATTCTTACGGCATGCCGTAAGAATATCCACTCCGTTAATGATATTCATCTTTCGCAATCCCTCTACGGAGCTGTTTTAAAAGAGCCTCGTGGCCTGAAGGTCTTGAACTGCAATGTCTCTTTCGTATGCCCTAGGCCTAGGGCCCAGCGGCACTTCTGTACTTGGCAGGTCCCAACATTTTTTCTTCAATGAAAACATACACACCCGAAATCCTTTCCGTTACAAAACTACTTTCGTTAGGTTAGCCGAACTTTCCGCTGGCTACAGTGCGCCGCGCTAGTTCTAGGATATTTTCGATAAGAGCGCACCCGAAATCCTTTCCACAAAAGTTGGGAGCCGACCCGCCAAGTAGGTACAGAAGTACCGGCCTAGCTTGGAAATCAGCATTTTAACCATTCTAGGAAGAATAAAACAGTGAAAATTGATATTTTAGTATGTTAACTAGTTATTTTGGCTTAAGTTTATTGAACAGTATTATTTTGAATCCGTATATTACCGTAATCTCGTAGGGTAAATCTCGCTCTCGGAACGTGTAGAGCCAAGAACTTTTAGGTTATGTTGGTCAACAAGGTTCCGCCAACTTCTTCTTGGCGGCAAACGACGGCGAGCGTTGTGGCTCGGCCAGCTGTAACTACAGCCATTTTGTGATTTTTTTGACTAAAAAAAAAAACGAATGAAACTACCATGTGGGTTTGCTGTGATGAAAAAATACTAGCCCTACAGTTGCTTCACAACTATAATTGATGGCTCACTCACTGTGGATCCCATCAGTGGGTAAGCAAACAGATTACTCCCCATTGTATTTTTATTTTGAAAAGAAATAAGATCATACAAAAACTTGAGAAATTTCAAAAGGGTATTTAGCAGCGTAGCGCAGCGAAACGAAGTCTTTCCTATAGAGCTCGCTAGAGCTACTCGATCGGGCCTTGGCCGTGAGCTTTGTCTGTTTCAGTTTTCAGTTTCAGTTTCAGTTTATTTTCTGGCAAAGTAGCCAATTTACATTACATACAATAATATTTCACACAATAATATTCATCACAACATTATACATTTTGACATTTCATATTATAACCTACCTTAATAATTAATTTATAACATTTTTGTTTCTTTTTACTAACATTTCTATAAAACCTGCTGTTGTACCCATTTAATACATTTGGATTTAAACAATCCTACACTTTTTACACTTTTAATTCCAATTGGAAGTTTATCAAACTCTTTTACACCAGAGATTGTATTGTATTGTATTGTATATATTTATTTAGCAAGTACAGCTATTTATGTTACATCAGTAAACATAATACAATATCATGGAAATTTCTTATTTACAAATGCAAGGCAATTATCTTTGAACTCCTGTACATGTTTAGCATTCTTGATGCCTGGTTCCAGTTCGTTATACATCCTTAAACCACTATAAAAAATTGAATGCATGGATCGAACTGATTTCCTTCTACCAATACTTATGTGATCCTTATTCCTCAAGTTATGTACACAATTATCATCATTGTTATGATCTATCATATTACACAAGTACTTAGGTAGACTTCCTTGCTCTAACTTATAGATAAAAACTAAAACATTTAACGCTATTCTTTGTTTACAGATATCATGTTGACTCTTTGCAATACTTCTTTAGTTGGAGTAAACCTGTCACATTTTAGTACAATTTTTAGACCTTTACTCTGCAATCTCTGCAATGCATCTAGGCTCATGTTGTCAATACCCCATAGCATAGTACCACAGTAATCAAAGTGAGGTAATATGATCGATTTAAAAACTAAAAGTCTTGTAGGGTAGGACAAGAACTTACTTGCTCTTGCCAAGAAGCCTATCTTTTTACTAATTTTTTTAATAACATAGTTCACATTATTTTTCAGACTGAGATGTTCATCTAGTATTATACCAACATATTTGAATTCACTCACAAACTCGACAGTCTTGCCATCCACCATTATATTGTGGATAGGATTTTGATTCAAAATTCTGTTTTTCATCACCTTTGATGATGTGATCAACATACATTTAGATTTGGTTACATTAGTTTAAGCTTGTTTGCCCTCAGCCAGTTTAGGAGTTTTTTTTAGGAAACAATTTAATAATTGACAGGCATCTTTCAAACATTTTCCAGAGTATGACAGTAACGTATCGTCTGCAAACAGATAAATGAATACCAGAAATTCGTCTACACTAACATTAAATATATCATTTATGTACAGTATGAAAAGTAGAGGACCCAAGACAGACCCTTGTGGTACCCGTAGTTAATATAAGCTTCATCGGATTTTCATTGCAGTATCTTGTTATCTGCCTTCTGCCTGTTAAATAGCTCCTAAACCAATTCAGAGCATTGCCTCTTACACCATACTTGTTTAGTTTTTCCAATAAACGGTCTCTATCTAATGTTTCAAATGCTCTTTTGAAGTCAAGAAATACAGCTATAACAAAGTTGCCATCTTCCAATTCTTTGAGCCACTTTTCCATAACTAATTGAATTGCGGTTTCACATGAGTGACCACTGCGAAAACCAGATTGGTTTTTGATGTAGAATATCACTATCATAAACATACTCTAGTAGTTGGTTATATATCACCTTTTCCAAAATTTTCTCATAGGCTGGTAGCATGTTTACTGGTCTGAACTCTTCTGGGGCCTTGGCTTTACTAATTTTAGGTATAGGAACAATTTCTGCTAATAGCCAGTTCTTAGGAACCTCTCCATTCACAATTGACATATTTATAATATTAAGAAGGGCATGACCACACCTCCAAAAAGTTTTCTTAATTACTTCTATACTTATACCTTCATCTGTGCCTTTCTTAAGTGGTAGATTAAACACTATTTTCTTTAATTGTTCTATATTAATTGGTTTAAAACTATCAAGGAGAATACCATTTTTCTTTATACAGTCATTCATATCAGGCACCACCGACTCTGGCTTCTCTATGCTACTTACAATATCATTAATACTATTTACAAAATATTTGTTAAATTTGTTTGCCACATTGTCCTCAGAACTGTCGGTATCATCAAACGATATAGGACGGGCAACATTAAGATTTGAAACACTTTTATATTCGTCTGTCACTTTTTTCAATGTTTTCCACATTTCTCTTGCATTGTGCCTATTTGAGTCTATTTTGTCTTCATAAAACTTTGCTTTTCACTCCTTAATTTGGTAACATAATTATTACGTTGTATTTTGTACATACTCCAGTCCTCATGTTTGTTCGTAAGCTATGGGCTTTTCTATACGCGTCATCTCGACTTTTTAGAGATTCCAATACGCTGTCGTTAAACCACGGTTTTGGCTTAAGCCTAGGGTGAACTTTCACTTCTCTTCTTGGAGCAACACGATCTATGGTATTTACAATGTTGTTTACATATCTATCGGCTATTACGTTTATATCAAGTTCCTTTGCCTCATATCCCCAGTCTGCTTCTCCTAAGACTTGATTGATGAACTCGTAATCTATGTCCTTTAGGGTTTTACGAACTGTTCTTGACCCAACGCTTCATGTTTATACCTACTTTGTCAGTGCCTAGGTTAAGTTCTATTAGTTGATGGTCGGAAATATTAGGTCGAGATCTAACTTTTGCTTTAATGCTACTTTTATTGGTAATTACAAGATCGATTAAAGTTTTGCTCTCACACGTTATTATATAAAAATAGAATTTTGCAATTTCCCATACGGCCGAACGGCCAAATAGATTGAGCTGAAATTTTAAACAGACATCCGTGACCAGGTAACTGAGAACTGCTAACGTAATGACCACAATCCATTTCGATTTAAATCTACAAGAAATAATAAACTGAAAAATGTAGAAATTATTTATTTGATTTTGAAAAAATATTTTTTGTTTGTTATTTACCTGGCTGTGAAATGCCGTGCCCATGCAAGGTCTATCGAATGTTGAACGTCAAGGTACCCCCGAACTCCGCTCGTAGATTGAGTAAACCTTGCAATATTCTTACAGTATTTCGTACTGGCTATGTTTTCCATAGTATTGTCACAGATGATGGACTACACTGTGTTATATGCATTTTAAAACATGTTCAATAATTTTTAAAATACAATCCAGAAATTACAAATCTTTCCCGACCAGGGCATTGAACCCACGTCAAAGATGACTAATCTTTGCCCACATCTCCCACATTTCGGCTATAAGGGTGCCTTAACCAACTAGACTAGGGAAACGCCAAAGTCGTTGTTAGACGAGTGAGCGAGTCATGTGTTGAGTTCTTGGGAACATTTGCATATTTAAGTTTGATAATTATATTCGCATTAATAATAGGATTTTTAAGTTTAGCTGGTATAAGGGCGCGTCAACTGTAAGGCCATAATGCGCCACTGTAGTCTAAGATAGGTTAGATAGGCCTATGGTAGGGGAAAAAAGTAATGTTACCGGGTACTCAACACATGGCTTACTCACTCGTCTAACAACGACTTTGGCGTTTCCCTAGTATATACTATAGCCATTTGTTGTTTGAAAAACCAATTGAGGCGTTTTTTTCCAAAAACAGCCAATGTCCAAAAAACACATTTTGCAGGAGATCAATTAAACTTCATACCATCCGCAATTAATGTATTAAAAATCTAATTTTTGGTTTAAACTGTGTATCTTGATGAGACTTTTTATTTCTGCTATGACATTTTGTCATAGCATTTCCCAGAGAGACAAAAAGCCAAAAAACCTTCGGACATTGGTTGTTTTTTGTAAAATATTTTGAAAAAGAATGATTTTATTTTTTTATGTAGTGTTCCAGAAAGCTCATAGGATATATAGAATGTATTTTAGTTCAACATAGAACATCTGGACAGCTGTCACATGTTCAATGCTATGTTACGCCAAAATTACTTTGCCAATGATATGAAAAAGTCAAAGATAATTATGTTTAGTAAACCGGGAAAGGACCCCACTTCCCCAAAACTACCGCCCAATCAGTCTGCTAATAACGGATTTCAAAATATTCGAACGAATCATCCTAAACAGGATTAACAAGCACTTAAAAGATAAAAATATTATAATAAACGAACAGTTTGGGTTTCGAAAAGGCCATCTCACTACCCACCAGCTGTGAGAGTAGTGGAGCACATCAGCAAAGGCTTCAATACCAATAGGGTCACTGCAATTGCCTTTCTCGACGTAGCCCAAGCGTTCGATCGGGTCTGGCATGATGGATTAATATACAAACTTCACCAAGCAGATCTTCCTCTGTATTTAACAAAATCATCTACTCCTATCTGCAGGGTCGTACCTTTAAAGCATCTGTGGGACACGCAACTTCCCACCACAAGGGAGATCCAGGCGGGTGTCCCGCAGGGCTCTATCCTGGGACCAGTGTTATTTACTATTTTTATCAATGACATGCCTAAAGTAGATGGGGTCCACTATGCCATCTATGCAGACGACACGGCAGTAATTGCTAATCGTGGAATGCTTCTAGAGCCTTCGACCTTCTACAAAAAGCCATAAATGCCCTGGAATCATGGTTTGAGCTATGGCGAATTAAAGTAAACGTCACCAAAAGTGACTCTGTCCTATTTACAAGACGAAGATCAGCCAAGTATGTCGACCATGATAGTCTAGAATTATTTGGGAGGATATCCCAACCAGCAAATATGCCAAGTATCTGGGGGTCATATTAGATGACAAGCTCACGTGGGGTAAACACATTGACAGCGTAGCCAGCAAGGCATCACAGAGGCTAGGGTTGCTGCATTGCCTACTAAAGGCAAAAAACGGTCTTTCAATGCTAGCTCGGTACTATTATATAAGTCATTAATCAGACCAATTCTTTCATATGCCGAACTTGTGTGGGCAACTCATGTAAATCATCTATTGACAAGCTCCAGAGGGTTCAGAATCGCGCATTGCGAATGGCCACGGGCTCGCCCTGGTACGTTCGCAATGTGGACATTCACCAATGGGTAGGAGAAGTTTCTCTTAGGAAATTTATGTTAAAACTAACTACATCTTTTTATCACAATTTTGACCAGAGCGGAAATCCCCTCATTAGTGGTTTAGGCAATTACGACCCCAACCAGGCCTATAAGTACAAAAGGCCTAAAATGGCCCTTTCCTCACTAGATCAGTAAGCTGAACTCAAGAAGACTGATAGGCATTGCCTATTTACGTTTTGAATTATCCTTTTCAATCCTAATTCCTTCCAACGTTTATATGTCTTAATAAAAAGTGACCAATGACCTTCCCATTATATTCATGACATCCCTTATCAAAACCATGACACAGCACTATGTGCTACAATCCTTTTTTTTTCATCCCAACAAAGTAAAGACCAATAAAACATGAAACATACTTAAACATCAGGGCCCCGATTCATGTACATTTATCCCGGGGATAAGTGGTATAAGGACGGTATAATGCAGGACATGGCAGGATAAGTGCCTGGTTAAGTCTGAGCAACTCTCATCCAATCAGAAATTTTCAATCCAACAACAAGTACAACAAATGTTTTTTCCACTGCATTCCACAGCCATGTAAATCAGCATATTTGCAAAAGAACACTGAAAATTTGCACCATCTTTTGTTTAAATTTTTATTTATTGACAGAAGATTGCGTGAGATCATTAAAAGAAAAGAAAAGGCGTATTATTGCCGTAAATTTTGGAATAGCCTAGGACTATCATACTATTGTTCATCTGCATAAGGCTTTAGTAATCAAAACTAGTTATTTGTGCGGGATGTGTGTCAAAACATGGTCGTGCAGGCCTAGGGTTGCCTAGGATAGCCAAGGGGGCTTTCAAACGTGTTTATTTTATTATTAATTGTATCTAGTCCTATAGCCTAATCGAACTTTAGGCTACACTGTTGTATTATTAATAAATTTTTCTCATCTGGGCCTAGGCCGAGAACGGTTTCTGATTTGTTTTATGATGAGTAATGATAACTTTTTCTCGTTTACACATAGACGCAAAATTTAATGTCCGCCATCGTGTGGACGTAGTTCCTTATCCCCGTGCGAGGCGGGATAAGTCTTCATGAATTGGATTCGGGTATACGCACTTATACCCACCTACTCTGCTTATACGGGATAAAAATGTACATGAATCGGGGCCCAGATGATCCCTATAAATACTCCAGCTCGTAGTGGGAACAAAGACTAATAGCCCAAGGGCTATTTAGCATAAGAGAAATAACGGCCAGGAATGGAAGTCTAAAATAGGTAGCTTGAAAATGCTACCATAACCCCATCACAAATTTATTACTTAAACTTTATATTATTCGAAGCTAATTTTGGAAATATGTTGTTAAGCGAGATGCTCACCTATAGTAGGTAGTGTACTTTCATGTTTATTTACAATTATTAATTGGAAGTGTTTCAAATACCCTCCTAAAGAATGCCACACAACCGTCGAGGAGAGAAGAGATGCCACATTATTGTTTTTGACATAGTATTAAAGAGAAGGAGAACACAAAATAATTACATTGCATAATAGTTTTCAGTTAATTTTTTCTACCAACATGGAGAAAATACTGTACAGCACTATTTAATATTTCATGGTTTTATATATAACCTTACGTACCTGTTTTTTTGAAACCTATCACTTTTAATGAAACAGACCACCATTTCACTGAAGAGCAATTCTTTTAAAATGTGTACCAGAACAGTTCCTAGCAGTACTTTTATGAGCTAGCTAGCAATAGGTACGAATATAGTCATTAAATATAAACGTTACTTGAATTTATTTTAAGAAAGCTATGATTTTCCAATTTCCCATATTTATATTAAATATTAATCTCCCAATGCTCTTTAAGTCAAGCACAGTGAATTTCCCATATGACACTACTGATGGTGATTTGAATACCTAAGACTCGAATGAAAGTAACTGCTTTTTTTAAACAAATACTAGAACAAAATAAACCCCCCCGAACAGTGAACTAGTGGAAGACTAAGTGTAACGTCACTTTTCGTCGTCGTACTGGAAGTGGGCAGATCTGTTCACCGACGAGTTGTTGGCATATCCATCTCCAACCATCTGTAGGAAAAGAATTTAAAACACTTTATCTTTAACTTCATAGTTTTACGCTTCCTGTATATCAAGAACTTTATAACCAGGTACATCAACTGGGACAAAAATTCCTCACCTGTGACTAGCACCATGTTATCATTCCCTAATAGCACTAAGGGTCCGGTTTTCAATCAGTCGTTAAAGAGTTTTGTAAGCTTATCAGCTGATAGCATAATTCGGTGTTTTTTCAATGGCTGCTTAGCGCTAATCAATTGATTAAATTATCTTAACGGGAGCATTAAAAGTTAAGCGGGCCGGAAATGAATCCGTTAAGGCTGTAACAGACTGAGTAAAGACTTTGGGTTATAAATTGACATTTCCGAAAATATACGTAAATACTTCATTCAAATATTAACAAAATATTATATTAATTTGTTTTATTAATGAATTCAGATTTTAAGTGATAATATTGTAATTGGACTTTTTATTCTTATGTATTATTAGCAATGGCACATGTCACAATTGATTTATTTACAAAGTAGGTAGTTGATGTTTATTTTTAATTAATGGAATTTTTTATTGCGGCCTCAGACTCTTTCTAGGGATTGGACGTTTAAACGTTTTAGTGTATCGGTTAGAGGTTATTAATTTCGCAAACGTTTTAGGCCGATAATGTTTCTAAAAGTGCTTAATTTTGTGGAGGTGCCAGGTCGACATTTTGTCTGTTAACACATGGTGGAAGTGCCGGTCATTAAATGGCAAAAGTGAGAATAAAACCGTTGGAAATTATTCATCGGCCGTCCATAAGAACAAAATTACGATTTTTGTTGTAAAACCTAAGGCCTCCGCCTACTTAAATTTATTATAATTATATTTTTTTTTAGAAATAGGCTTATCACGTTTAACGTTACGAAATTAAACGCTTTTTTCCATCCCTACCTATGCCCACTAACTAGAGCATATTATAGGATGCTTCTGCAAGTACGTCATAATGCTAATTACAACCATACTTTCGTTCAGGGCTTGAATAGAAACTTGATGGTACTAATTAAAACATTTGAAGTGCATTTACATGGTTCAAATTGATTGTTTAATGTTTTCAACTGAAGATAGATAAGTTAATGTCCCTGGTATTTGTATAACAAACCTTCTTTAAACTGGAACTCACTCTGCAACAATATTATTTAAATTGAACATTCAAAATGTGAATCGTGTGCCCTATCTTTACCGGCCGCAATGTTCAAAAATTCATTACATGAAACATTAACAAATTCCAAGATAAACAAAATCACCTCATTTTTATTTCATTTAGGCTAACACCCTTCAAATAATAATGTGGGTATGAAATATAAAAAAGTTTCATCTAACGGGGATCGAACCCCAACCCTACCCTCCATGCGGTAGGCAAAACGCTTACCACTACGCCATGCCAGCCGTGTGGTTCTCGCCCCGCTACCTCCTACTTTTATACGCAATGAGCTGAAGAAGAGAACACTTGTATATAAATAAATAACTAAATAAATGTATTTAGAGTCCTATCCCCACTCAGTTATATAACTGATTTTCAGTGGGGACAGTAAATCAAAGCGACCACGCCAACTGTAGCCCCGACGCAATCGACGAGTGAGCAATAAGCCAATAACCAACCAAAGATCGATATTTTTTTAATTGGATATATAGCACTCAGTGTATGGACAGTGCGAACCACCCGCGATGCCACCCAGAATCACAAGGCCAGATTCAGAACAACTCTGAATTTATTATGTCTTCGTTGCTAGTGCGATGGTACGGCTCCAAAGTCACCGTTTACAAACTCCTAAGACAAGAACTGATTGACTTAAAGGGATTGTTCACTTCTTATGTAAAGGGTTACACAGGACATCTATTTATCTAAGTAGATCCCATTTACAACAAAATTATTGACCAAAAATAAGCGTAGTAACGCAAAATTAATTGTTAAATGTGGCAAAGAAATTCCCTTCATCTTCCCCACATTATCAGTTGTGGCAACAGTGCACGACTACTGCCGGCAGAGTGTCGAGTGTCCGAGGCGAGCCCTGCGTCATCTTATTGGACGATCACTAGCACTGCAACACAAGCTTGGGAGGGGGTGGGATAGCCATTGAGACTCGGTTTAATTAGTCGAAACAAAACACATGTGCATCTCTCAACCCGGCTGAGATGATTTGCAATTTGCTGGATTGATTTCATAACATGTACATCTGTTATTCACCGCAAAGCAAAATACAAATTTGTGACGTAAAATTAAAATCAATTATTGGCATAATCGTAACGACGCCTTATACAATCTTGTAATCGCGTGTATGGAGCCAGCATCATGTCACTGTTTACAGTAGAATAAGCAGGCGAGTGAAGGTGAATAACGTACCAATAGGGTGCACTACTGCACTTTCAGTCTTATTCTTGAGTCTTGACGATGCTATTTTTGTGTACTTGGAATGATCATCATTTCCTTTAAAACATTCCATTCATATCATTTATTGTCTTGTTTGTCTTCTCTCTACGCTAGTATGGCCATTCCATAGCACAAGTATAGGTGATTATTACAAAATTATGAAATTCACATGCTGTTCGACAATCAACTTGTTAGATATACGCCAAGTGCCACCTCCCCCCCTCCCCCTGCTACCACCCAAAGATAATATTTAATGCTGATGCACTATGCAGTATTCTTTGTCTTTGCCCAATATGCTGTTACGGTGATTTTTTCTCTATGTTGATGTTTGGAATGGTTTTCTAATATATTATGTGCCAGCCTGCAGGATGCATCTTCTTCTTTCTCGAAAACGATAAGCTATTAGTAAAGTAAACAATCTCCGCCCGCAAACCTTATACGCATACTTTACACATGTATTGTATTTATCATCCATATTACTCCATTAGTCAATACTAGTATATCATACTAGTAATAATTAAGTGAGGTTATGTATACAGTGCATGTCACTGATATTATCTGTTTTTAACATTTTACGAGCATTATAATAGATAGTACAAGCGTAACACCAGACTTATTTCGGGAGTCCCCGGTTTTGAATGTTTGATACTTACCACTGGCACCCTGACATTTACATTTTTTACGAAAACTGACTCGCCGCTATCCATAGCTACTTTGTTAGCAGTATGTTTTTCAAACAAGTGTTGTTGACCAGTGTTTATGTATTGTTAGTGATTTGTGAAACGCCGGATCTTCACGCTTTGGTTTTAGTAGAACACACTATTTCGACAGATAGACCGGGACCTGCCCTCGCGCGGTTACACATCACTAGTAGATGTGCTGTGTTGCAACACGATCGCCAGCTCAAGAAACAGTGACGTTCACTGGTTCTTGAGCGCGGCGATGAATTTAAAGACCCCTATTGACGTAGGTCGGGAAATATACACAAACTACTTTAGTGGTTTATGTTTCTATTTGATATTAAGCCCTAACTTGTTAAAGAGGTGAACGGACACTTTAAGTACAAATCAGAGTTAAAAAACTTCTGACTTTGGCGGGAATCGAACCCTGACCTTCTGCATTGGAAGTATATACTCTAACCAAAGACCAACGACCACAACAAAATGTTTTTGATCGTCAGTAATGGAATGCGTGCTACAATAATATAATTATTAAAGTCGATCGATGTACTGCGCATGTGATAGATACTTCATATTCCCAGGTCTGCAAGATGAGCTTGTGAGTATAGCAACAACTTTTTGGGCCTAACGGTACTAGTTTTTTTTATTTATTGTGTTTTGAAAAATGCGCTGGAATTCCTTCTATGTATTGTACTGAACAAAAACCTACACTTTCAAATTGCATATCGTTGCGTAACATCGTGACCCGTAAAGGAATATAACCAAAATTTAACTGCAAAAATTGGAGAATTTCACGACCATAATAATAATAATAATAATAATAATCCATCATAACTCAGTTCCAACTATGTCGGGTTAGGTGGGGGGGAGGAGGGTTTTCACCATTATCTAGGGCATGAAACTGTAGATAACTAAGCTGCCAGACTCGTGTTTCTTCCACATCCTCTAACTCCTTTCCTCTCCACAATTTACTCCATTCTCTCTGTCCTCCCACACTTACTCCTTTCCACATGCTCCCACAAACTTCATCCGTTTTCCAACGTCTTCTTGAATTAATCTTCCATTTTCTCTTGGCCTTCCTAATATAATATAATAATACTATATAATAATAATCATCATAACTCCAGTTTCCAACTATGTCAGGTTGAGTGGTGGTTTTCCACCATTATCAAGGGCATGAAACTGTAGATACTAGCTTTGCCAGACTTAGTGTTTCTTCCACATCAATTCCAACTCCTTCTTCCCACCAATTTTACTCCCACTCTCTTCGTGTCCTCCCGCTTTACTCTTGCCACATGCTCCCACACTTCATTCCGTTTGTCCAACGTCTCTTGAATTAATCTTTCCCATTTTTTCCCTTTGGCCTTCCTACTCTTCTTTTCCCTCCTCTGCGCTTCAATTCTCGTCTTGGGAATCCTCTCCCTGCCCATACCTTTTTCATATGTCCAAACCATCTTAACGTTCTCTCCTTAGCTTAAATTTCAATCTCTCCATCCCTTTCCTTTCCTTATTTCATTACTTCTTATCTTTCCAGTCTTTGTACTCTCGGCTTTAACTTCTTAAACCTTTCATTTCTGCTGCTTCCACTGACTCTCTCTTTTGTTCCCACTGCCCCATGTTACTACTACTGCCCTATGTTAATATAGGTACAAATAATGCTTATACAGCAAATTTTACATTTTTTGTGGAACAACTCATCCATAGTAACTTCTCACCAATTGGATAAAAACCCCCCTCTGCTTTTTGCCTCTAGAATTACCACTTCCCTCCACACTTTTTGCATCTTTGTCAATATACTTCCCAAATATTTAAATTCTTCTTTTTCTCTAAGACTTCTCCACGTAGTACAATATTTTTTCCTATGTCTCTAGGCTGCCCTTTTGTCTTCTTTTGCATACGCAAACATTCACTCTTTTTCTATTGATTTTTAGACCAAACTCTGGTAGTAAACTGTCGTTCCATCTGTCCACCTTCTCCTGCACTTCTCTGGGCACTCTCACCCAAATCAACACATCGTCCGCAAACACTAATGTTCTTGTTCCCTTCCATTGTATTTGGTTCCACTCTTCTTATATTTCATCCATTACAAACAGTAAAGAGTGTTGGAGAATAACACACTACCTTTGTCGCAAGCCTCCATTCACTTGAACCATTCTGACCTACCCATATTGTCTGTACACACCTTTCACTCTTTTATTTAATGTACTTTGTATCTTTCTATTAAAAAACCTCTCCCCTCCTTTTTATCTCTAGACGCTCCCATACTTTCTCTCTAGGCAGGCGGTAATATCCTTCTCCAGATCCAAAAACACAAATGCTGCATTTCTTTCCGCATTTTGCCATCTCCCCCTCCATTGTCTGTCTTATAGCAATATGGATCATAGTAGACCGTCCACTATTCTGAACCCATATTGTTCTTATCTTATGATCTGTTTCATATACCGTCCTTCAGTCCTTAGTTTCTATAACTTTCCTCATAAATTTTGCACACTGACACATTAATGTCACCCTCTATAATTTTCACATTGCTTACGGTCCCACCTTTCTTAACAGCGGTACAATTATACCTCTTTTTCCAATCTTTTTCCGGTATCCCCTTCTTTTGTTTTCCACGCGCACTTATTACTCGAAATAACCATCTTCTCATCTTCTTCCTCCACACCTGTGCTTTGAATCATTTCCACAGAAATGGGGGGGCAATCCACTCCCGGACTCCCTAAACCATTCTTCATGTCTTCCTAACGCCCGAGCCCACCTCTTGTTCTGTTACCTCGTCTTCTCATCTGCCTCCACTTGCCTCTTTCTCTTCTCTGCATTTAAATTTCACTAACCTGTTACATTTGCAGTCTTTGGGGGAAAAATATTTCCTCACACATTTCTTAGTATTTCCTGTGGGTTGTTTGTAACTTGGGCCATTTTCATTTACCATGAGCTTTTTGTTCTTCCTTTCTTGTCTTTTTGTTTTTACTGTCCGTACATATTTTCTTATTTCCCTGGAAGTCATCTTCTAATTTACCAGCAAATTCTTCATTGCGTTTGTCTTTTCTCCGCCTTCACATTTTGTTTTCACATCGGTTTTTCAGCCTACGTACTCCGTACTCATTTTCTGTTATTTGCACTTTTTCATTCTTTTTCCGCTAGTTTCGTTCTCCCGAACTGGGGGGGGGGGGGGACTCTCGTACCCTCTCGTTCCCATCGCGTTTCTTTCTCTTTCTCCTGCCACTTGAATCTTTCCCACAGCTCTTCTGCACTTGACACAAAAACCTTCTTAAAGTTTTTGCCATTTCTCTTCTATTTCTCCACTTCTTGTGTAGGTGTTTGGTCACTAATTCTTGTCATAAACTCTTCTTGCACTAATCGAGATTGCAGTTTCCACCACTTTTGTCCTTTTGTGCCGTTCTTTATTCTCTTTTGTGTCCTGTACCATCATTCTAACCTTCCCCATCACCAGCCTGTGGTCCTCCATCCAATGATATTGATGGCATTTCCCTCACATCCTCAGTTTTCTCATTATTTCCTTTTCCTATACATAGATAGTCAATTACTGTCTCTGATCTGTACTTCACCTAGCCTAATCTCGTTATTTGTTGGGTTTTCTACCTTTCCTTGAATCCAACTATTTCTATAACTAATGATTTTTCTTCTGGCCACATTTCTAACAATTTCTCTCCATCTCTGTTTTCTCTTGCATCTATCCCATGGTCTGCCCATAACCTCTTCAAATCCTTTCTATCTTTTCCTATTCTTGCATTAAAATCCCCCCATTACTACAATAGTATTCGATGTCATAATTGCTTCTTCTATTTTGCCACAACTCCATCCTTCTCACCACTTTGGTCTTCCTGTTATGAGGCGCATAACACCTGAATGAATTCGATTGTCAGCTGTCCAGCGCATAAAATGTACATCTGTATCATTCTATCACTATGGCTTTTCACATTTACGATACTGTCTTTCCATTCAGGGCTTACCACAAATGCTACCCCATTTCTTCCATCCACTACTCCTCCAGACCCCACAGCTTGTATCCTTCTCTGAGATTCTGTTTCCGACACCCTTTCCACTTTGTCTCACTAGTCCCATTACACACAGTTTATATAATAATAATATAATATATAATATAATATATAATAATAATAATAATGAAAAGGTCTTATTGTTAATCTTGCGAAGCTTAAGGCCATGAGGCCTTTTGTTCTGCTGAACCAAGCACACTACAATTACAATTATTACACTTACAAGTACAAAATAACCACACTAGTAACCATACAAAGAAATAAAAATGATAAAAAACATAACTAGTACAAGTAATAGCATGTTAATATCACTTAATGTTTTTGAAGTATAATAAACAGTTCCAGAATAAATTATTTGCTTTTGAAAATGTGGTCCAACGGGTTCGTTTGGATATATTGAGATGTTTAGTCCAACTTCACACCTCGTACGGCCGAGGGATTACATAGATTACGGCAACAGCGCCGTGACGTCGCACACTGTAGTCTGCTGTCGATGACGAGAGACAGGGTGGGTGTGGCCTATACCTTCAATGCTGCACGCGGCTCAGCATTCATAATCAATATTTAGTTATCTGCTGCTGTAATTTGTCAACCAAGTAGATTAGACGGTAGACTAGTAGACGGTTTATGTGAACTTACTTATTGTTCATTTATTATATTTATATTTTTGTTTATATTATTTTTATATTATTTATTTATTCCATTTCATCTATAATCTACAAGCGTGCACAGGAGATTGCAAGACTTGCTTGGGGCCTTGGTACATTTCCTAAATTAGGCCTAGATGAGACCACTTTCAAATCCACCTGTTCTTACCAAGAGATTACCAACAGAGGCTGTGGCAGATATACATAAAATATATAAAAAAGAAAAAGTAACTTCCACAAAAAGATTATAAGAATTAAATCTATCACAGATAAAGATATAAATTATTATTATTTCCGGAAAAACAAAAGGAAAAAAAAACGTACAGGCCAGGTCTCGAACCGGGTACCTCTTGCATGCTATGCGAACACACTGTGCTCATGCCACTCGAGTCCATGGCTTTGAGGAGGCTCAGGTGAGTACTTCTGCAGACCGACACGGGACGTTTGAGGAACGCTGAGAAGAAACGAGCGTAATAGCTTTTTGTTTGTAATGCGGGCGCTGTTTACACTTGCAAATCCATCAGCCAATGTTTCTTTATCGTAATACACAGCCATATTCTGCAGATGTACGCAACTACTGTTTATTTTTATACAATTAAGTTCGAGGTGGACGCTTGTAGCTTGCTACACCTTTGGGACATTCAGTACTGCCATCATAACAAACCAGTGCTATGTTGCCAAGTCAACATGTGGTTGTTTGCTACAAGAGAGGTAGAATTAAAATCTTCATTTGTGGTTTTGATTATCTTAATGTCGATGAAGAACACATAGAGAGAATTTATGTTCGTTTTGCATTTCTTCACCATTTCTTCCTCAAGTGCAACAAATATTTATACATCGATTATTGTATAATATTTAGTTTTATGATTGTACCTGGCATGATATACTACTGGAGTCAAAATACTACATGCGCATTTAGAACAGAACAATAATATTATTATTTACTTTGTATAAAATACATAAAATTCATGAAGTTGTGTTGAATACCGTTTTAAATAATACAAGATGATGATAATATAGATAAGGTATTATTTTAAGTTTATTTAATGTTAAATAAATTGTTTTGATAGGGTAGTTCACTCCATCAATCGACTTTAAAACAGTCTTGGACCCCGCTTTTGTGTAAGAATTGTTATTTTGCTGACATTTACTTCTTGTATCGGGCTCGCCACAGCCGAGTGTGTGGTGCACTGCTTCAGAAGAGTTCGTTAGTTAACGGAGACTTAAAATCACATTGAAAAACGCAAACTGCACAACCATTGATTAAAACTGTTCGTAAAGCTTATCAGTCTGTTAGCTGACGAACTCTTAAACAACTGATTGAAAAACCGGGCCTAATTAGAATTTACTATGGTAATCGTAATACCAATTGTTGGCAAAACTCCTAGATCTATTAAACACGCACATACAAAAACTTGTGAAAAGTCAGCCAAGCATTAAATAGGCCTATTCAAAAGCATTGGGATCTAAAAAGGCCAAGCTTACGTTTAGAGAAGACGACGGGTACCCATTAGGCCTACCCGCCTAACAAAGTCGGGTATGGGTTAGTCGATTACCCGCAAAACCCAGTTCCTGAATAATTGAGGTGTCACATCATAGTCATAGGTAGAGACCTACAGAAATGTTTTTATTTTTATCCCAATTTCGTTTTCAAAACTTGAAATTTCGCGTTTTGGCGGGGTTATTATTTTTAAGGTGCAATTGTTCATAAAAAAAAAAAAAAAAAAAAAAAAACTTCCAGGAATTTTTGTACCGTGTCTATTATACAGTCTTTCTTGTCTTCTCTTTGGCTTTTTTGGCTGCGACAAATGACTCCTGTAGGGAAGCTTGACGTTTTTTGTTTTTCCTCACTCCTTCGCTTTTTTATGCGCCTCACTTGCTACTAGGGATGACTTCGGGTCGAAAAATCCGGAACCGGATCCACCCTCGCCGGAACCGGTTCGGAACCGGTTCCTACACATATTTTTCTTTCTCAATTTTCGTAAATTTGAATCTGCGCGGGCTAATTTCGATTGAAAACATGGGCGGGGCGATAATGATTCGAATTTCGATAGGGGGCGGAGCCGTGTCCCAGACATTGTAGGAACTGCTTAGTGAGAACAGTTGAACAAACAATGGCCTACAAGATTGTTTGCTTTCGTTTTCGTTCATAAAGTTTGGATTATGTGATCTTAAACGTGAAAAATGTAGGCCTATATGATTAAAATGTTATTAACAAGTTCTGCAATGTTATTATAACACAACACATGGGCCTAGGCTAAGCCTAGGTCAAAATTGTGGTGCAACATTCATAGAGCCTAGGCCTAGGCCTAAGAATTTTGCAACCACGGGTGTTTCTGGCTCATTTATTCTCGTCTGTGCCTAGACCCATGGCAACTTTTGGGTTAAAAATAGAACCGGTTCCGAAAAAGGGGAACCGGATCGTAATGGAACCGGTTCCAAACCGGTTTCCGGGTACCCGAAGTCATCCCTACTTGCTACATGCTTATGTAAAGTGTCTTTACGATCATGCTCTAGGCGGCAGTCGCAAAAATTACACATTAAAATACTTCCATTACGAACATAAAAACTTTCCTTGTCGAATTCTTCTGTGCGTTTTTTAACTGACACAGACACTTTAGGCATTTTGCCGAGCTCGCGTAGCAGTAGTAGGCCAAAATGTTGAGACGGTGCTGTGACTAGGAACTAGATCACGTTTGTCGGCTGCATACCGTAAGGCCGCCGAAGGCGGTAGGCCAGAGTTCGGCTGGCCTCGGCAATTGTTTGTTTTGGGTTGTCACGTGGTCGACTACAGTGCGCATGCAAGGTGCGCGTGGGCGAGAGGCGAGGCACAGCTGACTGCCTGAGGCATGGAGAGTGGGAGATTGGATTCAAGCACAGAGATGCGCCGACGGAACCCGGGTTGGGACGGTAATTTTGTATTTTGATGAGATTTTCGTCAATTTCGGTGTTATTTCGCGAATTTACAGGAAAGTTGTAGATTTCGTGGTGAAGGGTTAAATCGCGTTATTTCGCGTTTCAATTTCGGTATGATTGGGATCCTGAACTACACATCTCGTCCACATGTTTGCATTATTTGGGGTTAATTTCAAATTTCGTTTTATTTCGTAACGCGATTTTTTACGTGTCTCTAGTCATAGGGCATCAAATCAAATCATATCAAGATTATCATGGGTATTCTCATATTTTGTGCATGGAGGTACAGTAAGATCCCTCTTATCCGATCTCCTCTTATCCGATATTCCGTGTTAACCGAGCGCCCCACAAAAAAAAAAAAAAAAAAAATTAAAGTTTTAAATACGTAAATAAAACATAAAAATAATTACAGACGCCGCGCCGCACTTTTTTAAATGTACTCGCATACATTTGTAGGCATGCCTTACGAGTAGGGATGACATCGGGTACCCGGTTCCAGAAATTACCCGGAGCCGATTTTAAGATCCGGGTATATTTCGCGGCCGTTTATAGACTAATTCACCAGTTTAACTTACGCGCTAACGTGGTTGCGGTCTTTCCCGCGGAGCGTGCCCGCTGCCTAAAGAGTAATTGGAGTTGACGACAGAGCGCGTTGTAAGCTATCACGTGCTTCCGTCCGTCTCGGCGAGTCGCGCCCATGCCACGAGTGAGTGCAAGAGAGAAAGATGCGGCAATAAATCTTGGACACCGCCGTCTGCGCAGTACGAGATGCGCGTACGATCCAACCAACTCACACTCACAGCTGACTGACAAAGATGGTTGGGTTGTAGGTAGAAGTAGAATTCGCAATGCAATCATCTTTCAACCGATTCACGAAATTCGTTATCACGACGCATAGGATTGTTATTCCTGGCTTATGTTCTTTTCTTTCCCAGGCTTATCTTGCGACGAGAGAGCTTCAGCGCGGGATATAGTAGTGAGAGGTTTTCCCACATGAGAATAGAGAGCCTAGGCTAGGCTAGCCTAGGCCTATGTTTGCATTGTAGGCCTAGCCTAGCCTACTGCGTCGAGTTTAGGCCTAGACATACGTTTTTATTACGACATGTAGGCCTAATTGTGTACGTGTGTTTGTGAGCTTGATTTACAAGCTATTAATTCATTTAGTATACCCTGTATGAAGTGTATCGTGTGTATTTTATGTTCCTTTATCCATTACATGTGTGGCTAGGCCTATGCTAGGCCTACGAGAGCAAATAAACAAATGAAACGCGCCATCCGAGTTTTTCGCAAATCCGAGGTGCCCCCGGTCTCATCCAACTCGGATAAGAGGGATCTTACTGTATTTTTCTTTTGAATAGAATTTTCAAAATTGACAGCACATGCATGCTCAAATTGGGCTTTGTACTGAAACTTTCTCACACTTATAGCGCCACCGTAGTACCAGCCCTAACGTGTGAGTGATGTACATGCTTAGATCCACTTGGCCGTGCCCAAGAACTAGGCAGTTTTCTCACGTTCGTACCGTAGCGCCACCGTAGTACCAGCCATAGCGTAAGGCCGTCAAAAGACAGAAAACTGCATAAATTGAGAGCTCCACACACACTATTAAACATTAATATGTAGTGTTGTTTTCCTATAAAACTTTTATTAAATACCAGATAATGTTACAATATTGAATTGCAAGATAAAAGCGTGGCTGCAGCAAGCAAATGTGTGGTAAGTGAACGTGATCGCTCACAGCGCCCTCTTTCCGCCATACGGTCTCCCATACGTCCCTATATTCTGATGAAAGTCCTCACTATTTGTCTCACAATTTATTTATTTATAAAGTACTATTACCATCCCAAAATCTTTCAAAGTCAAGCTCATAGAATTCCTATTATCAAAATCATACAGGCCTACTTACTTTTGCCATCACATGCAACAACCTTAACTTTGTCAACTTTGGCTACTTCTTGAACTTCACGGAATTCAACATCATTGAGCATGAATGTCCAAACGTTGTCACAAAATCTGTATGTATTCAGTTTACCAGCCTGAAAAATGAAAATAATAACCAGAAATAAAACAATTATGTAGTTGAGATAGGCATACCTGCAACATATTTAGGCTAGTTAAGTTGGAGAAAGGTTGACTGGATGCTGGAAAATTCATACAAACACAAAATAATATAGCTTCAAAAGGCTTGATGGCATATTTAAAGGCTTATCAAATAGAGGTTAAATTTTACATGTCCTAGGAGTAGGCCTACAGTCAGAAACGGACCTTCTCCAATCTAAACTAAACTAGCCGGTTGGCCTTTGGTACACTTGTAAGATACATACACTTGTGAACTACTGTGTATGTTTTAGGAGCACTTACCTTAAATGTTAGTCTTGACTTGACTCTTGTGGCCAGGGAATTATTTATGGACTTGTCAAACTGGAGCAAGACTTTGATTGCAAGTTGAGGGGTGATCTGGCCATACTAGAGAGCAAAACAAACAAAACAATATAAATTAATAACTTGAATTATAGGTATTATTTCAGGGGGCCTTTTGTCAGTCTAGTTGGCATTAGGTTTAACCTAGGTCAGGGGTCGGTAACCATTTTTGTCTTAGAGACAACGTTACAGAAAATTTGAAAGTGATTGCTATTTGGAGCCATAAGTAGGATAATTGAAAAATAATTACCATTATAATGTAGGCCTAGCATTTTTATTTTTATATGGTACACATGTACAACATAACATTTTAAAATTTATGTAGTGAGCTGTTCAAGCAATGTTAATTTTGTAGTTGAATTTTATAGGCCTACAATAATTGGAAAATGTGGTCTGTATAGGCACAGTATTTTTGGATATTTCATGGGAAAACTGCTCTATGACTCTTTAATAACATTGAACATTGAATGACAATATTATTGTCACTCAATGTTACTTTATTATTGGAAGTAAACTTTAAATATTACTATTTTTTTACTATTTATTAAGTGGAAAACCATTAGGCCTACATTCAACAATCAATAACAATTTATTGTGGACTTTATTAACTAGGTAGTTTTGAGATTATAGTATCAAGTTTATTTATGATTTCATTTAAGTTAGGGCCTAGGGCCTAAATTTACTTAAATTTTTAGAATTTTGATTTTTTTTTTAGAATTGGCCCTACCTAGGATTTTTGACCTTTTCTGTTTGTGAGGGGGCTTTAGGTTTATCGATTTTGGTTTCTATAATTCAAACTGTCAGTACAATCACTGTTAACACGAAAGAAATTTGTCGGGTATTTTGCATTTCTTTGCGTCGCTCATGTTGAAAGCTGCAAGTTGACTTAGGCCTAGTTGTCTTTGGATTTTAGTATAGAGCCAGACTAGGACCCACTCAGGAGCCGCAGGTTCCTGACCCCTGCTATAGGTGGACCGCCGGGCTTGCCTCTGGCTCTCACATGCGGGCGGTGGGCGCATCGACAGGAAGATAGACTCACCCAAGAGGGGTGCGCCGTGAAACTAATCCTGAAATTGGCCGCATACTTTTGCTTGACTTCTCTGTTCTAAAGAACACAATATAATTATTGTTTTATTATTTTTTGGATGAGCATAGCGAGCGAAGCGAAGATTCCATTTCACTACACTATATATATATAAATAAGTAGTATATAATCATTATTAATTATATATTTACCTAGGGCCTATATATATATGTCTTTAATATATATATATAAATCTTCTTTATTTATTTCTTTATCTATAATCATAATAGGTATATAGGAAGAAAGTTGGATGAGCGTAGCGAGCGAAGCGAAGATTCCATTTCACTACACTGGAGAAAAAAATCCGGAATGTTTTTTTTTCTTTTTTTCTTATTTTTCTGTATTATTGTGTGTTTGTCAGCACGATTCCGGCTAAACCGATACTCCAATTGCAATGAAATTTTCTGGAGACCTTCGAAATCTCTGAACTTAGAACTGCCACATTTTTGAGCGCAATCGAAAAATTATTTCTCATAAAAATCGCCATTTTACGATTTTTTTCGATTTTTTAAAAATTTCTTCAACTTATAACACCTACATGCTTTATCCGATTTTAATGAGTTTTTCACAGAACCATAATTTTATGAATTAAGATATTCGTGTGAAATTTGAGCGTAATCGAAAAATTATTTCTCATGAAAATCAAAATTTTACGGGTTTTTTTCTTTTTTAAAACAATTTTTTGACTTATAACACCTACATGCTTTAACCGATTGTAATAATTTTTTCACAGAACCTTAATTTTATGAATTAATATATTCCTGTGAAATTTGAGCGCAATCGAATAATTATTTCTTATGAAAATTGCAATTTTACGATTTTTTCTTTTTTAAAATTACGATTAATTAAAAAAATTAAAAATTAAAGTTTATTTTTTATTAATTCAATTTAATTTTTAAAAAATCTTCAACTTAGTAATGATTTTTTCACAGAACAACAGAAAACCCGCATAACACATGGCAGCTCAATGCACCAATTACGCTCATCCATGTTCAACGCGGCGGGACTTAAGCGTTTTCCTAGTAAATAATATAAGTTCTTATTATACACCAATAAATTTCTTTAAATTAACAACTTTATGATCATTTCTCCTTAGGCCTATTCCGGGGGAGCATCGAATTTTTTGAAAAAATTGAAAAAAATTCGATTTCCCCCCCCAAATTGGCCTAAAAATCCAAAAATTTGTACTTTTGCCTAATTGCCATTTCTGTATTTTTTTCTGTAATTTTGTGTGTTTGTCAGCACGATTCCGACTAAACCGATACTCCAATTGCAATGAAATTTTCTGGAGACCTTCGAAATCTCTGAACTCAGAACTGCCACGTTTTTGAGCGCAATCGAAAAATTATTTCTCATGAAAATCGCAATTTTACGATTTTTTTTTATTTTTTTTTAAATTTCTTCGACTTATAACACCTACATGCTTTATCCGATTTTAATGATTTTTTCACAGAACCTTAATTTTATGAATTAATATATTCGTGTGAAATTTGAGCGCAATCGAATAATTATTTCTTATGAAAATCCAATTTTACGATTTTTTTTTAAAATTACATTAATTAAAAAAATTAACAATTTAAGTTTATTTTTTATTTAATTTCAATTAATTTTTAAAAAAATCTTCAACTGAGTTATGATTTTTTCACAGAACAACAGAAAATCCGCATGACACATGGCAACTCAATGCACCAATTACGCTCATCCAACAACGCGGCGGGACTTAAGCGTTTTCCTAGTTTTAATGAAGGAGGGTGACAGATTGACATTCAGTCTTTGAGTTTTAAAAAATATGTCTTTAGTAATATTTGTGTATTTTTTTTTTTTCTTGTGCAAAGTTGGCCTCTTCAGCCATTCTTCTGTCTTGCTATCCAATATAAGACTGCCTCCTTTTCTATCCTGCTCAGTTTATCAGGCAGGGAGTCATTGTCACTCTTGAGGGCAGCGCATCTAAAGAGATGCGCTCTGTCTTAGTCTTCTAAGTTACAAAGTTTACAGGTGGCCGGTTCGTTGGTAATGTTAAAACGGTGCAGGTGGTTTTTTATAACTACTGCGATTCTTAGAACAGTTAGGTTTAATAAGTATAAACAATAATTGGACTCATCATGTTCTTTTAGTAAATTAATATATTAAATTAAAGGAAAAGCAATATTTCGGGTACTTTCAGTACCCTTCAAAAGGCAAAAGGCAAGGTGGTGTTGCAAGACGTCGTGATCGGTTGCAAGCCGGGAATGGGCGGTGGCCGTCTTTCTCGACCAGTCTTTGTCTGGCCCTTTCTTGATCTCGGTCCACCAGTTCTTTAGTCGTGATCTTCTGTGGTGTTCATAAAGATCTTTTTTGTGGTTGATTTGATCTTAGTTTTGACATTTTTGAAGGAGAGAGGCACTGCTGGTGGTTGCGGTACTTTTGTGGCACTTTTTGCAAAAGAACTTTTAAAAGAACTTAGTTCATATTTTAGACGAACTTGAACTTTTCAAAATTTTAGGTTTTAAAGGAACTTGAACTTTTTAAAAGTTCATTATTTGAACTGTGAACTGAACTTTTAGAAAGTTCATTATTTGAACTGTGAACTGAACTTTTAGAAAGTTCATTTTAAAAAAGAACTGCCCCAACACTGGTTCTTGGGCACTCCTTCGGTTGGGGCGGTCCAACTATCAACAATGAGTTAGCTGAGAGCAGGGGCGGCTCGTGCATATGCGCACATACACACGCGCACCCCCAAATATTTGCGACAAAATAAATAAATTTCAAATCCAATCTCAATTTCCAATTCCAATTCCAATTTTTCAATTTCAATTTTCAATTAATATTTTTTCATGGCTGGGCCAGAACATGCATATTCGGCAGTAGTAATTCTGCAGTCCGCTTTTCACCGACCGTCGCTAGCAATCCATTCATACTCGGAACTCGGCTCGAATCTCAACACATTCCTTGTGCGGAGACATTCTTACCATACTCCCATAAGAGCCATGCTTTAGTTTTGAAAACTACCTGGTTTTTTCAACGTGGTTTTTACAGCAAATGTTCTCACGAGCGTAGAGGCCTCCGCCTGCGGCAGGCCGGCCGGCCAGCCATCGAAGGGAGGGAGGGGGTGGGGTGGAGGTCTGTCAGTCGCCAGCTTATATTCACAACGGTAACCTGTGTTTTCTTGTAGGCCTAATATCGTGTGTTGTGTGTTATCGTGTGTTGTGTTCATCAGTGCCGTGTAGGTGTATGGATTTTGTTTTAAAACAATGAACATTGAGTGGTGAGCAGGGCGCGGGTCGACGGAGTGGAGATGGGAGAGAAAATCTTTGGGTATGAAATTTTACAATTTTACATAGTATTATTTTACTTTAAAAACTTGTTTTATCGGTAGAGGGAATTTTATCTGTGACCACCTGAATATTGTAGTATATTACTATAAAACAGCATGTCGGTAAACATAAAAGGAATTTGGCGAAGTCTAAAGCCGGCAGAACACACGGACAGGGGATCGAACTCGCGTCTCATAAGGAGTTTTCATTGTAACAATTGCGTTCTGGTTTACAATTTGAGGGCAAGATACTCCCTGAAATCACGTTTCAGGCCATCAAACATAATGCAGGTCCCAAAAAAAATTTCGCCTTCGGCGAAACTGCCTCCGGCGGCTGGGGCTTCGCCCCAGACCCCAGCTATTCCGCGCCACCTCGTTACGCGGAATAATATTTGCATCTGTGCACCTCCACAATCTGGGCCCACGAGCCGCCCCTGGCTGAGAGTTAGACAAGGGAGGCGAAGTGGACGCGGTCTTCATAGACTTCAAAAAGGCGTTCGATAAAGTACCGCATGGGAAGCTGTTGGAAAAAGTGGAATTGGTAGTAAAGGATGAGTGGGTATTAAGATGGATCAAGGACTTTCTTGAAAATAGAAGTCAAAGGGTAAAGGTAGGAGGTGAACTATCAGATGAGGCAGAGGTAACATCAGGTGTGCCGCAGGGCAGTGTTTTGGGACCACTACTTTTCGCAATATTTGTGAATGACATAACGGATGGAATGGGAGCTAGAGTGCGTCTCTTTGCGGATGATTGCGTGATCTATAGGGTGATAAGGAATAGAAATGATGAAGGGAAACTAAGGGAGGATATGGAAATCCTGGGAATATGGGTGACGGAGAACTGCATGAGTCTAAATGTAGATAAATGCAAGTGGATCCGATTCACCAGAAGGAAAAACAATGGTGAAAAGGCAGGAGGGTACTCAATCATGGGGAAAACCCTAGAAAGGGTAGAAATAATAAAATACCTTGGCATATGGTTCCATTGTCAGCTCAAATGGAATGACCATTAATACAGTGATAAAAAAGGGATTCAGGTGTTTAAATTTTGTAATGAGGACTCAAAGGGGCAGAGAAAGAACTCGGGTGAGGCGTATGAAACCCTAGTTAGGCCCTCGAAGGAGTATGGAGCAGCGGTATGGGACCCGTACAAAGCTGGTGAGATAGCGGGTATAGCTAAGCGGTTCAGAGGAGAGCAGCCAGGAGAGTCTTAAAAGTGAGAAGGATATGGAGGGAAGTGATTGATGAAAATGGTAACAAGGGGAGGATCTATGAGAGTGTGGGAGGGATGGTGAGGGATTTAGGATGGGAGAAACTTGAAGATAGGAGAAGACAGGATAGGCTTTATAAGCAAAATGTATAGGGTATCCAGAGAGCATGAAGGATGGCAGGAACTGCACAGAGACCTGAGGAAGGCAAACTACATTGCAAGAGGGGACCATGGGTGGAAGTTTGAAAGGGGAATATGGGGCACGGATTTGGGAAGGTTTTCCTACTTGCCTAGAACGATAGTCGAGTGGAATGGTCTGGCGGAGGGGGTTGTGGCTGTTGGGCAAAAGGACTTAAAGGGCTTTGTGCTGAAATTAAAATCAAAATCACTGCCTATGGACATACCAGGAATGGATGAGGAAAGAGGAAACCAAAGGGGGGAGTAGGAGGCAAGCATGGAAGATGAGGATTGATGCAAGAGGGAGCATGGAGTAAGAAGAATAGTAGCAAAGAGGATTAAGTCTGCCACTGACTAGAAAGTCAACTGCAGAAGTGATAAACAACAACAACAACAAAAATAACTTTTAAAACCTTTAATGTCGCAATTTCAAATGAAAGTCCTTTTGCGTTGAAAGTACTTTATATTTAAAATAGTGACGTTAGGCCTAAAGGTTTTTTAGGTAGAGTAGGCCTATGTTAAGAAACGAGGAGTGGCGCGGCCTAGAGATAGTTGGACCGCCCCAACCGAAAAGCCCTAGGCCTAGGCCTACTTTTGTCGTTGGGACCGGCCAACTTTTCAACACTGTCTTCAGATGAGATAAGTAGCCTAGGTTAGGCCTAGGAGGGGGGGCGCAAAGCGTGTTAGGGCCTTGGCTATAATAATAATAATGATAATATTGTGAAATCTACGCGCTTCGCGCCCCCCTCTCGCCCTAACCTAGGCTAGGCCTAGGCTAAAAGTACCGGTTCTTGTTATTAGGTAAATTACATTAGCCTAGCTTGGGCCTAGGCCTAGTAGAAAGGGTACTTATTCGGCTAGGGGGGTCCAACTTTTATATACACTGTAGTGTTCTCCCCAGGCCCCTGCCGCCCGGCAGTAAAAATTTTGAAAAAAAAAAAAAAATTGAAAAAAAATTTTGAAAAAAAAATTTTTTGATTTTTTTTTTAATTTTTTTTTTTACTTAACGATTTGCGAATTTAATAAACTATCTGTCCACTGAACGTTAAAACGTCCCATCCCTAAACTGCAGCACAGATTGTAAACAACATCGTGGAGGCTAATCTCGCTGATCACTAAAGAACCCGACAAGGAATGCATTTGAACGAAACACATAAGTTGGCAAAATGGCAATCATCGCTATGATCGTGAACATTAACTGCACACAAGGAGCACACACAAGTGAACAATTTTAGCAATTTTCCAAGTTTATTGATTGCTAGGACGAATTTTGAAGTAATAAAAATGAAGTCATCAAATATGTTTCAAGTTACAAATCCTACAAATCTTAGATTATAACCACTTAGAAAGAATAACATCATCACCTTTATACGGGCCTATTGTACTCATTGTAGCAATAGGACTACTAATCCTGTCAAATAAGAATTTTTGAAGGAAAAAATTGCGATGTCGCTGAATTTTTGCAGAGACCTTCCTTAAAGGATACTTATCAACATACCAAAACTCCCCTACAATCGGACTGGAGCTTCGGCCGCCATATTGGAAAATGGCGGCCAAAAAGTGTGTTATCGAATACCTCCAAATTTGTTTGAGATAGACAAAATATCTCAATGGCAAAAATATTCCCCATTTAATTCCCTACAAAACAGGTGTCTTCTATAGTTTTGGTAGGGGCAAAGGTTACGTCACAAAATCGTGGTTTATATATTGCTTATTGGAGTACCAGCTAATTTCCAAATTTTCACGCCCAGCATCAAACAATGCCCGGTAAATCCGTAAGAAATCGATTTAAATACAAAAGGACTTTTGTACGGGGTTCAAGAAAGCTTCCATTAGTATTTTTAAAAATCAGTTCTGCGAAATCGGATTTTGCATTTACCCAGAATTTAGGTTTTTCCATTGTTGGAATTTCCTCAAAAATGCCCTTTTTGACTGTCCAATATTAAGCACTAAATAGCATTGAAGGAAAAATTCTTTCTACGCACTTTGAAATGACTTGAATAATGATCCGATTACAACCAAAGTTTAAATCCAATATGGCTACTAATTCCTAAAATTCACAATATGAATAGGCCTACTGTTTTCGTGCTGTTTTTACACTCTTTTTGTTACATATTCACTTTGATGCTGTGGATATTAGGAATTAGCAGCATATTGGATTTAAACTTTGTTTGTAATCGGATCATTATTTAAGTCATTTCAAAGTGCGTAGAAAGAATTTTTCCTTCAATGCTATTTAGTGCTTAATAATGGACAGTCAAAAAGGGCATTTTTGAGGAAATGCCAACAATGGAAAAACCAAAATTCCGGGTAAATGCAAAATTCGATTTCGCAGACCTGATTTTTTAAAATACTAATGGAAGCTTTCACGAACCCCGTACTAAAGTCCTTTTGTATTTAAATCGATTTCTTACGGATTTACCGGGCATTGTTTGATGCTGGGCGTGAAAATTTGGAAATTAGCTGGTACTCCAATAAGCAATATATAAACCACGATTTTGTGACGTAACCTTTGCCCCTACCAAAACTATAGAAGACACCTGTTTTGTAGGGAATTAAATGGGATATATTTTTGCCATTGAGATATTTTGTCTATCTCAAACCAATTTGGAGATATTCGATAACAAACACCTTTAAGCCGACATTTTCCAATATGGCGGCCGAAGCTCCACTCCGATTGTAGGGGAGTTTTAGTATGTTAATAAGTATTATATAAGGAAGGTCTCTGCAAAAATTCAGCGACATCGCAATTTTTTCCTCCAAACGTCAATATACGATCTTATTTGACAGGATTATACAGTAATTCACAAAGTCTACATTACAAAGGAGAAAATATACTTAGACTATGATTTCAATCAAATTTGAAATGTTTATAGGCCAACTTCATACCACTAAAACCAACAAAAGTAAGCAACTTTAAAAGGTCTTCAAACACCTCTACAACTCACCAACTCGAATCTAGGATCTCAAATTTTTTCCGGGGGCAAGCCCCCGGACCCCCACTATTTTTGGCCCTACCCGCGAGTACCCGGCAATGTTTATGAAATACCCAGTGAACATTTTTTTCTGGGGAGAACACTGCACTGTAACGGAAAGGATTTCGGGTGCGCTCTTATCGATTATATCCTAGAACTAGCGTGGCGCACTGTAGCCAGCGGAAAGTTCGGCTAACCTAACGAAAGTACACCTTTAACATAAGTAGTAACAAGGCAATATAGCAGTGTTTACATGGTGTATAAAAGTTGGACCCCCCTAGCCGAATAAGTGCCGTAGAAAGCGGCTGTCAGACGATCGAGAAAATCCTCGCGCGAGTTTATTACCATCCTTGTCACACGACAGACAATGAAGGTAACAATAACGCCATCTATTGGTGTTCACTGGTCACGTGTTACGGTATGGTAGGGCCTAGGCCTAGTGGGTTCTGATTGGCTCTCGCTACCTCGACTCGCTAGGAAGTTGGACAAGCTGGACATTTTTCGTGGCGAACGCGAGCTCGCGCTCGCTGGCTTACCGTCTGACAGGGAGGCGGTGAGTTCCATCCACAGGCGCTTAAGGCTCCATCTAGGCCTAGGAAAAAGAAAGTGGAAATAAGGCCTAGGGGCCTACCTAGGCCCTAGGCTAGCCTACTAAGTATGCCTACCTACCTGGATTAATTCGTCAAGGCTTTCCTGCAATGTGTTGCCCAGAGTCGTATTTCTGTAAAGTTGATAAGACATTTCGTTGTTTCAAATCCAACAGTTCAAAGACTGCAGTCGAAAGCCTAGTAGGGCTAGCTTAGCTAATCGAGGTTCGAAGCTTCCTAACCTACAGGCATGGAAGACTAGCCTAGCCCTAGCCACTGCCTCAACAACGCACCGATACAACCATAACCTACGATTAGCCTATGCCTACTCGGAACAATAATTAAGCAAATAATAACATTCTTTCTTCCTAGGCTACAGTACAGCTACAGAGGAAGTTCAAAGAAAATAATGGTGCCAGAAAACTCGCAGAGAAAACAGTCGAAAACAGACGCAGTAGGCTGGCCTTGGACAACACCACTCCCAAAAGTTGTAGATACTGTAGAAAAGGTAGAAAACAAAACCAGTAAAACGATCACGGCCACCTAGATATTTGTCGATAGACACATGGGTGGTAATTTTAAAATGTTAAGCATCGCAAACGCTTTTTTTTAGTCGCGTTGATGTATGAGCTTTTTTGTAAGTTTTTAGTTTACGAAGGACCACTTTTCCTTTGCAAGTGCTTTTTGAATGCATTGTAGGTGATTGTTGTCAAGTTTCTATTGTTACTTGTTAATTGTAATTATCACTGCCTCCTAGATGTTCGTCGTGGCTCCTCGTTCCCTGCCTGTCCATGCAACATGGTTTAAATTGTTGAAGAAAATTCGCACTTTTTTCCCCCAGCGCTAGTTCCCGTCCCTAAGAGCTTTCTTTTGTTTTCGTTGTTTACATACGATCTGCTTTACGATTCAAATGTCATCATCCCAGAGTTGAGCTGTATTTTTCTTCCTAATCTGTGCTAATAGGCAATGGTGCGTGCAAGAAGTTGTAAGATACCGGGATGCCATTTTCTAAAACAATTAGGCCTTTCTTTGCATGAACTACAGGGAAATAAGGAAATTGTGCCACCCAGCCCCCCCCCCCAGACTCCCATTTTTCACGCGCCTCTGCTTGATGGAAAGTAATGTTTAGCTCGTGGCCTAGTCAAGACTAGGGCCCGAGTAGGCTACCTAAGCCTATTGATTTTTAATATGATTAGGAATAGGAGGGATAGGCCCCCCAGATAAAAATAACATGCCTATTAGCCCTTGCCTTATATTATCAAACAACAAAGTTATCAATATCTACTTTTTGTTTAATTACCAGCATAATATAACTAGACAAATTTGTATATTACTATTCTGCAAACCCCTTGATAAGTGATGTACGTACACAAAAAACGATCTAAAACATTCAATTTATTGGATTTAACGTAAACTACATGGGAGATGACATTAAATGTGACAACAACATCAAAAACAAAAGAAAGCTCTTGGGGACGGTAACTAGCGCTTGGACAACAATTAACCCCTGTGTGCGTGGACAGGCAGGTAACGAGGAGCCACGACGAACATCTAGGAGGCAGTGGTTATTATAAACCTTTAAAAAAAACTCATATTAAAACCTTTATTCTAGCTGGATTCTGGCTAACTTTTTCAATTTTTTCTTTCAAAAAGCAATACATCACCATAACTTTAATGTCCATGTAAAATATGAACGTTGTAACCCCACCCATTTGGTCAGAATCGGCCCAAATGTCACGAAAATATCGCACTAAAAATCGAAAAAAATCGTAAAAGTACGATATTCATGAGAAATATTTCTTCGATTGTACCCAAAAACGTTTGAAGCGGGTAGGGCTAGGCTAGGCCTATGTCCGTTTCTGGCTCAAGGCCCGCTTCTTCTTCGTAATCTGTAAGCACGAGAGCCCTATGCGGGTTTTTACATGAGCATTACCCGAGAAAAGACCATGTTTAGAACTTTTTCGCAAGAAAGATGAGGTTTGCATCACGTTTTCGGAGTAATTTCTTACGTTCAACGACGTCGTGACAACGGTGACATCAGATGCTGTTTTTTGTCGAAGTTGGTACAGCTTGGTTTGGTTGGTACGACCGCTGAAACACGTTGCGCGGAGTTGACGATAGGGTGCGTCGATCGGTAATGTAGTTTCCTGCATACTAGCGGGAATTTCAAATCGAATACTTCGGAAATTCGAATAGTTACTATTCGAGTTTCGAATCGAATACGAATAGTAAATTATTCTCGAATACTTTGAAAATTCGAATATTCGCACACCCCTAGTTTTAACATATTAAATGAATGCTGCAATCTGTTAATGCATGAATTTTTATGAAGGTCGAGATGACTTAGGGCTGGTTGAAAAGTTTTATGAAGGCGTGTATGTTTGGGAGGTACCTATGAAAATTTGATTTGACGAGAATTGAACTAGTGTTTGTTAAATTATTTACAATTTTGTAAAGGCAAACCATGTTCAAATAGTTCCTTTAGTTTTCTAAGGTCATTAGCTTAGCATCTTTACAAAGTTGTGCATAATCTACTCTGATATTGAACAGTGGCGGTTTTTGATCTCAATATCAGGTGTGCAATTCCCAAAAACGAGGTGGCGCAAAATAGCTGGGGTCAGGGGCTAAGCCCCAGCTGCCGGAGGCAAATTTGCCACAGCTGATTTATTTTAAGGACTTAATTTTAATGGCCTAAAACGAGTTCTAAGGCGAATTTGTATTCTAAATAACGGTGAAATATGCAGATAAAACAGCCTAATTTTTTAAATGTACACTACAAGGTGAGTTCTCTCTTTAATTTAACCGGATGTGGTTTCGGGTTGGGATGACTTCGGGTCGGAACTAGTTCCTAAACATTTAAATTTTGTTTAGATCAAACATTTATTCATGTGACACTTACTGAAGTGGCTTTCCATTCGTTTGAAGTTGAACTGCATGGCGTGTCCTTGAAAATAATTGTATGATACAACCTCTGCAGGGCGGCAAATACTGACTGCAGCATCGTCTAGCTGCCTTATTCTTTTTTTTTTTTTGGATGATTGGGTGTAGGGCTGTGAACGGGTACCAGCCCGTTGATAATAGCCCAGGTAATGAAATGAGTCGTCGAGTACTCGTTTGATTGTTTGATGTATGTATGTATGTATGTATGTATGAAATGTATGTAGTATGTATGTATGTATGTAGGCATGTATACATGTATGTAGGCGTGTAGGCATGTATGCATGTATGTACTATGTATATTATGTAGTATGTATTGTATATTATGTAGTATGTATTTATTTATTTATTTATTTATTTATTTAGGGCTAGGCCTATTTATTTATTGATGCAAATGTTTTTGTTTTTGTTTTTAGGGATACAGATGCAAGTACACAATTTCGGCACCCTCCATCAAAAAGGTAGATAAAAGATATTAGACCTAGCCTATATTTTATTACAAGTTCATACTTTCAATTGTGATAAATATTATGACATTTGAAGTTGAACTGTTGTTCATTTTGAAATAATTTTGCTCTGTTGCTTGCTTACCTACCAGGCATAATATACCAATGCTTAATTATATGAGCTAGGCTAAAGGGGGTATGGACATGTCAATGACCAGTGGCATACGCAGAAATCTATTTTGGGAGGGGCTTGGAAGAATGACTCAATGGGGGGCGTGGGGCCCCGCCCATAATAGCGCAATTAAAAAAAAAAAATACGTATTTCTGAAGTGTTTGTTTTAGAAGAAGTTAAGGGCTTTTTTCGAACGAAAAACGAGAAAAATTAATAGATAAATTAATTTTTGCATAAACCTAGATGATTTGCAGAGTATAATATTTAAGGTGGGATTTTGGGGCCTCCCTCCCCCCAGGCCCAAGCCCCCTGGATGACCTTACTCTGGCTGACCCGTCCCATCGTGGGACAGCTAAAATACAATAAACTAGGTGTACCAGTACCTACTACCTACTCTTTGTCATGTTACCTACCAGTACGGTACATCTCTTCTTCCTCAACTAGCTACACTATCAAGAGACATCCTCTTATTTGGTTCATGTTAGAAGTTATTCTTGCACATAGTAGTAAGAATTGGTGTAAGGTGTATCACGAATAATATAGTACTGTACCTAACCTAGTCCTAGAACTGTGCTACATTTGGGAGCAGTTGGAAGTACATTAAATTACTTCATTTTCAAATGACAAGTTACACTTTAAGTCAAAACTGCTTAAAAACAAAATATAATGATATAGGCTTAGGCCTATGTACGGTACTCGGATCAATCTTCTTCTGTTTTGGGGAAATAGTCGTGGGGCTCGAAGCCTCTCCCTGGTATTTTTAGTGCCTGGTGCGAAGCACCTATAACTAAAAATCTGATGTGTGCCAGAGTTGGGCGATGGACAGCGTCCTTGCGCTGCGTGGTAATTGGTGACAGGCACCGTTGATTTCGGTAAAATACCGCCGGAACTTGTGGCGGTAAAGGTGGCGGATCTTCAGGGAGACCTGCGTCAAGATGAGCGCGGAAAGCATTCCAGTCAGCCTTGTGAAAATCAGGTCGTTGACACGGCGGGGAAAGAAGGAGTCCCGTCACCTAGATTGAGGACCACGGGGTTGTGGTCTGAAGAGAGAGCTGGGCATGCCTCAAGGTTGTACGAGCAACGAATGTTTGCCAACAACGCTATGTCAAGGACGTCAGGACGTCCCACGGCTCCACCAAGCGGAAAGTGCGTCGGGTCAACTGGACCTGCCACAACGTATGTGCTACGGTCAGTGTGGTCACGCAAGGCGTTTCCTGCTGTGTTGGCTGTCAGGGAATTCCAAGACGGATGTTTAGAATTAAAGTCACCGGGCCATGAGGACGGTTGGTATGGGGGGGGCAAGTAGGATATCAATGTCAGCCACATCAAGTCTTGTGGTTGGTCTCTTGTACACTGAATAAGTCGGAGGTTTGGGCCACCTGGGGTATGAACCTGGACACCAACCGCCTCAAGTGAGATCAAAGGCGGAATAGGTATTTGAAAATGATCGACCTGTGTACTAATAAGAATGGCCGTCCCTCCTGACTGTCGAATCCCAGGAGCGACCACCCGGTCCTCACGATAGACCTTGTGATTCGCCACTTTCCAAGATACTTCAGAAGCTAACCAGGTTTCCTGTGAAAGTGCTAGATGAATATCATGCTGACGCATGTATAGGAGAAGTTCGGGTGTCTTGGATTTAATTCCTCCACCAGCATTCCAGGTAAGAATGTGCAATCCGGGGGGTCTAAAGGATCATTGAGCGTCCTTCCACTAGAGAGGCAATCGTGGTTATCATAGATATATTGGGTCCGTGGTCATGGACGCCAGAGCTTTACAAATATCCAAGATCATACCATAAGTGGCAGAACTCGTAGGTGGTGGTGACTCCGTAATGGGTTGCGGAGGAGATCTTGCAGCCCTGGAAAGTCGCGGGTCAGTCTGGGTGGGAAGCTGTACCATAGTCCTACCTTCTGATGGTGATGGCTGAACTGTGAGATCTGGAAAGACCGCTGCACTGTCTTTGTGGTGGTGATGGGTGAACTGTGAGATCTGGAAAGACCGCTTGCAGCTGGAAGCGACGAGCTGTCGGACGCTCTCGTGGAATGGTCGACGCTGCCCGTAGATATGCCGGGCACTTCCTATAGAATGCAGGGTGGTCTCCACCACAGTTTACACACTTTGCGGGCACAAGGGGTGACTTCTTACAGTCGCGACCACTGTGTCCTTCAGCACACTTGAAGCAGCGAGGGACAACATTGCAGAATGTAGAGGTGTGGTTAAACCTCTGACAGTTGAAGCACATTGTTAGACCCTTTGCACCTTTGTAAGGCTCAACTGTAACCCGGAAATGTCCTAGGACACGCAGGTCTACCAGCGATGAAGCGTCAGGTGACACCAGAGTTGTCACCACGAACAGCGGTATCGGGACGTGCTGAGGACCTGGTCCAGTCATCTGGGTGACCGTACGGACTGCGTATCCTCCGTCGACTAGGTCATTACGGACATCGTCAGCTGATTGGCGGGCAGACAATCCCCGTAGGACAAAACGCCTGGTTTTTGCCTCACCCGTTGGATATGTGTGGAATTGTACCTTGCGGTCACGTAAGGCGTCGGACAGGGCGCGGAAGTCATCGATAGACTTCACTTTTATAGCAAAAGAATCCACGCGCGACGCGTTCGTGAATCCATGATCAGCCACAACAGACTTAACAACAGCGACAAGGTCGCGGTAGCGTTCAAAACCATACACACCACTATTGGTGGCGTTATGAACCTTTTTTCGAAGGTGTGATGGTGACAGGCAATACACCGTCCATAGCGTCGTGGTTGGTATCATAGCCTGAGGCCTGCGACTCCAGCGAGTCGGGCATAGTTCGTCCGTCTCGAGGATGGCAAAACGATTTGAAGTGGGAATGGTGACTAAGTCATCCTTGGGCCTGACCATCGTGGAAGCACCTGACGTGCTGGGTTGGTTGGTTACCTCTCGACATTTACGTTGTGCTTCGGGGGACGAAATACGTTGAGGCTTAGGCGCCTGGAGGTATTTGTCCAGGGTCGTTATCCTACTGAAAATCTCATCCATGGTGAGACTATACTCAAGTTCTCAACGCACTTTCCGCAACCGGGGCACGAACATGGGTATCATACACAATACATACCTGCCAAGTTTTACGAATTATTCGTAAAATTTACGAAAAACGGTAGTCATTTACGATTTTACAATTGCCCTGTCAATTTTACGAATTTTTCAATTTTCAAAAATTTTCAAAAAAAATCCATTTTTTTTTTTTTTTTTTTTTTTACAAAAAATTGTTATTTTATATTTAAAACTGGCGCGCCGTGTGAGTTTCACGTTTCTTGCCTTTCTTGGTATGTGCAACCCCCTCCCCCTCACGGCCCGCCCGCCCCCCCTCCATTGAACATGCCGAGAAAAAAAAATAATGATTAAAGTGTCCCCAAAACTCACTAAAACGCACCAAATTGCACCAAGATTGTAAAAAAATATCCGGGGGCAAGCCCCCCAGACCCCCCGGTTGCCCCTTAAAAGTCTGTTTGGGGACTTTTACGAATTTGGGAATTCAAAACTTGGCAGGTATGACAATAAAAATAACACTTCTCCACACAGAAAATTAAAAAGGTAAATAACTTCAAGAAACAAAAGAAGTCAGCAGAACCAAACAAACATCTATTGTATTGTTAATCACAGATTGGCCTGTCATCAAAAACTTATGTTAAATTGGCACTGGTTCAATACTAAAATGTACCATTAAACGGCGTTGCGATTACTCACTAACGATATCACAGCAACACCATCTTGTTAGCAATATGTTACAACAAAATTTTTCACTAAGAACAACTTTTAAACATGACAAATGTGAAAAATCAACACTTCATATGCGATCACTGAACTGAAAAGTCACAATGCACAGCCTTCTCTCGGTACTCTGATGATAATCACCGGATACAATTTTTAATTTTTACATTTCAAATTTAGTAGATGCGAGTATTTTTTGTAAACAATCTAAACATTTTTAATAATTAACATTACGCGCGACGATCGATATCCACAGTAACCAGTGTGAACACTGGACTGGCTCAGAGTTGTTTTGTCTGCACTGCCATCCACCGATGTTCAGTGAGGGTGCAGACAGACATAGCGGGCGGGCGGAGTCGAGGCCCTAGTGGCCCGTTTGGCTGAGTCAAAGGTCGCTGTTTGTGTGTGAAGAAAGGTAAACGTTTAACTCGGTTAAAGGCTGCTTGTACTTCTACGCCTATATTGATAATGGAAAATATCCACTTTGGACAAAGGAACAAGACAAGACGGTTAATTCCGGGTACCGGTAACGTTTAATAAAAAAAAAAAAATGTAATGGGTAGGCCTACCGTCATTATCACTAATAGTAATTTATTGGATGAGCGAAGCGAGTGAAGCGAAGACTTCAATTTCACTGACCCCCCAAAAAATTTAGCTCGGGTGTTTTTTTTTTTGTCTGTTTGTTTGCTCTCTACCGGGCAAACGGCATACGCGATCTTGATGAAAATTTGACAGGACCTTCGAAATCTCTGAACTTAGACTTGCTACGTTTTTGGGTACAATCGAAGAAATATTTCTCATAAATATCGTACTTTTACGATTTTTTTTCGATTTTTTGTGCGATATTTTCGTGCCATTTGGGCCAATTCTGACCATACGGGTGGGGCTACAACGTTCATATTATACATGGACATTAAGGTTATGGTGATGTAGTACCTTTTGAAAGAAAAAGTTGAAAAAGTTAGCCAGAATCCATAGAAATAAAGCTTTTAATATAAGTTTTTTACGGTAAATAATACCGATTGACAAGAAACAATAGAAACTTGACAACAATCACCTACAATGCGTAGGCAACAAAACAAAGCACTTGCAAAAGTAAAGATTCCCTCGCAAAATAAAAACTATAAAAAGCTTGAGTAGGCCTACCGTGCTGAGATGTTGTACTCACTGCAAGTTACCTTACAAGAACACAATAAAAAAATCCAAAATAGAATCATCACGTTTTTACTGTTATAATAACAAAAAAAACTTCAAAACCTTTAACGTCGCTATTTTAAACGAAAATCCTTTTGTGGTGAAAGTCCTTTATATTTAAAATAGCGACGTTAAAGGTTTTGTAGGTGATGTATTTTAGCGAAAATGGTTGGTAGGCCTAGTAAGTAAAATCAAAACGTAAATACCAAACATGGCGGATCAATGACAGTGAAATGAGCGAGTGTGTGTGTTAAATCTGTGTTATTCTATTTAATTGGTATATTTTCAGAGTGATTAGAAAAAATAAATCGTTAATAATGAGGTCTTCTTCATTTGTTTCTATTTTGAAGTTGTTCTTTTATCCTTTTTCTTTGGAAAAAAAACTGTGTTGAAAAGTTGGACAGCACCAACTGAACTAGGCCTACCAAGTACCAAAACGGCTGATTCAAGCAACTAAAAGTGATTAAAATAAGTCCAGAAAATACTTTCCGCAGCCAAAAACCAAGAAAATACATAATAATATTTAGTTAGAAAGAGGAAAATCATAAATTTAATGCAAAATAACACTTCCGTCAAATTAAGATTATACGAGTTCGGAGATTCCGTTTGCCCAGTAAAGAGCGAACAGACAGAAAAAAAAGAAAAAAAAAACACCCGAGCTAAATTTTTTGGGGGGTCAGTGAAATTGAAGTCTTCGCTTCGCTCATCCAATTAATTTTCACCCAACCATGATAAACTGTGACCGTGGTTATTGGATGAGCGTAGCGAGCGAAGCGAAGATTCCATTTCACTACACTAGAAAAAAAAACGGAATGTTTTTCTTTACTTTTTTTATGTCTATGTTTTTGTGTGTTTGTTAACACGATTCCGGCTTCGACCTTCGAAATCTCTGAACTTAGAACGGCCACGTTTTTGAGCGCAATCGAAAAATTATTTCTCATGAAAATCGCAATTTTACGATTTTTTCTATTTAAAAAACATTTATTCGGCTTATAACACATACATGCTTTATCCGATTGTAATAATTTTTTCACAGAACCTTAAGTTTATGAATTTATATATTCGTGTGAATTTGAGCGCAATCGGAAAATTATTTCCCTTAAAAATCGCAATTTTACGATTTAAAAATTTCTTCGACTAATAACACCTACATGCTTCATCCGATTGTAATGATTTTTTCACACAACAACAGAAAATCTGCATAACACATGGCAGCTCAATGCATCAATTACGCTCAACCAACAACGCGCCTGAAAAAGCGTTTGCGAAGCTTCCTCGTTTTATGATTATGAAAGCGGATTCCTTCATTAATTTTCGATGACATACCTTGAAATCAACGTAGAAAATCGCATGAAGGGAATTTAATTTCTTTTAATTTGTAGTATTTTTCCAATATTTTTGAATTTATATATTTATATCATTAGGCTCTTACCAGAAGGTCCTAGATTCGATTCCCACTGTAGAAACATGATTCACGAGGACAGTAGAGTAGAGTATTTATTTGCCATTAGAACACTCAATGCTTAGATTACTGCTACAGATACAAAAATGCAATCAAACTAATAAACAGCTATTAAACAAATAATAAATTCAAACTACAATAAAATAAACACACGTATACCGCTAGTTATAGCGGATGGAGGGTTCGAGAGCTAGTGTAACGGCTTCGTTCTCCTCAACGTCGTCCTATCGGATGGGACATAAAGTCGTTGGTCTGGTCTCCATGGTACTTTTCAAAAAGAGTAGGCTACGTCCTAGTACCGGGTTTACCCTCCTCCCTTCTCTATTAAATGTGCACTGTGGATTACATTATTCGTTACAAATAGAGACTTAATCTAGGTGCCCGTTAGGGCGCCGCAGCCAAGCCGCGGTGCGCTACACACTCTGGCACCTTATACAGCAAGCAGAGTTGGGGTGATTTCGTGGTGTTACCCAGCCGTCATGAAACGTGATGTGAACTTGAAAACTATCAAAATCAAGGGGATTTAGGTACCTATCCGACAACACATGCCAAATTTGGTTGGGGTACGAGCATTCCTTCTTATTGGTGAAAATATGGCTTGAAACATGCTCAAAATCACTTTAAACTATCTAATTCGTCAGTTTCAATTGGCTAGCGATTCTGACTAAACGAGTGGGGCTACAACGTTCATATTTTACATGGACATTAAGGTAATAGTGATGTAATTCCTTTTGAAAGAAAAAGTTTAAAAAAAATGCTGGAATGCTTCCAAATAAAGGTTTTAAAATAAGCCTTATACAGGCATACAATCAACAAGTAACTATAGTTACTTGACAATAATCGCCTACATTGTTTACAAAAAGCAAATCTTTGGACCACTATAATTTTTCATTCTATTGTTAATTGGTAATACCATAGCAATTAAATCGACTTTGATAAAATTATTATATTTTAACAAATAATTTTGCAATAAAACTTGAAAAAGTAATGAGATCCAGCACATAACAAAAACTTGTAAATATACAGCCAAACCTTACACACTCAAAATAAATGAGATCTAAAAAAAGGGCCAAGCTCATCTACCCTTCCACATTTGCGCATTCTTAATTCATAAACGTACAGTGTCCCGTAACAACATCCTTGAAAATCTTGGCAAAATAGAATTTGTATGACCATTACGTTAAAATTATAAAATAATAATATAATAATAATATAAAAATAATAATTGGATGAGCGAAGCGAAGACTTCAATTTCACTGACCCCCAAAAAATTTAGCTCGGGTGTTTTTTTTTTGTTTTTGTTTTTTTTTTTTTTGTCTGTTTGTTAACTCTCTACCAGGCAAACGGCATATCCGATCTTGATGAAAATTTGACAGGACCTTCGAAATCTCTGAACTTAGAGGTGTATTGTTTTTGGGTACAATCGAAGAAATATTTCTCATGAATATCGTACTTTTACGATTTTTTTTTTCGATTTTTTAGTGCGATATTTTCGTGACATTTGGGTTAATCTGACCAAACGGGTGGGGCTACAACGTTAATATAATAATATTATACATGGACATTAAGGTTATGGTGATGTAGTACCTTTTGAAAGAAAAGTTGAAAAAGTTAGCCAGAATCCATAGAAATAAAGCTTTTAATATAAGTTTTTTGATTTTTTGTGCATTATTTTCGTGCCATTTGGGCCAATTCTGACCAAACGGGTGGGGCTACAACGTTCATATTATACATGGACATTAATGATAGAGCGTACAGCGTCCTTCCGGCAGGACGGAAACGACTCATTTGAGGACGTAGCAAATCGCTCGTTTTCAGTACTATGCGTTCTGCTAGCAGGACGTGTTTTTCGCTAGATATGTAGAGCATGTTTTCAAGGTGTTTAGCGCATTTTTGTTTCATCGTTGTAGCCCTGTAAGTTTCAAAGATACAGCCTGTCAAGCTGCGAGTCAACATGGAGCTCTCATTTCAGCGCGAAGTTAGTTGTGGGTGACCGTGTTTCTACAAAAGCTACGAATTTTGATCAAAAGAACTAGCTGTAATTCATGGAGTGTAAGACAGTTTGGGGATGAGTGAGATACGGCAAGCCAGTAATTATACTACAGTACTTAGTAACGACAATAGTAGCGCAAGTATGTCATGCCAATTTTTGGAGCTTTTTGATAGAGCTAATTCTTCTTCCCGAAAAAGCAACCCTACGGATTAACCTTTCACAACAGCTTCTTCTGCACGTAATTATTAAAACGAATCCAACAAAAAACCTATTTAGCCCAATTTACTGTAAAGGCTTTTAGCCCCTGGCTTGTATTATTTACCTCTTTTTTAAAGTTATTGTTTAGGACACTTTGATAGACTGAGGGAATTTTTTTGTTTTACGACGCACTAGAAAAAAGGAAAATACGCTTTTTTTAAACCAAAAATTCCCCCCTTTTTTTTATAAATGTAAGAACGTACATGTACAAAAATCGTTTGATTAATAGCAAAAAAAAACACATTTGAAATGTATCAAAAATTTGTTATGATTTAAAATTTTTTCAAATCTTGTACCAAGCCCAAATTTTATCTAAATTTTGATCCAATCTCATTTTAGGCCATCACGAAATTCAAAATTTCATTAATTATTAAAAATAATAAAAAATTAAAAACTTTTGATTTTAAAATTACATTATTTAAAATATCTGACGTTTGTTTCCGGGAAGGGTTTGCGTACTGCGGGAAAGGGACCTTTAAGGGGTTTTCCGCGTCCTGCTAGCAGTACGCATTATTTAAAAAACTAAAACCTTCAGTAAACATTTTCCCATTTTTGTCCTGCCCTTTCCCGGGCCCGGATTTTAGTACTCTGGAAGGACCGATTTGCCTGCGCAAAATCTCCCTTTTCCAGCAGGAAAAGGGGCCCTGAAAAAAAAGTCCTCAGGGAAGCGCTTCCGGCGGGCCCCCAAGCGCTTTACGTTCAAATCTTTAAAGGTTATGGTGATGTAGTCCCTTTTTAAAAAGAAAAGTTTAAATATTTACCCAAAAATCTATAGAATAAAGTTTTTAAATATAATTTTTTTTAAGAAAATAATACCAATTGACAGGAAAAAAGAAAATTGACAAAAATCAGCTACAGCGTATAGGCAGCAAAACAAAGAACTTCAAAGTAAAGATATCCCATAAAAAACTAAAAAATTTTTAAAAGCTCACCCATCAACGCGGGGGACTTAGTTTTCCTAAATTATATAAAAAAATTAAATAAAGGGACCCACAGCATTGGCTTGGTCGCTCTGTTTAAAAAGTCCCCCACTAAAAATCAGTTAAAAACTGAGTGGGTAGACTCCTAAATAAAATTTTGTTTATTTTTTTTTACGTAATTAAAAAAAAACGAATTTGGTGAACTTTGTTTAAATAAATATTTTCAAATTTTTTTTGCCAAGCTTTTAAAAAGGATTTTGTTAAAAAAAAAAAAGAGATCGTAAAATTGCAATTTTCAAAAGAATAAATTTAACACGAATATATTAATTCAAAAAATTAAGATTCTGTGAAAAATCATTACAATAGGTAACATGTGGGTGTTATAAGTCGAAAAAATTTTTAAAAAAAAAATCAACAAAAATCGAAAATTGCCATTTTCATGAGGAATATTTTTTCGTTGGCTCAAAACGGGGGCAGTTCTAATTTCGAGATTTCGAAGGCCTCCAAAAATTTCATCCTTTGGGAGTTCGGTTTAGTTTCGAATCGGCTACAAACACAAAAATAAAAAGGGAAAAAAAGGAAAAAAAACTTTCCGGATTTTTTTCTCCAGTGTGGGAAAGGGAAATCTTCGCTTCGCTCGCTACGCTCACCAAAAATGGTTTTTTTTTTGAAGGGTTTTTTTTATTGAATCATTTTTGTCAGGCCGTGATTGTTTGCTGACCTTGTGACCGAATCTTGACGCTAAGGTTCCCAAAATCCCCCTGGGAAATTAAGTATAAACCTTGCAATCTTTACTCGTATTTTGTACTGGCTAGTTTTCATAGTAGGCCTATTGTACGTTTTAAAAATATTTTTTTATAATTTTAAATACAATCTAGAAATTAAAAAATCTTTCCCGCCAGGGGGTTTTTGAACCAGGTTTTTCCACATTTGGGATAAAGGCCCCTTACCAACTAGACAAAAGAAAAACGCAAAGCTTTGTTGACGAGTGAGCGAGTCACTTTTGCGTACACGCCCGGGTACTTTGCATTTAAGTTTAAATTTTTATTTTTTTTCTCACAAACATACTTTTAATTTTTAAGTCAGGGGTATAATTTACTTTACAAAATAATCTTTACATCAATTAAAATGGTGTGCAAAAAAAAGAAAAAGAAGAGCTCCCTAAGCTAGATTGTGTGCGAGATAATACAGAAAATTTATAAAAAAAAAATTACTTTTATGGTCAAGTGGAGGGAAATTTTGTTAGTTGTATATATAGGTAAGGTCATAAGGGCCCACTCTAGCCTAATGGGTAGAGATGCCTTAGGAAGGGGGAAAAAAGGGGAATGTTACCGGGTATTAAACACATGACTCGCCATCGTCTTAACGACTTTGACTTTTTCCTAGTAATAATACTCTACGATTAGACGATCCCGAAAAAACGAATACAAGGATTTTATAAACTAAAAAACTCGACGGATAAAATCATGCCCAACCCCATTTTGGTTACTATTTTCCAAATTTCCAACATGGATGTCTGGTTGGCCCATGTTCCAACGGGGGATTTAAATTTTGTTTCAATTTAATTTTATAAAAAGGGTTTAGGTTTATGCATGTATACTCACACTAGTACAAAAAAAATATCCAAAAAATTTATTATGTACCGACTTTTTTTTTAAACTTCATTGTTTAAATTTTGGAGAAAAACTTCCTAAATCATTTTTTTTTAATAATCATAAAAAAATAAAGGTTTTGTGCTAAAGTTTTTTTAAAAAAGTACCTAGTGTGAAACCTTTTCCCCTTATACCTTTCCAGTATTTCCTAAACTTTTTCAAAAATAATAGGGCTTCATTTTTTTGTTTAAATTTTTTAAGCCCATGATTCCAAATATTACAAGGGGAAAAAAGTGACAATCTCTGCTGTCGTTTGACCCTTCTCTAACTCAGCATTCTTTTAGACATTATCGGGGAGAAAAAAAAAAGGGGCAAATATCGGAGATTTAACATTAACTTACAACAGGAAAATTAAATGCAGTAAATTTCCATACACTGCTCAGTCATATAATTTCCATACGAAAATCGACACCCCCACACGAATCACAGAAATGGAAACAAAAATTTGATAATATCCTAAAAAATTTAAACTTTACCCTTTAAACACAACAATAGAATTGTAAATCTCAGACCATAAATGCCAGCTCATGATTTTAGGGAAAGAAGCGTTCACAAAGATCAGGCATATGCAAAAAAAAAGTTAAAAAAAGGCTCTTTAAATAAAAAAGCCAGTCAATATTTTAATGGAATGTACAACGAGAAACATGGCATGAACTGTATTCCTTTACTAATGTCTGGAACAGTACAAATGTTTTCTGAAAACTTTTAAATCTATGTTTGAAGAGGTTTTTCCGCTAAAAAAACCACAAAGATAAAAAGTAACATAAGAGAGGGTAACACGAAGAAAAAGAACAGGGGGTAAAATGCGAAATTCATAGACAAGCTAAAAATCAGGAAACCCCCTAAAACTAGAAGACTATAAAATCCAAAAAAAACATATAAAATGAACTGCAAAAACGAAGAAATCACAAAAACTACTGGATACATAGACCGAAAATAAAAACAAGGCCGTCTGGGAAAATAGTAAAGAATGAGACAAAAGTAAAAACGCCCCCAAAAAACCCTAATATATCACTGTCGGAGCGTCCTTATTGGCAAACAATCCACTATGAAAAAAGGTCGGACCGCAAATGAAAAAAATAAAAACCACAGTGGTGGCGTCAATGTTTTTAAAAATTTTTTTGAAATATAATAAAAAAATATTTCAGCTACACTAAACGTCCCTATAGATCCTTTCACAAAAAAAAATAAAATTTGTAATGAAATTTAATTTTTCTAAAACACAGAAGAGAAAAATCGTGACCTCAGTTAGAAAACTAAAAAAAAACTAGCAGGTGGATGGGGTGAAATCCCAACAAAGGTGAAAAAAAATGTTGCATTTATAAAAATCCCCTTAGCTTTGTATTTAATACATCAATTTTAAAGCGGAGTCTTCCCCGAGAGACTAAAATATTCAGTAATCCCCCTAGGGCCCATATAAAAAATGGTGATAAGACCGTTAGCGAATTACAGACCCATCTCAATATACCTACTTTCTCAAAAAGTGTTTTAAAGTTCGTAAAAAAACAGCTAGTGGATTTTTTCAAAAAAAATAAAATTTTAAATGTGCCCAGCATGGTTTTATGGGTGGGAAAGTCCCCAAAAACGGCATTTTTTGACTTTGATAGAATTTTTCCGGGACCAAAATTTACTAGATGGGGAAACCCCCATTGGGCTTTTCTGTGTCTTTCAAAAAGGGTTTCGCTGGTGGATTTTGTATTCTCTTAAAAAAATAAGATAATGGTTTTAGTGACATATCGCTAAACTGGGTTTTAATCCTACTTAAAAAAAGAAAAACAACAAGTGAAAAAAAAAATTAAGAGTGAAAATGAGAAGGGACACATTGGGAAAAACACTGCTCCCCATGGCTAGTAAATCTAGCGGGGTGCCCAAGGTTCCCATTTTTTGGCCATTTCATTCCTTCTTTTAAAAATAAATGACCTGAAACAAATATAAATTTTGACGAAATAAAACCTTATGCAGATGATATAAATCCCTAATTTTTGACACAAACCTGTTAGTAGTTGAAAAAAGGCAAACGCAGCACATTCAAATTGACGATTTGGGTTTTCAGCAAAAAAACTAGGTAAAAGGGAAAAAGACCAACTTTTTACCTTTAAACGTAAAAAAAAGGCCGTTAGGCGTTTAAAGGGTAAACTAGTCATTTCATTTAAAGAAAATAATATAAAAGAGGTAGACTGCACAAAGGGGCTAGGAGCAAAAATGATAATTCCCCCTTTGTGGAAAGACCCTGTGAAGTCGCTATGTGCCAATTGGGATCTCATGCTATGCCCCAAGGTCATTAATAACTATTGGGAAAATACTGCAAAAATTGCGTACCACCTTATTTTGAAGCTCGCCCTTTGATACGCTATCCCCTTGTGGGGGAATTTAACAAATTCACAAGATTTTATATTTCAAAAGAGAGCAATCGGACCATTGCAGGCCCAAAAAATTTGGGAACTATGGGAAGCTTTTAAAAATCTTTAAATTATGACTTGCCAAGCTTTTCATTTTTGAAATTTTAAAACAACAATTTAAACAGACAGGATTTTACAACGAACAACAAATTCACGCACAAAATAACGACAGAAAAAACATCTTCATCCGAGCCCAAAACAACACAAAAAAAGGGCAGACATCAAAAATAAATATGGGCAAACTTTATTTATAGACACCTCCTAACATTAAAAATTAACAACACCGAAAAACAACTTAGCAAAAAAAATACCTTAAAAAACTGTTTCTACAACAAAGAATCATCACCAATGAAAAAGTGACAGTTTACCGGTAGTACCCAAAAATATCACTTTTATCATTGTTTTTATCATTGTTTTATTATCAAACATCCTTGTTGTGGGAAAAACATTTTTTAAAATTTTGTTTTTATAATTTGGGACTTAGGCCCCCTATTTTAAAGTCCATTAAAGTGGCAAATAAATTTATGTGCCATTAGGGGTATTTCCACTGCATTAGTTATCGGAAAATTAAATTGGGTCCTAACTGGGAAGTAAACTAATGGTAATGAGGTGCTGGTTAAAATTTAACTGACAGATAAATGTTGTTAAGATGGCGGCTGGTAGAGTTTAAGGTTAGTTGGTTCTTGATGTATTTAGGGGTTTTTAAATTTCCTGATGAGAAGAAGACTGTAAATTTTTTTTAAATTTATTGAACGGCCAAAAGGGTAAAGGATCTGCCAACAATCGATTTTTTACCTATTGGGGTGACAGATTTTGATGGGGTTTTTCATATCATAAAAACATGGCCCCAAAGAAGTGTTAATAGTACCTTGTAACCTTTGACAACAACAGACAGGCTTCAATCATAGGGAGGCCTAGGCCTACATACATGCCCATTAATTTACCTAGACTTGACATAAACCTATTTCCCAGCCCCCATGAGGCCTAGGCCCCCGTCCCAGTTGGCCTCTAGGGCATCCCCTAGGCCCAGGGAACATCAGGCCTAACTATACTTAGTTTTTACACGTAGCTAAAGGCCCAGCCCCTGGGTCCAAGTGTATATTAAGTAATAAGGTCTAGCGGAGGCCCCTCCTACTTTGTAGCTTGGGCCCAGGCCCTAATGCCCCATAAGGGTTGCTAGGTAGCCTAAGTCAAGGGACAGTAAAAATTTAAATTTGTTTCAAGCTTTGCCAGGGTTTCTTTATTTACCTACTCTAGGCCTACCTACCTACTGTTTTTTGATCTGATTCTAGGGTCTAACTTCATAACATGTTTTAGATACTTTTTTATTACGCGGCTATTTTTCTAAATAAATTCATTTTTCCAAAAGTTATTTGTATGAAAAATTTTTTTTTTGGGTGAAAAAAAACACTCTTTATGTCTTTTGTTCTTTGTCCATTGTAATTAATAATAATTGGTAATTTGGGTAGCCTAGCCTAGCCTTGATAACTGTCACGAGCAAAAGAAAACCCCGGTAAACATAACCTATTTTCTTTTCCAGCCTGTAATGGAAATTTTTTCAAACCGGGGTCCCTAAAACCCTAACAGCTAAGTATCTAGTGGACCCTTTTTAAAAACCACACATTTACCCGGCTGTAAATAGGGCTGAAGCCTTGAACCAATCCAGCTCGGGGGAGGCCCCAGTAGCTGACGCCAAATAAAATTTTTTGAAAAACACAAAAATGTTTTTAAATGGCAGTTATAAGGGTTTTAAATTTCTGCCCAAATATTGTACCAATTAAATGGGGATTGAAATACCGGGCCTTTTGTCCGGGTAGTAAAAGCCATTTATTAACAGGCTATTTTTAGTTAGTTTATAGTAACCAATTTTATTGTATTTTTGTTTTATTTTATTTTATCAATATAATATTAAGTTTTTAAAACTTTCGTGGGCCCCAAGTATTAGAATCACAAATTTTAAACTTGTGGGTTTTTTTCGCCACGTCGTTTGACTTAACCCCTGTCAAAATTTCTGGACCGCTTTGGGCCCCCCGATGAGTCCTGTGACGGGGCCCCGAGCGGGCCAGAAACGTTGACATGTAAAACAAAACGACGTGGCAAAAAACCCCACAATTTTAATTGTGATTCTAATATATATATATATATATTAAATTTGGTGAGCGTAGCGAGCGTAGCGAGCGGGAAACAGCGAAGCGAAGATTCCATTTTTACTACATGGAGAAAAAAATCCCGGGTTTTTTTTTTTTTTTTTTTTTTTTTTTTTTTTGTATTTTTTTTTTTTTGTTTGTCCACACATTCCGGCTAAAACCCAACTCCGATTTCGATGAAATTTTATGGAGGGCCTTTGAAAACTCTGAAAATTAAATGCCACGTTTTGAGTGCAAACGGGAAAAATTTTTTTTTCATGAAAAACGCAATTTACGATTTTTTTTTTGATTTTTAAAAAATTTCTTCGCTTATATCACCTACATGCTTTATCCCATTTTAAAAGATTTTTTTACAGAACCTTTTTTTATAATAAATTTTTTTGTGAAATTTTAGCGCAAATTTAAAAAAAATTTTTTCATAAAAACGAAATTTACAGTTTTTTTTTTTTTAAAAAAATTCTTTTTCTTAGAACACCTACAGCTTTTTCCGATTGTAATGACTTTTTCGCAGAACCTTTATTTTATAATGCATATATTAGTGTAAAATTTGACGCAATCGGAAATTTTTCTTATAAAAATTGCAATTTTACGATTTTTTTAACAATTACGATAATTTAAAAAAAAAAAAAAAATTAGGTTAATTTTTAATTAATTTAAAATTTTAATTTAAAAAAAAAAAATTCAACTTAGAAAGATTTTCCCACAGAACAACAGAAAATTGCATAAACAATGGCGTCAATGCACCAATTCGCTCATCCAACAAGCGGGGGGATTAAAGCGTTTTCTTTAGGACAAACCCAATTTTTACAATGAACCTACAGGAGCTAATAAAACTAAAACTGAACTAAAATACCACCTATTCTTATAGTTTTTTTAATAATCCCTTTAGAGTGGTTAAATTTTGATTTAAATTTTTCAAAGAAAAGCAACCAAGGCCCCTTGCAAGATGAAAACAATTTTGAAATATTAACAGAAGAAACCCAAATTTAAAAATCAAAAAACCCATTCAGAAAAAGTACATTTTACCCCCAATTTTTCTATCCAAGGTTTTGGCTCGGGATAGGATAGTATATATGAAACATACTTCAAGATAAAAATTAATTTTGTCTAAAGTGAAATAACAAGCAGACTGTTCTAAGTGGGTAGATTTATTTTTTTTTAAAACGATTCCCTTTAAACACACTTGTAAGTGAAAATTAACAGAGCAAATTACACACAATAATAGTAACAATTTATCCAAACTACACACCGTTTTAAAAAATGAAAAGTTAACTCAAGTGCCAAGTGTAAAGTTTGTCGTGTTTTTTTTTTCACTTTCCAAAAAAGTACCATTGCAGAGAAGGAGTATTACAGGGACGCTTAAACGGCTACAATCAGAAGTGAAAAAGAAGATGTGGGGGCATGCTCAGCCCTTGAAAATTCACTTCATTGCAGTCAGCAGTTTAGAAAATTCACTATAGGAATTTGTACCCAACGAAATTGGGCTCCAATCAGTGCTGATCGGACTGCTGATCAAGTGTAATACCCACTTTCAGTAAATTTAGTAATTCCTCACATAAATGGCATACAAGATCCAGAACAATGGTTTTTTTGTAAATATAAGTATTTAGAAGTATAGACCTTGGGTATTTTTTTAAAATTATGTTTAAAAAGTGTGTTGCTGCCTTTATGTGAAGCTTTTTCCCAATATAATAAAGTATTTCAAAATAAGGTTGGGGCCCATTACTTGCGGGAAGCCAAAATTTGAGAAATATGGTAAAAGTACACCCTAATACGAGGGGAGGGTACAGGGTTCAATGATAATACAAGATTTATAGAACTACTATATAAAAAAAAGAAGAAAATGTTTTGGTTAGTGGGGAAACACTCCTGTAGCAGAATGAAAATTATTTTTAATTAATGAGGAATCTAAGTTAATATTATGGAAATATGAGAAGTCCCTTTTGTATTTTAAAACCAAAAAGCACACAAATAGGGTCAATAAATCGAGGTGTTTGTTTGGGCCCATGTATCGATATTTAAAATCAAAAACGTACCATCTAAAGGAATGCCAAAGATGGGTTTTAAAAACTGGCAAAAATTATGTATGGCGCACCTAGCCAATTAGGTGCAACAACATTTGACGAGTTTTTGGATGAGGGGTAGCAAAGCAAAGCGAAGATTCATTTACACACGGAAAAAAAAAATCCGGAATGTTTTTTTTTTTTTCTTTCTTTTTTTTGTTTTTTTTGGGTGTCTGTGAAAACGTTTTCGGCTAAACCCGAACCCGATTGCAAAAAAATTTATGGAGCCCTTTCAAAAATCTTTAAACTAGAACGCACCTTTTTGAGCGCTTTAAAAGAAATATTTCCATGAAATGTACTTTTCGATTTTTTTGTGTGATTTTTGTGATATATGGGCCGTTCGACAAACGGGTGGGGCTACAACGTTCATTTTTTCACATGGACATTAAGGAATGGGATGTATTGTTTTTTGAAAGAAAAAGTTAAAAAATTTACCCAGAATCCAAGAAAAAAAGGGTTTTAATAGGTTTTTTTTGGGGTATAATAAAAATTTAAACAAGAAAATAGAAACTTGACAACAATCACCTACAATGCTTTAAAAAAAGCACTTCCCCAAAGGAAAAGGGGTCCAAAAAAACAAAAAAACTTACAAAAAAGCTCACCATCAACGCGGGGGGGGGCCCTAAAGCGTTTCCTAGTAGTAAAAACAAATTTAGATATATGTAATTGCTTTGGCTCTAGGGTATTTTTATATTTCTCATACGGATATTATATTTGATTATAGAATACAAAGCATACTTGAGTTTTTTCTTTATTTTAGGCATGGGGGAATAACAGATACAAAATCATGTAGAATTTATATAAAAGGGAAAAGTTTCGCAAAGCTTTTTCACGCGCGTTGTCGGATGAGCGAATTGTTTAAAAACGAAAAAATTTTAAAATTGCGATTTCATAAAAAATACTTTTTCGATTACCCCTCAATTTCACAAAAAATTAACTAATTCATAAAAAAGGTTTGTAAAAAAAATCATTACAACGGATAAAGATGTGGGTGTATAAGTCGAAGAAATCAAAAAAATTTAAAAAAAATCTCAAAATTCCCCAATTTATATGAGAAATAATTTTTGATAGCGCTCAAATTCCACGAATTTTAAATTTCATAAAAAAAAGGGTTTTTTTGTAAAAAAATAATACAATCGGAAAAAGCAGGTAGGTGTTATAAGTCGAAGAAATTTTAAAAAAAACGAAAAAAAAAAAAAAAAAACTTAAATTGCTTTTTTCTAAATTTTTCTTTTCCTCCCCCCCGTGGCAGTTCTAAGTTCAGGATTTTGAGGCCCCACAAAAATTTCATCGAAATCGTAGTTTTGGTTTTTACCCGGGAATAGTGTTAACAAACAGCAAAAAAATACAGAAAAAAAGAAAAAAAAAACTTTCCCAGATTTTTTCCGGTGGGGAAAATGGAATCTTTCGCTTCGTCGTTTTACGCTCGCTACATGCCACCCAAAAAAAAAGAAAAAATTCAAATATTCTTTAAAATAATTCCATAACGCAAATAAATATCTGTATGGAGCCAAATTCGGGAACAAAAAAGCTGACTTTTTTTAGCAAAAGCGGCCCCAAAAAAATGATACCTTACCTTATGACATTTCCCCATGTAAAAAGGGAGATAGCTTGACACGAAAAAGGTTTCGAAAACAGCACAAAAGAGGCTGAAATGAGAAATTTTGGGGGGATGACACAAAAAAGGGAAAGCCAAAAAACTGCCACAGGCCCACAGCCCAGTTCCCCGATTGCAAGGTCATGACGTTCAGCAACACTATCTGAACAGTTTCAACCACCACCGAACGGCCATTGTCAATTTTTTAAATTTTCAACCCCAAAGAGCACACCTTTTAGGGCGCCACACTCCAGAATGACATTGTCCCTGCCCAAAAATATGAGAGGTCAGAGAAAAAAGCCATTTTTTATACTGGATAGCAAAAAGGGAAGAATGGGAAGAACCCCCTCTCTGCACAGGAAAAAAAATGAAATTTAAAAGTGCAAAAAATTTAAAGTATGTGCTGATTTTATACTTAAATTACTAAAACTCTACAAATATTGCCAGTCTTGTCTGCCCCGGGGAAGTAAAGTAAATTATTTATTATTTATTTTTTTTTTAAACCCTGCACGTCATTTGCCTAGGTAGCTCCAGCAATTGTCGCCACCTTCCCTTTTGGGAAACGGGAATTTGGTTTTGAATGGTACAGTATTTGGTAATTGATAACTTTTCTGAAATTGTAATAGCCCACGGGCCCGGGGGAGAAATTTGGCCGGTATTTTGGGTGGAAAAAACGGCATTTTCAAAAATGGAACTTTCCAAAATTCACAGAACATGAACGTAAAAAGACAACCCCCCGAATGTTAAAATGAATCAAAACTAAGGCCTAATTTAAATTTTTTTTAATATAAGTTTTTTCAAAAAAAACGGACATAGTTTTCAATTTGATCATTGACATTGCCAACAATATTTTGATTTATTTTTGTTGGGTAGTATGCCCAAAAGAAATTTTTAGGTATATGAATTCAATTTGTATATGGACAAAACCCAAAAAGTAACAAATAAAACTGATTTTGGGTTTTTTTTTACTTTACAAATCAAATTCCACTCATTTTTCACTTATTTTTTTTTTTTCATAATCTGTAAAATAATTTTTCTTATGTTTAAAAATACTTTGTATAAATGAAATTTTTAATTTTTTATTCTGTGCGTGGCGTGGGAACACTAAGGGATCGGTGCCCACAATATTATAATATACCCACCCCCTACTTTCGTGGGGAACAAGGGGGGTCTGGGGGCCGCCCCCCGTTTTGCCCCGCAGGGATTTTTTTCAATTTTGGGATCCCAAAAATATTTGGTGGTTTTACCGGGAAAATTGATTTTTTAGAGTTGATATCCTCATTTTTTTGTGATGAAATTTTTAAGAAATGGATAAAAAAGTTTTTTTTTGAACTCGTAAAACCAACGGTTTTTCTTCTTTTTTGTCTTTCCCCGTTTGCCCACAGGGAAGTTTTTAATTTTTGGGGACCTAGAATGGATTTGGTGCGTTTTACAGCAAAATAACATGGGTATATACCCCATTTTTTTTTGAAATGGAATTTTAATGAAAAAGGCTGAAAATATAATTTTTGTTGAACTCATAAAGCCAAGGGTTTAATTCTTTTTTTTTCTTCCCCCGATAGCCCGCAGGGATTTTTTTAAATTTGGGACCTAGAATGGGTTTTTGGTGGTTTTACCCGCAATTAATGATTTTGATAGCCTCATTTTTATGTAAAGGAATTTTAATGAAATGGCTTTAAAAAAATAATTTTTTTTGAAAATCATAAAGAAAACCCTTTATAGTTCTTTTTTTGTCTTCCCCAGTTTTGCCCCGCAGGGAATTTTTTTAATTTTTTGGGGTTCCTAGAATGGGTTTGGTGCGTTTTCGGCAATTTAAAATGATTTATTAAACAGCGAGTGAGCGAAGCGAATGAGGATTAATTTAAGAATAAACGGACTTATTCTGTGCTTTGTGTGTGGGTGTGCTAGTGGGGACTAAAAAAATAGGAATCGCTGAAACATTTCGCTTTTGTTTTAATTTTAACTCATAAAGCCAACAGTGTGTTTTTCCTTTTTGCCTCCTGGTAGCGGGATAGCCCCGAATTTGGGGGAAAAAATAACATTTGAAGAATCAATGAAAAATTTAAACCTCCAAGAGGAATCCGGGGGCCCCTTTCCCTTTTAAAAAAAAAAAGTATGGCCTAGACCGTTAGATAATCTGTGGTTTGGAAAAAATTTTTGTTATTTTTTTTTTTTCTCCGTTTATTGGAGAGCCATTTTTGGATTTTGGAAAACTAATTTAAACGCCTAAAAATGAAAATAGGGGCTCCTGGGCGTTCCCCGGAAAAATGTAGTCAAAGTAATTTGGACAAATCTGTGGTTTTTAAAAAAACTTTGTTTAAAAAATATTTTTTTTAAGAGAAATGAACGATTTATTTTTTTACGGAAAATTGTGTCTGATTTTTCATTTTAAACAATGTATTTTTGTAGAAATTGTACTGGAAAATACCTCAAATTTAAAAGGGCCCAAAAATGTTCTTCTTATTGCATTCACGACGTCGAAATCCGCTTTTTTATAAGACGGGGAAAAAAATTTAAAAAGATTTAAAAATCGAAAATGTTTGGGGCTTTCCCCCATGCCACCCGTGTTATTTACTTAAAAAAAATATTTTTTTTTTTTTCTGTTTAATTTTTTTTAATTAAACTATTTAAAAAAAAAATAGGGGGTTGTCGATTTTATTTTTAAATGTTTTTGGCAAAAATTTTTAAGGTTGTAAAAACTATAAGGAATAAACTTCCATCAATTCAGTGGTTATTTTAACGAAAAAACAAAAAAGATATAAAAAATTTTTTTAAATTTTTAAAAATAAAAGTGGGGGGGCCCCGGGGCCAACCCCCCCTTTTGGTTTGGGGTGGGTGATTTTAAAGTTTTAAATATTTGGGTTTAAAAATTAAAGTAAAAAAGCGTTTAAAAAAGTTGTCCTTTTTTTGGGGGGACAACACCCAAACCCCTTTTGTATCGGGTTTGGGCTGATTTTTTTTTTTTTTGCAACGCCCTATTTTCTTCAAAAACTTTTAAAAAGTTTTCCCCCAACTTTGTTTTAAAATAAATTTTTGGGGACTACCTATGTTGGGGGGGGGGCAAACAAATGGAAATATTTCAGAAATTTTTTTTGGGTTTTTAGCGATTTTTCAAAAAAGGGAACAAAAATGCCATAACCCCAAAAATAAAACAAAGGTTTTTAAAAATTGAAAAAATTTTCTGGTAAAAAAAATAATTGGGGTTAAAAAAATTTTTAAAAAATTTAAATAAGCGAAATTTTTAATTGGTCCGGGGGAAAAATTGAGCAAAAATTTTCACAAAAATCAGTCAACCTAGGGGAAACAGGATAAAAAAAATTTTAAAAGAAAAAAAAAAATTTCAAAAGCGTTTTAATAAAATGGGTTTTCAAATAAAAAAAGAAAAAAAGCGAAACCTTTTCGGGGGGGCTTTATGTAGCACACTTTTACAAATAATTTGTTCCAGTTCCCCAAAAAACTCGGCCCGGGCTTGCCCCTTCCCCCCCTCCTCTTTGGGGGCAAAAAAAAATTTCCCCCCGCTGTTTTTGGGTGTTTTTAAAGTTCGCGGGAAAAAACGAATAACGCCGCGGGGGGGAAAAAGGGGACCCTTCAGCTTTATTTTTTGGAATTTTAAATTCTGTTTTGAAAGGGGTTCCCAAAAATTCAAAAAATTAAAAGGGGCCCCCGTTTTTCCCCCTTCCAAAAAAACCCCCCCCTTTTTGATGCCTTTGCAATAACTTTTTCTCCCGCCCAAAAATTTGCCTTGGATTTTTTAAAAATTTTTTCGGGGCGATTTTCGAAAAACCCCCCGGCGGTTCCTTTCCCCCAAAAAGTACCAAATAGCTGATTGGTTGTTTTTTAAAATTTCGTTTGAGGCCCCAAAATTCATATTGGGAAAAAAATTTTTTTTAGTCAAAAATTTTTTTGTTTATGTTCCGTAATAATTTTTAAAACCAAAGTTTTAAGTTTTTTTAAAATTTTTTTCGTTTTTTTGCCCCAAAAGGGGTTTTTCCCTAAATGTTAAAATTTCCTTTTACCCCTTTAAAAAAAAAAATTTTTTCCCGAATAATACCCAAAAACCAAACCAATTAGTAACAATTTTTAAAAAATGTAAAAAAAAACTTTTTTCTGGACCGCTTTGGCCCTGATGGTCCTGTGACGGGCCCCAGACGCCCAGAAACGTTGACATGGGAAAGGTCAAATCGACGTGGCGAAATAACCGACAAGTTTAAAATTTTGTGATTCTAATATATATATATATATATTAATTGGTGAGAGCGTAGCGAGGGTAGCGAGGGGAAGCGAGCGAAGCGAAGATTCCATTTCACTGCACTGGAGAAAAAAAAATCCGGAATGTTTTTTTTTTTTTTTTTTTTCTTTTGTATTTTGTCTGTTTGTCCACACGATTCCGGCTAAAACCGATACTCCGATTGCGATGAAATTTTATGGAGGCCTTCGAAATCTCTGAACTTAGAACTGCCACGTTTTGAGTGCAATCGGAAAATTTTTTCTCATGAAAATCGCAATTTTACGATTTTTTTTCGATTTTTAAAAAAATTTCTTCGACTTATATCACCTACATGCTTTATCCGATTTTAATGATTTTTGCACAGAACCTTTATTTTATGAACTAAAAATATTTTTGTGAAATTGAGCGCAATTGAAAAAATATTTATCATAAAAAACGAAATTTTACAGTTTTTCTTTTTTTAAACAATTCTTTGACTTAGAACACCTACATGCTTATCCGATTGTAATGACTTTTTCGCAGAACCTTTATTTTATGAATGAAATATATTAGTGTAAAATTTTGAGCGCAATCGAGAAATTAATTCTTATAAAAATTGCAATTTTACGATTTTTTTAACAATTACGTTTAATAAAAAAAAAATTAAAAAAATTAGGTTAATTTTTAATTTAATTTAAAATTTTAATTTAAAAAAAAAATTCAACTTAGTAATGATTTTGCCACAGAACAACAGAAAATTCGCATAAACACATGGCAGCTCAATGCACCAATTACGCTTCATCCAACAACGCGGCGGGACTTAAGCGTTTTCCTAGGACAAACCCAATGTTACAATGTAACCTACATGGAGCTAATAAAACTAAAACTGAACTGAAATACCACCTATTTCTTATAGTTTTTTTTAATATACCCCCTTTAGAGTGGTTGAACTTGATTTCAATTTTCAAAGCAAAGCAACCAATGGCTGCCTTGCAATGATGAAAACAAGTTTGAAATATTAACAGAAGTAACTCAATTAAATCAAACAACATTAAAGATAAATGTACACTTTACCCCCAAATTATTCTATCCAAGGTCTTGGCTCGGGATAGGATAGTAAAATCATGAAACATCCCTTACAAGATAAATAATATTTTGTCTACAAGTGAAATAACAAGCAGACTGTTCTATAGTAGGTAGATTTATTTTTTATTATAAACGATTCCCTTTAATCACACTTGTAAGTGAAAACTTAACAGAGCTACAATTACACACAATAATAGTACACAATTTATCCAAAAGCATACACACCGATTTTAAAATGAAAAGTTAACTGCAAGTGCCAAGTGTCAAGTTTGTCAGTGTTTTTTTTTTCTACATTCCAAAAGTACCACTTGTCAGTAGAAGGAGTATTACATGGGGATCGCTCTAACTGGCTACAATCAAAGTGAGAAGAACGTATGTGCGGCATGCTCAGACCTTGAAAATCTCCCCTTCATTGCAGTCAGCAGTTTAGAAAATTCACTATAGGCAATTGTAGCCAACTGAAATTGGCTCCAATCAGTGACTGTTTCGGACTGACTGCAGTCAAGTGTAATACCCACTTTCAGTCAATTAGTAATTCCATCATCATAAATGTGCATACAATGATCCAGAACAATGGTTTTTTTGGGATAAATATAAGTATTTATGCAAGTTTTAGACCTTGGGTATATTTAAAATTTTTGTTTTTAAAAAGTGTGTTGCTGCCATTATGTGAAGCTATTTGCCAATAGTAATAACATGCTACTTCAAAATAAGGTTGTGGCCATTACTTGCGGGAAGCCCTATAATTGAGTAAATATGGTACAAAGTACACCCTAATACTGAGGGTGAGGGTACAGGGTTCAATGATAATACATAGATTTATAGAACTACTATATCAAAAAAAAGAAGAAAATGATTTGGTTAGTGGGGAAACACTCCTGTATGCAGAATGATATTATTTTTAATATTAATGAGGAATCTTAAGTTAATATTATGAGAAATATGAGCAAGTCTCTATTGTATTGTAAAACCAAAAAGCACACACAATATGGTCAATAAATCGAGGTGTTTGATTGTGCCTTTGTTATCGGATATTTAAAATCAAATACTGTACCATCTAAAGGATATGCCAAAGATCGCGTTTAAAAACTGGCAACAAATTATGTACTGGCGCTACCTAGCCAATTAGCGTGCAACTAACATTTGACGAGTTTTGGATGAGGGGTAGCAAAGCAAAGCGAAGTTTCCCATTCTACTACACTGGAGAAAAAAATCCGGAATGTTTTTTTTTCTTTCTTTCTTTTTTTTGATTTTGGTGTGTCTGTGAACACGTTTTCCGGCTAAACCGATACTCCGATTGCAAAAAAATTTATGGAGACCTTCGAAAATCTTTGAACAAAGAACTGCACCTTTTTGAGCGCATTAAAAGAAATATTTCCATGAATATCGTACTTTTACGATTTTTTTGTGTGATATTTTCGTGATATATGGGCCGATTCTGCCCAAACGGGTGGGGCTTACAACGTTCATATTTTACATGGACATTAAGGTTAAGGTGATGTAGTACCTTTTGAAAGAAAAGTTGGAAAAGTTTCCCAGAATCCATAGAAATAAAGGTTTTAATAGTTTTTTTTTAGTTTTTTAATAACAATTAACAAGAAACAATAGAAACTTGACAACAATCATTTACAATGCATTCAAAAAGCACTTGCAAAGGAAAAGTGGTCCTACAAAAACTAAAAACTTACAAAAAAGCTCATCCATCAACGCGGCGGGGCCCTAAAGCGTTTCCTAGTAGTAAAAACAAATTTAGACTATTTTGTAATTGCTTTGGCTCTATGGCTATATATTATATTTCTCCATACGGATATTATATTTGCATTATAGAATACAAAGCATACTTAAAGATTTTACTTTATTTTATGGCATGGCTGGAATAACAGATACAAAATCATGTAGTAATTTATATACAAGGGAAGTTTCGCAAACGCTTTTTCACGCGCGTTGTCGGATGAGCGTAATTGTTTAAAAACGAAAAAAGTTTAAAATTGCGATTTTCATAACAACTACTTTTTCGATTACGCTCATATTTCACACAAATATACTAATTCATAAAATTAAGGTTCTGTGAAAAAATCATTACAATCGGATAAAGCATGTAGGTGTTATAAGTCGAAGAAATCAAAAGAATTTAAAAAATCTCAAAATTGCAATTATTATGAGAAATAATTTTTTGATAGCGCTCAAATTCACACGAATATTAAATTCATAAAAATTAAGGTTTTGTGGAAAAATAATACAATCGGATAAATCATGTTTGTGTTATAAGTCGAAGAAATTCTTTAAAAATCGAAAAAAAAAAAATCGTTAAATTGCGATTTTTTCATGAGAATAATTTTCGATTTGCGCTCCGTGGCAGTTCTAAGTTCAGAGATTTTGAGGCCTCCACAAAAATTTCATCGCAATGGTAGTATTGGTTTAGCCGGAATAGTGTTAACAAACAGCAAAAAATACAGAAAAAAAGAAGGAAAAAAACATTCCAGATTTTTTCCGGTGTAGTGAAATGGAATCTCGCTTCGCTCGCTTACGCTCGCTACATCCGCTCATCCAAAAATAAAGAAAAAATTCAAATTTTCCCTTTATAATAATTCCATAACGCAAATATAATATCTGTATGGAGCCAAATTCTGGGAACGAAAAGCTGACTTTTTTAGCAAAAGCGGCCCCAAAAAAATGATACCTTACCTTATGACATTTCCATGTAAAAAGGGAGATCAGCTTGATCACGAAAAAGGTCTTCGAAAACAGCACAGAAGAGGCTGAAATGATGAAATCTTGGTGGGATGACATCAAAAAAGGGCCAGACAAAAAAACTGCCACAGGCCCACAGCCCAGTTCCGATTGCAACTGGTCATGACGTTCAGCAACACTATCTGAACAGATTCAACATCACCACCGAACCCGGCCACTTGTCAATTATTTAATTTCGAATCCCAAGAGCACACCTTTTCAGGTGCGCCACACTCCAGAATGACATTGACTCCCTGCCCAATAATATGAGAGGTCAGAGAAAGAAGCCATTTTATAACTGGATAGCAAAAAGGGAAGAAGGGGCTGAAGAAGCCCCTCTCTGCACAGGAAAAAAAATGAAAAAAAAAAGCTGTCAAAAAATTAAAAGTATGTGCTGATGTTTATTTATAAATCACTAAAACTCTTCAAATAGTTGCCAGTCTTGTCTGTCCGTAGAACGTAAATGTAATTATTTATTATTTATTATTTTTTTAAAACTCATGCACGTCATTTGCCTAGGTAGCTCCAGCACATTGTCGCCACCTTCCTTATTGGGAAACGGGAATTTTTGGCTTAGAATGGTACAGTATTTTGGTAATTGATAACTTATCTGAAATTGTAATAGCCCATCTGGGCCTGGGGTAGAATTTGTCCTGGGTATTCTTGGGGGGAAAACAATCGAGCATTTGCAAAAATGGAACTTTTCCAAAATTCACAGAACATGAACTGTAAATTGACAACCCCAGAATGTTAAGATGAATCTAAAATCTAACGGCCTAATTTAAATTTCTTTTAATATTAGTTTATCAAAACAACGGACATAGTTTATCAATTATGATCATTGACATTGCCAACAATATTTTGTATTTATTTTTAGTTGGGTAGTATGCCCTATAATAGAATTATATAGGTTTTATGAATTCAATTAGTATTTTGGACAAACCCAAGAAGTAACAAGTATAAATCTGTTTTTGTTTATTTTTATACTTCACAAATCATACTTCTCACTTCATTTTTCACTTCATTTCATTTTTTTCATAATCTGTAACTAATTTTACTTATTGTTAAACATACTTTGTATAAATGTAAATTATTAATTTTTGTTATTCTGTGCAGTGGCGTGGCGAACTACTAAGAGTGATCGGTCCCTACAATTTTTATAACTATACCCACCCCTACTTTCGGGGGCAACAAGGGGGGGTCTGGGGGCGCGCCCCCAGTTTAGCCCCGCAGGGATTTTTTTCAATTTTGGGGGACCCAAGAATGGATTTGGTGCGTTTTACCGGCAATTAATTGATTTTATAGATGTTGATATCCTCATTTTTATGTGATGAAATTTTAATGAAATGGATGAAAAAATGTTTTTTGTTGAACTCGTAAAACCAACGGTTTGTCATTCTTTTTGTCTTCCCCAGTTTAGCCCACAGGGAATGTTTTCAATTTTGGTGATCCTAGAATGGATTTGGTGCTTTTTACAGAAAACTAACAGGGATATGATACCCCATTTTTTTGAAATGGAATTTTAATGAATGGCTGAAAATATAATTTTTGTTGAACTCATAAAGCCAAGGGGTTTTTAATTCTTTTTTGTCTTCCCCAGATTAGCCCCGCAGGGATTTTTTTAAATTTGGTGATCCTAGAATGGGTTTGGTGCGTTTTCCCAGCAATTAACATGATTTGATAGCCTCATTTTTATGTAATGGAATTTTTAATGAAATGGCTGAAAATATAATTTTTTTGTTAAAACTCATAAAGCCAACCGTTTATAGTTCTTTTTTTGTCTTCCCCAGATTAGCCCCGAAAGGGAATTTTTTTTAATTTTGGTGTTCCTAGAATGGATTTGGTGCGTTTTACTGGCAATTAATATGATTTATTAAACGAGCGAGTGAGCAAAGGGCGAATGAGGATTACATTCAAAAATAAACGGCACTTATTCTGTGCTTTGTGTGGGGTTGTGTGCTAGTGTGGTACTAAAAAATCAGCGAATCGCTGAACACATTGCGCTTTTGTTTTAATTTTTAACTCATAAAGCCAACAGTGTGTTATTCCTTTTTGCCTCCTGGTAGCGGCATAGCCAGAATTTGGAAAAAATACACATTGTAAAAGTAATCAATGAAGAATTTTAATACCTACCAAGAGGAATCCGGGGGCCTTCCATTTAAAAAAAAATTGAAAGGGTCCTAGACCGTTAGATAATCTGTGCGTTTGGAAAAACTATTTTGTTATTTTTTGTTTTTCTCCGTTTATTGGCAGAGCCATTATTTGGGATTTAGGAAAACAAATTAAACGCCATAATAATAAAAATTTAGGGGCTCCTGGGCGTTCCCTGGAAAAATGTATGTTCAAAGTAATTTGGGTACAAATCGTGTGTTTTAAAGAAAACTTTGTTAACAAATATTTGAAGAGAAATGAACATTTATTCTTTTAGGGAAAACTTGCTGTCTGATCCTCATTGAAATCAATGTTTTTTTATGTAGAAATTGGTACTGGAATACCTCATTGAATAGGTCCAAGAATGTTCTTCTTATTGCATTCACGACGTCGATAATCCGCTTTTATAAGACTGGTAAAAAAATTAAAACAGATTAACTCGAAAATGTTGGACTTCCTCCTTTGCCACCATTTTTATTTACTTAATTCCCCAAATCAATCTATTTAATCAAATATAAGCGAGCTTGTCTATCATTTAGCAAAATTTGTTGAATTGCTACCTTTTATTAGTTTAGTTGAGAACTACTGAATGAATATCCATCATGCATGTTGTCTGCACTTTTACTTAATCATGATTCATGGACAACTTTTCAACGGTTGTATAAAACTATAAAGGGAAGTAAGAGCTGTAGCCATACAATTCAGTAGGATTGATTTTAACAGTTAAAATAGTCATATAAAGTATATAAAAATTATGTTTCAAATAAAAAGTAATGAGTGGGTGGGTCCCTGCGGGACCACCCACCCACCCCTTTTGGTATCGGTGCCTGGGCTCCGATTGGTATGTTTGCCACGCCACTGATTCTGTGTCTTCAAGGCAACCTTAATGTAAAGGCAGGGGCTTTTTTGAAAATAAAGTTGTACTACTATGTTTTAGGGCCTTTGACTTATACACCCCAGAGATGCAGACAATATACTACTGCTCATACTTTTTGGGTTGGAAGGCTGATTTTTCTTTATATTTGCAACGCATACTATTGTCTACAAACAAATACTTTGAAATGTTTTCTCCACATCTTGTATATTACAAATTTTTCTTCCGCCGGTACAAATACCCTCAATGTGGGGGGGGGGGGGGGGGTCGGGGGGAATTCAAACTGGGCAAGATATTAGCGAGAAATTTTTTAAGGTGTCGGTTGTAGAAAGAGTATGTGCAAAAATGGCAACAAAAATCAGCCATCCAACCCAAAAATAATGAGAACAGGAAAATAAATTAAAAATAAGAAAAGGTTTGGCAATGAGATATAAAAAATAATAATGATTGTTTGTAAATAATATTAAAATGAAATAAGCAGAAGATTTACCTTAACCGTGGTGGGCGAAATTAATGGTGAGCAACACTCCACAGTTTACAATTTTTATCAGTGGCGAAGCGTCGGGGTAGCATTGAGACAGTGTCTACCCTACTCAAAAAAATTAATTAACCGAAAAAAAAAATAATATTTTAAACGCTGTTTTTCAAGTGAGAAATGGTTTTCAAACGTACGCGGGCAAAAACAACGAATGAACGCGTTACCTTTCTGCGCGGATGTGGACTCTTTCCATGCCTATGCCTACTTTTGAGACAAACTAGGATTCTGTCTCCGAGCCCTTTCCCCCATTACACCAAAAACTCTATGGCCCAGCGCTTGTCCATCCCTCCACTTCCCTCCTTCTTCGCAAGTAGCATAGGCAAATGAGACATGTCTCCTCGCGCTCAGCTCGTGTTTCGGCTTGCATTTTCGATTGTTGCGCGCATGGATACTATTATACACTTGAATAAGGCGCGCGAGCGTGCTCGAATAAGTGTTACAGCCTTACAGCTTGAGTTGTTTGTTATATTTAATATTATTCTGATTCTGAAAGGGCTCCAAAATTGCAAAAATATAAAAGGGATGATCCCAAAAATGAAATTCCACTGTACAAAAACAACGTTATTTTGTTATTTCTTTCCGACTAATAACTTTTTCTACCCAAAGCACCAAACGCATTCTAAGACCTTGATTTCAAAATTTTCGCCTTCGGCGCTGATGTTGGGGGCTCTGCCCCCCAAACCCCCGTGCTTGGTTCCTTTCCCACGAATATACATGTACCAATAGAAACATGATTCGGGCTGTGTCTACCCTGTAAAATGTTCACGCTTCGCCACTGGCAATGTATATTTATATGGGAAAAATTGTGTTTTGCAGATTGCACATGAATTTTTCTATGTTTATGTACCGTAGATAATATTGTAACTTTTCAGATGTTATTTTAAGTTTATATCGTCTTTATTTCATAATTATAAATGTATTCAGTACCTTTATATTTCTGAATAATACAACCAACGCTACACTCATCAAACAGTGAGATTTATCTCGTTATTATTTTTTGAATCCTTTACGAAAAAGATTTCCAAACAAACACAGCAATTACTTTCACATTAAAAATAATCACTCATTTCCCCCAATTAGTACTACAATATAAGAGTGGGCACATTTTCAGATTGTGATATGCAATTGCAATAGGTTAGTGGAAACCAACTACAGTCAAGCCCATTTCAAGCAAATTGGAGAGAATCAGTTCATTTGCATCTTTTTTTGACTGAGATTAGTTTCACAGGATGGGAAAGATATAGAATAAAACACATCCTGAAGGACCAATCTGCTGATTTCAGTGCAGCTAATTTAGTGTTGTTACTTGTATGTCACAACATGTTTCGTATAAGTATTAGTAATAGTAGTTATGGGCGCTTTAACAGCCAAGATTATTCGTGCTTCCAAGATAAAACAATTTCTATAAGTGTGAGTTACCACATGTACATAATTCTTTCTAAGGGGAGACGCGGCAGGACACAGGGTTCCGTTTCTGGAACTCTTCAGGCAGATGGTGGCTACTAAATAAATAAATAAATGCAATAAATTTGAATTGAGAGTTTACCCACTTAGTAACATACAACTGATTTTCAGTGTGGGGACATTAAATTTAAAGCAGACCAAGCCAAACTTGTAGGCGCCGACACCATCGATGAGCGGACAATGACCAACTAGAAACTGGCATAAGTAGGAAACACCAATCAATCCAGCTGGACACGATTCCACCCGGGACAGTTCTAGAATCAACAAGGCTCATTCATACAACCATAGAATGTATTTTGTGCCCCGTTGCTAGGACGGCTCCAAAGTCACAATTTACACATTCATAAGCTTCGAACTGATGGATCAAGTCCCACATCAGAAGTTAAAAAAACTTCTACGTCAAGAGAGAATCGAATCCTGGCCATTCTGCATTGGATTTTTGGAGTCATTGAGTTTTAAGAGCGTGTCAACCGTTTGGTCATAATGCCCCTGCAATGGAAGCAGAGCCTCTAACCACAAGACCAATGGCCAAACAACAAAATAAAAAATCTCGCCACGCTATCCAACAAAGGCAATGACCAAAAAAACTGATCGGACAAAACCCAATTCACTCATCCTAATGATGTATAGGGCTACACAAATAGAAAAAACATTAATTTCCGTACTTTAGTTTGGGCTATAGTATTATAGTACTACTGCAGTAGAAGGATCTACCACATGTGTGTAAATAAACTATAATTGGTTACTACAGAGTAGCAAAATACAACCCAGAAAACTATTTTCTTAAATCTGACGTCTGTATATATAAGCATGATAGCTATGAACCCACACCACTGATAAAAAAACACATGGAAGTTGACTAAAAACTTTGAAACCATTAGATGAGAAAAAATTAAAAAAATCACAATAAAAAAAATAATTTTGCCATCGGACTTGGAAACCAAACATCAGATAATATAAGGGTCTTCATAATATTTATGATTGTCAAATATTTGTTTTAAATAAGGGTGGGTAAAGAAATCGATATTTCGATACAATATCGATATGTGAGATATTTTCGATATCACTATTTTTACCCCAAATCGAAATAGAAAAAATCAACAAAAAATTCGAAATGTTGTTTAAAAACGTGAAAAACTTAAAGATAGGGTTTTTTTTAAATATGGCGGAGTTGCCGGGTCAATAAACGCGAGTTTAAAACGTAAAAATCACTATGCAGATTTGGCGATACCTTATCAACCCTTTGAAAATAAAAATTTTTAATAGCAGAACTTTTTTATTGTATTAAATTTTGTTTGCACAATAAAATGTCGATACATCGATATCAATAGTATCAAAATTTTCATGTGATATCAATAATTGATATGTCATCTCATAGCCCATCCCTAGTTTTAAAACATTGCTATACAGATGTATAATATTAATTTGCTTCTAATGGTTGGATGGTACAATAGTGACTACGTACATAGTGCTGTGGACCCACTATTACCAGCAGTTATTGATTGATTATTGTTTGATAAATATAGGTATTTTTTTACATACATCAATAATCAACAATAAAATAAAAATTACTGTACTTTCTTACGTACGAAGCAACACCTTCCCCAAGTGTTTCCTCGAGTTCCTTCCTCCTATGCGTTGACTTACTTTCTCTAATGTGATAAATTAGCGGTGATAACATTTATTTAACATTAACTGAAAGATGACGTCAATTTTCCGAAGAAATTATTTGTACACAACATTCGTATGTGCTGCAAGCCATGTCTTGCCAGTCAGCTGCCAGAGGAAACAAGATGGAAGAAGAACAAGAAGTCTGGAAGTGGAAGGGTGGACTTGAGAGGTGGTCGCTGCATGCATGAAAGGTTTAAGTCAGCGAGTCTAAGAATGGTCAAGGCTACATCACGCAGGGAAAGTGTAACACGGCAAATTCAAAATTTCAGGTGGGTGAGTTATCTATGCAGACTGAATCGACCATCAATCGTATCGATCGATAAACTGACTATCAAATAGAAACCCTATTAGTATTTTATTTTATGATTTATTTTACGTTGGCTTTTCGTAAAATGGTACATTTTAGATGCATAGGAGTAGGACTAATATGACAATAGACAAGAGTATCATATTTCAATGTTGCTAACAAAAACAATTTTTTTTTAAATATCAACATGACAAGAAAAACCTGTTTTGCAAATGCTTTTAAATTTCATAGGCCATGACCTAGAGGCCTAGCATAATAACTTTGCAATATTTTTCCTACTTGCATCAAAAACTTGTTTTGTCACTTGAAATAACAATGTAGATCATGAAACATCTGAATAACATTGTTAAATTTTATTGCAGTACTGTACCAGTCGTTATTAATTGATGTACGCTATCAACGTAAAGTGTAACGTGTAAGTAGTAACCTACAGTGATTTAACCTTGCCTTCCTTCTTCACAACATTGCTTAAAGAGAAATGTAAAATGTTGAGTATTAAGCACTGTTTGCACTACTGTATTCAGATGGTTCAACGATTTATTCAAGGGTGGAATGCAATTATATTTGCTTCAACATTAAGACAGTTCAATGATTCATTCAAACCCTTGAAATCAAGAGTTTGGTTCAATCCATTTCCATTAGTTAAAGCATGTCCTTTGACTATGAGACTATGAGCCTATGAGTATGAGTGACAAAAACCAACTCTTACGACTGTATACCATTAAATAAAAACAGCATACAAACAATAACCATGGCCAAACATTAAAAACACTTACATACCAATTTTTTTGTATATTTTTGGTTAAAAAAAAGTGCTTTTAACGTATGACCATGGACGGTTATTGTAAGTGTGGTGTTTTTATTAAAAGCATGTCCTATTTTTGTTCAACTTTAAATGCGTGCACAAACAGTGCTCACTAGAGCTCATGTCAGTACTCGGGCATGATGCCCATTACAAGTAGCACTAAATGCTGGCATAATAACAATACTACGTGACAGTTGGAACCGGTTCCAAATCTGTTTTCATCATAATTTAATGTCACACACATCCATTTTGGAAATCAAAATGTAATTATTAGCCAAGGACTATGTATTTATTTACTTGAGTTCGTTGCAAGTACGGTAAGTAGGATTCTAGCGTGGTTGCATTATATTCATACCACTCAAAGAGCCAAGGTTCGATTAAAATTATTGAACCTATATATGTACGAGTGTATGTATATATTGTATATACAGTGTATGTATATATTGTATATACAGTGTGTGTATGAATGTATGTAGGCATATTAAGAGGTGGATAATTTCTTTAATCTTGGATTTTTTTTATCATTGCACATTGTGACAGCAAGCTTATTATGGGCAAGGATGGGCAATGAGAGGATCTCAAGATGAGAATTTGAAAAAACCACAGAGAAGGACAAAATAAAAGTGGGAAGACCAAGAGAGAAATGGGTATGATTGTTTCAATTAGATGGAGAGTGAGATGAATAGAAGGATCATGTGGAAAGAGTGAAATTGTGGAAGACATAAATTGTGGAATAGTTTGGTAGAGAGGCAGGAGGAAGATGAGGAGGAAGAAATGCCGAGTCTGGGAAGCTTAGTAACTAATCAATAGTTTCATGATTTAGATTACGACGGAAAAGCACCACTTAACCCGACTCATTGAAACTGAGTTAAAGATCATTATTATTTATCATAAAATATTGATCAACAGTTGCATTAGGCCTACATCGTGTTTCTATAAAGCTACGCGACAAGGACCTTACATAGTCGTGCACACAACCCACAAGAAGTGGTCTGGTCACCAGTCTTGTAATTCACCCTACTCTTGATCCACCAGTCATAAAACTCAATGCAATTGTTTGCAAAGTAGCCCTACATGACAATACAGATATTTTGTTTTGTTTTCTAAAAAACGTCAACTTCACACATTTTACCAGTAATTTTGAGTACAATGTCTATTGAAATCAAATCTATTGTGATATTACTTAAATGAGTACTATTTTACAATAAAGCTCTAGTGCGACAGTGGGCCAGCTAATATACAGACTTCCCAAATATAATTTGTGGAGAAGGTTAACTCATACTTGATTGTGAAGTAGGTGGGCTTAACTATATCATGTACAACAGTGACGTAAATATTAATACTATTATGTATCATCTGCTTAATTCACATTGGAAGATAGGGTTGCAAAAATCATGCTTGTGTGAGGCCCAATGTTTATGTCAACCAAGGGGCCTATTTACTAGCTCTAACAACAACTAATCGATTGATAGACGACAGTTACAACTTAGTAAATAGAAACCCAAGGCTAACATTTGTTTCAGTAGCATGCAAATATGTTAAGTCTACCACAATATGTGTTTCACTGTTGACGTGTTGGCAAGTTGTCATTTTAAGTTGGTACATCCTAAACATTCCCCCAGGGAGACAAATCAAACTTAAACTTAGTCATATTAGCAGAACTCATTATTTAGTTTGTTCTGTTGGTAGCCCCACAAGTACCAGTCATAAGTTTTCCCTGTCCCATTGTAATAGAAACGATTGTCGAGCCAATCAGGTACCAAAACTCGTCAGGCTCGCAGCTGGTTGAACACACACACTTTGTTAATGTGTCCCAGACAAAACTAAATTAACCCCAATGAAAACAACTATGGCTTCAAAGAACAAACAATCCATAAGTATTAAGTATTCAATGCAACTTCATAATTCCACTACAAGTAGGCTAGATGTAATTTTGTTTGTAATTGTAACTTGAAGAAGAGCACATGCCTCATGGCAAGCTGAGCAGCTTCAAGATGCTGTCTCTCTAGGACAATTCCTACTATCTCATGACTGATGATGACTGATGGTGAAGAATGATGAGTGATACTGATAGGGCCAGGCATGGACAACCTTAAAGATAATTGTTATGAATCGTAATTGAAAACGTTGGGGTGTACGTTACAGACAAATAATAAGCACGTCATCGCAATCGAATAAGCCTGGTGAATGTAGCAATAACTTCAATTTGACTAGGTACCCTGAGAAAATCAGCTTAGGCCTAAGTGCTTTTTCTATGATTTTTGTCTACTTCTCACTATCAGACAAATTACCTCTACACTCTTGATGAATTTTTCTGAGGACCATCAAAATCTTTGAACTTAAACCTGCCACCGTTTTGATTGTTTTAAGCGCAATCTTCTGCCTGTCTATTTGCTCTCTACAGCACAAATGGCTACTCTAATCATGATGAAAGAAACTATCAAAATAGACATGCTACATTAATGGATAGAGATGAAGAAAATTGTCTAGTGAAAATCGCTCTTATGATTTTTGTTAAAAATGTATCACGTTTTTAGTTGTTTCCTCTACTGGACGAATGAGTACTCCAATGTTGATAAAACTTTTAGAGAATCTTAAAAATCAATCTTGTTGGTTAGCCATCTAAGGCATTTTTGCATGGCCAAAAAGGATGAGTTTAAATCGGTTTGGAGAAACGTGGAGGTGGCAATAGATAGTAGGAAATGACAAATATGCTCAGCCATCAATGTTGAGTTATAAAAAGCATTCGCGAGGCGGCATAGTTAAATATGGAAATTGTGTTCGGCCCAAGAAAATCTTAACTGGCCCGAGACTGTCAAAGGTTGCCCATGCATGGATAGTGATCACTGATCACCTCTGAACAATTTAGCAATAATATACCTAGTGCGGTAAAGACATTGGCCTACCTACATTTGAATGAAGGCCTACTGTACTTGGCCAGTTGATCCATATCAGGGAGTACAGTCTTAAACTGTATAACACTGACAGTGATAGCCTTTCAGTAGAGGTACGTGAAAATTGGGTTTTATTAATAAATAGCCTAGATGCTACAAAACACTATTTTTCACTTAAAACCAAGGTTTTCCAGTCAAATTTTATTTTATTTCCCATAGTATCTATGATTTTGTTTAAACACATTTTTATTCAGTTGATTAATTCAACCTTGATGACATAATTTCAAAACAAAATAATCATACACAAGTTTTTGAAGGTGTTTAAAAAATAGATGCTACAAAACACTATAAAATGAGACTTGAAAATGTTATGTATATATATATTAGGGTTGCCGTTCGATGTGAAAATCGTGATCGATAATCGGAGGCATCGAATCGATTATCATATCGAAATATATCGATATCATAGACCCAAATCGATTATCATATCAAATTCCAAATTGAGCCTAGGAAGCAGAAAAAACGCAAAATTGTAACACTAATACAAGAGATCATTAAGGATTAGAATGTTTAAAATAAAATTGAGGGCTGAATTTCAATTACACAGCCTATATTTTAATACGTCTTGACTTGCATCGGGTGTCACTGTTTACGTGTTCCAACAGTACGCGCATCTAGCGAGCGAGAGATAGTGGCGAGATCTCATCGACATTCGAGCTCACAGCCTTATCTCCTCCCAACCTCCTCGTCGTCGTTCTTTGAATAATAAAAAACTGCCACACTTGACTCATCTTGTTAGGCAGCGTCAGAAGTAATGGCAAATATCTTCTTTGGGTTTGGGACGGAAGAAACATCACGAATTCAATATAATTGGGCAGACTGACGCTAGAGAAGTTCACGCCACAACACGTCGAGCCGTACTGAATACATCGCAAATCGCAATCGGGCCGGGCGATGTTTTCGTATCGCCTTGTATCGCGCTGCGAGCGCATGCGCACTGGCGGCGGTGGGCGTGGCATTATACTTGAGCAGCGATTGGCTACTCCGACAACCAATCGGCGCGTTGATACGACAGCGCGGCATTTTTAAGCATGGTAAACCGCGAAAACATCGATGTCACTATTTAAATCGATAATCATATCATATCATATCAAAATACTTGAATCGATTATCATATCATATTACTGATATCGATAATCGATCGATATTATATATATTTCAGGCAGACTTTCACGGATTGAATATGAACACATTGTATTTTCGGGTAGTCCGTGTGGTTTTATTATTTGTTCCAACGTTTCGGGCAGTTCTCCTTGCCCATCTTCAAGGGAATTAAAAACGTAAAACAATATCAAAGCAAACAAAACCTTACTTCACAACATAGGCCTACACTGTGCAACAAGATACAATACAAAACTAAATAGCTTAGAAAACATAGGTACTCATGACAAAATATACGTATATACAAAGGCTAGAATGATTTTAAAAACTGTGAAGCCATCAACACATCCTATTACTGTTAGCTGACCTCAGCGTACGAGTAGATTACTCAAGGGGTTCTCGTTGAGTCTTCCTTCTCTTGTCAACTCTTGGAGGAGGAGGACGAACTGAAGTCATTTCCACAGGGAGAGCTTTGGGTTGAACCTGACAGCCTTGCAAAACATGTTTCCATGTGGCTGGAAGTCTTTTAGCATCCCGTGTGTTCATGTTGTGTTTCCGTTTCTCCATCTCCACAAGGACAAGGAGCACTGAATTAACTTTGATGAAGCTAAAACCTTAGCCAAAGTGGAACATGAGGTGCCCCGAATCGTAAGAGAGGCGGTGGAGATGGAGAAACGGAAACACAACATGAACACACGGGATGATGCTAAAAGACTTCCAGCCACATGGAAACATGTTTTGCAAGGCTGTCAGGTTCAACCCAAAGCTCTCCCTGTGGAAATGACTTCAGTTCGTCCTCCTCCTCCAAGAGTTGACAAGAGAAGGAAGACTCAACGAGAACCCCTTGAGCAATCTACTCGTACGCTGAGGTCAGCTAACAGTAATAGGATGTGTTGATGGCTTCACAGTTTTTAAAATCATTGTAGCCTTTGTATATATTTTGTCATGAGTACCTATGTTTTCTAAGCTATTTAGTTTTGTATTGTATCTAGTTGCAGTGTATGTTGTGAAGTAAGATTTTGTTTGTTTTGATATTGTTTTATGTTTTTAATTCCCATGAAGATGGGCAGGGAGAACTGTCCGAAATGTTGGAACAAATAATAAAACCACACGGACTACCCGAAAGTACAATGTGTTATATATATATATATGTTAGATTTGAGGCTTTCGCAGTACATGATATGAAAATATATGTTTTGAGGTAAAACTGCGTGTGATGATTTATAGTAAAATAATATTTTATTACCGACGTTTCACTAGGGTTTCACCTAGCTTTATCAAGGTTATAAAACAAAAACAAAATGGAATAACAAAGTACAAGATGACAATAATTAACGTCGGTAATAAAATATTATTTTATTATAAATCATCACACGCAGTTTTACCTCAAAACATATATTTTCATATATATATTATATGTTTAACCTTGGTTTTATAGTAGGCGACTATGACGCTGTTATGTTAGTACTTTAGACAGAAATTAAAAAAGTGACTACACCTTACTTAGTGGTTACTAGGCCTACTTAGTGGTAAGAGCATGGCCCGGAAAGCCAAGGTCCCGGGTTCGATCCCCGGTGTAATCACTTTTTTAATTTCTGTCTAAAGTACTAACATATAATATATAATATATATATATATACGTACCTCTACCTATCAGTATCACTGATATAGGCTTAGAGATGTAGGTTACGAGTAGGCCTACCTACAGCTTAATATAGCTGTTCCGTAGAAAGTTTGCTGTTGCTGGCGTTATCGACAGGCATATCAATATTTTGTATTGGAGCCCACTGATTAGACTATCACACAACGATTTGGCCAGAATCGGCAAAATTGATTTGGAACAACTATATACAGTGAAACCTCTATGCATCGTTTTTCAGGGGAGTACTTGAAAAAAACTATGGATCCGGAAAACTATGGATCAAATAGAAAATAACAATAAAGCTTATTATGGGAGTGCATAAAAAACACTATAGATGCAGGAAACAGTAGTTTGAGAAACTATGGATAGAGGTTTCACTGTATTGAAACTGGTTTTGAATCCTATAGGCTACTTGAATACAGTAGGGTCTAAGTATAATTCTTAAGGATATAGGCCTACCTTGATTATAGGCTCAGGGCTAATATTTAATAGGTACCATATGAATGATATACATATAATCACAATGTAGCAGCTATAGGTTTATATTTTGTTTTGAACTCGCATCATTTCAGTCTGAGGTATATTAAATTACAAGCTTGCACAAAATCTATCTTCAAACTTTAAATGAACAACAGCTTTTAAAATAAAAATTGTTTTCAGAAACTGCAAATGATAGGTACATGAACAAAGAAGATTCCTCCCTCGTGTTATCTAACTTAACATTTCTCAGTGTCTTAGTGGGACTTAGCCTAATTAATTGCCTAACTGTCGATGATTTTGCTTTTCCCTCTTGTCATTTAATCAACGCGTTATCATTTATAAAATACAGCCTACAATTTGGTTCTAGCTCAACAAATCTCCAAAACAAACCGTATAATCGATTACATTATACAATTAATGAAGTTATAGTCACTCGGCAAATACGTTACCAAATAACATTTAAGTAAGGAGACTATTTTACGAAAATCATTGCGTAGCACTAGTTATGAATATGATCTGTGTGCTATATAATATAAATATATAATTTAATTCCTAGTTATTAAAGAATAGTGATTGAAATAACAAAAATAATGATTAGATCAACAATGAACGAATCTGTTGGCTCCTATATTAAGATACGTACTTATTTCATAGGTCCATTTGATACATTAATAATTAACAACTAATAAGGCATAATGTAGTAAGTCATTATTTTGATGATCTAGATGTGTAGGTACACTACCTATAATGTTTGTGAGAGTGAATGTTACAATTCGAACATTTCGTCTTGTTCCTTCTCCAATCGTTGCAACGAAGTACGAACTTTCCTTCCCTGTGTCATGACGACGGGATGAGGAGCATTCACTGTGTCGGCAGCCGCAGCCACTTGGGAGTGAGACATGACCTGTTGCCGGAGCCTTGATATGGGGGGTTTCTTGCGTACAAATAGCTCATCTTCTTCGCAGAACCTTCAAATAACAGTAGCACCACTTATCAACAATGTAGAGCATTGTATAGTGAAGGACAAAGCATACTTGATAAATATTAATCCAATTCAAATTTATAGTTTTTATAATATTCAGCAGAAGCCAAAACAAATTGGAGGCCTGTGGATGGGAGGACCAAGGATTGGGAAACCTTAAGCATTTTGTGTTGATACAATAAGGTACCTAGTTCTACTTACTGTATGCCTATGGTAGGGTAGGGATGTGAAGCTTAAACACAGTACTAGTTACATAAACATTGTCAACTTTTATTAACAATAAATTCATATTGGTATGGCTGACTGCCATCAAGTTAACTTTAGTCCAATTCAAATAGAATCAGGATGTGTGTTTTTTTTATATAGTTTAGTAAAAACTTCAATTTCACCACCCTATGAAAATTGAAAAGTACTAAATAGCCTAGCTTCATGGATGGTGTTTTGTCTGTTTTTGGTTTTTTGTCTGTTCATGCTCTACTGGGCCCCGATTCATGTACATTTATCCCGGGTATAGGTGGTATAAGGACGGTATAATGCAGGACATGGCAGGATAAGGCCTGGTTAAGTCTGGGCAACTCTCATCCAATCAAAAATTTCCAATGCAACAACAGACACAACAAATGTTATTTTCCACTGCATTCCACAGCCATGTAAATCAGCAAATTAGCAAAGAACACTGAAAATTTCCACCATCTTTTGTTTTACTTTTTCATTTAGTGACAGGAAATTGCGTGAATTCATTTAAAGAAAAGAAAAGGCTTATTATTGCCGTAAATTTTGGAATAGCCTAGGACTATCATACCATTCTTTTCTGCATTAGCTTTTATAATCAAAACTAGTTATTTGTGCGGGATGTGTCTGAACAAGTCGTGCAGGTCTAGGGTTGCCTAGGAGTGGGCTAGGGGTTGTCAAATGTGTTATGTTAGCAGTTAGTTGGATGTAGTGCTATAGCCTAATGGAACTTTAGGCCTACACTGTTGTATTATGAGTAATTTTCTACATCTGGGCCTAGGCCCGGGACGGTTTCTGATTTGTTTTATGAGAGTAATGATAACTTTTTCTCGTTTTACACATAGATGCAAAATTTAAAATGTCCCATCTGTTTACGTATTTTCTTATCCCGGTCGAGCGGGATAAGTCTTCATGAATTGGATTCGAGTTATACCGCACTTATACCACCTAACTCGGCTTATACCGGGATAAAAGTGTACATGAATCGGGGCCCTGGGGAAAAGTTTATCCGATCTTGATGAAATTTTAAGGGGACCTTAAAAATCTCTTTAACTTAAATAAATAAAATAAATAAATTTGTATTTAGAGTCTACCCACTCGGTCATATAACTGATTTTCAGTGGGGGACAGTAAACCAAAGCAACCAAGCCAACCCTGTAGGCCCCGACGCGATCGACGAGTGAGCAATAACCAACCAAAGATCGATATTTTTTAATATAGCAATCAGTGGTATGGACAGTTGCAAACACGCGCGGATCAACACCAGAATCAACAAGGCCGATTCAGAACAACTTTAAATTTATTATGTGCCTCGTTGCCAGGACAGCTTCAAAGTCGGTTGTTTACAAATTCCTAGGCCAAAAACTGATGGACAAATCCAAATCAGAAGCTAAAAAACTTCTGACTTGAGCGGGAATCAAACCCTAGACCTTCAGCATTGGAAGCAGAGACGCTAACCACAAGACAACTGTGAAAATATTTCTCATGAATATTGTACTTTTCCCATTTTTTCCCATTTGTTTCTGTGATATTGACTCTACACCAGACAAACGGGGACTCCGGTTGATGATCAAACTTTACGACATTCAAACGTTCAAAATCGTTTAACTTTGATATTTTATAATTTAGGGTATAATCTTAGAAATATTTCTTATTAGAATCGTACATTTAGGGCAACGAGAGTTTGATATGACCTCGTAGACCCACACCTTCCCACGGCTGGCGCGTGTTGATTCTAGTTAGTGACCGTACATGATCTGCTTAATATCATTCATAATCGTGATGGATGACATCCACAACAAGGTAAAGATGGAGGCAATGGAGGATGTGGAGGTTATGTTGTTTGCCGACGACTTGGTGGCATCGTCCGAGTATGAGGAGGTACTCCAGAGATATAGGCTACAGACTTGTGGAATAGGAATATAGAAGAAGCAGTATGAAAATAACAATTAAGCGTGATAAAGAGTAGGTTGTAACTATGCCAGGAGAAGGAGATACAGGGAATTATAAGCTCAGATCAACATTGAAGAAGAAACCCTGAAAGTGGTGGATAGTTTTAGCTATCTAGGAATTGAAGTAATGTCAAATGTGGAAAGATTCAAAAGGAGAATACAAAAGGGCAGTAACTTCTACCAGTGTCTGAAAGGCCTGGTGTGGGATAGGGAAATACATATTCAGTGCAAGAGATCACACTATATAAAACCTATATCATACCAATCCTTACGTATGCAGTAGAAACCTGGACAATGAGAGATCGAAAGGAGAGTCAGATGCAGGCGGGAGAGGTGAGATTTTTGAGGAACACAGTGGGCAGTACAAGAAGGGACAGAATAAGAAATACGGACATTAAAAAAATGCTGGGTGTAGAGAAGTGACAGATGAAACGAATGGGGTAAGATAGGATGCCCATGAGAATGTACAAAGGACGGATTGAAGAAGGAAGAAGAAGACGAGGAGGACAAGAAAGAGATAGGTCACCATAGAAGGAGACCTGGAGGCAAGAGGAGAGCTGGGAAACTGTGGAAGAGATACTATTAAGGGAGGATAGAAAGAAGTGGAAAAATTTGGTTGCTGAACCCAAGCTGACCCTGCCAGAAGCAGGAAACGGCAATGGATGATGATGGGATGGCTTTGGGACGAAACATGAAAGGTAAACAGTCACATGAAGCACATGCATTGCCTTGAGATTAATATGATAAAATTGCCACTAAAAAGATCTTCAATTTAAAATAAAATAAAAGTGAAGCAGTCTTAAACTCTAAAGGTTACAGATTTAGGTAGCCGTTTGGCATACTCAAATTTGAGTTCAAGAGCAGGGTGATACTAAAAAACTAGCAACAAAAGGACTAAGGAAATACCGTACGGTTGATCTAGGCCTACCTACATGACATGTTAGTCTGCATAAATTTGCCAAGTTTCATCAAAATCTGAGATAGGCCCTAGTCTTGCAAATGGCCTAGATAGTTGATTTTATACAGAAATACCAGCTAACCCAATTGCAAGTGCTAATAAGTCACCAAAGAAAGTAGTATTAAAGGATTACGTACTCGCTGTTGCCCTGAGATTTCTTCACTTGGCTCTTGGTAATTGCAATTGAGGAATCAATTTTTCCCAAAAAGTCGTCTATCGTTCTTTCTGCTTTTTCAGTGCCATTCACAACTGCTGACGGTGATGGCAGCTGACCTACAAATTCTTCAATGTTTGGAGATATGGCATTATCTTTGGCAACGGGTATCATGAGACTTTCTCGCAGAAACAGGCTGTCGCTCGCCCATAACCGATTGGCACGGCGAATCTGTTCCATCTGTTTCAACCAAATACCAAACCATTATTTATTTGAGTTAAAAATAAAAGAATAGGATCGTCCCTCTAAAAATTAAGAGCCCTAAATTCATTTAGGCTTTAAAACACAGGGAAGAAATAGAACTAGGCATATAAAGTTATTAACATTCTGATGCTCATAAAATGCTAACAAGATGATTCCATGGAATGACTGGCCTTGCATGTTAAAATGGGTTAAAAAATTAAAATGGGTTAAAATGGGCATAAAAACTTAAAAAATCACAATTTCAGAATATAAAAACAGAGGATTATCATTACCGGTACCGGTGCTAAAATACTTAAATTGTAATTAAATATAGAAGGTATTGAAAGACATTTTGTTTGAATATAGGCTAACTTTATTTTTCTGGCAGGCAACAAATGCATTTTTTTGCTTTGAATGGCAAATAAGCTGATGCTCATAAAATGCTAACAAGATGATTCCATGGAATGACTGGCCTTGCATGTTAAAATGGGTTAAAAAATTAAAATGGGTTAAAATGGGCATAAAAACTTAAAAAATCACAATTTCAGAATATAAAAACAGAGGATTTAAGTAACATTCTGTCTAGGCCTACAAGTCTATAGAATAAAAGTACCATATTGATTTACGCACAGAAAGATTGACATAGGTAAGTTTGTATAAATATTAATTATGATGCGAGATTATTACAAAATAAATAGTTTTCTCTTCGATCCACTGATTTGATCAAGTAGAGCTTCAAAATAAACAGTGCTAATTTCTTCGTTTACTGGAAAAATGAAAGTCATGTACAGACTTCTTACCTTAGTATCACAATTTCACATGCATTTCTTTGGTACCTATTCAATACTACCAGATAATGTAAGATGACCAACCTTCATCATATTAGCGATAAAAAAATATTTGAAAATTTTCTGAAAGTCTCTCGAAAATTTTCATTTGCCAACACTACCTACTTAAAACCATATTTCTATGTGCACTAGAAAAAAAAGGAAAGGACAAAAAAAATGTAATTTTTTTTTCTTAATTTGAAAACACCATTACTTTTTTGATTTGGTTCCAATTATTACCCCAAATTTGATCAAATACATATGGTCAAAATTGTCATTCCCTTGTCCTAAACACATAATTTGAAACTTAAATCTGAAAAGTAGAGTTCTATCAAACATTTTCTACCTATATTTTTTTTGCATTTAATTCACAATTTCACACTTGTGAACTTTTGTCATACTAGAAGTTTGTTATCAACACTGGTATATGATTTTCAAGGTCAAAAAGTCTGTCCTGTGAAAAAATGTCATTCCCCTGGATGGATCTTGAACACAAGTATTTGTTATGTTTGAGTTGGCTCTCCTGCTGTTGCCACACATGTATAAAGTTTAGCAGGCAGTGTATTTTACAGAGCTGATGAGAGTCAAAAGTTTGCTGGCAATTGGTTGTAATTTAATACTTTGAAGATATTATCAGGAGAGTGTACTATCTATACTGTGATTCAGATAAGGTGGCGGTTGTCAAGGTCAAGCGAGAGCACGGACGCCAACGTTGACAATTTACACACAACTGGCATTAGGTAGGGCCTACCGTATTTGGTAATGTTATCGAGATATGTTATCACATAAATCAACATTTAATAAGCTGTGAATAAAGTAGTTCGTCCCACAGAGTCAGTATTTTAGCGAAATAATGATTTTAAGTAATCACGATTACGAAAGTGTTTTTTGCCTTGTTGGTTATGCTGTGTCCAAAGTTCCAGCTGTTTATAATGCCAACCTCGCCAGATGTGATGTCAATGTTTAGGAGCATCAAAATGTCTTGATTTTATTCGTACACTTCATAAATACTTTATTTTTAGGATATATTGGGCAAGGCTTGGCTTTAAAATAGTCGTGTTTTTCTCCGAAAGCAGTTTTAGAGACCGTTATTTTATTTACTTTTTGCCGATCCTGTGGCCATAGTGCGTGGACGACAGTGCTGCGATCCCTCGGCGACCGCCACCTTATCTGAATCACACTATACTAGTCATTACCTTGGATGCCAAAAGTATCACTTAGAAGTTAGGATAGGTCTTTTTAGACAGTAGTAACTGCAGATGATGCAGAGTAGAATGCACAATGAAATGTGGTATTGCATCACTTTGTCACATTTTCCCTCCAAATGTATGGGCATTATAACCCTAAATTGCCAATTCCCTTGGACGTCAAAAATAGTCATTCCCTTGGAGTTTTACAAACTATACTAGTCATTACCTTGGATGCTAAAAGTATCACTTAGAATCGGCCTTTTTAGACAGTAGTAACTGCAGATGATGCTGAGTAGAATGCACAATGAAATGTGGTATTGCATCACTTTGTCACATTTTCCCTTCAAATGTTTGGGCATCATAACACTAAATTTCTCATTCCCTTGGACGTCAAAAATAGTCATTCCTTTGGAGTTTTATACAAGGGAATGACATTATTTTAGTCCAAGGAAAATTCCAGTTTAACTCGGAATTACCCGTATATACAACCCTTCTTGATGTACTACAATCCATGGATGCGACGACGAAAACATGGCTGCACAAAAAAACCACTTCATACATAAGCCTGGCGGTAGACGCTTTTAATTTTATAACGAAGGTTCCGGTTGGCTCACCAATGGTAAAATCCTTGTTACAGACGTAAGTCACGGATTGATTCCGTCAATCGAAAACAAAACTTGAGTCTACCAAATGACTTAATTGTTTCTTTACGGATGGAATAAGATTTGTCGAAAGTCAAGTCAAATCTCACCCCCCCCCCCCCCCCCCCATAGGCCTACAGGATACAGCAACCAAGAAAATGTTGAAAATAAATTCTGAGAAAAAGTGAAGAGCAGCCAATTTTACCCCTTTTTGGGAAAAAACCCGCTAAAACACAGTAGGGGAGAGGGGGGGACATTGGTACAGGGGGCACATTGGTACAGTTTGAATTTTGCCACCCATGTTTAATTTTCAGCAGTGTATTATGAGTGATCTAGATGGCAGTGAGGAACTCTACCAGCTCTGAAAATCTGAGCCATTTCCATTGATAAATGGCTAAGTTATGATATAAATTGTATTTAGTGATGTGGAAAGTAAATAGTTGTGATAAACTTTGTAATGGTTGATTACTAGGAAAACGCTAAAGTCCCGCCGCGTTGATGGATGAGCTTTTTATAAAGTTTTTAGACTGCGTGGGATATCTTTACTTTTGCGAGTGCTTTGTTGCTTTGTTTTGCTGCCCACGCATTGTAGGTGATTGTTGTCAAGTTTCTATTGTTACTTGTCAATTTGTTATTATTTACCGTTAAAAACTTATATTAAAAGCTTTATTTCTATGGATTCTGGGTAACTTTGTCAACTTTTTCTTTCAAAAGGTACTTTATCACCATAACCTTAATGTCCATGTATAATATGAACGTTGAAGCCCCACCCGTTTGGTCAGAATTGGCCCAAATGGCACGAAAATATCGCATAAAAATCAAAAAAACTTATATTAATAGCTTTATTTCTATGAATTCCGGCTAACTTTTTCAACTTTTCTTTCAAAAGGTACTACATCACCATAACCTTAATGTCCATGTATAATATGAACGTTTTAGCCCCACCCGTTTGGTCAGAATCGGCCCAAATGTCACGAAAATATCGCACTAAAAATCGAAAAAAAATCGTAAAAGTACGATATTCATGAGAAATATTTCTTCGATTGTACCCAAAAACAATACACCTCTAAGTTTAGAGATTTCGAAGGTCCCCTCAAATTTTCATCAAGATCGGATATTCCGTTTGCCTGGTAGAGAGTTAACAAACAGACAGAAAACAAACAAACAAAAAAAAAACAAAAAAAAAAAACACCCGAGCTAAATTTTTTGGGGGTCAGTGAAATTGAAGTCTTTGCTTCGCTCATCCAATAATGTTATTAAGCGAGCGAAGCGAGCGTTTCCATTTGACTCTGCCGGAAAAATTAGTCACTGGTTTTGTTTTTTTTTTTTTTTGTTTGTTTGTATGTCTCGCCATAACGTTCGAACGGAGGCTCGGATCGAGTTGAAATTTTGACCATCCGCAAGCTTCGTTCTCGATTGAATGCCATTAGTTTTGTGGCAAAATCGTTCAAAAAGTTAAAAAGTTACATTAAAGTTAATCGAAAGTTTTTTTTTCAAACTCAACGGAGACAAAATCTGAGATAGCCAAATCATTTAGAATGTCCGTCCGGTCACGAATATGTTAATTTTATTTTGATCCGATAAGTAGTGTAGATGGAAATTACATTATAACAAAAGTAACGTTGCCATGGCAACGAAAAGACGCGCGAAGTTTCTAATGCACTGCCACCTACAAGTAATCAAAATACTTTCGAGGAAGCAGTCTATTATTTGTCAACAAAGAGTTTAAATAACTGTTTTCCCAAGGAGTCAATGTCCTCTAGATGGCGGTGGATTTTAAAGTAAGATTTACACGGGTTTACCCAAATACCTTGGCAATAATAAATAATACTGGAAACGCGAACGTCGTAAATTTTAAAATTTAAAAAAATGTGCAATGTGGGTCTAGCTATAGCACGTGCTCGCTTATCAACGCGTCCAACTGAGCGTTTCCTAGTTGTAGGTAATTCAAGCTATTTTTTTTTATGTGATGACCACAATTTATCTGATTAAATTGTAAGCACATTGCTATGACTGTACACCTAACCTCAAATTTTTTGAATTTATTTTCTAAAACAATACCAGATGGGGCACATTGGTACACAGCCTTGGGGGCACATTGGTACATTACAGGCCCTATGCACCAGCTAGTGTTAATAAAAAAATCTATCTGTAGACCTAATGTTGCAGTCTATCTTAGGCCTAGATTAGTATTTAGTATATATACATAGTAAAATAGCATTCTAGTGTAGTATATAAGCTGTCTGTCTATTGTAGGCAAACCTCGATCTAGATATTTTCCCACAATAATGTAGTTTAACGTTAAGCTAATTTTAAGCACACACCTAATACTAGGGTCTATGTGGACAAGTTTATTAGCTCATGTATGCAAACCACTATTGACATACATAAAATAAACACCCTATGTAGGCCTAAACTTGTAGATACTGACCAGTAAACATGTGTGTACCAATGTGCCCCGCCTATGGGGTACATTGGTACATTTGTAATAATTTTCTATATGTGGATTATTTACTAGGAAACGCTCAGTTGGACGCGTTGATAAGCGAGCACGTGCTATAGCTAGACCCACATTGCACATTTTTTTAAATTTAAAAATTTACGACGTTCGCGTTTCCAGTATTATTTATTATTGACAAGGTATTTGGGTAAACCCGTGTTTAAATCTTTACTTTAAAATCCACCGCCATCTAGAGGATCTTGACTCCTTGGGAAAACTTTTTACACTCTTTGTTGACAATTATGCAATTAATAGACTGCTTCCTCGAAAGTATTTGATTACTTCTAGGTGGCAGTGCATTAGAAACTTCGCGCGTCTTTTCGTTGCCATGGCAACGTTACTTTTGTTATAATGTAATTTCCATCTACACTACTTATCGGATCAAACTAAAATTAACATATTCGTGACCGGACGGACATTCTAAATGATTTGGCTATCTCAGATTTTGTCGCCGGTTAGTTTGAAAAAAAAACTTTCGATTAACTTTAATGTAACTTTTTAACTTTTTGAACGATTTTGCCACAAAACTAATGGCATTCAATCGAGAACAAAGCTTGCGGATGGTGAAAATTTCAACTCGATCCGAGCCTCCGTTCGAACGTTATCGCGAGACATACAAACAAAAAAAAAAAAACAAACAAACAAACAAACAAACAAACAAACAAAAAAAAAAAAAAAAAACAAAACCAGTGACTAATTTTTCCGGCAGAGTCAAATGGAAACGCTCGCTTCGCTCGCTTAATTAGTAGTGGTCACAAATGTGAAAGATGTGGTACACATATCATAGATTAAGGGTTGTATTTTACTATGACAAAGGTCTCATTCCCAAATTTGCACATGTATATGTAAAAAAATTGAAACGTTCTGAACTGTACCAATGTCCCCCCCCTCTCCCCTAGGCTTATTCAATTCAATATTGAAGAAGTGCACGCAAGTCTTCATCACACACACACACACACAAAATAAAAAACGTAGTAAACACTGAAAATAAATACAACCTGCCAAGAGTAGGGACTAGGTACTAGTTATTATAGGCCTACATTGGCATTTTTGAATTGTTGATATTTTAAAATTGTTTAGGCCTATGCCTCATCTCAGAATTTGAAAGAGGCTGGCCCCCAGGTTGGTAAGTTTAAAAAAAAAATTATCAATATGAAATAGTCACTACCAGCTGTAGTGAATGCAACAAGATGGTAGGTACTAGGTACTAGGCCTTAGAAGCCTAATTTAAGTGAGCGGGAGTCTACCCCCACCATGCAAAACACGTATTAAATAAACAATTAACATATTACCTAGCCTAGGCCTACTCCATGAACTACCTACTACACAAATTGCTGGAACAGCCCTCATACTGAGCAACCCTCCACCAAACATACACCAGAGCTAAGATATTTTGCCCAGACTGAAAAAAACACCTGTAAAAAAATGGTTGAAGGCCTCGCCTACACAAACTACAAAGTGGGTTTTGTTTTTTGAAATTACTAAAAAATGATGAACGTGAATCATAGGGGCATTAGCGTAAAAACAAATTATCAAACCACGAGCTTTTCCGTTGTGGGTGGAAACGAAACGTGCATTGTGATTTAAAAACTTGCTTTCGGTTCAAAACGTAGGCCGGGAGTAATGTGACTCGCCAAGTCACCCGTTTTGAGAAGTGACTGAAACATTACCAGTTTTAAAAACTTGGGTCCCACTCCCAGGGCTAGTCAGCCTCTAGGGTCAAAATACAGGTTAGGTCAGATTTGGTTAGATTAGAGAGCTCACTGATTTCCTGCACAATTTTAGCGCATGCCAACGTTTGAAAAACGAATGTAGGTAGGGCCTAGCTACGTAAACGGCCGGTCGTGACTACAAGAAACCACATAGCTTCGCGCCACCCCGCACCAAGGAGGTATGAATAATGTAAGGAGGCAGCATGGCGTCATCAAAATCGTAGCCACTTTGAACAACATTGGTGGTCGGCGAGAGCCTCGAACCCAAAGCAAAGTTATTGGTATTGTTAAAGCTCATTGTCAAAGCTATGAACATTCCAAAACAAACAAAAATGGTGCAGATGAACAAAAATTACATTTCACAATTTATTATTCATTCTCATACTAATACTAGTTCAGCCTATTATCAATGTATAAAGTAGGCCTAATACCAGCTTTTTCAGTGCCACCATTTTAACGTGGCGGCCGTCAATGGTAGTCGCCATATTGGTCGGCACCAACGTGAAGCAGTAAATACTGCGAAAAACTCTAGGCCTACGATATAGTAGCCGCCATATCGGTCAGCACCAACGAGAAGCAGCAAATACTGCAATCAGACTGATCAGACGTTCAAAATGGACATGTTCATTAAATCATTTGTACAACCACAGTATCTCCTTAGGCCTACATTATTCATACCTAGGGATGGCAAGCCGGTCAATTGACCAAGTAATATTTGACCGGTCAAATAATTGGTCAAAATAATATATGTACTAATTTATTTGGCTTCACTCATTCTTCAAAGGAAAGTCAACTTTTGTTACATTCCCTTACAAATTTGAAATTGGACTTAGTCACTGTTGTTGCCCTTAATACTTTTCGACAGTGAGCACACAAAGTTCTAGTAAATTCACTCATTCACACTCATTCTCATCAATACCTCCTAATTATCACCATTGAACGTTCATCATGTGTAGGCCCTATTGATTAGTCTAACTTTGTTGCAAAAACATTTTTTCGTAAGTATAGGCCTACTGCCACAATAGAGCAAAATGTACCTTTTTTTATATTTGACCGACTTTTGGTCAATTGTCCGGTCAATTGACCACTTTTTATTTGACCGGTCAAAGTGCCATCCCTAGCCTAATTATAAGTAGAGGCATTTGTTATTGTTTGTTTTTTCCCCGCAACGAATGAATCATACCTCCTTGCCTCTCACAAAGGAAGCTCTGGAAAACATCGTAGGCCTAATTAACCAAATTAGTTTTGAGTGCGCTCTTTAAAATATGTCCTAGAGCTAGTGTGGCAGGACGAGGAAAACGTAGTTATTGGTTAGTTTGTCGACGTACGATTGCATTGGTAGGCCTAGGCTTCTTACTTCCAAACCCAGGTGGAGCATGGCGGCGGGAAAGTGTAATGATCTGAGCTCTACTAATCCTGCATGCTTTACAAGTTCAACCAAGAAGGTCCTTGGCCCATCCCATCTTATAGACCTAGCCTAGGCCTAAATAACCTCTCATAGGACCTACCAGGGCTAGCTAGGCCTAGGTAGGTCTAGTGTACGGAGGGCTAGGCCTAGCCTAGGCTAGGCCCTAGGCTAGGCCTAGCTGAGACTTGTAGGCCTAGGGCCAAGGCCTATGTTTGGCTGGTTTGGCTAGGCCTAGGTAGGCTGGTAGGCCTAGGGTATAGGAAGAACGAGATCAGGAACTAGGCCTAGGCCTAGGCCTGGTTAGTAGCTTAGCATAACATCCTAGGTACTCACAGTAACTCCATACTTCAATGCAATTCCTTGTAATGTGTCACTCTCCACAATAGCATGAGTAACAAAATGATCTTGTCTCTTAATGTGGTTACAAGTGCTGCCATACTTTTTTAGTGGTTTAGCGTAATCTCTGATTGATTGTTTTTCTTCCGTATTCCTGTCCCCCATACTCACTAAAAAACTAATTTCATACAAACTCGGGACTAGCTAAACATGAATAATATTTTGACCTTTCTAGCCTACTTTTCACAATTGCAGAAAATAACACATGATAGGCTCTGCAGCCTACATGTTCACTCGACGCAATGCATGTTGGCCAACCATAAGATAGACGTCATTCAACACCGTTCTCGCTTCAACCACTGCGTTCACGGATCAATCAACCATCACAAAACTAAACATGCATTGTTCAGCGAGTTTAAATAAGAATTGAAAATATAATATTAAATAATAATAATAAAATCATAATAATAATAGATATTTAGTTCACATTACACAAAGTGGAAAGTATCCAAAAATATAATTCAATTTTTACAGTGTTGGCTGCATTTATTAGCTGTATCGATAGCTATCGATATGCAACTTCCCGCCAAACATATTGAACCTCTCAAAAACACGAAATCAACTTTTTACCAACTTTGTCTTTGTTGCAAAAACAGATTTATAATATACAAATTACAAACTAAACGAGTGAATACCTGCACTCTGGGGGCACATCCACCCCTACGATTTACCATCCCTTCACTCCTTCCCTATTCCGAGAACCAACTACTACCGTTGAGTGACTAATATGCTAATACCAGAGTCGATAAAGAAGTTTCCCCGAAATTCTAAAACTATTTTTAACTCTTTGATAACAAATAAAACACTGCTTCCTCGATAGTATTTTGGTCGTTGCCATGGTAACGTTACTTTTGTTAAAATGTAATTTCTATCTACACTTTAGCTGAAAATTTGTAAAATTGGAGAGAATGGTGTACTTATTGACCCTGCAAAATTTCATAACGACCGGAACATTTTTTTAAAATGTATAACCAACGATCGGATTTTGTTCAAAAACTATACAGCAACCCGCATAGGTGGTATGTACATGTGTGCAAAATTTCAGGTCGATCAGAGAAACGGTGCGACCTGTACCGATTACCGAAGCAGTAACAGAAAAAAAAACAGACATTCGAGTCATAAGAGTCAAGTGGAGACGCTCGCTACGCTCGCTTAATCAAAATACTAGGAAAACGCTAAAGTCCCGTCGCGTTGTTGAGCGAGCACCGGTACGTGCAACAACGACCCGAGTACATTCCCATAATGTTACAAACCAATAAGTCTTTAAAATCTTGACCGATATATTAGCTGAAAATTTGTAAAATAGGAGACAATGTTGTACTTATTGACCCTGCAAAATTTCATAACGATCGGAACATTTTTTATTTTTTTAAAAATTTTTTTTATAACCAACGATCGGATTTTGTTCAAAAACTATACAGCAACCCGTATAGGTGGTATGTCATGTGTGAAAAATTTCAGGTCGATCAGAGAAACGGTGCGACCTGTATCGAAGCAGTAACAGAAAAAAACAAACAAACAAACAAACAAAAAAAAAAAAAAAAACAGACATTCGAGCCATAAGAGTCAAGTGGAGACAAAGAGTTAAATTTTCCCAAAGAAATGATGTCAAGGTCCTCTAGATGGCGGTGGATTTTATCCATTCTCTCCTATATTTTTACAAATTTTCAGCTAAATCGGTCAAGACCTTAAAGACTTATTGGTATGTAACATTATGGGAATGTCGTACTCGGGTTCGGGTCGTGTTGCACGTACCGGTGTTCGCTCAACAACGCGACGGGACTTTAGCGTTTTCCTAGTGTAATAAAATCACACTTACACACACATACATGCAGGCATCCGTCTCTCCGACCTTTAGTTCCAGCCTTTGATTGCTGAAGTTGAAATAGAAAACTAGTCTTTTTAAACTTACGAGCATCAGATAAGATTAAGATTATGACCTATGCGGTACATAAACTTTTCACACACCAAAGCTGTGACATATCCAAGGTCGCATGATTGTGGCTCACCCACCTGTCAGGGACTTGCGCATGCATGTTCACCGTAATAAACACTAAGTCTCACAGCCACGAGTTTCTTCGGTCAATCGTACAGCAAACATGTCCTAGGGGTTTTCACCCCTCACACGGATCCTTGAACAAATAAATGATTATCTCCCAGACACGTCCACTGAGTATATCGTTCTCATATGACGAAACAAGTTCCTCGGGTAGTGTTTCGTACTGCTTCAACCTCCCACACTTTTTCTGTGATCACAAACTTTTATTTGATGCTCCAATCGTCGTACCATGGTATATGGTGTACATCTTCATACCACAAAGATATTTCCTCAGGTATGTAAAGTGTAATCCTTAAGCGGAATTATATTAAAAACGATATTGGTGCATTATGTAGCGTTGGATAGCTATTGGCCATTGCTAGAGACCAACCATACATATTGTATTGTTCTTCATCCCTGCTAATGACCAATTAGCCGGTGGCAGGTTTTTCCTATCTTCTTCTCTTCTCGGTTCCCTAATTAACCTTCCTAGTTAGTTTTCCCTTTCTTCCGTTTTTGTAGATCTTGTCGTCCCTTCTTAGTAATTTGCCACTGCATTTTCTCCCAATAAATGATCTCCCATAAACACGTTTTCAGTTTGTTTCTGAATCCCTTTATCTTTTGCATACACAATTTCCTTTGTCAGGTTATTCCATTCGACCGTTGTTCTGGCCATGAACAAGAACTTTCCCACATCAGTCCTCCAGTTTCCCCTTTCCAATTTCCAATCACCTTCATGATTCCTGATTGCTCTGAACATATTTAAACTAGTCGATAATTTTTTCTCCTGTTCTCCAAATTTTCCCACCCAAATCCTTGATCATTCCTGTTACGCTCTCGTATATTCTTACTAGTCTGCCCTTGACCATTTCCTCTGTCCAGCAGACTTTCCCTTTCTGCATAACTCTCTTTGCATGCTCTCCTCTGAATAGCCCCAACTCCTCCTATTTATCCCCTTCTGTATGGGTCGCAGTTTGCACCAGCATACTCTACCACAGGTCTAACCAAGGTTTCATAGGCATGCCCTGATCTTATAGGCATGTTCTTTAAGTTCTAGCTCCCCTTAGGTTTCTCATAACAAAATTTTAACATCTAAACCCTTTTTTGGTTACCATATTGACCTGTTCTTCCCATTTAAGTTGTGTATGTAGCCATTACTCCCAAGTACTTTATTTTATCAACAATGTCAAGGAGTTTACCCATTAGTGAGTATCCTTCCCTAGCTCCCCTCATTTCTCTTTTCCTTGAGAATATAATTCATTTATCTAGATTTAGGCTCATCGAGTTCTCGTATTTAGGTAAATTAGCTTGACTGTTTGGGCGATGGGTTATATCGTGTACCCAAGTTGATATCGTCGCCTTGTTCGTTACCGTAATCCAAAATAACCCCATTCTTCCCTCCAACGCGCTTGTTGACAACTGACAGAGATAGCACATGCTTACAACATGCGCAACTTTTGTGCGGGCGGTCACGGGTTCGATACCTAAACAAAGCCTGCACAATTAGATTTCATTATTTTGTGTGTAATAATGAACTTAATTTTATCAAGTTGATTGACCTCATTGGTATAAATTATTAGTTTTATACCTATCAATAAAATAAATCAATGCTTTTCTCTTCGTGATCATTTGATTACTCCACTGATTATTATATAATATATAAATTAATATTCTAAGTTTAATGATTTGAGTGATGCATCAGCATATAGGGCTCCTAGTAAAGGTTTTAGTACATCAACATTATAATTTATTAAATTATAATACTTAAATTTTTATAATATCTGAGTAAAATCACAGTTTGAAGCTGGTAAATATTTAATTAAAGTGTTAAAAATGTATTGTCTGTAATAATTATTAATACAACCTACTTACTTGTATTATTTATTACTTATGTATTTATACTCTGTATTGTCTGTAGTTAAAATTATTAATAAAACCTACTTATATTATTTATTACTTACGTATTTATACTCTGTATTGTCTGTATTATTAATAAAACCTACTTACTTATATTATTTATACTTTTGTATTTATACCGTTGAGTCAATCAACGATACCACCATGGTTCCTACTATTCTTCATAGTCAAAGTTAAATTTCAGTGTTTGATTTTGGCGCGCATTTTTAGTTATCTGGGGTTGTTTGTTTTTGTTAGGTTGCCTCCGATCGTCGTCATTCGCTGTCTTCTCTTGTGTCTTGTCAAAACACATGCGGCATCATAAAGTTGTTTTTCATATGGCCCTAGGACTAGCCTACTGTATTTTATTGGATCTGCAGTCACATACAGATAATCAAATTATAGGGAAGTTTAATTTACAATTTCCCTAGAAATGTTGAGTATGAATGATACACATTACTTCCAGTTACCATCTCAAGGTAATGTGTATTCGCTCACAAAACTTTCGATGTCAGATGGACAAAATAAAGTTCTCGTCGCATCTTTGCGAAGAAAAGTGTATTCTTTCGAATTTATAAAGGAATCTGAAGGATTTTTGAAGCCAACAGTTAAGGAAATCCCATTCACTTACATTCCTAGTAAGTAAATATAAGAATGTAGCCTAGTAGGGCCTACACAACATTCCGCTTGTAACCTAGACTTATATGTATTTTTTTTTGTCACAATGGTAGCTAGGGGGCCTACATAATATTGCATGTAAGTAATGTATGTAGCTAGCCTAGTACATGCAGCTCATATCATATAATTGTACGAGTCTCAGTGTACGCTCTGGTGCGCCTACTGTGTCGCAGTGACAACGAGACGCCCGCGGGATGCTGGCCGCGGCCTTCCGGCGCGCGGCCGTCTCCCCTCTGTGGGCCGGGCTCGCGCCGCGACCTTACTTTCATTTCGCCTTTAGGTTTAGTGCGGTCCCAATGACTCGCGTACATGTTATGGCGTATTCCATTGGCCGCACTAGTGCGCACTGAGTGCGATTGTCATGTTCCATTGGGAATTTGAGTTCGCATTACGTCAACTTTCGCGTGTTCCATTGGACGCACTGGCTTCAAGGGTCAGTGCGACAAATCGAGTGCAATATTTGACGCGGGACATTTGTATTTGTTGTTGGAGATATGGAAACGTCAGACAGCAGCAATGAAGAAGATTTGTTATCATAATATGCTAAACTCAAACGAAGTGAACAATACAATATTTTAGGGTTTCATAATTTACGATGTCGTTAATTAGCAGCTATTCTGACAATGAGTAGGGGTAGGCCCCTATGTATGTATGTTATTGATAGGACTAGGCCTAGAGCTAGGGCTTTGGGTTTATAACGCACCATTATAAACCCAAAGGCTAGGCCCTAGAGCTAGGGCCTAGGCTTATACTCCGTGTAGCCAAGAATCATGATATGCCGAAGTAAGGCCTAGGTCTAATTATTTGTTTTTTTATCGTTTTAGTTTCGAATAAAGTTCTTGTTGTCGGGCCCTTTGATCCATTTTACTATTCTACGTCCATGCTTTGATAAGGTATTTTATTGTCACTTTTATTTACTCCCATCAGCTGATCAGCGTCTGGAAAGGACGCCATGTTTGCACGATTTGCACATTTTTCGTGTTCCATTGGGAACTGCACTGACAGGCACACTGCTTCGCACCGGGCGAGTGCTATGTCGTTTTTGCACTCGTCGAGTGCGCACTGAGTGCATGCCAATGGAATACGCCATTAGACTCCTTGGTCCTTTGTTTCAAGACGGGTCGGAAGAGTATCCGGTTAGATCGTCGCCGGACGGGGTTAGCGCGCGCCGAGACAAAAGAAAAATTGTATGAGGAGGGAAAAATAAAAGTGGGGTGGCAAATGTGTAAAATTGCGGAACACAGAAAAATTATAAGATGCTTTAAATGCAATGCTTATGGTCACATAGCGCAACACTGCACAAACAAAATTGCATGTGGGTATTGTGCGGGACCGCATGAATACAGGGACTGTAGCAGTGACTACAGTAAATGCATAAACTGTACAAAAGCAAATGAAAGATACAAGACAAATTACTGTGTAAATCATGAAGTAACCAGCACAGAATGTGAGTGCTTTAAAAGAATTAAAGATAAAATGAGAGAGAATGAAAGTGTTAATTACTATAATAATAAAGCAAAATAGCAGCTACAGAAGAATGATGTGAGATGGCAAGAAACAAGTGGTCAACCAGACATACTGCATTTGAATGCACAGAGTATGATAAAAAACATATCAGAAATTAGAGAACTTGTAAATACTACAAAACCAATAATAGTAGGCATCACTGAAACGCATATAACAGAAGATATAATGAATAAAGAAATACGAATAGATGGCTATGAAATGATAAGAGCAAATTCTTTAAGTAGACATACTGGAGGAGTGAATGTTTATGTAAAACAAGGATATAAATACAAGGTGATTGTAAATATAAGTTGTGGACTAAACTATTGGATGATAGGAATAGAAATCAAAATAGATAGTACTATGTACAGAATAAATGTGGGATATCATTCTCCAAATGGTAACCATATTGATTTTTTAAATTTTATGGATGAGATTTTGAGAGTTCAGCGGAAGAAAATATAACTCAAGTGACTGTGGGAGATCTAAACTGTGACTGGAATAGAAATGAAGGACACGTAAAAAGATTTAAAGAAATAATAGAAAGCTATGATCTCTACCAGATTGTCAATAAACCAACTAAAACAAATTCGAGTAACAATAAGGTGATAAAAAATATTGAAATTGAAGACTGGAAGAATTATAATAAAGAAAAACTACAAGAGGAGTTGTACAACTGTGAATGGGACAATGAAAACAAGTGATGTAAATATAATAACAGATATACTAAGAAGAAATTTGATAAAATGTAAAAGTAAGGTGATGCCAAAAAAGAAAACTGAAATAAGACGAAAAAAAAAAATCCGTGGTTCAATGAAGAAATTTATAGTGCAATAAAATCAAGAAATCAACTATACAAATGTGCTAAATTCACAAAGACTGAAGAAGATTGGAATATGTACAGAGAGGCCAGAAATAAAGCTACATCAGTAATGAGGAAGACTGAAAAGAATATTACGAAGAAAAAATAGACAGCGTAAAAAATGATAGTGTGGAAATGTGGAAGACACTGAAGAAAATAGTGAAAAGTGAAGATAAAGGAAGAAATGTAAAAGAAATTAGAAACACTGAAGGCAAAATAATAACAGAAAGTGCTGAAATAGCTAATGAGTTCAACAAGTATTTTGTGGAAAGTGTAAATGATATAGTAAAAACCATTAAAGAAGTAGAGGCAGATATGGTTGAAAACATAGATATAAAAGAAACAATAGACATTAAAAATTTTAAAAGAAAAAGCGAGTGCAGATTACAAAGTTTTAAAGAAATTAAAATATACGAATTAAACAGAATAATAAAAAAATTGAAAGACAAAAAAGGAGCAACAGATGGAATACCTGTAAAGATAATCAAGGATGCCTACCCTGCAATTAAATATGAGCTGCTTAATCTGATAAACACATCGATCAGGAAGGGTGAATTTCCGGAAGAATTAAAGCAAGCCATAATTGTAACTGCAAGTAAGGTTACTAACTCAATAGATATAGAAAATTTTCGCCCTTTAAATATGTTAACTGTAATAGACAAGATAATTGAAATGGTAGTACACGAGCAGTTATATGAATATTTAAACAATAACAATCTTATTTATAAAAATCAATCTGGTTTTAGAAAAAAATACTCATGTGAGTCTGCAGTGCAAAATTTTAAAAGACAAGTGGCTAAAAAAACAATGATAATAATGATAAAACATTAGCAGTTTTTATAGATTTGAAAAGAGCTTTTGAAACGGTAAATACAGAGAGACTGATAGATAAATTACAATATATGTATGGAATAGATGGACTAGCAATAAAATGGTTAACAAGTTATTAGCTAATAGATCTCAGAAGGTACAATATGACGGGATTTTATCGGATGAAAAAATGTGCGAAAATGGAGTTCCTCAGGGGTCTGTGCTAGGACCATTACTATTTCTAATATACATGAATGACATTAAAATGTGTATCAAACTAATTAATTTGCTTAACATGTATGCTGATGACATGGTAATTTCTGTTAGTGGTAAAGTTGACCAAGAATTATTAGAAGAGATAAATAATGAACTAAGAAAAATTGAATTATGGTTCAGAATAAATAAGTTAAAAATAAATGCAAAAAAAACCAAAGGAATGATAATAGGAATGAAAAAACATGAAAATGACTTTCGGAATAAAAATAGTCCTAAAATTGATGGTGAAAAAATAGAATTCGTTAGCAATTTTATATACCTTGGTGTGACATTAGATAATAAGCTAAACTTTATAAGGGCCATGTTAATACTCTAATTCAGAAAATAGCAAAAAAAGTAGGTTATATGAGAAGAGTTAGTAATAAATTGTCAAAATGAACCAGACAAGTAATTTATTATGTTATAGTTAAACCGAACCTAGATTTTGTGCCACAATATTATTTAATGCATATACAAATGACATTAACAGAATACAAATTATTCAAAATAAAGCAATGAGGTGCATCCTTAAATGTACAAACTGACTCCAATCAAAAACATGTTAAATGAACTAAACTGGTTAACAGTGAGAGAAAACATTCTTATGCTTGTCTTAGTTTTTATATATAAAATACAAAATGAACAAATGCCAGATTATCTAGAAGAAAAGATCAAGAGAGTGGAGGAAGTTCATGGAAGAGTAACAAGGAAGAATGAAAACAAAGAACTATATTATATAAGTGTGTAATTCGAAAAAATACAAAAGATCAGTGTTCAATACAGGTATAAAAGAATATAATAAACTGCCCAAAGAGATAAGAGAGGCAAAAGACACATTTAGGTTTAAGAAGTTATGTAAGGATTGGATAGTAAAAAGTAGGGATGTTATATGATCATGTTTAGTAAACTGTTGTTGAAATTCTTTTGATTGAAAGAAATACTGTACTATGATGAAAATAGTAGCAAACATGCTAAATAAAGTATATTATTACATTACAGTTGTTTCATAAATGCTTCCCGTGCTTCTGTTATGTAGGCCTAACATAACATTTCTTAACGGTTACAAATGGGCCCTTCTGCCCGGTGGCAACCATTCACTCCCCCCAGACCTAATTACTGTCCCCCCCTAAAAACGATCTAAATTCCCTTAAAGACCCACTAGTACCTACAATATCCCCCGACAAGTCATTCCATTCCCTAACAGTCCTTTCCATGAAACCATACCGACCCAGATCCGTTCTTACTACTTGACGCTGGAACTTCCATGAATGATCCCCCCTTCCCCTGTAAAGCTCCTCCTGTAGCCTATTGCGGATGTCCCCCCCCCCCTTACTTCCCCTAGCCGCCCTGTACATATTGCACAACCTAACCTCCCTTCTTCTTTCCTCTAATGACTCCCACCCCAACTCTCCTAACATTGCAGTGACACTGTCATATACTCTCTCTACATTCCCCTTATCATCCTCTTCCCACCGCCACCGCCTAACATTTCCCGTAACCCTTCTTGCCGCCCTACGTTGGACTTTCTCTACCTCCAAAACCTCCCCCAACTTATATGGATCCCATGCCGCCGACCAATACTCCAGGACAGGTCTAACCACTACCTGTTATAATCAGTTATATAACTGAGTGGGTAGACTCTAAATAAAATTTATTTATTTGTTTATTTACCTTATATGCCCGATCTTTAACTTCCCGGCTGGCCCCTCTTAGATTTCTCATAACGAAACCCAGAGCCCTGTTTCCCTTCTTAACAACTTCTTGCACCTGATCCCTCCAACCCAAATCCTCTGCCAAGATCATCCTAAGTACTTATACGTTCCTACTTTCTCCTAGGTTTTGGCTAAAGCCCCATTTGAACACAAATTGACACCATAGGAATTGCGATCGTAGGCCTAGTTGTAGGCCTCCAATATAACCAGCAGCTGTCCTACATTCCCAAAAGTGATGGTTGCGATAAGTTGGAGACACTACGCCGATGCCATAAACTGTCCCAAGTAATAAATCATACGATGGTACTTGTTCATTAACGGGACCCCCCTCAATTTTTTGTTAATTGCTCCCCCCCATCGTCGTTTTTTTTTACTTATTTCTGTTTACAATAAATAATTACAACTTGCGAGGAGTTGAATATGACTGACAGTGAACTTGACTCACACGTTCAACGTGACTCAGGCGAGTACAGTCCATTGGAACGCGTAGGCCTACATGAGAGCAGTCGTCGCCGTGCAGCTGACATTGACGTTCACAGACACCAAATGATCCTTCAAAACCTTCAACGTTGCTATTTTAAACGAAAGTACTTTTCCATTGACAGTCCTTTATATTTAAAATAGCGACGTTAAAGGTTTTGTAGGTGGAGTATGTTGGCGTAGGCCGTGTCACTCCTGGCGCAAAGAATGTAGCCGGAAAGGAAGTTTTCGAGGCTTTGTTCGAAATAATTGTGTTTTCCTGACCTCCTGAAACTCAGTTGGAGTAGATGTAGTAGTTTTGATTGTCTAATGTTATGTTTTTACTGAATTTTTACATTTTTTGGAGGGGGTCCCGTTAATGAACAAGTACCCATACGATTTACTTACTACGATCCTGATTGCAACCTGTAGGCCTATGGGCATTTATATTACTAGCGAGTTGAAAACTCAACCATCGTTGCAGCCCATGCAACAGAACCCAAATAGTGGCAGATGGGGCGGGCAGATAACGACTACCTTCAGCTGCATTCTGTAGGCCTAGATCAGCAGGATGAAAATAACATAATTTAGGTGTTCAGGATTCGGGTAAATCGTTTCCCAGTAGGTCTGGAATTGGACCCAAATTTAGCTACTTTTTAATGGCATCCATATATAGGGTATTCATATCTTTGGTACATTTAAGCCATTAGACTAGCCGAGCCCTAGACTCATAGTAGGTCTAGCACAGATAGACTACACTAAATAAAGAAGTTCAAGATAGCCTACCTAGTGCAAAAGTATGAGTTGTAAAAATAATGTCATGAAGTAAATGCAGTTGGGGGAACTAAGTCGGTAGGCCTACCTAGTTTGAAAAATGTCTTACTGGTAGGCCCTACCTGTGCTGGTTGTTAATGTAATAGACTACGTAGCATTTATTTTAACTCTATACTGCCCCTGAACTTAGCTACTTACCACGTTAGGTTTTTACGCAGAGCGCATAGGTTTAGTCTGGATTACTTGAAAACACTATTATTTGTCCTCAGGTTGTGGTTTGCACCAAAAAGTTAACCACATTTTAAAAAATTAACTCACTTTTGTTATTAACTGACCGTGAATATGGCACCAAACAAGTGATAGGAATAGTAATTTTCATAGCTTGTGTACAAAACAATTAGCTATTTAAAATGTTAAAATGTGCTCTGATAGCGACATGCGTTCATATCCTTGCTGAACAACCTACCAAAAATTAAAAATTTCGGGTGAAAATTGGAGGTTAAAAAGGGATTCAAAATGTTTGTGAAATTAGCTTGGATTTTAAATGAATATTCAACATTATAAAAAACGTTTGACTTAGCTCAAACAACAGTCATACAGGATATATTAGATTAAAAATTCGATTAGGCCTACAATTCAAGTTAAATATATTTACAAAGGGATGAACACGATGATCAATAGTATTATCTATCAGTATGGTAATTGTTAATGGAAATCCGAAATATGATGGAATAGCATAGGACCCGATTCTATTTTTCGCTATCGATTGTTGCGTTACAACAATGAAATTTTGGACAAACATCGGATTACTTCGACAAACAAAAGCAAGTGACAGCTATCAAGCAAGGCGTATCTTTCTGTTATCCATCCATTAAACTGTTCCGTGGAAAGCCGTGACATTTGAGTCATGTACAAAGTTAAAAAAAAATTAATATGCCTAGGTCTATTTGATTTTATCGTAACAATGGTTGCAGTAATTTTGCTGAAATTTGCTCAAAATGTGCCTTTTAATGACGATAAACATCAGTGTTTACATCCAGTTTCTCAACAAAAATTGTCTCAAAACTAATGATAACACCAGCGCCAGTGCTGCTCTCCCACAGCAGGCATTTAAAAAACGTCACTTCCGCTCCAATCGAGTCCTATTGCTGTTTTCTGAAAGAAAGAAACATGGAGGCTAAAATATATAGTCAGGGGAATAAGCGGAAAATTAGGCAAAAAATGATACAGGCAACAAACTTTACAGTGTGATAAATATGAGTATAACGATCATTTTTTGGGGTGGCTACAAATTTTGGTCCCCATAAAGTGTCCTCCAGTGAGGTCTGAATTTTGACTTTTCAATATTTTTTAGTTTTTACCAAGTTTCTGGGTGATTTATGACTTAATACTAATATACATATTGGTTGGGATACTGTTTTACATACTGAAAAAAAAAATATCTCAAATTTTAATTGTAAAAAACAAAATGGCGGCCAATTGAATTTTGAGACATCAATACTTTGGCTATGATTTTAAGACGGGCTATTATAGATACGGGAAAAATATTTTACACAGCGATGAACATGACGATAACAATCAGCTTTAGGGGCGGATCAAAAATGGCGTCCCCATATCATGACCACCAGTGACATTTTACTTATTCAACATAAATTGTGCTATAAACTCGATAAAAAGGGATTAACGGCTAAAAAATAAGAATCCAACCACTACCTGAACTATATTTAATATCGCTAATAAATACAAAAGAGGAAATAATATACTAAAGTTGTCCAACATGGCGGCCTATTAATAGATCTGCGCCAATCTGCGGCGTCTGCGATAAAGTCGGAGATAGCCAAGTAAAACTTTGCTGTAATAATAAAAGCATGAATGTTGACTGGGCATAACCTAAAGGTGATTTAAGGATTTTACCCCACTCAAAAATGTACCATTGGAACTCATTTGAGGTTAAAACTAAAGTTTTATATTCGAAAGCCAATAAAATCTTAAGATGAAGGCCTAAAGTATAAAGTTTGTCATTTATTCCTGGATGTAATCAAAATTGGTTTCTACGCGTATATTGAGCTACTTAGTGTAAATTCGAAGTAAAAATTAATTGAAAACATGGTTTTATCTGATTACCTACATTATAACTAGGAAGCTTCGCAAACGCTTTTTCAGGCGCGTTGTTGGATGAGCGTATGTTTTTTTAAACGACTAGGAAAACGCTTAAGTCCCGCCGCATTGTTGGATGAGCGTAATTGGTGCATTGAGCTGCCATGTGTTATGCCGATTTTCTGTTGTTCTGTGAAAAAATCATTACTGAGTCGAAGATTTTTTAAAATTAATTTAAATTAAATAAAAAATTAACTTCAATTTTTTAATTATTCATAATTTTAAAAAAGAAAAAATCGTAAAATTGGGATTTTCGTAAGAAATAATTATTCGATTGCGCTCAAATTTAACACGAATATATTAATTCATAAAATTAAGGTTATGTGAAAAAATCATTACAATAGGATAAAGCATGTAGGTAGGTGTTGTAAGTAAAGAATTGTTTTAAAAAAAAAAAAAAAAAAAAAAATTATTTTCATAAAAAAATAATTTTTCGTTTACGCTCAACTTTCACACGAATATCTCAATTCATAAAATTAAGGTTCTGTGAAAAAATAATTAAAATCGGATAAAGCATGTAGGTGTTATAAGTCGAAGAAAAAATAAAAAAAATCGTAAAATTGCGATTTTTATGAGAAATAATTTTCCGATTGCGCTCAAAAACGTGGCAGTTCTAAGTTCAGAGATTTTGAAGGTCTCCAGAAAATTTCATCGCAATTGGAGTATCGGTTTAGCCGGAATCGTGTTAACAAACACACAAAAATACAAAAAAAAAGAAAGAAAAAAAAAACATTCCGGATTTTTTTCTCCAGTGTAGTGAAATGGAATCTTCACTTCGCTCGCTACGCTCATCCCATAAAAGTGTAAAATTGTGATTTTCATGAGAAATTATTTTTCGATTGAGCTCAAATTTTACACAAATATTTAATTTCATAAAATTGAGGTTCTGTGAAAATATCATTACAATCGGTTTCGGATAAAGCATGTAGATGTTGGAAGTCGAAGAATTTTTTTTCCAGCGAAAAAAGCGTAAAATTGCGATTTTCATAAGAAATTGTTTTTAGATTGCGCTCAAATTTCACACCAATATATTAATTCATAAAATCAAGGTTCTGTGAAAAAATCATAACAATCGGATTAAAGCATGTAGGTGCTATGAGTCGAAGAAATTTTAAAAATCTAAAAAATCGTAAAATTGTGATTTCAATGAGAAATAATTTTTCGATTGCGCTCAAAAACGTGGCAGTTCTAAGTTTAGAGATTTCGAAGACCTCCATAAAATTTCATCGCAATTGGAGTATCGGTTTAGCCGGAATCGTGTGGACAAACACAAAAATACAAAAAAAAAACATTCCGGATTTTTTTCTCCAGTGTAGTGAAATGGAATCTTCGCTTCGCTCGTTACGCTCATCCAATAAAACTAAATCCAAGATGGTGTCCATTTTTTAAAAATTTAGTCTTTTTTGTTTTATTTTTACTTTATGCATATACTTTGCAGGCGATGAATAAGAAAACACTACACATTTGCAATTTATAATTCAAAGCCTTACCAAAAAACAAGATATGGCGGACAATAGTGTTACTTTTGCTGTTTATACTCTGATTTTATTGAATTTCGGGTAATATACGTAGATTGAGCTGCCGAGTGTTATTTTAATGTCAATTTAACATTAGTTTCAAGTGTTTTGTTGCAGCCTACGATTTTAGAAAATTTAACAACAAATAACAAATATTGCCATCCACACAAATCTTTTGTTGAATTTTAAAATACAATCCGGAGAATAAACAGCAAAAGTAACATTCTTGTCCGCCATCTTGTTTTTTGGTAAGGCTTTGAATTATAAATTGCAAATGTGTACAGTGTTTTCTTATTCAGCACCTGCAAAGTATGTGCATAAAGTAAAAATAAAACAAAAAAGACTAAAATAAATAAAAATAACAATTTAGACGCCATCTCGGATTTAGTTTTAAAATAATGTTACGAAATCGATAAAACATGTTTTCAATTAATTTTTACTTCAAATTTACACTAAGTCGCTCAACATACGCGTAGAAACCGAATTTTTATTACATCCAGGAATAAATAACAAACTTTATACTTTAGGCCTCCATCTTAGATTTTATTGGCTTTCGAATATAAAACTTTACTTTTAACCTCGAATATCTATTCAGCACATGAAATTACACCCATCAAATGAAAATCAGTTCAATCAGACCATAATTTTAAAAAAGTTTAAATTTTTTGGCCGCCATCTTGGATTTTAAGGGTTCTATGGGTACATTTTTGAGTGGGATAATATCCTTAAATAACCTTTAGGTTATGCCTAGTCAATATTCATGCTTTTATAAATAAAGGAAAGTTTTCCTTGGCATCTCCAACTTTGCTGCAGATCTATAATTAATAGGCCGCCATGTTGGATTTTGATAACTTAAGTATGTATATTATTTCCTCTTTTATATTGGCCCTACTTGCAATATTAAATATAGTTAAAGTCGTGGTTGTATTCTTATTTTTTAGCCGTAAATCCCTTTCAATCGAGTTATAGCACAATTTATGTTCAATAAGTAAAATGTCACTGGTGGTCATGATATGGGGACGCCATTTTGGATCCGCCCCTAAAGCTGATTGTTATAGTTATGTTCATCACTGTGTAAAATATTTTCCCCGTATCTATAATAGTCCGTATTAAAATCATAGCCAAAGTATTGACGTCTCAAAATTCAATTGTCTGCCATTTTGTTTTTTGTGATTTTTTTTTTTTTCCCCAGTATGTACAACAGTATCCCTACCAATGTATGTTAGTATTAAGTCATACCTACATCGCCCAGAAACTTTGTAAAAAAATATTGAAAAGTCAAAATTCAGATCTCACTGGAGGACACTCTATGGGGACCAAAATTTGTAGCTACCCCAAAAATTGATCGTTATACTTATACCTATCCCACTGTAGAGTTTGTTGCCTGTATCATTTTATGCCTAATTTTACAATAAAATGCTGCTTATTCTTCTGTCACACCATCTGAGCGGTAAAAAAATGGTGTTGCTCTGTAGTGTTGGAGAGTGGAGACCATAGGAGGAGACGACCTACCGGCAAGAGAAAAGAGCTGGGTAAAAGTGGAAGAGATACGCTTCTGGGAGGATAGAATGAAGTGGAAAGATTTGTCAGTACCGTAAATCGCAAGTTGACCCTGCCAGGACTAGGAGCAGGATATAGCAATACAATAGAACCTCCAAAGAAGTAAGAGATCCATGTTCAAATTTGTAACTCCTCAAACAAATTCACACCCAATTATGCAAAATAAGAGTTAGTTCACAATGGCAAGGACCATGGAACACATACCGGTAGCCTACCTGTAAGTAGTAAGTGCCAGTAGACTATTCTTCTCAAGGTGTTGTTTCTATTTGTTTAGGTGGGGCCGAAATTATATCCATTGATGCTTTTAACAAAGCACAAACAAGTGACGACTTTGTAATTGGAATAACTATTACCAAACTAGGTGGAGAACAAACGGAAGAGACATATCTCAATATCTATTCAGAGTGGGAAACGAGCTCGGAGTTTAATTTGGAGAACATTGCTCAAAGTTGCTTGAGCCTAGAATTGAACTTCACACCTTATCAGCTATATCACACAGAACTAAAAGCAAACAATGAAGAAACAGACTCTAAAAAAGAGGTTGGTTAGTAAAGTTAGGAGTCTTAGCTTATGGGTTTGTGCCAATTTGAATCTATACTTTGTCCAATGTAAATGACTGAGGTAGGTATGGGATTGCTGATGTCTGTGCTGCCTTAAAATATTAATTTATTGATAGGTTGGCTCTGTTAGTAGGAATGGACATATCCGATTGTCACAAATCACAATGCCTTAAAAGGTAGATAACTCTTATATGTGCTACTCAGCCGCGCTCGTGAAAGATGTTGCTAGTGCGGAAAAACCCTGTTTTGAGCTAATTGAAGGAACAAAAGGAAGATGTTCGCAAAAGGTCGCCTCAGTTTGCGAGAAAGTATAGGTCTAATTTTGATCTGATTATTGACCGACGTAAAAAATATCGATATTTATGGATCGATGATCGATTGCACATGCACGATTATGTAGCTAATCAATATTCAAATTTTATATCAAACAGTAACCCTAATAATAATATGGGTCAAATTTTGTTTGAATGAGGTAGGCCTAAGCATATCCCTGCTCGTATTACAAAAGATACCGAGCCTATTTATATTCCTTTTTTTTTACATGGGAGTCCAGATATCAGTATCAATAATTTGTTGTCTGGCAGTGTCATTGTTAATTATTATTTATTTATGATCGAGTTACCTATTGATTGCGTTTTCTCCACCAGGTAGTGTGGTTGTTGTCCGGAGGGGATAAGAAGATACACATGTTTCGAGAGGACAATGTTAACCACTGCTACAACGAAGTCAATGTAGCCGACTACTTTCCTGAATTCTCCGTTCCACCCAGCATCGTAATGTGTATGGACATGTACCACTGCCTAGATGGCACAAGGTAAAATACCATGTTTAGGAGGGTTGCTACTTGCTACCTGTTGCTAAATTATATAGCCTCAAAGTGTCTTTAGACAACAAGCGGCCTAGTAAATAGAATAGTCATAGAAGGAACAAAAGGATACTCACAAAAGGTCCAAGGTCCGCCTTGTGTCCGAGAAAGTGTAGCACCAATTATGATTTGTTCAATAACATTTAAATAAAAATAATGTCAATATTTAATATTCATCGATCGATAATCAAATTCATATCAAGCAGCAACCCTTTTACGTAGTCATTATTCTAAATAAAATGTAACCTCACTCACACAATTTACTCCACTAAAACACATACAAACGTGAAAGTTTAAAAATTAAAACACTTCTTTACTTCACAAATGGCTTCTTACAACTGATGATGCCACTGTGCACCAAACTGAAAGTAATCATGTGACACCTAAAGGCATAACATCACAATGGATGAAGTATTTTTTTTTAATACAAGAAGATGTACAAAAAATAATGCGGGAAATTTTGGCAACCATGGATGAGGCTTACACCCATAGATATCTTAACACCTATAGTAGGCTAGATATGCAGTCTCCAATCCCGCCGCACAGGCGCGAGTGTACCAAATTGAAGCGTCAATCTCACCCATTCAAGATGGCGGTTTGGCGTTTTAATTTATGCTTTTTTAATGCAATAAAGTACTTTACTGGATTGTTTGATATGGTTTTACCTTGTGCAGCATGGTATTGAACAAACAGAAACAATGCAAAGTTATTGCAGAAGGGAATTTAGTAATCATTTGGTGTTAAAGTCTGATATGGTCACCTGCCAAACTGGCGGCCATCTTTAAAAATATTTTTCGATTAATCGCTCCCATCTAATTAACATGCAAACTCACCCATTCAAGATGGCTTCCATTGTACCGGAAGTGAACTACCGACTGCTGGTCTAGCCAATTATATAGGATGTCTATGCTTACACCCTACTATAATGGTTTGTTTTGATGCGCGCCTGGGGGCATGTGAAGAGTACGGCTGGCTCAATGACTATAGGTAGTTAACAAACATACCTACCAGTACAGTTGAAGTGTGAATTTTGTCTTGATTTAGGTTCTAGGTTGTTTTTTTTAAAGTTAGTGATAAGTGTGTCATACAAAAAGAGACGGCAAACATACGAAATAATTCTTAGTTTTATAAATAATTAATGTGTGACGCGTGAGTGTTTGTACCAGCTGTCTCAAAATGTGTTAAGTGTTGTGCTTATGGATGTAAAACAAATTAGTCAGTCCGATCAACATATCATTCCACCGTTTTCCAAACAGGGAAAAGTCGCCAGTGCGATATAAAAACTGGCTATCGAAAATTAACCGTATCAACTTCGAGGTTTTAGTCAAAGTAGTCCACAGTACTCCCGTCTGCGACTTTAAATCCTACGTAAATCCCGTCCGTCGCCGGATACTCTTCACGTGTAGATTTAACGACACACGAAGGAATGACGATTAGATTATTCTTACCCAATGCATGCTGTCCAGGAGTTAATCCACAATACAAACTGTCTGTAGGCAATGTGCCACCACATTTTGTTAGGCGTCTCCCGCCACTTTTTTCGTTGGTCTTTACACGTGGAGAGTAACAAAAACTGTTGCCCAGCAGTGTTGAGAGAATGAATGTTAATAATATGCTCATAAAATCATGGATAGTAATACAATTGAAATTAGCACGCAAATTTGTGATTTTTTCCGATTCGTGACAACATAAGCACTCTGTGTCGGTATCCATTGATGTACTTTCATTACAATTACACCATTTAAGATCACCTTTCCTGCCACTAAACTGTTTTATCCAGGCTTCTTTTTCTTCATTTTTCTTGTGAATTTCCCTCTGTTCACTTTCTGTGTATGAAGGCTCGAAAATGAAGGGAGCTAATCCTAACATCCTGTAGGCCTACTTAGAACAAATACTTTTCAACTGACCCGTCCTGTGCCCTATGGTATTGAATCTATATATAATCTAATCTAATCTATATATATAATCATTGAATACTACTAAAATTCAACGTCATCTGCCATCTAAACCTGAATTACCACAAAATATTATGCGCCCACACACAAGCCTTGCTTCACCTTCACATCCACCTTCATATGTAAATCAATGTTTGTTTTCCTATGTTTTGTATTTTTTGTATCAATGAAGTTGAATAAAACGTTCTAAATCTGAAAATCTGAATGGGCGAGCAGTGAAGCAGCCGCATTCAGTCGAGTCGGTCGGTAGCGAAGCTTAGTATCCATCCAACTACATCACGGGTGGTGACGTCATGCACTGTACAATTTCCACAATATTGGTCGTACCATGTTTTAAATATTGACCGATTTCTTTCATTTTTTTTCCTAAATTCCTAAAATAAATTAAGGTTTAACACAAGTAAGCAACATGTCAATGTAAGAATATGGCTTAAATAAAAAAATAAATAATAATAATAATAATAATAGTAATGGCTCCACTGGCCCCAGTAATTGCAAGTGTTACCTATAATAACGGGCAGTGAATGCCTCTCGAAGAGGCTTTTTACTTGCTCTCATAAAAACCGACCCGAAATCGAGAGAATGCAGTGTCAAAGGTGCACTGCATAGTGCATACCTAACATAACCAGACTGATTCCCCTTACAGTCAGTGATACCAAGTGCTTGTTTCAGACGCGTGTCGGTATACGGTGGTGAGTGCGGTCTGGTCAGATTAGCTGTATTCGATGTGAGGAGAAACAAAGTCGTGATGGAACGCCGGGCGCGGTTCGAAGCCCCCATCTCGTCTGTCAGACTTTTTACACTGGAGTCCAACTTGAGTTGTCCGTCGTTTATTGACCCTTCCGAGTCTGACACAACCAAAGAAAAGCAAGAAGTTGAGTTACATCTCTTGGTGTCGTATACACTCAAGCTGTCGATCGTCTACATGTAAGTTCCTAGGATGTTTCTGAATACTGTTCTTGGTCTCATTACTTGATCTTGGTCTCTCCACTCTTCTCATTCTTATTACTAAAACATGGGGCCTCGGGAGATGATCAAAATAAAACGCTTCTAAATCACAATGAGTAGCCAAATAAGTTATTAAATGTACTAAATAATATTATAATAAATAGTAGGCCCCACAGAATCAAATTTTGTATGAAAACGGTATGTAAACACACGTCAATAACGTCCGCCATTATCTGGACCTGAATCTAGTGTGCACTTTTGATTCTTATTCTTATTACTTGATTTCGATAAGTCTTGATTGTGCGCGTGACTATTCAGACCTGTGACGTCACAGGTGATTGATGACGTAGTTCGTGACGTATTATGACGTAAATCAAGACGTAAGGTTTAGCAGTATTCAGAAACGTCCCTAGACTTATGTTTCATGTGCTTTCATATGCATGTGTGACAGGTACATACCTACTACTAGACAATGATGCTAGCCATCAGCTTCTTTAGTATGGAACAACTTGATATTATTTATTACATGCTTTGTTGCTAGGGTGGCTCCAGTTACCATTTATTTTACAAATGCCATATTGGGTTGATGGATTCAAGTAAATTTCAGAAGTAAAAAGTAAAAAACTTTGTGGCTGAAGTATGAACCAGGAATGCCAGACCAACCTACAAGCATCTTAAATCTTACAATTGAGTAGTTGATGTATTGGCTTGATAAGTAATTCTGATCTACCGGTACCACAGGAATGTGATGAAACAAGGTTTGACTAACTCACTGCTCCTGCCAGAGAGTGACCAATCAGACTCGGTTCTGTGTTCGGCTCTTGCGGACCTCACAACGGACGGGCAGAACGAGATTCTGCTTGGGACATACGGACAACAGCTGTTGGCATACCAATACCAGCCGGGTAATAACGAAGATCCAGAATGCAAACGATTGCCATGTAGGTTCAAATTTTACATTAGTAGCTTGTAGGCTACTATGTTTACAGTATCATCATCATCATCATCATCATTATCTGTTGCCACGTCCAACTCTGCGTTGGGTAGTTGAAGACAGGCCTCTCCATCTTCTTCTGTCCTGCCACCACTCCTCTCCTTCCACCACATTCCAGTCTCCTCCTTGTTGTTTTACATCTTTTCTCACACTATTCTGCCATAGTTGTCGTGGTCTGCCCCTTGGTCTCCTACCTGGAATTTCCAATCCCATCATCCTTCTTGGTAATCTCGCTCTTTCCATCCTTTTGACATGTCCGAACCACTTTAATTTTCTCTCTCCAATTCGCTCCATTTTATTCCTCACGCCTACTTGATCTCGGATATCCTCATTCCGTATTCGGTCCCATCTAGTCTTACCTACAATGCTTCTCAAAAACTTAATATCTACAGCCTGCACAAGGCTCTCATCCACTGTTGTCATATTCCAAGTCTCTGCTGTATATGTCAGTATTGGAACAAAGTAGGTCTGGTAGATGGTAACCTTGCTCTTCTTTGGTACTTCTCTGTTCCATATGAGATTTCAGATAGATTGGAATAACCTAACAGCTTGCTGTGACCTACTTCCTATCTCTGGTTGAATCCTTCCATTGCATGCTACTATACTCCCCACGTACTTAAAATTCTCAACTTGCTTTAAAATCTGTCCTAGTAGAATCCTGACATTCTTCGCTTTATCTCGTGTCATCAGCATTGTTTCACTCTTGCCACTTCCAAACACCAGACCATATTCTCCTGCCACCACACTCCACACATCAACTTGAGATTGCACCTCCTCCCTAAAACAAGTTGGTTTCTCCTTTTGCTTAGGTAAGGGAATTGAGGATCTTAGATTACCATGAACTAAAGTTCCAAATTTGGATTGATCTGCCTTTTAAGTACATAGTATAAATATACTAGTGCAATCAAATGGTGGTGAGATGAATTGTACCTAGTGAGTACCTCTTGAAGCTTACAAGCTTCAGAAAGTAAGCTGTACTAATTGCAATTGGTCTAAATCCAGCCATCCAGATATTGCAGATGATTTTTCAAACGGGACATTACTCCAATTTTACCTCTTTTTCAATGTAGACCATGAGATAAGTAATACGGTAACTAAAAAGATAATAATTTGCAAAGGGACAAATCTGTATAGATCCCATAAAAATTAAAGGCATAATAAGTAGCCCTAAGCCTAACAAACACAATTTTTATGGCAAGCTGTAAACATGAAAATGTGTTTGTCTTTGCTATGGTCCAGCAGAAATCAATAAAAAAAATTATGGTTATTTTGTTTATAATTTCTTCTTTTAGGCCTATATGGATTGTTGTTAATTTTTCCTTTGTAAACTTTCAGTTTGAAAAAGATTTTTGAATAGAAGTCAAAATATCACAAATAAATGTTGATAAAGAGCAGTGTCATGTCCAAGAAATAAATAATAAAAAATAACTATAATTATAATAATAATAATAATAATAATAATAATAATAATAATAATAATAATAATAATAATAATAATAAATAATAAATAATAATACCTGCTAATGTTATACTAGTTTCTTTTATCTAATCAATACCACTTGCATGTCATGTTTGTTTTTATTTTCAACACTTTTTTGCCATTAAAAAGGCAATGGATGATAATTAATTAATAATAAACAACATAGTAGGCTCACACCCTATATTGTTAGTGTGTACTGTGTAGAGTCCCAGCGCCAATGGCTGGTTTGGCTGGCATTGTTTCGTCTTGACCAATGCAATGACATACAGAAAGATTGGTGTAGGCCTACTGTAACCAAAGTTTCATGCTAGGACAACAATGTAAAAGCCATAGCTAACTAGAATGTTTTTGACAGAGATGGGCAACACTGTGGACAAGCAGCCACTGGTGTTGGGATTAAACCATGCTCGATACTCTTACTCTCCACTTGTAACCTATGCGGTTCAAATAAAATGCTTTTATAAACCCAATTTTACAACTTTATTGATGTTCTAGGCTGGAGTTTACTGAGTCAGCACAGCTTTGCCAACCCGATCCAGAGTATGCTGCACTTGGATATGACCGGTGACGGTGTTCGAGAGTTGGTCATCCTGACTTCGAGAGGTGTTCACGTATTACAACACAAGCCAGAGTATGTGCGCGAGAAATTTTTGCAAATGTTAAAGAAATTGAAGTTTCATGATGATTGCTCAATAGATTTGAAAATTATTGCAGAAGACGTTACGTGAAAGTGTACATTAATTTGTAACACATTCATACTACACACTATTTGCTTGTACATCCATTACCATTAAATAAGATCTAAATAATGTTTCTTAACCGATATTAATGAATAATAACTAATCTTTAGCTTACATAGGGATATAATAAATATTATTGATCATGATCTAGGCCCTAATACAACAATCACTTTAGACCCATACCATAACAAAATGTTTTGATTTTTCAACATTATAAACAATTCATAATTAAACGAGTGAGCGCAGTGAACGGAGTGATCTCCATTCGACTTAAACGGCTCTTATTCTGTTATTCTGCGTGCGTGTGTGAACGTTGAAAATCAGCCGAATCGCTGAACAGATTGCGCTGAAATTTTAAACAGACATCCGGTACGAGTTTATTGAGAACTGCTGACAAAATCAGGTAGATCCATTGCAATTAAAACCTACAAGAAATAATAAATTGAAAAATAGGCTTCCAATGTTTAGAAATTATTTTAACGACTACGGTTTAGATTTTGAAAAGATATATTTTGTTTGAAATTTACCTGGCTGTGAAATGCCGTGTCCATGCAAGGTCTGTCGAATGTTGCACGTCAAGGTACCCCCAAATTCAGCTCGTAGATTGAGTAAACCTTGCAATATTTTCACGTATTTCGTACTGGCTATGTTTTCCTTGGTATTGTCACAGATGATGGACTACACTGCGTTATTTGCATTTCAAAACATGTTTAATAATTTTTAAAATACAATCCAGAAATTACAAAATCTTTCCCGACCAGGAGATTGAATCCACGTCTCCCATATTTCGGCTATAAGGGCGCTTTAGCCAACTAGATTCGGGAAACGCCAAAGTCGTTGTTAGACGAGTGAGCGAGTCATGTGTTGAGTACCCGGGAACATTTGCATTTAAGATTGATAATTCAATTCATATAAATATTAGTTTTTTAAGTTTAGTTGGTATTCGAGCGCGTCAACTGTAAGGCCATAATGCGCCTCTCTAGCCAATGATAGGCTAGGGAGGCCTAAGGTAGGGGGAAGAAAAGTAATGTTATGGGGTACTCAACACATGGCTCACTCACTCGTTTAACAACGACTTTGGCGTTTCTCTAGTACTACATCTGTGCCATGTACTGGATCAAAATGAAATAAAGATTATGAAAGATTTATGTTTGTTTGGTCAGTTCAAAAGCAAGTGATTTGTTGCAGTTACTGTTCTTCCATCCATTGAAATCTATAAAGCACCAACAATTCAGAAGTTCAAGTAATAAAATTGAGAGATAATAAAAAAAATCATTATAATTATTATTCATTGTTTAAATCTCGAAAATCATTTATCTAAAGTCATAATCGATATTTAAATTTTTAATAATAATATATATAATAATAAATAATAATAATCCCATATTTGCTATAATACAGACAATGGAGGGGAGATGGCAAAATGGGAAGGAAATGCACATTGTGTTTTTGGATATGGAGAAGGCATACGATCGCCTGCCTAGAGAGAAAGTATGGGAGTGTCTAGAGATAAAAGGAGTGGGAAGAGGTTTAATAGACAGGATACAAAGTACATATCAAAGGAGTGAAAGTTGTGTACAGACAGATATGGGTAGGTCAGAATGGTTCCAAGTAAATGAGGGCTTGCGACAAGGTAGTGTGCTATCTCCAACACTCTTTACTGTTGTAATGGATGAAATTATAAGAAGAGTGGAACCAAATACAGATGGAAGGGACACAAGAACATTAGTGTTTGCGGACGATGTGTTGATTTGGGGTGAGAGTGCCAGAGAAGTGCAGGAGAAGGTGGACAGATGGAACGAAGTTACTACAGAGTTTGGTCTAAAAATCAATCAGAAAAAGAGTGAATGTTTGCGTATGCAAAAGAAGACAAAGGGCAGGCCTAGAGACATGGAAAATATTGTACTACGTGGGGAAGTCTTAGAAGAAAAAGAAGAATTTAAATATTTGGGAAGTATATTGACAAAAGATGCAAAAGTGTGTAGGGAAGTGTCATCTAGAGTGCAAAAAGCAGAAGGGTTTTACCAATTGGTGAGAAAGTTACCCTATGGAATGAGTTGTTCCCACAAAAATGTAAAATTTTGCTGTATATAAGGCATATTTTGTACCTATACTAACATATGGGGCAGTAACATGGGCAGTGGGAACAAAAGAAGAGAGTCAGCTGGAAGCAGCAGAAATGAAGTTTTTAAGAAGTATTAAGGGAGTTACAAAGATGGACAAGATAAGAAGTAATGAAATAAGAAAAGAACTGGGATTGGAGAGATTGAAGTTTAAGCTAGGAAGAGAACGTCTAAGATGGTTTGGACATATGAAAAGGATGGGCAGAGAGAGGATTCCAAGACGAGAATTTGAAGCGGCAGAGGAGGGGAAAAGAAGAGTAGGAAGGCCAAGAGAAAAATGGGAACGATTAATTCAAGAAGACGTTGGAAAACGGAATGAAGTGTGGGAGCATGTGGCAAGAGTAAAGCTGTGGGAGGACAGAAGAGAGTGGAGTAAATTGGTGGAGAGGAAGGAGTTAGATGATATGGAAGAAACACTGAGTCTGGCAAGCTTAGTATCTACAGTTTCATGCCCTTGATAATGGTGGAAAACCACCACTCAACCCGACATAGTTGGAACTGAGTTATGATGATTATTATTATAATAATAATAATAATCAAACACCCGGTTCCAACATAAGTCAGGTCGGGGGGTGACGTATCACATGTTTCTCGGGCTGTGGACTTTCAGTGTTTGCTAGCCAGGCTCAACACCTCCTCATCTACTTCGATGTCTTCTATGACAGGCATTTCTACCAGTTCTCTCCATTTCTTTCTATCCTCCCAGAGTCTTTCTTCATTAATTCTTTCCCATGATTTCCCTCTTTCTTCAACGTTCCATTTTATTTGGTCCCTTCATCTATCTCTTGGACGTCCAACCTTTCTTACTCCCCCCCCATGTGCATTCAAATTCTCTTCTTGTTATTCTATCTTGTTTCATTCTTCGTACGTGCCCATACCATCGAAGTCTTTCTCTTCCTATTTTATTTCGTAAACTTTCCACTCCTAGTTTGTTTCTTATTGTTTTGCTCCGTACCTTGTCTATTTTTGTTAAGGCTACAGAACTTCTCAAAAATTTCATCTCTGCTGCTTGTAATCTGCTGTCTTCCTTTCCTCCTATTGTCCATGTCACTGATGCATATGATATTATATTATATATTATTATATCTGGAAAATTGCCTACATCACGCCAATTCTGAAGCCTGAGAAAGACGCCTCTGACCCTGCCAGCTACCGTCCAATTGCCCTCACAAGCGCCCTTGCAAAGACAGCTGAAAAAATAGTCAATGCACGCTTGGAGTATTACCTCGAAAGCAACTACATCATCGCCGAAGACCAGGCAGGCTTTCGACAACACCGAGGCACCACAGACCAAGTCGCCTACTGTGCGCAGACAGTCAAGGAGTTTCAGCAAAGGTGAAAGCACACTGGCTGTCTCCATCAACCTCTCTGGGGCCTTCGACTCCACCGACCGGTCATGGGCAGTCAAGCAGATGATCAAAGATGAAGTACCAAATAACATTGTCAGATGGCTCCATGACTTCATTAACAAGAGGCGTATCAAGGTGGTCCACAAAGGCGCCCACAGCAAAACACGTAAGACGCGAGCCGGAGTGGCTCAAGGCACAATCACGGCGCCAACCGTCTTCAAAATTGCAATCAATGGACTCATCAAACTCTTGAATCGCATACCTGGCCTTGTCGTCAAAGTTTTTGCCGACGACTTTGTCATCATCTTCACAGGAAAATGCAAGACTGGAACAAAAAATGGGCCACGCCATGACGATAGCTGCAGGCTGGATCAAAGTGCACGGCTTTAAGATAAACTGCAGCAAAACCATCTGCACCTACTTCACGATGAGTCACAATCCCTTCAAGTTCAACATAACTCTTGATGGCAAACAGATTAAACAGACAGATGAGATGGAGTACCTCGGCGTGACCTTCGACAAAAAAATGACCGGCAAGATCCACTTTGAAAAGGCAGCAGAGAAGGGTCAAAAACGACTACGACTCCTTCAAAGGGTAGCCGGTGTGTCCTGTGGCGCAAAACTAGACACTCTGGCGCTGACATACAAAACGTACATCAGACCAGCCATTGAGTACGGCACCGAAGTCTTCCCCACCGCTGCCGCAACGCACGCCAGCCATGTCGACAAGAGTCCAAAATCGAGCCCTTCGCCTGATCACGGGAGCAGTGAAAACCACCCCAATTATCGCCATGGAGTGGTTCAGCCAAATTGAGCCTCTACAGCTAAGAAGAGAGCAGCGCGCTGTCCAACTGCACGAAAAACTGGGGCGCCTAAACCCAACAAATGGCTCAACTACCCAACCTCAAAAGTCAAGGTGCACACTAACTTTGCTGAAACAGTCCACCAACTGAAGAGTAAAAACTGTCCTATCCTCCTAGAAGCATCACGTGCACCACTTGACGTACCACTCCCAGAGCTTCTGCCGGACAAGTCCAATCAGCTCGCCCCGGGAACAAAAATTGACGGCATCGAGAAGAAAGATGACCATGACCACAAAGAACTGAAAAAGCTTGCCGAGGAGCACCTGAAGAAGCACTTTCCTCTTCAAGAGTGGGTGCATATCTTCACGGACGGCTCCTACGACTCGGTTACAAACAGAACGGGCTATGGCACCCACTGCATCTTCTTCGAAGAAGCCACTCGAATGGGAGCCGGTGAAACATACTTCGACGCCGAGGTTGCCGCCATCGCCAGGGCGGCCGAAAAAATCGCCGAGACCCCCGCCTTGCCCCTCAACAAGACAAAATTTGTCATCCTAAGCGACAGTGTCTCGGCCATCCAATTTATCACCCAAGCAGCAAACCTCCATCCAAAATCGCTGCTTTTCAAAAACTCCCTTGCCAGCCTCCGTCAGCAAAACAAACTACATATTAGAGACTCAATGGATCCCTAGCCACTGCAAGATCATGGGGAATGAAAAGGCTGACTTCTTGGCATAAAGTGCCACAAAAGCACTGCAACCACCAGCAGTGCCTCTCTCCTTCAAAAATGTCAAAACTAAGATCAAATCAACCACAAAAAAGATCTTTATGAACACCACAGAAGAGACTTCACGACTAAAGAACTGGTGGATCGAGATCAAGAAAGAACCAGACAAAGACTGGTCGAGAAAGACGGCCACCGCCCATTTCCGGCTTGCAACCGGTCACGACGTCTTGCAACACCACCTGCACCGTTTTAATATTAACATCGAACCGGCCACCTGTAAACTTTGTAATTTAGAAGACCAAGACAGAGCGCATCTCTTTAGATGCGCCGCCCTCAAGAGTGACATTGACTCCCTGCTCGATGAACTGAGCAGGATAGAAAAGGAGGCAGTCTTATATTGGATAGCAAGACAGAAGAATGGCTAAAGAGGCCAACTTCGCACAAGAAAGAAAAAAAAATATTATTGGGAGGAAATACATTTTGTACAATTAATAATACAATTACAATTAATAATTAGTAACAATTGCTCAAAGCATATTTCTCATGCAATGAAACACTGTGCCAATACAGCATTTTAAACATCGACAAACAGACTGAAGAATCAATCATGAGAGAAGACAATAACTCGGCTAGCCAGTATGTGCAAAACACGAGCCGGCACTTGATGCTGTGCCTGCGAGATCTTTTTTGCACGATAGCCAAGTTTATTGCTCTAACGCAGGGGTCGGCAACCTTTTGCAACGTGTGTGCCAAAATGATGTTAAAATTTTTAACTATATTGTTCACGTGCCAGTACAAATTTTATGAAGAAAAAATGTTAATTTGTTGTTATTCAGGAAACACTAAAAATAAACATTGCAATACTCCCACTACAACTACTTACTACATCATTAATACTACTTTTACACTTTTGATCTTTCAAATGCGTTAAAAAAAAAAAATGTTATATTACAAAGCTAAATTAGAAATTGAAAAAAATATTTTGTACATGTTCTGCTATTCACCTACATTTGTTTTGTGCTGATCTCGTCCATCGTAGATTGTTGAAGGCCTCGCTAGTGACTTCCCTAGTGCTGTTTATTTGCATTGAGTTTTTGCAAGTCGGGAGAGTAGTCCGTGACTTTTAGTTTTATGAAAACTCGCAGTAGTTTAGTGAGTTGGCTGCGTACAGCTCCAAGAATATTTTTCATGTGTGAAAACACTTGCTCACATGTATAGCTAGAGCCGAATGCTGACATAAGAGCAAATGCGACTTTCTTCATCGAGTTGAACTTCGAAGATAATGAGGTCCAACAGGCAGATATTATATCATGTGTTCTTATGACCCACGGTTTCTACATTTAGCAATGCTTTGAATTTATCAACCCCGAGATCGGAAGATTGAAACTCAACTAGTTCCATACCATTTCTAGATTTTCAACGTCCATCCACTCAAAATAACTTACCTCCAGGTGGTGAGTGTGAAGCATAGTCGGGGTAAAACATTTGACGACCTGCTAGTTAATAAAACTTATATTATCTAGGCTAGTCTACTCAAATAAAATTCAGATTTATAACAAGAAATAGTACCAATCTAATGTTTGTCATGAGATTTTAAAATTTTATATCTGGCCAAGGCGCGTGCCACAAGGAATAGCTTGGCGTGCCACTACGTGGCACTCGTGCCATAGGTTGCCGACCTCTGCTCTAACGTCTAAATATCTGATGGAAGGGGGGGGGGGCTTCACCCTGGCATTATGTTGCCAAACAACTAGTGCTTTGTGTCCGTAGGCCCTACATGTCCGACACCAAGCTAATGACCTGGAATAATGCCAATGTTACTAACCCCCCCCTCCCCCCCCCCACACACAAAAAACAACCTAGAATTTAGGCCAGCCCAATGATATCCTTTATAAATCATTTTTTTTTTTTACTGAATAGGATAGATGTTAAATAATTAAATTAAATAAATCGATATTTAAAAAAAAAAAATCGATGTTGAAATCCTTCGAGATTTTGCAAAGTTTGTTTTTGATATAAAAAATTATGAAAAAACATGTCAACTTTGCGGATATGTTGGCCAATAAATGATAAAATCTCGGGTCGAAAAACATGTACTTATGGGTAGGGACCCTGAGAAATAACAAAAAAAAAGTTTTCATTTTGTTATAAGAAATCTTCAATTTTAGTACATAAACTCAAGGTAAAGGCATCATTTTGTCATAAAAAATAGCACAGCAATAGCTACTCTTCAGCGAAATGAACCAGTATTACACATAAACGAGTAGTTAGGCCATATAAACCTAACTTTTTTTAGAATTAGCTAGGCGCTTTCGATAATAAATTTTTTAACTGCAATGGTGCAAACTAGGATACTTTACAATAAAAATAATAATATTGATTTCAATGTCCAATTGTCAAATTATTTGCATATTTTTGGATGAGCGTAGCGAGCGAAGCGAAAACTTCAATTTCACTGACCCCTCAAAAAATTTAGCTCCAATGTTTTTTTGTGTGTTTGTTTGTTTGTTTTTTTTTTTGTTTGTTTTTTTGTCTGTTTGTTCGCACGATTCCGGGCAAACGGCATAAGCGATCTTGATGAAAATTTGACAGGACCTTCAAAATCTCTGAACTTAGACGTGCCACGTTTTTGGGTTCAATCGGAGAAATATTTCTCATGAATATCGCACTTTTACGATTTTTTTCGATTTTTAGTGCGATATTTTCGTGACATTTGGGCCGATTCTGACCAAACGGGTGGGGCTACAACATTCATATTTCACATGGACATTAAGGTTATGGTGATGTAGTACCTTTTGAAGGAAAAAGTTGAAAAAGTGAGCCAGAATTCATAGAATAAAGGTTTGATATGAGTTTTTTTGAGGTTTATAATAACCATTAACAAGTAACATTTGAAACTCGACAACAATCACCTACAATGCATTCACAAAGCACTTGCAAAGGAAAAGTGGTCCCACGCAAACTAAAAACTTACAAAAACGCTCATCCATCAACGCGGCGGGACTTTAGCGTTTTCCTAGTATACCTAAAATTGCAGAATAATAGAGAAAAGTTCCCGATTTTGCTCTAATTTAGCATAAAAACGTGATTATTGCTTTATTTCGCTACTAAAGAATAAAACAGACATATTTAGCATCATTTAGGGAAAAAAGTCATTCACGAAATTTTGGGGTCCCTACTTTTATGGGACATTGTCCATAGCTATCCCATCTGAGGCCAGAATACTCTGTCCAACAGTTAGGTGTAACCTAACAACTAATTGAGAATTGGGTAATTTCTCCAGTAGGTAGTACTTCAATACCCATATGAGTGAGAAACTATGTAGGTTCCGACTGTAAATTTACAATATTTCACTTGCAAGTCAACACCAACTAAAGTATGGAATTGATTCATAGCTGGACAAAAAAATTCAAAATCTGGTGAATACACTAGTAACCCAATGTGTGTAATAAACTAATAATGTGTTACCAGATCCTTCTTAACAAATTCCTTTCTTTTCTCAGCCTTCTAATTTTCAATTATTAATAATAATCCACAAGCTTTAACCCTCACACTTTTCAACCACATAGATGGACAAGAGTGGTAAATCTTATTGTTGAGCTACACTAGGGAAACGCCAAAGTCGTTGATAGACGAGTGAGGAGCCATGTGTAGAGCACCCGGGAACATCCCTTTTCCTCCCCTATACCTAAGACTGAATCTAGCCCAGTATGGGGAATGATACCCGGTATTCAACACATGGCTCACTCACTCGTCTATCAACGACTTTGGCGTTTCCTTAGTCTAGTTGGCTAAGGCGCCCTTATACCCGGAATGTGGGAGACCTGGGTTCAATCCCCTGGTCGGAAAAGATTTTGTAGTTTATGGATTGTGTTTTAAAAAATATAAAACATGTTTTGAAATGCATATAACGCAGTTTAGTCTACATCAACTGTGTCAATACTATGGAAAACATAGCCAGCAAGGTTTACTCAATCTCCCAGCGGAATTTGGGGATACCTTGAGCGTGCAAATTTCGATACTCTTTGGTCACTGCATAACTGCATTACAAATATTTTTTCCACTGCCTCCATCGCAAGCGAGTAACATCTAAGAAGCAGTGATTTTTTCAAAAGTGAAACCATTGTTGTTAAAAGAATTCCTACACATGTTAGGCCTATTTTTCAGTTTATGATTTCTTGTAGCTTTAATTAAATCGAAATGGATTGCTGCTCATTTTGTTAGCAGTTCTAAGTTACCTGGTCACGAATGTTTGTTTAAAATTTCAGCTCAATCTATTTGGCCGTTCGGCCGTATGGGACCGGACATACAGACACAGTCACGACGAGACCTGATCAAGTGGCGTTATAAATCCTCATTCGCTTCGCTCACTCGTCTAACAATGGAATTGGTTCTTACTTCTTAGCCATCCAAAAAATTTAAAACTTTTACTTGTAATCAGGTGAATAGTAGTAATCCAATGTGTGCATTATGTTTGAATAGCATTGGAATATTAAATTTTGTAACTGTTTCTATTGTGTTGGTACAGTAATCAAATGAAATAATCTTTTTTGTAGCTCAAAAGCTATCTCTTCCATTTAGCAGTTATGGTACACTACATACATTAAATACATATAGCTGTATAGCAGCTTACAAAGATGAAGTATAAAACATTACACTAAGTTAAGCCTACAAGTTGCTCACCATATAATTTTTTGAATTCTTTAACATGCTTTCATTGTTTTGCCTTCTTGATATTTATAGGTAGGCAATTGTACTGACATATACGTACCTTGTATAAAATTACTAGGAAGCTTCGCAAACGCTTTTTCAGGCGCGTTGTTGGATGAGCGTAATTTTTTTAAAATGAAAAAAGCGTAAAATTGCGATTTTATGTGAAATAATTTTTTGATTACGCTCAAATTTACCACGAATATATAAATTCATAAAATTAAGGTTCTGTGAAAAAAACATAACAATTGGATAAAACATGTAGGCCTAGGTGTTATAAGTCAAAGAAATTTAAAAAATCGGAAAAAAATCTAAAAATTACGATTTCATGAGAAATAATTTTTTGATTGCGGTCAAATTTCACAAGAATATATCAATTCATAAAATTAAGGTTTTATGAAAAAATCATAACAATCGGATGAAGCATGTAGGTGTTATAAGTCGAAGAAATTTTAAAAAATTAAAAAAAAAATTGTAAAATTGCGATTTTCATGAGAAATAATTTTTCGATTGCGCTCAAAAACGTGGCAGTTCTAAGTTCAGAGATTTCGAAGGCCTCCAGAAAATTTCATCGCAATGGAAGACTCACCAGTTTTAAATATTAGCGCTGGTGTTCAGAATCAGTACACATTCACTTAAAAACACCATCGTCGTTGTTTATAACAACCCAAAGTAAATACTTTATATTCCACAGAGGTACAAAGTTTTACGTTTACTCTTTCCCGCGCTTTTACTGTGAAAAGATGTGTGACGTCATAACCTTAAAGACATTGTTGGTTATGAATGAAATTGACCACGGTCTTCTAGATCACGAAGCAAAATTCACCGCTCGGCCGTTTACCAGCTCATGTTAAAACGATAGTCCATTGTTGACATTTTCTTTATAAATATTATCATAAAACAATTAATCGTTAAAAATGTATACACAAATGTGCAAATGTTCTACCTTGGTATACAAATAATTGTTTATTAGTATTTCTTAATCATACTACATACAAATTTTATTCCAAAAGTGCTTTCTAGAAGTAAGATAATCATCAAAAATGCTGTTTTTTCAATGAGCACTCAGTGATTGGTTGTAGGGTCATGGTAGGGTTGACGTATTATTCTGTTTTTCCCGCCATTATTTTACGCTAAAACTTTAAACTCACTTTTATGACTGAAAATATTTTTTTAATTACGAAAATTTTATATTTATGTAATCAGAAACTGGCCCTGAATATAATAGAATAATAAAAAATACTATGCGAGTCTTCCCTATTGGAGTATCAGTTTAGCCGGAATCGTGTGGACAAACACACAAAAATACAGGAAAAAAAGGGAAAAAACAATCCGGATTTTTTTTCTTCAGTGTAGTAGAATGGAATCTTCGCTTTGCTCGCTACGCTCATCCAATAAAATATAACTAGTATAAGTAACCTTGGTAACCAAAGCAGATCTAGGTGCCCGTCAGGGCGCCGCAGCCAAGCTGCGGTGCACTACACACTCAGGCACCTTATACAGCAAGCAGAGTTGGGGTGATTTCGAGGTGTCACCCAGCCGTCATGAAATGTGATATAACTTAAAGGCATTGTCCGAGTTTCCAACAAGTATCTTTTAAATAACTCTTAACATTATATAAGAAAGGAATGTATTTGCAAAAAATGCCTATTGGTGGTGCTGTGGGTCGTATGGGGCTTTCTTTTCAACCCGCGCAAAATAGTTTTGACGTCAGTGCTGGGCACGGTCCTCGCTCTTGCTACCTGCTACGGAGCGAGCTCAGTGTTGGACGTTCGAACTCTTTAGTTTGCCGTTTAGTTTTGTAAATGAGAATTGTAGTTTCATATCATACGTGTTTTATATTTATATTTATACCAGCGCTGATCATCGTTTATGTTACGTGATTTTAGTTATTAGCACTAGTATTTTAATTTGACATTTTGAGCGAGTTTTTAGTGGCAATGTTTAACTTTGTGTCAGCCTGAGTAGTTGCAAGCTGTAACTTGTAATAATTACATATTTACATTCAAAACTACTATTTCGTGTTTTATAACTCAAACTGTGACTCGCGTGTGAATAGTTACATATCTGTGCTCAGGGCCAACGTAAGCGAGATTACATTTGGCCGCCCCCAGTGGTGTCATCCAAAAATTATTTAAAGGTAAACGATATTTGAAAAATAAATTACACCATACTACAGTTATTTTGTCATGTTTCAACTGAAAAATGGCAAGTCAGGGGATTTCAGTTTTGTTTATGAAGGATATACACTAAGTAGATTTTGGACGTAAAAAAATGTCAATTATTGATTGCCTAACTAAACCACCATGTGTATAAAAGAAAGTTTTGCACAATAATAAAGACATTTTTGAAATAACTTAAATTTATAACTCAAAAACTAAAACTAAACTTCCTGCACTCGGATCTAAAAACTTTTAAAATGCACGTTAAGTTAAATATGTTACCCCCCACCCCCACCCCCGGTTCCTACGCCACTGCTGGACAGATAAAACGACACGAGGGCGGAGAGTGGTAGCTATACTCCCCACTCGGCACTAGTTTCGGAAAGAATATTATTACTCTCGTAATGATTAACTTAAGTCAAACAATATTATGGAAATCAATCCAGAAATTAAAAAATCCATCTCTGCGGGGTAAATCAATTACACCTACGGCAGTGTTTACCAATTAATGAAATTGAGAAAGTCAAACAATAAACCATTGAAAATGTGAAATCTGAGCTTCCATGATCTGATTGAGTCTTTTGGCCGCCTTTTGCGTTCGAGAGGTGACAATACGGGAGTACAGATTCATGTGAAACGTCAATGTTTGGTAAAGTGCTGAATGTTACCTTTTTACGTTACACTATAAAAACTTTAATTTAGTTAGTATTCAGAAACAGTGGTATTTATCTTGGTCTTTCAACATGTAAAATCGGTTATTAAAAATATCAGGGCGGCAATGCCAACCCTAGGAAATTGTGCCGCCGTAAGCGGCCGCTTACGGCACAGCAGAGAGCTTGAGCGAGGCCTTCCTCGGCTGGAGCCAGCCTAGCAGGTAGCCCTGCAGTGACGTCACCATAGGCGGCCTACGCGCTGTGCAGGGCTTTAGTAAAAGCGTGATTATTTGAGTTCCATAAGTCTCAGCGACCTGGATTTTGTTGTATTGTTCTTGAATTGAATCAAGGCACCTTCTGAGGAGCTTGTTATGCAAACCGAGACAATTCCTTTAACAACTATCAAAATCAAGGGGATTTGGGTACCTGACAACACATGCCAAATTTGGTTGGTGTACGAACATTCCTTGGTGAAAAAATTACTTGAAACATGCTCAAAATCACTTTAAGGATGTTAGTTACTGACTAGAGAAACGCCAAAGTCGTTGTTAAACGAGTGAGTGAGCCATGTGTTGAGTACCCGATTATATTTCTTTTCTTCCCCCTACCTTAGGCCTACCTAGCCTATCATAGGCTAGAGAGGCGCATTATGACCTTACAGTTGACGCGCCCGTCCCCGTATACCAACTAAACTTTAAAAAACTATTATTTATACGAATATAATTATCAAACTTAAATGCAAATGTTCCCGGGTACTCACCACATGACTCGCTCACTCGTCTAACTACGACTTTGGCGTTTCCCTAGTCTAGTTGGCTAAGGCGCCCTTGTAGCCGAAATGTGAAAGAAGTGGGTTCAATCCCCTGGTCGGGAAAGATTTTGTAATTTCTTGATTGTATTTCAAAAATAATTAAACATGTTTTGAAATGCATATAACGCTGTGTAGTCCATCATCTGTGGCAATAGGGCCTACTATGGTAAACATAGCCAGTACGAAATACGTGAAAATATTGCAAGGTTTACTCAATCTACGAGCGGAATTTGGGGGTACCTTGACGTGCAACATTCGACAGACCTTGCATGGGCACGGCATTTCACGGCCAGGCGAAAAACAAACAAAAAATATCTTTTTCAAAATCTAAAACATTGTCGTTAAAATAATTTCTAAACATTGGAAGTCTATTTTTCAGTTTATTATTTCTTGTAGGTTTAAATCGCAATGAATCTTGCTGATTTTGTTAGCAGTTCTCAATAAACTCGTACCGGTTGTCTGTTTAAAATTTCAGCGCAATCTGTTCAGCGATTCGGCTGATTTTCAACGTACACACACACACGCACGCAGAAAAACAATAAGGGCCGTTTAAGTCGAATGGAAATCACTACGTTCGCTACGCTCACTCGTTCAACTACTGTCTAATTCGTCAGTTTCAATTGCCCAGCGATTCTGATCAAATGGGTGGTGCTACAACGTTCATATTTTACATGGACATTAAGGTAATAGTGATGTAGTTCCTTTTGAAAGAAAAAGTTGAAAAGTTTGCTGGAAGGCTTCCAAATAAAGGTTTTAATATAAGCCTTATACAGGCATACAATCAACAAGTAACTATAGTTACTTGACAATGATCGCCTACATTGTTTACAAAACCCATGTCTTTGGGAGACTTGATATTTTACATTCTATTGTTAATTGATTGGCAATTTCATAGCAATTAAATCCAGGGTGCGAATTAACGACTTTGCAGAGGGGGGGATGGCTGAGAATAGTAGTTTCGTTGGCAAACCGGGGTCTGGGGCAAAGCCCCAGCCGCCGGAGGCGAAATTTTTTTGGGGTATTATTGCCCTTTAGATGGCCTTAGAAGCGATCTGAGGAAAATATTTGGGGGTATTATTGCCCTCAAGATGGTATTAGAAGCGATCTGAGGTATTATTTTGAAAGGAATATGTGTAAATTGACGCATTATTTATTAACATTACGAGATAAAGTCACTTGATATGTTATGAGATGAGATGGGAATCCAGAGGTGGGGATTTAGCCATCCCCGGCAGGGATACCTTTCAGTAAAACAGAGCCAGGGATGAAACTACCAGAGGGGGGGAAATCCCCCCCATCCCCCCCCGTCAATTCGCACCCTGATTAAATCGACTTTGATAAAATGATTATATTTTAACAAATAATTTTGCAATGGAACTTGAAAAAGTAATGAGATCCCACACATAACAAAAACTTGTAAAAATACAGCCAAACCTTACACACTGAAAAAAAATGAGATCTAAAAAAGGTCCAAGCTCATCTACCCTTCCACATTTGTGCATTCTTAATTCATTAACGTACAATGTCCCGTAACAACATCCTAGAAAAGCTTTGCAAAATAGAATTTGCATGACCATTATGTTTAAATTATTTAGAAAAAAAAGAATTTGGATGAACTATTATGTCTAAATTAATAGTAGTTGCAAATTCTATTTTGCCAAGCTTTTCTAGGATGTTGTTATGGGACACTGTATGTTTATGAATTAAGAATGTGCAAATTGTGGAAGGGTAGATGAGCTTGGCCCTTTTTTAGATCTCATTTCCTTTGAGTGTGTAAGGTTTGGCTGTATTTTTAAAAGTTTTTGTTATGTGTGGGTTAGTTTTAATGCAAAATTAGTTGTAATTAATTATAGACAATAATAACTGTGAATTATCATTATAATTACAAATTTTTCCTGGATGTGTTCTCCATGCTGTTTGTGTTTGGACTTGTGGCCAGATTGTTTAGCAAACTTCTGCCGGCAATGGTTTCCCCTCCAGTGCAGCAATAATGTTCTGTGCCGTCAGAACTGCCATGTCAGTCCGAGCGCGAGTTGTTGCACTACCGATGTGAGGCAGCACCACTGGAAGAAGCGTTAGTTTCTCGATTTAATTAATGTTCAGTTGGTCAGTTCGAAGGCAGCAGAATCGTTGCAGTACCCGGTATTGTCCCAATCTATTCAGATCTATAATGCACCAATAATCCAGAAGTTATAAAGTTAACCGTCTCGACTCTCGGTAGCTTAGTGGTAGAGCACCCGACCATCAATCGGGAGACCGGGTTTTGATACCCCACTGAGATGGATTTTTAAATTTCTGGATTATTATTTTATTGGATGTATTTCATACAAACTCGGTCAAAACCGGAGCTAACATCTTGTACGGACTTACGTCAAGTACTTTTTTTAATCATTATTATTATTATTATTATTATTATTATTATTATTATTATTATTATTATTATTATTATTATTTTATTGGATGTATTTCATACAAACTTGGTTAAAACCGGAGCTTACATGTTGTACGGACTTATGTCAGTACTTCCATGTGTACCTATTACATACATTATTACTTTTGTCTTAACTCTAACTAAAATAAGTCATTTATAAATTGTAATATTGTTTGTAGATGATGTTTTCTTTCTGCTGCGTACGGTCGTGGCCGATTTCTCGTCGCCATCCTAGCATTTGCTCTTCGGACTATGGGAAACCACGAAAACCATGTCAGGATGGAAGCTGTCTCGAAATCTCGAAGTATCATTCTTAGTTTAGAAATTTACGAACTATTCTACACGTGTTGAGTATTACTGCCTTTTGAGTCTCGATGTATACATTGGGTTGAAGATCTAGTTGTTTAATGCTTTCATGTAGCTTCTTCGGTATGATGCCGTTGGCTGATATAATGAATGGGATTGTATTTACCTTTTTCTGTTTCCACATCTTCTTGATCTCAATTGCAAGTTCACTATACTTGTCAATTTTTTTCTTCCACGTGGTCTCGACGTTATGGCACATTGGGATAGCAACGTCGATAAGGGTAGTTTCTTGTTTCTTCTTGTCAATTATTATTAAATCCGGTCTGTTGTGATGTATCGTTTGGTCTGTTTTAACTGTGCGGTCGTAATATAATTTGTAATCTTTACTATCTAGTACTTTCTCTGGTTTGTATTTGTAGTAAGGTGTGTGTGTGTCAATGAGGTTGTACTTGATTGCTAGTTTTTGATGAATAATGTTAGCTACTTGGTTATGTCTGTAGAGGTAATCTGTTTGACATAGTGACTTGCACCCGGATATGATGTGTTCGATTGTTTCACCCTTTACACTACATTTTCTACATTGATCGTTTACTGTCGCATCTTGTATTATGTATTTTTTTATAATTGTTCGTCGCAATCACTCTGTCTTGAATAGCCATCATAAAACCTTCTGTTTCTCCAAATAGTTCCCCGTTGTTTAACCACCTATTTGATGCTTTAATATCTACGTGACCTTTGTGTAGTTCATCATAATGTCTCTTGTGTAGGGTCTTTTCTGAGAGACGTAACTCTTTTGAAGCGTCAGTTATGAGTTTCCCTTGTAGATTGACATTTTCGTTTGCTAGATTGAGTGGAGTTAATGATTTGTCAGCTAGCACCACAGCCCTATGCAGTGTGGATTGGTTGCTCTTTGTAAAAAAGTATTTTCTTAAAATGTCTATTTGTTTATAATATAAGTTGTTCAGATTAATTAGGCCCCGTCCTCCTTTTTCTCTTGGAAGTGTCAATCTCTCTATTGCTGATTTAGGATGATGTATTCTGTGTTTGGTAAGTGTAGTACGAGTTATATTTCCAACGCGTGGATGTCTGTCTGCGTCCATTTAATGATTCCGAATGAATATGTCAGTACTGGTACAGCATATGTATTTATTGCTGTGATCTTGTTTTTACCGTTTAGTTGCGTCTTGAGGATAGACTTTAGTCGTTTCTTGTATGTATCTATCAATTTTGCTTTCATAACTTTATGTTCAATTCTGGCAGCTTGTGAGAATCCTAAATATTTGTATACATCGTATCGTATGTATTATTATTATTATTATTATTATTATTATTTTTTATATTATTATTATTATTATTATTAACATAAAAAAAATATATTATTATTAGGGGGCATATTATTATTATTATTATTATTATTATTATCATCATTATTTTGAAATTGTACAAGAAAATTATATAATTAATCACAGCTCCATAGAAAGTTAGAAAAGGGCCATCCATGAGGCCCCAGTCACAAATGTCTTAAAGGGGCTAAAAACCCAAAAATTATTTTTTACCACGTGATCTATAGCACTAGGAAAACGCTTAAGTCCCGCCGCGTTGTTGGATGAGCGTATATGGTGCATTGAGCTGCCATGTGTTACGCGGATTTTCTGTTGTTCTGTGAAAAATTCATTACTTAGTCGAAGATTTTTTTTAATTTTATTAAATTAAATAAAAAATTAACTTAATTTTTTAAATTAAACTAAATAAAATAAAAAATTAACTTAATTTTTTAATTAATCGTAATTTTTAAAAAAGAAAAAAATCGTAAAATTGCAATTTTCATAAGAAATAATTATTCGATTGCGCTCAAATTTAACACGAATATATAATTCATGAATTAAGGTTCTGTAAAAAATCATTACAATCGGATAAAGCATGTAGGTGTTATAAGTCGAAGAAATTTTTTAAAAATCGAAAAAAATCGTAAAATTGCGTTTTTTATGAGAAAAAATTTCCCGATTGCGCTCAAAAACGTGGCAGTTCTAAGTTCAGAGATTTCGAAGGCCTCCATAAAATTTCATCGCAATCGGAGTATCGGTTTAGCCGGAATCGTGTTAACAAACACACAAAATACAAAAAAAAAAAAAAAAAAAAAAAAAAACATTCCGGATTTTTTCCTCCAGTGTAGTGAAATGGAATCTTCGCTTCGCTCGCTACGCTCGCTACGCTCATCCAAACAATACTGCACTTAAATGACCGTTTAAAAAATTATATCTTGTAACTGTGATTTGACACCAATTTTTCAATTTTTTTGATCCAGAAATTGGCAAAAATTGGTGTTTTGGAAAATTTCCTAAATCGGCTTTAACCTGCTTCTTTTTTGGTCCACATAGATACTAGAGCATAGTATTAATCTAAAATGCCACTTTATAACATCGTGTCTTGAAACTGTGCCCAAATATACCCTCAAACATGCAAAAATATGCATTCCAAAATCACACCCCATCTATGGTAATCAGCATATTTTGACCCAACTACTTGCCCAAATTACAAAACAAAATATAGAGAATTTACAGAAAAGGCTGTCGAGTACGTCAATAATGGCTAATATTTTTTTGGATTAAAATCCTCCAAGGTCACGGGGCATAAAGATCGTCCCCATGTTATTTCTTATGGGAGATTTTTGCCGATGGGACCTAGCTCGAAAAATGTCATGTTTGACAATTTTTTGGGAGGTCATGGTGGCCCCAATAAATTTTCTGTTAATTGCTAAATTCATTACTAGTTAGCCTGAATGAAATATATTTTTTGAGTTTAGCGGTTAAATACCCCTTTAACTTCTTATGGCTAGAATTTAGGCCTATACTTCTTAAAACCACATTATAAATTAAATTACAATAGAAATTAATTAACAAATAATATAAAAGGAGATAGTAAAGAGTGAACAAATGATGGTGAACAATAGATAGTAAAGGGTGAACACATGATGGTAAACAATAGCTAGGAAAGGGTGAACATTGAACAATGATGGTATGGTACAAATAATATAAAATGAGATAGTAAAGGGTGTACAAAGGATCCAGCATGTTATAACTTGATTTAAAAATGTAAACTTCGAAGTAGTTCCAAATATTAATATTTTTCCATATAAGCGTTAGTTGGTTTTAAGAGTTGACAAACATGCATCGACAGTCGACAGTATAACACACCTAACCGGTACCTAAATTAGATGTGACTTTTTATTATTCACGGTTCATTATTTGCTGTGCCGAATCGGCATAGCATATAGTTACTAGTGATCTGCGGTGGAATCTGCATGTGGGTATATGTGCGTAACAGAACATTAAAACTTTAGGATTTGTATCACAATCTATAAAAGGTGGTACTAAGGTAAGCCAAGAACCAGTATTGTCCCCAGAAAAATATTAATAAAGCGGTATTTTAAAAATTGAATAGTTATCAAATTCAAATTTCATATTTTTCAAATTATTAAAATATAGTAGGCCCAAATTAAAACTTAGAAGATCAAAAGCAAGAGCAAACAAGTTAACATAGTACTATATGTATAATATTAATAGGGAATATTCCACTTCCGCCAAATACTGTCCGAATAGATTTTTTAGAAGAAGTATTTCGTCCCGATTACAAATATGTACTTTGTTTTTTCCGTGAAATAATAATCCAGTGATTTATAGCCGTTTTAAAAGCAGCACTTTTTTAAAGCGGCAAAAACGACTGTGACGTCAGAACTGTGTTGATCCAACGCCGTCTGGATAAACATACATCCAGACCAAAGATGTTGGAATAGTATTATAGTAGGATCGAGATATACATCAAGACGGCGGTGTTTTAAACAAAGCAGCGCCTAGCGTAGCCTACAGTAATGTAAACAGATGGCGGACATTTTACATTTAACGCCTAGCCAGAAAACGAGAAAAGTTGACATTGCAATCAAAAAACAAAACTGAAACAGTCCTAGGTCTAGGCCTAGACTTAGAAAATTATTTATAATACAACAGTCTAGGCCAATCGTTCCTGTAGGATATAGGCATTGGTATGTGAATACTAAAATTACTCACTTGACAAGCCCTAGGCTTAACTTGCCAACCCTAGGCCTGCACGTTCATGTTCTGACACACATCCCGCACAAAAACCTTACTTTGATGACTAATTAAAGCCTATTGTAGATAAAGAATACCATGATAGTCCTAGGCTATGCAAAAACTCAAGACAAAATGCTCGTTATTCTTTATCACAATGATCTCGCGAAATCTCCTGTCACATACGAAAAAAGAAAAACAAAAGACGGTGAAAATGTACATCCCTGTGGAGTTGTTTGCGTTGAGCGGATGGCCGAGCACCGCCGTCTGTATGTAAATATGTACAAATATACGTACATTTAGTTTCCAATTGGCCTTGACTCAACACAGATATGACGTAGTACCGTCCAAAGATGCGCGCACGCTCGTTTTTGGCGCGCAAACTGGGGGACCCATTTAATTCTTGTTTAAATTACTCAAAAAACATTTTTTTAAATAAAAAAAAGTGCAGTGACTATTAAGACATGAATAAGAATTAAAATAAAATATAAAATACTAGGAAAACGCTTAAGTCCCGCCGCGTTGTTGGATGAGCGTAATTGGTGCATTGAGCTGCCATGTGTAACGCGGATTTTCTGTTGTTCTGTGAAAAAATTATTGCTTAGTCGAAGATTTTTTTAAATTAAATAAAATAAAATAAAAAATTAACTTAATTTTTTTAATAAATCGTAATTTAAAAAAAAAAATCGTAAAATTGCAATTTTCATAAGAAATAATTATTCGATTGCGCTCAAATTTAACACGAGTATATAAATTGATGAAATTAAGGTTCTGTGAAAAAATCATTACAATAGGATAAAGCATGTAGGTGTTATAAGTCAAAGAATTGTTTTAAAAAAGAAAAAACCCGTAAAATTTCGATTTTCATGAGAAAATAATTTTTCGATTACGCTCAAATTTCACACGAATATCATAATTCATAAAATTAAGGTTCTGTGAAAAAATCATTACAATCGGATAAAGCGTGTAGGTGTTATAAGTCGAAAAAATTTTTAAAAAATCGAAAAAAATCGTAAAATTGCGTTTTTTATAAGAAAAAATTTCCCGATTGCGCTCAAAAACGTGGCAGTTCTAAGTTCAGAGATTTCGAAGGCCTCCATAAAATTTCATCGCAATTGGAGTATCGGTTTAGCCGGAATCGTGTTAACAAACACACAAAAATACAAAAAAAAAAAAAAAAAAAAAGAAAAAAAACATTCCGGTTTTTTTTCTCCAGTGTAGTGAAATGGAATCTTCGCTTCGCTCGCTACGCTCATCCAATTAGTGGAATATTCCCTATTATTTATTTTATTTATTTATTTAAGCTAATCACCACATAGATATCAATGTTGCAAAATAAAGATGAATACTACTATTATCATTAAAATCAAATAATTTCTGCACTCAATCAACCAGGCACCATCACCAAAAAGGCAAAAAACAGAAAATAATTAATAATTTTAAACATAACTAGGCCTATGCATTTTAGTTGGTACTATTTACTATTAATTTATGATCCTACAATGCCAATATCACAATTGTGGAGCTTGCCTGTTGTTGATGCTACTTATATACAATTAATGCATACTAGTGTTTTGTTGGGAACTAAGAACTCTTGTTTTGGAGATGATAATAAGTAAATAAACTCGTATATGAGTAGGTACATCTAAAATGCTAAAATTCTAAATAAATGCTGTAGGATTCTGATTTTTTCCCAAATACTTTTCACAACTGAATTATCTGTCTCAATACAACTCACCACAATTGGTGTGCTTGAGAAGAGGGTGGTCGCCTGGTAACGGCTCTGGAGTCATGACGTCTAGTCCTGCCGCCAGTATCTTCCCCTGGTCTAGTGCACGCATCAGGGCCGATTGATCAACCACTCCTGGACACATAGGAAGGGCACATATCACACATGGAATTGTTAAAGTTTGTGTGCATGTGTAGGTCTTAAATCAGTAAGTTGACATGTAGTAACACAGTTCACTGCGTCCGTCCCTGATATGATGTTCATAGTTTTTATTTCCATTTTATATACAAAATACAGTACCGGTACACATACATTGTAGAGAATAATTTGTATACATCCCGATAAAGAATAAACATGTTAATAATGAACAATTACTGTAGTAAATATTACGTTTTTAATTATGAATTTGTAGTGCGCCACGGGCCCAAGTGGGCCGTTAAGGCCACCCATCCTCCATGGTGCTACATGGAGGGGGGAAGGGAAGTGGGGGTGAGATGGGCTTGGTGGCTGAGAGGGCAGTGGAGGCCAGACCAGCAAGTAGGCAGGGACGGACAAGTGTCACAACTAGAATATCGAGAAGCAGTAGGTCTCGTTTTTAGAAGTTATCTGTGCTCGTTCGAGACCATGGTAGTGGCGATGGTAAACCCGAGTTTATTAAGTATTTCATCAAATCATTTTAACAGTGTGTATGTAGTGTTTTTTCCTTTGTTTTAATAAAGCAGATTCAGTTTTTTCGAATTCAGCGTCCCTATATTTCATGGTAACCCCTACTGTGTCCCATTACTTGGTTTCCCTGGCATTGTACGGAGTGGGCACGGTACAAACTACTTAGCATTGATAGATAATGTTTGTTGTTGATGTTTGAATATAATTAATATGACAACATCAACAGCTGACAAAATGTACTTACCACCTCTACTTGTATTGACAAAAATTGCGGATGGTTTCATCAGACTGAATGCTTCATCATTAAACATATTTTGTGTTTCTGGTGTGAATGCACAAGTCACCACTATAAAGTCACTCTGAGTTAATAGCTCTTTAACTGAGACCCGCTGAGATCGTTCAAATGTCTTGTCTGATCTGCTGGTGTAAAGGAAGCGGGCGACACCAAATGGTGCTAATCGGGCAGCCACCTGCGAGAGAAGAATCACTGTGGTTGTAACTAATCCCCTTGTGCTAGTAGAACGTTGCCAGTATGATCATCAACACAAATGTGAAGCTCACTATTGAGACATTAATGAAAAACAAGGCCGCTATAAATTCCTTAAAAAAGTGTAAGATTCGGATGATTTTTATCAGGTATTAATATGGTACATTCAATTTCATTGAAATAGATAAAATAAATCAATTGGACTGTGGAATAAGATTTTTGTACAAATATACTATCCCCTACTAAGATAATGAAGATACACATTTTGGAATAGTAATTCATTCCATTGCCAAAGATAAGGGCACGGTAAGCAATAATAAAAAATCATCTGTCCTAATCATGTAATTGTATTACTATATACTTTTTGTGGGAATTTGCTGTCCTGTAATATAATTAATAATGTATCATACATATTTTACATTACGGAAACCATTTTGAAATGTCCTTGATAAACATAGTGAATGTAGTTCAGCTCTCTAAAGTAAGAGGTTACCTGTTGTCCTATCCGACCGAAACCCACGATTCCTACAGTGGACTTGTCAAGTCCTGGACCACACATCCAGTAAGGTGACCATGCCGCCCACTTATTACTAAAACATGATTCAGAACATGTTATTGAAGTGTTGAAAATCAGTTATATAACTGAGTGGGTAGACTCTAAATACAATTTATTATAAATTTATTTATTTATTTATTTAACGTCTATCCTATTCAGTTAAACTAGGAAGCTTTGCAAACGCTTTTACAGGCGCGTTGTTGGATGAGCATAATTTTTTAAAAACAAAAAAAGCGTAAAATTGCGATTTTCATAAGAAATAATTTTTCGATTACGCTCAAATTTCATAAGAATAGGTATATTAATTCATAAAATTAAGGTTCTGTGAACAAAGCATTACAATCACATAAAGCATGTTAGTGTTAAGAGTCAAAGAAAAAAAAAAAAAAATGCCATTTTCATGAGAAATAATTTTTCGATTTAGCTCAAATTTCACACAAATATATTAATTCATAAAATAAAGGTTCTGTGAAAAAATCATTACAATCGAATAAAGCATGTAGGTGTTATAAGTCGAAGGAATTTTTTTTAAATCGAAAAAAATCGTAAAATTGCGATTTTTATGAGAAATAATTTTTTGATTGCGCTAAAAAACGTGGCAGTTCCAAGTTCAAAGATTTTGAAGGTCTCCAGATTTTTTTTTTTCTCGCAATTGGAGTATCGGTTTAGCCGGAATGGTGTTAACAGACACACAAAAATACAAACAGAAAAAAAAAACATTCCGGATTTTTTTCTCCAGTGTAGTAAAATGGAATCTTCGCTTTGCTCGCTACGCTCATCCAAAAACTGATTTACAAAGGAGGACAACTTTTTTTTGTTTATTTGGATTAATGACACGTCAACCGTTAGGTCATAATGCACCACTCTAGCCTAAGGGATATGGGGAGGAATTAAGGAGGGTTTCTCATGTCGCGGTTGTCATCGTCTTTATCATCGTTTGTTGTGTCATTGTCATCGTCGTCGGGGAGGTTGTCAAGGGAATGGGGAGGTGTCCCCGAGGACGATTGCCAGAGCTTGCCTCTAGTTTCAAGAAGTAATATACTCCGCTCTTACTAGCTGATTTTTGCAAGGGGACTTTTTCTCTTGAATCGCCTTTTACGATTAGCAGAGCCATGCTCTGGTCCAATTCTACCCCGGGCCCAGATGAGGGTGGAGGAGGACAACTAAATAAATCTTATTACTATGCAGACACAACAATGAACTACAGAAAAGTAAATATTTGAAATAGTAATATTACAACAACAATGCATTAAAATACAACAATTTTGGTATCAAATTAAAAAGGGATATTAAATGCAATTAATTAATGAATCAAATACAAAAAGGTGGGAAGAAAAAAGAAAAGAAAAGAAAGGGAAAATTAAAAAAATCATCAAAAAAGAAAAAGAAAAACTGATTTATTATACGATCCCACTCAAATGAATATGAGGTTTGCCAAAAAAAAAAGAAAAATAGCAAATTAGGGAGTAATCAAACTTTCGCGGAAGAAACCACCGAACGCGAATCTTCATTCTTGTGTTAAAATCTTGATAACAATTTAGTACAAAGTCGATGTCAATGTTTAATGTTGTCCGCCATATTGGCAATGATGATAGTGACATTAATTTACGAAAAAAATTCAAAACCTGTAACGAATCTATTTTTGCCATTTGGCAAAACTGCTTTTTGGTTGAAAGTCCTTTATATTTGAAATGGAAATGTTAAAGATTTGTAGGTATTTTGGAGCATTGTAGGTATGGTACCGGTAATGAAACACATCATTTTATTTTGGATCCCCCAACTAAAGAAGTTCCGGCGTAGTTAGTAGTGCACCACCTAAAAATTAATCAAGAAACATTTATTACACATAGGGCCTATTAACAAATTGAGAAAGTTTTAGGCTCTTTTTTATGGAAAACGGTAGGCCTAATCTATATAATTACCGCTTTTTTTAATGAGCTTAGCTTTGCTGGGTGGTAGTGAATTATAGTCAGGTGTTGGGCCTGGAAACATTGAAATTAACGTAAGTTGAAATAATAACAAACTAATTTCATCCCATCTCGTATCTCCTTGTTCTTAAAGGGGTATTTAACCGCTAAACTCAAAAATATATTTCATTCAGGCTAACTAGTAATGAATTTAGCAACTAACAGAAAAATTATTGGGGTCACCATGACCTCCCAAAAAATTGTCAAACATGACATTTTTCGAGCTAGGTCCCATCGGCAAAAATCTCCCATAAGAAATAACATGGGGACGATCTTTATGCCCCGTGACCTTGGAGGATTTTGATCCAATAAATATTGCCATTATTGACGTACTCGACAGACTTTTCTGTAAATTCTCTATATTTTGTTTTGTAATTTGGGCAAGTAGTTCGGTCAAAATATGCTGATTACCAAGATGGGGTGTGATTTTGGAATGCATATTTTTGCGTGTTTGAGGGTATATTTGGGCACAGTTTCAAGACACGATGTTATAAAGGGGCATTTTAGATTGGTACTATGCTCTAGTATCTATGTGGACCAAAAAAGAAGCAGGTTAAAGCCTATTTAGGAAATTTTCCAAAACACCAATTTTCGCCAATTTCTGGATCAAAAAATTAAAAAAAATCGTGTTAAATCACAGTTACAAGATATAATATTTTAAACGGTCATTTAAGTGTAGTATTGTTGCTATAGATTACGTGGTAAAAAATAATTTTTTGGGTTTTTAGCCCCTTTAAAAACATGTATTATGGTATGGCGCTTAGTTAAGGTGTATAGGTCTCTCACACTCACACTAATATAGCCTACAAGACAATAGTTCTTACTCAATGATCTGCTGATGTGCCTCGAAGAACCTTCTAGACGTAGCCAACAAGAGACCAACCGTCAGCTCGGCTACGGCTGCCGTCAGGACGTCCGGTGTGAATCCCAGCTTGACGCCTCTCTGCTTCAGTGCTGACACATCGACATGGTCATATCCCACCGACATTGTACCCACCACTCGCAGCGAGGGGCCTAGTAGTGAAGAGTTTGTGTTGAAATGAAGTTGAACACTCAAACCTAAATATTGTTTTCCTTCAATTCAAAACAAATATTAAACGAGTACACGTTGCGCAACCTTATCCACCTACAAACTTGGTTGGAACCCGGCCAGCATTATTCACATGGAACAAAACAACATAGATTGAAACAACGTTGACTTTATATTAGGTTTCAGTGTTCAACTTTATTTTGATTCTGCAAGGCATGTAGGCCTAGACCGTAGTTATTAATACTAGGATCTTTGGCCTAGACCTACGCAAGAGGTGGTCTACGTTATGGTACTTGTGTAGTTGGTGTGACCCAACTTTTCAATACCGTTTTTTTCAACTAAAATCAACATAAACACTCACCATTGATGAAATAAGTCAAGAACAACTCATTGTGTACTATTTTATTACATTCCAGCACCAAAAATCTAAAATAGAATCATCACGTTTTTGGTGTAACAGTAGGCCTAACAAAAAAAACTTCAAAACCTTTAACCTCGCTATTTTAAACGAAAGTACTTTTCCATTAAAAGTCATTTTCTGTTTTAAATAGCGACGTTAAAGGTTTTGTAGGTTGAGTAAAAAAAAAAAAAAAAAATTGAAAAGTTGGGTCACACCAACTACACAAGTAGGGCCTACCTACGTTATGCCCTAGCTAGCCTAGGACTAGTAGTAGGTAGGCCTACCACACTTGCCTGCAGCATCGAGCAGCTCATCATCAATCTTGTCCGTTAGTAGACATAGCAATCCGTGTTTTCCTTGAACCTGTTTCAACAACTCTTGCCTTGGAACAGGACATTCTTTGGACCACGTTGTAACGTCGTACCTACAATAAACAGCAATCTCATGTTGAATGAGTTAGGGCTAGGGCCTAGTCAGGCTTTGCTGAATTTGCCTAGGGCTAGGCCTAATTCATTCTATACCAAATTGATCCATACCTTTCTCTTAACAGTGCTAGGCCTGTCTCAGGAATGTCTGGCCTAGTAACATAAACTTTGGGCTTGTCCATGGTGTTTGAGAAGTATGCTGAGCTAGGCCTAGGACTACTAAACCTATTTTCACTCGCGTTTTTCAAATGACCTTGACGAGGCAAACTTATGACATGTAATCTATGTTTTAATACAGAATTTGTTAGGCTAGCACCTTTTCGAACAAGAACACAAGCACAAGTATTCATTTAATAGCAGAATTTCGTCATCTCGATAAGAGAGTAGGCCTACTATTAACACACTAGCCTACCTTACAAAACAAAACAGCTGTGCGAGCAACAGCTGATAACCATGTGCGCACAGCATGGTACATGGGGCTGCGCGCGCAGGTAGGTGAGGTGACAGAAACTTTGGGTTGCCATGGTCACTGATAATAAACAACTTACTGTCAAACAAAAGCAATGGTTTTTCAAGTGATAAATACAATCTTTACAATTTAAGTACACTTTGAACTGTTCACTGTCAGCACCTTTGTAGTCTTTACAGTTCATAATGGTATGTTTTTTGTATCTATAATATTATTTGACAACATTTGTAATTGTTTGTTATAAAACTACCGTACTCGTAAGCGGTAGGCCCTACCCGCAAGTTTTTTTGGTTTATTTGGATTGACGCGTCAACCGTTTTAGGTCAATGCACCACTCTAGCCTACGGGATATGGGGAGAAGGGGCCCATAGTGGCAGTGGCGGCGCCAGACAAAAATCACTGGGGGGGTATAGGATGGGCAAGGTAATAAAGTGGGGGGGCAATCAGTGACGGGTAGCTGGGGTCTGGGGCAAAGCTCCAGCCGCCGAAGGCACTTTCGCCGAAGGTGAAAAAAAGTTTCACCATACTAAAGTTAAGGCCAATGCACAATTGCCCGGTAACGAGAACGGGAACGAGAACGAGAACGGAAGACGCTAACGTTAAGGGCTTCGATGCACAATAGCCCGTGAAGCAAGCCGACGGGAACAAATCAAATAATAAGTGTGTTAATTATATTTTGTTGTTTTGTTATTCCGCTCATGTTTATTCAATTTATTTCGCATATTACTCGCGTATAAACCATCAATCAGTTGATAAAATAGTTTTAGGACGTGCACATCTTGATTCCGATTGGTTCTGGTAACGTACGGAACGGGAACGTTATGGAAAGTTAAAACTTGGTGATGTTCCCGTTGTCGTTGCCGGGATACGGGAACGACCGGCAACGGGAAGCTTTATTGTGCATCGTGTCGTAAGTTAACGTGTGATTCAACTTTCTTCCCGTTTCGTTGTCGTTCTCGTTGTCGTTACCGTTAACGATAACGGGAAGAAAGTTAAATCACACGTTAATTTACGACACGATGCACAATAAAGCTTCCCGTATCCCGGCAACGACAACGGGAACATCACCAAGTTTTAACTTTCTTTAACGTTCTCGTTCAGTACGTTATCGGAACCAATCGGAATCAAGATGTGCACGTCCTAAAACTATTTTATCAGCTGATTGATGGTTTATACGCGAGTAATATACGAAATAAATTAAATAAACATGCGCGGAATAACAAAATAACAGAATATAATTAACACACTTATTAGTATTTGATTTGTTCCCGTCGGCATGTTTCACGGGCTGTTGTGCATCGAAGCCCTTAACGTTAGCGTCTTCCCGTTCTCGTTCTCGTTACCGTTCTCGTTACCGGGCAATTGTGCATCGGCCTTTATTCAGTAATGTTTTAACTGAAAAATGGCAACTCTAATAACTTTCGCCGAAGGCGGAAAAAATTTCACCATACCACAGTTATTCCATCATGTTTTAACTGAAAAATGGCAACTCTAAGGAAAATCATTTTGTTTATGAAGGATAAACACTTGGTAAAATAAACACAAGCCACCCCCGTAGTGCCGCCACTGCATGGTGGTCAAAACCAGCCACGGGTAGGGGGAGGAAAGGGGGATTCTCACATCGCTGTCGTCGTTCGTTGTGTCATTGTCATCGTCGCCGGGGAGGTCGTCAAGGGAAAGGGAAGGTGTCCCCGACGACGATTGCCAGGGCTCGCCTCTAGATTCGCTGAGTAATATACTCCCGTCTTTAGCTGATGTTTGCAAGGTGGACTTTTTCTCTTGAATCGCCTTTTACGATTAGCAGAGTCATGCTCTGGTCCAATTCTATCCCGGACCTTGGGGTGTACCCGCAAGATAACTCGTTCATTTGTGGTGGGGGGGGGGGGGGGCAAAAAACACCACCATTTGATGTGGGAAAAAAATACAAAACCTTTAACGTTTCCATTTTAACCACTAGGAAAATGCTAAAGTCCGCCGCAATGATGGATGAGCTTTTTAAAGTTTTTAGTTTGCGTGGGATATCTTTACTTTTGCAAGTGCTTTGTTTTGTTGCCTACGCATTGTAGGTGATTGTTGTCAAGTTTCTATTGTTTCTTGTCAATTGGTATTATTTACCGTAAAAAACTTATATTAAAAGCTTTATTTCTATGGATTCTGGCTAACTTTTTCAACTTTTTGTTTCAAAAGGTACTACATCACCATAACCTTAATGTCCATGTATTCTTAATATGAACATTGTAGCCCCACCCGTTTAGTCAGAATTGGCCCAAATGGCACTAAAATATCGCACAAAAAATCAAAAACTTAAATAAAAAGCTTTATTTCTATAGATTCTGGCTAACTTTTTCAACTTTTTCTTTCAAAATGTACTACATCACCATAACCTTAATGTCCATGTATAATATGAACGTTGTAGCCCCACCTGTTTGGTCAGAATTAGCCCAAATGGCACGAAAATATCGCACAAAAAATCGAAAAGAATCGTAAAAGTACGATATTCATGAGAAATATTTCTTCGATTGTACCCAAAAACGTGGCAAGTCTAAGTTCAGAGATTTCGAAGGTCCTGTCAAATTTTCATCAAGATCGCATATGCCGTTTGCCCGGTAGAGAGCAAACAAACAGACAAAAATACAAAAAAAAAAAACAAAACAAAAAAAAAACACCCGAGCTAAATTTTTTGGGGGTCAGTGAAATTGAAGTCTTCGCTTCACTCGCTACGCTCATCCAATAAAGAAGTACCGAACTTTCAACCGAAAAGGAGTTTTGCAAAAAATTGAAACGTTAAAAAGTTTTGTATTTATTTAAAAGACTCCCATTTTCAACATTTCAAGTGTTGAACGCGATGATAAAAATTTGGACCCCCCCCCCCCCCCAAAAAAAAAAACGAAAAAGTTCTACTGCAAGTAAGTCATCTGCCCATTGGCAACCATTCCACCAATACCTTTAATACCTTTTTCTGCATTAAAAATCTCCCGATAGCAAAATCCAAATCTTCACAGATTTGTTCTTATTATTGTCTTTATTATTACCCATTACTGCAGTATACATTCATGATCTCTACTCTATCTCTATTGGCCTAAAGCCTCAGCTGCACCAATTGTGAACTACAAAAAAATAGACTATAGGCCTACTCGATTGTAAAAAGAACGATTTAAAGTACTTTTTGACAACTTTCTCACTTAACGGTCGACCTACAATGGTAACGAGAATATTGGCTATGATTTAGTATTGCCCGGTAAACTGTTTTTAATGATTACGGGAAGCTATATTGCCGGGCTGTTGTAGAGCGTCCTTAATAATTGGGATTCCATTCCTTAAAAAGTTTTGTAAAACAGAACGCATTAATTTTAGAAGTTCCGTCCCAAAGTAGGCCTAGGATGTACATACCACTTTCCCTAGCACAGCATTCAGTTGTCCTCCAGGTTTCAGTCTTCTTTGTAACATAGACGTCCCGGTTTTCCGAGATTGTCCCGTTTTTTGTGGTCTGTCCTGAAGTCCCGAAAATAGTTCTCGGGACGGCAAAATGTCCCGGTTTTAAGAGTTCATCCAATTAATTTGTATTTTCCATTTAAATTTATATTAAGACACAATATAATTTTTCAAAAGAAAGCCAATAATAGTTAATACAAAATAATATTAAATATGAATACCTACCTACTAATACTACTGATACTACTACTAATACTGGGCTACCACTTTGTTGCTGTAGAGAACTTGTTTCGGCTTGAGTGGGAAGGGCGGGGGGGGCCTGCCGGCAAGCTGCGAGCGGATTGAAACAATCAAGGGTCGAGTATCTCGTCGGCATCAGTCATTGCGCCTACTAATCATATCCTGGAACCTTACTCTTCTACTTGCGCCGCACTCTCAAGGCATAGGCCAGCCCCCAACCCAACCTATCTCAGAGCTCACTACAGGCTATCTTGAGGGAAAACTTGCTCCAAAAATTTTCCACATCCGGCGGCTGGGGTTTCGCCCCGGACCCCGGGTAGCCCACATAAGTCCATACAAGACGAAAGTGTATGTGTCCCGGTTTTTACTTTTAAAATTATGGTCACCCTATATGCTAGTACTATTAGGTATACAAAACATGACAATAAAATGAAAATGAAATCCTCTCAGTTTGGTTAAATCCTACAGTGACTTTAATGCGGTTATTATCCCGTTGAATTTAGTAGAAAAATGTTCCAACCAGTATTGATTTACCTAATTGTAATAGTTCTTGCAAATTCTATTTTGCCAAGCTTTTCAAGAATGTGGTCACAAGGCACTGATAGTTACAAGTACACTGATAGTGCACAAAATGTCGAAGAGTACATAAGCTGGTTCTTTTAAGATTTTAATTCTTTGGTGAGTGTAAGGATTGGTTGTCTTTTTACAAGTTTTTTGTATGCTTAATAACGCATGTTTATACTAGGCCTACCGGTAGGCCATACCTACATGTATTTACATAAAAAGAAGAAAAAAATCATTTTTGTTCAGTCAACTTTTAGCACTGGTTAGCCTGTGATTGTGATTATTTATTTCTCACAGGCTCTTAAACCAACAACAATAAAAGATGCTTTAAGGAAATGGGAGGATAAGACAGGCAAGAAAGCTGAAGAAGCAACAGAGGTATTGCTTACCTTTCAGTGGCCTCCCATTGAGAAAATGGACAACTCATTGGCTGTTTTGCAAAAATGCGAGTAAGTAGAACTCGACTGTAGCCTACTCTATTACAACTGTAGTAGGTAGTCTGAATGAATTAAGAACATTTTTGTTATTTTCTAATTTCTCCTAATATTCTTAATTATATTGGCAATTTAAAATGTTGGGTAATATTATTGCCTACTCTCTCTCTGTTCATCATTCATTGTCATTTGTGAGTCTACAACAATGCCTAGGCCTGAATGTGTGGGATAATATCTGAACACTGTGTGTTGGGAAAGCACCCCCTAGAGCATAGACATAGGCCTACCAACCACAAATACGTTGATGACGTCACATGCAACGTACAACCAATATAGAACCACCATAATACATATGTTATATACTTAATGCCTATTCTTTGTGTCCACGTGATGTCTTAAAAATTGTTGGCCGACATATTGCCATACGTCAGGGATTGCCTTCTTAATGTATAGCGCCCATATTTCCGAACATGAAGGCATTGTTGAAGACGAACAAATGACGTTAATAATTGGATGAGCGTAGCAAGCGAAGCGAAGATACCATTTCACTACACTGGAGAAAAAAATCCGGAATGTTTTTTTTCTTTTTTTTTGTCTGTTAACACGATTCCGGGTAAACCGATACTCCGATTGCGATGAAATTTTATGGAGGTCTTCGAAATCTCTGAACTTAGAACTGCCACGTTTTTGAGCACAATCGGAAAATTATTTCTCATGAAAAATCGCAATTTTACAATTTTTTTGATTTTTTTAAAATTTTCTTTACCAATCTAAATGCTTTTGTTCAGAATGATTTTTTCAGAAATTAATTCGTGATAAATTTGTCGATATGAAATTTGTACGTGAAAATTTTTACAAAATTGCATTTTTCCTGTTTTAATTAATTAATCGAAATTTTAAAATTTCTTTATTTTTAATGATTTTTTACAAATTTAATTAATTAATTAGAATGATTTTTCAGAACAAAATATCCGCATACACATATTTCATGAAAATTCAATATTACGAATTTTCCTTCAAAATACGATTAATTAAGACTTAAAGAGTTTATTGTTATAAATTAATAACTTAAAACCTTCAACCTAGGAATATTTTCTACGACACAAAATCCGTCATACAAGGGCAGCTTGGGCTTTAAACCAAAATTTTTCACTTCTTTTCCACACCGCACTTAACTTACTCCTGGTTATAAAGAAAACGCCTACCTAGCAGTACCATAGTTATACAGACATTCAGTTTCAAGTAAAGGGTCAGCTTGGTTTGTAATCCAATTTTATCAGAATTTCAATTCCAATACTAACTCATGGCTCCTTCAATCAATTTAAAAGTCATTCTTCTAGACATCAGTGTGTTTCACCCCACGGACTTACACAATGTAAGCTATTACGGTTTACCTATCGTAATGTTATCAAGGAAAACTAGAAGACCTTCTAAGGTGGACCTTTGAAAATTTAAGGAGTTCATCTTTAAAAAACTTACTCCTGGTTAATACCACCGCCATTGTCATTTTGACAAGATCAATAATTCTAACTATAACAATTGATCCATGACTAGCTAGAGCAGTTCCCTAAAGTCCAGTGTGTTGCATGAAATTGGACAGTTAAAAACATGTAAAAAACATTACTCCTCAGTTTAAAATAACACATTTTTTTCAATCTGTCATTTTGACAGATGAGACAATAGAACGCAATTCAACATCATCATCATTATCCATTGCAGTTTCCTGCTACTGGCAGGGTCAGCTTGCCAAATTTTTCCACTTCTTTCTATCCTCCCACAATCATATCTCTTGCACATCTTCTCAGCTCTCTCCTCTTACCTCCAAGTCTCCTGCTATGGTGTCCTTCCATCTCTTCCTTGGTCTAGCCCGTCTTCTTCTTCCTTCTTCAATCTTTCTTTCACACATTTTCTTGGGCAACTTCTCTACACCTAGCATTTCTCTAATGTCCGTGTTTCTTATTCTATCCCTTCTCGTCTTGCTTACTGTGCTCCTCAGAAATCATGCCGATGGTAAAAAAGTCCCGACTCAAAGTGTGCATAGGTGGTAGATTCAGTGGGCGGGGGTTTAGTTTTAAGTAAAGTGTTTACCACAGAAAGTTAATTTGTATTAGCGGTCCTAGTTCACTTTCGTTATCGGAATAAAGAAACCATTTTAAGTTAATCTGTAGTGTTTATCAACATCATTAGTCCGAAGTTCGAACTAACTCTTAGTTTGAACTAGTTAAATTTAAATAATTAGGCCTAGGTGAGCAAATAAAATATTTTGAAACTTTTGTACCAGCCCTTCAGGTTGTGTTTTGTGATGTTCTCTATTCTTCCCCAATTTGAGTACCTAACTAAGCCATTCATTATATTCAACAAATCATGTTATGTAGGCCTAATCGTCAAAATATCATGTACCGGTACGTACAGAGAATTTCTGAGAATGCACAAAATTAATCGGCTTGAGCCTACATTTTTGGCTATGTTAATGCTATTTACATGCTAATTTGATAGTTGTTAAAACTTTGCCTAGTCCAGCACTAGGCTTATGCTAATTTACTTGGGTTGTACCACTTATTTTCAGAAAATTGTCACTTTCAACAAACACCATTGAAAAGATATCTGGGATCAGTTCACTTAAAAACTTGAAGATTTTGTCGATTGGACGTAACTACATAAAAAACTTTTCTGGATTGGTAAGTACACCCAATGTTCATAAATGCAAACATATCAAATGATCAATTATTATTAATGAATAATGATGCAAGTTATATAAAGGCTAATTTACAATCAGTAGGACATGATGAAAGCTGGTGCAAGAATGCAATTGTGCATGATCAGTTGTAGGAGCTGCCAAATTAAATTGTTTTTATCCAGTAGCAATCATTTTGTTATCCGTTTCCTCAGGTTGACTCAAGTCATAAATCAGCCTTAAGGCATAGATTCGTAGTGGTAGGCCTACTAGGGTTGCCATTCAACATTTTTAATCATTATCACATCGAAATTTCAAAATGTTGCAAAAACATCACCAACAATGATATTAGGTTGGTTGTGATAGAATGCCTAGATTGGCTAGGTTTGTGTTTGTGATTGGGGAAAGAAGAAAGGAGACCAACAGCTTACTTTAAACGAGACGGGCAGCTGTGTGAAACTGGCTGGTTAACACAAATATTTGTAAATATTTATGTGTGTGTGGTATGCCATTGCCAGTGGACGTAGAAGGTGGAGTAGGCCTACGTGCTGTATAGCAGCGTTTCCCAAACTCACACTATGGCGACCCGGTTTAATCATGCTTCTACTATTAACGACCCGGCTTAATAAACGCTTGTTTTAATTGTCTTTTTTCGAAAGAATAGAATAATTGAAATGCGTGCTACAACAATGTATAACAATTATTATTATAGCTAGGTTGTGTAATGAGAAAATTATACAGATTTTAATTCGTTTTACATGTTATGGTAAATAAACAAGACAAGCTTACCATGAAAGTCAATCAGCCAGGTTTAGTGGGATGGGTGGGCTTGACGATTCTCAGTCAGCTCGTTCCAATTAGGATCTGCAGTCGACAGTGCAACTCTCATACTGGAACTAGTTTCGAGACGGTTCCTATCTTTTGTCTTGAGTTTTGTGAGTGTTGAAAACCCCAATTCGCACAGGTAGGTTGTGGAAAACGGTAGTAAAAACAACACTGCCCTAGCACTAATGTTCGGAAACTCGACCGCACATTTAAGCCAAAATGCCGATGAGGACAAACTATCGAACTCTCTTTTCAGTGACAAGTCATTTTGCAAACCTATCATCTCTTCCTCTTCCTTATCACTCAAACCAGATTTGGAAATGTCACTTACACTTGTCAGTAGATAGGGGTTATGCACCCATAGCATACTCTCAATGGTTTGGAAGTGCTCCACAGTAAAATATTGTTCTAGTTTTGTTTTCAAGTTCTGCAGATGATTTTTAATTGTTTGCAGAACTCTTTCCTGCATATCCAAATCCAATCTATTGGATTCTTCTATTTCAACCATTCTTTCGTTGAAAATTGGAAACATGCTGAAATTAGGTGGATTTTTGTCCACGCGCACTAGCCACAGCGAAACTGTTTTTATAAAAGTTCCTATCTTCTCTGTAAGAATAAACACATTGTTGTTTTTGCCTTGCAATTTTAAATTAAGTTCATTCAAATGTGCAAACATATCTGCTAAATATGCGAATTTCAAAAAGTGCTGCATATTCTGGCTTCTTGTTAGTACAAAATTGTTTAATTTCTTCTTTGAGCTCGAAAACTCGCGAGAGAATTTTCCCCCTCGAGAGCCACCTTACCTCCGTGTGCAGGAGCAAATGCTTGTGAGAGGATCCCGCCTCTGTACAGAGAGCCTCAAATAAACGACTGTTGAGTGCACTGGCTTTTATCAAATTTACAATTTTAACTACTTCATGCAAGACAGTATTGAGATCTGGTGATAGGCCTTTCGCTGCCAATGCTTCTCGGTGAATGAAACAATGAACCCAGGGAATTTCACATCCAGCTGCAGTTTTGAGTCTTTTCACTACTCCGGAATGTTTTCCGGTCATACTCGCAGCCCCATCGGACGTCACTCCTTTCAGATGTTTCCATTCGAGATGAAAGTCTTCAATTAACGTTTTGTTAATTGCCTTGAAAATTTCCTCCCCAGTTTTTGTAAGTGGGCAAAGTAATGCAACACAAAATATCTTCCTCGAAATCATGTATGTATGGGTAGCGTACGTATAACAATAAGGTGGCTTGATTAGAGACGTCAGTTGACTCATCAAGTTGAATAGCCCAGGCCTTTGCTTCATTTAATTTCACTACCAATCGAGACTGTAAATGAAGGGCAATGTCCTCAATGCGCCGTGCAATCGTATTATTGCTCAAAGGGACGGTTTTTATTTTGTCTGCCTCTTGTCTGCCTATCATCTCGGAAACTATGTCAACAGCACATGGTAGAATTAGTTTTTCAGCTACTGTATGAGCCGCTTTGGCTTTAGCAACACGATAAGCTACAAGAAACGAAGCCTTAAGTGCCTTATCGTTATCAGTCAAGTTCTGTCTCATGACAGTTTTGCCTATTTTTAGTTCTCTTTCTTTTCTCTCAAAAAACTCAATTGGTTTATTAATATGCTGTGGATGCTTCGAACTTATGTGACGAGACAGTTTTGAAGGCTTTAAACTTTCTGACGAAAGAACTTCAAAGCAGATAACACATTGCGGTTTTGAATTTTCATGTGGCTTTGAACAGTCTGTAAAACCAAATTTTAAATAATCTTTTGAATATTGACGAATCCAAGCCTTCTTCTTCTTGGTTGTTGGTTCGACCACTGTAGATTCAATACTTTGTTTCGCACGAGATGGACCTGGTTCACTGGCACTAACACAAACACTGTCACTACTGTTTGACGTAGAAATATTCGCACTGCGTTTTAAAAATCGCTCCATATTGACAACACTGTCTCAGTCTGCAAGCACAATGTCAACTGCAAGGGAACACTGTGGTGGCATGTAACAACGAACCCCCCTCCCCCTCCCCCAACCAAAACCCGTTCCTTATTTAGGTTGAAATCTGAAATCAAGAGACAGGCCACAACACGGGGATGTAGCTAATCTCTCTCCCATTCACCACGTCACATACAAATGACCACTGTTTCCGTCGCTTTGTGAAGAAAGACATGTTTGCGGCGCCAAACCCAACGGTTCTCAAGTATTAACAGGCTCATCAAAGGGAAAACGAAATTGGTATTTATTGAGCCTGTCTGTACGTGACTGACACAATAATATTTCTTTCTAGAATTTATATGTGGAACCAATCTTTGGTGGGACTTGCTGTTTTGTACTAAAAGATAAACCAAACTCCATGCATGGCAGGATTATACCGCGACCCGGCATCGAACACATGGCGACCCGGGGACCGAGTCGCGACCCGTAGTTTGGGAAACGCTGCTGTATAGCAATGATTTAGATGTACTAAAACATAATCGGTTTTAACTGTTGTTTTTAAGGGGTTGGACCAAACCAAAAACTGAAACAAAATAATTGTCTTGAAACAAAAACCGAACCAAAATAAAAATTACTAAGGTTCGATGACCAGCAATTTTTATTTGTCTTAGTTTAATAAGATTGTGAACATAATGAAATCTCTTCAAGGAAGGGATTGGTGACACGCTAGAGCAATTGTGGATGTCCTACAACTTGATAGAAAAGATCAAGGGTGTAAGTGGTCTGAAGGCTCTGCGAGTGCTTTACATGTCAAACAATGTCGTTAAAGATTGGTCCGAATTCAACAAGCTCATCGACATTCCAAAACTGGAGGACCTGCTCTTTGTAGGTAAGCGTAAAATAAAATAAAATGCATATGCCTTTTGAAAATGTTGGGGTGACAATGTTTATAACTAAGTTTATAAAGATTGGAGAAGGGTTGACAGGTTGAGGAAGCAAAAAGAACATAAAGCCCAGCTTAAGGGATGGGGGCAACAAAACTTTTCACCTGCTTAGTATGAATATGTATGAATAGATGGAGGAAATGGAGGGGGTAGAGGTTATGCTGTTTGCCGATGATTTCGTGGCGTGGTCAGAGTATGAGGAGGTACTCCAGAGATACACAGACCTCTGGAAGAGGCACATTGAAGAGGCCGGCATGAAGATAAGCGTGGGCAAGAGCAAGGTTGTTACTATGCCAGGAGAAGGAGACGTAAGGAACTATCATGCAGAGATCAAGATTGGAGAAGAAACCCTGGAAGTGGTGGAGAGTTTTGGATACCTAGGAAGTGAAATAATGGCAAGCGGGAAGATGAAAAAGGAAATTACCACCAGAATACAAAAGGCCAGTAACTTCTACCAGTGTGTAAAAGGCCTGGTGTGGGATAGGGAAATACCCATACAGTGCAAGATGACACTATACTTCATACCGATCCTCACATATGCGGCAGAAACCTGGACTATGGGTGATAGAGAAGAAAGCCAAATACAGGCGGCGGAGATGAGATGCCTGAGGCACAGTGGGCAAGACAAGAAGAGACAAGAAGAATTAGAAATACGAACATCAGAGAGGTGCTTGGGGTGGAGAAGTTAGGTGACAGGATGGGAAGGACACGGCTGAGATGGTTTGGGCATATGAAACGAATGACGAAAGAGAGGATGCCCAGGAGAATGTATGAGAAAAGGATTGAAGGAGGAAGAAGGGGGAGACCAAGAAAGAGATGGAAGGAGACCTACATAATAGAGGAGAGAGCTGGGAAGATGTAGCAGAGACACGATTGTGGGAGGATAGAAAGAAGTGGAAGAATTTGGTTGCGAAACCCAAGCTGACCCTGTCAGAAGAAGGAAACGGCGATGGATAATGATGATGATATGATGATGATGAGTATGAAAAAAGAGGCACCCTGGCCCACCAACAACAGAAGGGGAAGCTTTTCTATTGTTGCCAAGGGTCCTGGTTTGAATCCAGGGTAAGTCATAGATTTTTTGTCTCCCAAGCACTAGAGTTGGGAGGGAAGCCCCTTTACTGGATGTGCTGACGGTGTGGCTCAGTATGAATGGTGTGTGAAGTAACCTTGCTGATGATGACAACATACATGCAGAATTTATTTCTTGCGTGGCTCTACCACAGGTTTCGTTATGTGTTGTGAGTTTTGTTTGCATGTAGTTAGCTGATTTTTAGTGGCCACCATCTGCCTGATGAGTCCCAGAAGGACGAAACGCGTCGTGGATTAAGGTAACAACATTTAATTAGCTGCAGTTGTCATCAGCAGGTGAAAAGTTTTGTCGCCCCCTGTTCTCTTTGCTTTCCCAACCTGTCAACCCTTCTCCAACCTAACTAGCCGATAGGCCTTTTCCACACTTATAAAACCTACTTCTTAGTTTGTATGTATCTTCAAAGTTCAAACCATGTGTTCGAGAAAATCAAGTTTTAGTGCTATATTTCTGACAGATGCATTGATCTCCTTGACAGGTAACCCTCTCTTCGAGTCCTGCCCCGATGAAGCGACGTGGCGCGCAGAAGCCACTAAGAGGTTACCGGGTCTTAAGAAGCTGGATGGAGAGCCTGTCATTCGAGAAGAGGAGGGAGAATAGGAACTTCCCACATTGTATTTCTTGAATTTACCAACAATTGAGCACAACTTTAGAGAACTTTGAAAGTTAAACAAATGCTCCATTAAATAAAATTATTACTTTTTTAACCTTCATTATTTCCGATTTTAAGACATAGTATTAGACATGTCTAGACTGATTCAGTGGTGTTTGCATGATGTCTAAGTCGCAAAGAAAATATTGGACATTGTCTGTGTTGCTACACAGAGATATGCCTAACAAGAAACAACTAAGGTTGCTTGGTTCACACCAGATTCATGCATTTATAGAGTACTTCCCATTGAAACAATAAAGCAACATATATGAGAGAACTCCTCTAATTAGGCCTACTTCCAATCAGAATCAACAATCACTTTCTCAGTAATGATCAAATGCAACATAGCTCATCGATTATTACACATAAAATACTTTTTTTTAAATTACTATTAGCCTCACTTTAAAGGGGCTATTACCCCAAATATATTTTTACCACAAAATCTATAGCATGAACTAACACTAAAATGACCGTTTAAAAAATGATATCTTGTAACTGAGATTCACACAATTTTTAAAAATTTTGTGATCATGAAATTTGCGAAAATTGTCATTTTGGGAAATTTCTTAAATCGGCTTTAACTTGCTTCTTTTTTGTTCCACATAGATAGAGCATCACACCAATCTAACTAAAATGGCCCTTTATAACCCCGAGCCTTGAAACTGTGCACAAAATATATACTTTTTGAGATAAGTTTTTTGTAAATTTATTTTATTGGCGTAGGAGGCCTACATAAAAAAAAATTAAAGGAAAACTATATATACATTTCCATATTGATATTGAATATTTTCACTTGGAGGCAAGAGGAGAAAGCTGGGAAGATGTGGAAGAGATACAATTGTGGGAGGATAGAAAGAAGTGGAAAAATTTTGTTGCTAAACCCAAGCTGACCCTGCCAGAAGCAGGAAACGGCAATGGATAATGATGATGATGATGATATTGTTCGGCAGCCCTAATAAGAAGAACCGAACCTCGCGGCTAAAGGTGGGCGAACCCGGGATTTTTAGATTCGAACCGAACTCGAACTTGAGTTGAAAAAAAATTCGAACTTCGAACTCGAACAGAACTTTAGTACGGTACCGCAGTAAAATAGTAGGCCTACTTTCCACAATAGATATTTATAGTGTTAAAAAGTTTATGAAATTATTTATCATGAAATGTTTCAACATAAAAAGTGGTAAGGTTTGTTTATTTGTCCGTCCCAGTTAAAAAAAACGAACTTCGAACTTTACAAAAATTTCGAACTGTATCAAACTCGAACCCAACTTAAAGGTATATCAATCCGTCATAATAGGTAAAATAGTGATAAGTCTGGACCGGCACCTCCACCAAGAAAGTATGTAACTTCTGGACCGGCACCTCCACCATCCATTTTTTTGTTTTTAAATTTGTACCTGTGAACTGAGAATCATTTTTTGACTTGTCAAATAATATGTGACCGCACACCACTACAAATTAGTAAAAAAAAATTTTTTTTGAACTTCAAACTTTTTTCGAACTTGAACTTATAAAAAGTTTGAGTTTGAGTTTGAATTTTGAACGTTTGCCCACCCCTACTCGCGGCACTACTTTTGAGAAGGTTGTAGATATATGCCCTGGGCCATTACAAACACCATTCCTATGTTATCTTTATCTCTCAATTTACGACTCGAAATGGGCGGAGCTTAAAACGATCGATAGGTCACGTGACTAGTATTGTAGAGGTAGTTGAAAAATGGTGATAACGAAATTCGCGAATTTTTTAAATGTCCTTTTTATTGCCTAAAATGTAATATTGCCGACGAATTACATCATTTAGTGATGAAAATAACACATTTGAAAACGCGAATTTTAATCGCGAAATTTTGTTATAGCGCGAGAAATAACGAACGCAATTACATCTAACTGGTCAAAACTCGACTTAAATCGCGAAATTGGACCTTTTAGTGTGCAAACATGTAAAGTGATGTGGAAGGTTGCCGAGCATCACGAATATTAACAGCGCATATACGTAGGACGGTTGCTGTAGAACCGTGACGTCACGGGACTTCACGAAATATACCTCCAAATAACGTGCGCGTTATTCACGGCTTCCCGCGAAAATAGTATACCTAAAATAACAGTGCGTAACAATCTTTTTTTTTTGATTTTGATTTTAGGTAACGTTTTGACAATTTTTGAAATCGCGAAAAACGCTGAAATTTGGGTTTTTTAAACGAAATTTGGGTTTTTATATCACATTTCTATTACCTTAAGTATTGGGTATAAATCCTCATTTTGCAAGTTGGCGCCTGCTGAACGGCGCATCACTTATCACGCTCTAACTTTTATTCTATTCATTATTTGGTACAATACTTAAATGAATAAATTTAGCAAACAATCATTCTTTGTAATAGAGATTACTAGATTTTTTGACACAGTCGTTAGCTTGTTTAAACAATGACGCATCACACATGTGAAAATTACCAATGACTAAAGTGTTCTCAACAATTTATTGACAAAAGCTACTGATCGGATTTCGACAAGAAATCTTTGTAAACTGCATCAGACTGTTTAGACAAGAAATATATATACTAACTTTCTAGATAGAAAATGCACTGAACGAAAATTTACAGCATAGAGTAATATGCAGCGTGCACTTTTTCACGGCTCATCCGCACGTCAAGAGTGCGTATTTTGGATAAAAAGTAAAAACACATACCTTGCACATTACTCTATGCTGCAAAGTTTTGTTCAGTGCACTTTCTATCTAGAAAGTTAGTTTATTTCTTGTTTAAACAGTCTGATGCATATTTTTAAAGAGGTCTTGTCGAAATCCGATCAGTAGTTTTTTGTCAAATTAATTGTTGAGAAAACTTTAGTCATTGATAATTTTCACATATATGATGCGTACATTGTTATAATAAGCTAACGACTGTGTCAAAAAAATCAAATAATCCTATTACAAGGAATGATTATTTCTAAATATTATTCATTTAAATATTGTCCAAATAATGAATAGAATAAAAGTTAGAGCGTGATAAGTGTTGCGCCGTGAAGCAGGCGTCAACTTGGGAAATGAGGATTTATACCCACTCATTCCGCCATGTTGCCTCTTGACGTCAGGAGGCGGGTACATTTCAAGTCGTCAATTGTTATCTCTTTGGGTACTTTATTGGAGCAATTATGTCATCTCAACTAAGCTTGTTTTGTGCTTTTCTCCGGGGGGGGGGGGGGGGGGGGGGGGGCGTCGACAGATGCCTGTGACATCAAAAGATGCGAGTCAGTGAATGAATGGCTTCAAGGTTAAGATAGATACAAAATAATACAGTAGCAGTTGTGTCAGACCACTTGAAAAATTAACAAATTGGTTCATGATTACTATACGACAACTGCGATATCACAGTGTGAGGAACAACAAAGAGGTGGAACGGCAAAGAGGAGATTAGAAGGAGAGGCCTATTTTCAATGCTGACCCCAAGATGTGGCAACATATTATATTGATGAGTGGATGAGCGGAGCAAAGCTTTTAATTTTGTTACCCTGTAAAACAAAGCTCTTTTTGTTTGTTTGTATATTTTTCTAACTGTGTGTTTGCGTTATACCAAAGAAACAGCTACTCTAATCTTGATAAAATTTTAGGAAGATCTTCAAAATCTCTGAAGTTAGACTTGCCACAATTTTGGTTACAATCAAATAAATATTTTGCATGAATATACAAATTGGAGTAACTCTGAAAGTGGTGGTGGCTTAGTCGCTTTGATTTACTGTCCCCCACTGAAAATCAGTTATATAACCGAGTTGGTAGACTCTAAATACAATTTATGTATTTATTTATTTTTATTTATTTTTCTACCAGTGTGTGAAAGGCCTGGTGTGGGATAGGGAAATAAATACCTATTCAGTGTAAGATGACACTATATAAAACCTATTTCATACCGATCCTTACGTATACAGCAGAAACTTGGACAATGGGAGATCGAGAGGAGAGTCAGATGAAGGCGACAGAGATGAGATTCCTAAGGAGCACAGTGGGCAAGACGAGAAGGGGTAGAATAAGAAACACGGACATTAGAGAAATGCTAGGTGTAGAGAAGTTAAGTGACAGGATAGGAAAGACATGGTTGAGATGGTTGGACATATGAAAAGAATGGGGAAAAATAGGATGCCCAAGAAAATGTATGAAAGAAGGATTGAAGAAGGAAGAAGAAGACGGGGTAGACCAAGGAAGATATGGAAGGACATCATAGAAGGATACTTGGAGGCAAGAGGAGAGAGCTGGGAAGATGTGGTAGAGATACAATTGTGGGAGGATAGAAAGAAGTAGAAAAATTTGGTTGCTAAACTCAAGCTGACCCTGCCAGAAGAGAAGGAATCGGCGATGGATCATATCATACCTTTACCGGTACCTATTTTTTGATTCTACGATTTATTCCGCAATGTATGGCTCTCCACCGGGCAAACTGCTGCTCCGATCTTGATGAAACTTTATGGGAATGTTCAAAATTACAAAAAAAACTTTTAGGGCAACAAGAGATCGATATGACCTCGCCGCTCCGCACCCTCCGCGGCTGGCACGATGAGGCATGTGTCGGTTCTCGGTCTCTCACTGACTTGTACGCTTGCAGTCGGTTGCCTCGCATTGTCGCAGCAGCAAGAGAAGGCTTTGTCTTTGCAGTCTGTTAAAACTACAATCAACTATCAAGTTGGCATGGAGACAAGGAAGCAGTATGAAGTAATAGCATGGAGAATGCTGGGAGTCGTTGTTGAGAAAGGAAAGAAATAGCATGAGGAAAGTGGACGAGGAAGAAAAAAGTGTACCTAGTTGTGGCAAATTTTTTGATAGAAACAGGCCACGACTAGACCTACAGGCCCATCGTCACAGAATAGGAGTGGTTGATTCACCCACATGTCCTCTCTGCAGAGAACATATCCAGGATGCAGACCACCTAGAAATAATATGTGTGTTCCTGAAGGCAGAAAGGGACCAATTGCAGACACAAAAGTTGACAAAGAGTAGATATGCGGTGGACCAACAGGACCAATAGGATTTACACCATTTCTTTACTGGGCAGCTGCCCAGTAAAGAAATGGTGTAAATCCTACTCTGGGTGTTTAAAAGAAGAATTATTGTTGAAGGCAGACATGGTTCACCCTTGCTCTTGTCTTTGCATATGACGTACACAAATGAAACCATAATACGTAAAAGGATAGAAATAGTCAGCCAAAAAAGCTCAACCAACCATCAACGGGACTGGAAAAAGTATTTGCAAAGTGGCCTGGAATGCCTACATAATCGTATGTATTTATTTTACTTACTTAACCAACTCTAATACCAATTTAATAACCTCTAGCCCCTAACCAAACACTAAACCTTCAAACGCCCTACCCGTGGCTCATACTACTGATGGAAATAATTTTATAAGTATTCGTTGGGGGTACTATTTACTATTTAGTAAGAAACTTAGATTTAGGTATGATAAAATTAAAGATTTGAAGGGTGAATAAATTATTTGAATCCTTTGTACCCATGATGGTGTTTTAATACAATCTCTTTAAAAATAGAATCATAGATGCCCTTTTAAAATCAAACTAATGAAATTATAAATGAAAAATAAAATACAAACATCAAATATTTAATTGAATTGTTAGGTCATAGACTCATAGGCCTATATGTATACCGGTAATTTTAAATGTACATTGCAAGATAGGTTACCATTTTTGTTTATTTTATTTTACTGTCTGTAAATATTGATTTATTAAGAAAAAAACTAGATTGTTTGCTGAGGCCTACAAGTATATATTACTCGATGATTGGCCACCATCTGGTAATGGCCACAATTTAAAATTTGAAAATTATGATATAAATATTATGGACAAAACAGCTGTGCACAATGGCTGCACCCCACTTTTATAACTTGATTTTTTATAAATAAATGCATATATTTGCATAAATACAATACTAATTTCAAATATGTACTGTTTGAAAAATAAATATAAAAGACTTTCTTCAAAACTTACTCTAGTTTCTGACAAATAGACTTATTTGAAATATGTATAAGAAAATAACAAAAGATTAATACATGCTACATACGCTTTTTAGGGTCGAGTACCTTTACCTCTCGAGTACTTAATATGAATTTCTGTTTTGAAGAGGACAAGACATTTTTTATACTTGGCACACATATTATGTTAAATATTTATGTGCATTCATCGAAACATGACATTACTCTTGTTTCATTTTTCAGTGCAAATGCTTTAAAAAAATTGCAGAATAAATTAAAACATCATAACAGGCCTACCATTGTTTCCTACATAAACAGCTTGACCCAAGATGTCAATCATTGTGTTGTTGCTCGTAGCCCTCCGTCTTCATGTCGTTTAGTCCGAGCTCCTCATTGTGGTCGAACGTTCTCTCATAGTGCGTGATTGTGAGAGCCGGGTCCTCTTCCGGGTAGAACAAGCTCTGTGAGGCAGAGACACAGAACAGGTTAACTCACGGATGGATGTGGAGGTGGGAGAAAGCGTGGTACACTTTTATCTACAGGTGGTCAAAAACAAGACTGCACAATGTGATGCACATTATTTAAAAACTCTAAACGTATCTTTGTAGAACAAATTTATTACGTATGTTATGATTTAATGACAAATGAACATGTTGACTGGGTAAGAGCAGCATTGGCAGGTAGGGAAAGGATCAAGAGAAAATAAAAACAAACAAAAACATAACCTTCAGGGGTGGGTAAGATGCCAAATCTTTGTAGAGCCAAGAAAATTAAGTAGGCCTAGGATTTTAATCACACAAAAATGTGTCAAACTCAAAACCTCTTGTGTTTTTCTGTTTTGTAAATAAATTTTTGTGCTAAAGCTAATGTAGATATAGTTGTAGACAAAAAATGATGTTCAAGATTATAAAGAAAGGGAGACTTATTAGTTATTTTGATTTTTCCCCTAAACCAGTGTTTCTCAAACTTGACGTATCCGCGGACCACTTGATGGGAATTTAAAAAAAAAAGATGGGATGTATCTTCAATGCCGACCCCACGCAGAGTTGAATGTGGACATTGACATGCATACATCATATTTAGGCCTGACCCTACACAAGTTTAAGGTATGGTGAATGTCAATACAGTATTTACTAGAATGTAGGTCGCACATAGAATTAAATAAATACTATTGAAATTTGAAAGTCATAAAACTGGTGCATTTAAGGGAACTTTTAAAAACTTTTTTCATCGATTTTGAATAGTCGCACAGGTTTTCCCCCCCTGCAGCTGGTCGAGCAGCATCCTTATCGCTAATGCGGCCGAGATTAACATCGTAACAAATAGATAGGTACATTTTTAGCACTTTTCAAATAAAATATTTATGGGATCATTGGCATCCAGCCGTTTATTAAAAAGCGTATTCCTTGGTTTGGTAGTTTAACGGCGAGACGGATTCTAATAGACACACCAAATACCTATTAACTTCAAACATTTCTGATAAACTTATAGTTGGTTTCAATAAAAAAAAGTTTGACACAACAATAAAGACGAGGCTAAGTAAACCTTCAACATACACGGCATAGCAATTAAGGGCACGGAGGTGCAAGAGGCCCATGCATCCATATTTAATGGAGATGAGCCATTTCTTGTGTAGTGTCGTGGTCGTGCCACATAAACAGGATTACGTGATGCAGTACACAATAGTGAGTGACCCATTTAGTATGGAATAATCTAGGGCGATGGTCGTTCGCCCGCAGCCAAGCGCACACAACAAAACAAAACGACTAACTTAACCTGTATACTCCTATCCGAGTTCGGGGGTTTTCAGCTATCTGCATACGCCGCCCCGAAAGATTTACAATCTTGAAACTCGATATATGGCCTGATATGTGGTCCATGACCTACTAAAAAAAAAATGAGCCTGATCCGATAACCTGTTCTGTGTTAAAAAAGTGCCTCAACGTAGTTGAAAACCTTCCGGTTGGCTGGGTGGGTGGGTGGCTAGCTGGGGGATTCTGACGGAGAGGAATACGAGCCTAAAGAGAAAACGGTACACCTTAGAACTATGAAACTTGGATCATTACCTCAGGCGCAGATACTGTTGCTTTCAAAACCAAAATCGGGTAACAGGGACCGAAGAAAATCAAAATTTTGGATAACAATCAAAACTCGTAATTACTAAGTAGGGATGAGACGTGTACACGTGTACACGTGTACATAATTTAAAAAAAAAAATACACGTCGACTTTCAATCAACATTGTTCAGTCGTCGAGATTTCAGATTTCAATAATTCTATTTTGAAATACGAGCTCTTTAAGTCAGCCGCCGCCGCCGCCTTCCGCAAACGGTAAGTTGGTTGCGATCCTTGCCACGGCGGCCTTGCCTTCCCCCTCCCCCCCTGACCGTCACACACGTTCCAGATGGTTCCAGACCGCTCGCAGTCGCTCGCCGCCCGCCGCCCGCTTAGTTGTTTACGCGTGTTGAGATTAGAGTCAGTGACGCATGACTGTTAATTGTTTAGAATATCTCTTGACTGGAAGTTCTTTGATAAGATAGTCGCGGGAAAGAAGGTTAAATGCCGACTGTGCGCGAAGGAGTTGCTGCACAATTCAAGTATCACGGGAACTATGGTAAATCACAACCCTTTATATCTCTCCCCCCCCCCCCCACCCCGCCCTCTTTATCACGCAAGCCTCAACCATCCCATCCCCCTTTTTAACTTTCTAGGTCAATGAAACATCAGCCACGTCATTTACTGACTGATAAACTGAACTGAACGCCATCGCCGTGTTTATACTGTTCAGAATGCAATAAAAATATACAGTAATAAATAAACATGTACAACTTTTTTTCAGATATTAAAATATACATAGTACACGCGTGTACACCACAGACAGCCAGCGTGTACACGTTTTAGTAAGATACACGCTTTTGCCCATCCCTATTACTAAGGCTGGTAATTTGTAAAACTTTAAATTAAACATGTTCTTAACCAGTAAACATATCTAGCATCCAAAACATAAGGGGCTAAATTTGAGGGAACTGAGTGCGTTTTGCTTTCAAAACCAAAATCGGACAGGGACTGGAGAAAATCAAAATTTTGGATAATAGGCCTAATCAAAACACGTAATTAATAAAGCATGGTAATTTGTACAAACTTGAAATTAAACATGCTCTTAAACCATTATAAATATCTAGTGTCCAAAACACAAGGGGCTAAATTTGGGGGGACCGAGTGCCTTTTGCTTTCGAAACCAAAATCGGGTAACAGGGACCGGAGAAAATCAAAATTTAGGATAATAATCAAAACACGTAATTACTAAGGCGTGGTAATTTGTAAAACTTGAATTAAACATGCTCTTAACCATTATAAATTTTTATTCACCTAAATATTCATGCAATTTTCGTAACAAGATGACATTAACCATTTACACATTACATTAGCAAATTTAATAATGAACATTGTATATTGCCAACTACAGATTGTAAACAAAAACAAAAGATGTTAGTTTCTCGATTTGGTTGGTCGGGAAACACTCCCGTAGGTGTAATTGTTATTATTTACTACAATTCAGAATTTAAAAAAAAGAAAAAAAAACACCTGTTTTTTACCCGTCCTGATGGTCTAGTGGTTAAGACGCCTGTCTGGAATGCGGGAGATCCGTGGTTCGATTCCCGGTTGGGGCGGACTTTTTTTTTTTTTTAATTTCTGAATTGTAGTAAATAATAAAAGATGTTAGCTTTTGTTTCTTGACAATCTGTTATGAAAGGCGCTGTATCCACTGCTTGCTTCATGTATCATGACAAATTTCGTTATTTGCTTCACCCGAAATATTGATATCTTACTTCTTTTCAATGTAGTGAGGGACCATAGTGTAAAATATTGTAACCCGTATGCTCCTTCGTGAAGGAAGCAAGGGGCCTATTTTACCTTATTTATATATGTGTAGAGATACCAAAATGTCTTGGTGCCACTTTCAAGATGGCGTCATTTAAAAATGGCGGCCATTTTCTTTCGAATCACGATTTTGCTTGTAATTCAGTTAATTTTCATCATATTTGAATAGTGTTTTGTTATTATTATAGCTTATGTAGGCTTTTTATAGTATGTCGATACTTAGGGTTGCCAACCGTCCGGAATTTCTCCAGACAGTCAGGATTTCAACACATATGTCCGGATGGAGGAATTGACCCGTTCCGGACGTCACTTTGTCCGGAATTTGTAAAGAACACTAATGTTCACTACATATTAATAGAGTTTGTGTATGATTGTCTAAAAGCATTATTATTCATCCTCTTAATTTTCGATGTAGGCTAGAATCACTCGCAATATGTTTCAACTTTGTAATTTGTTCTCGATTTCTGCCATTCGGTTGCAATCAGCTGCTCTCTTTGTCCTCAACCGCCGCCCGTACGCGGCGGGCGGCACAGGCACAAAATCATTTCGTTTTGTCTGGACAGTCGGCACATAGGCTACGATTTGAGCGGTGAACTGTGTACCTTTGCTTGCGATGTTCATTGTTTATGTTCTGTTCGCATTTTGAATTTTGTATTGCTAGGCCTATATCTAAATATCCTTGAATCATTACTAAAAGTATTCAACGCCTAAGATGTTCATAATTAGGGAAGACGACGGGTACCCGGTTTGACATCTCTAATGTTTTCAATCTGCTAGAAGCCAAAAGCTATCACCCATGGTGATAACTGAAATTATAAGCACATGGGAATATAGATACTGCAGAGGCTGGCCTTTCTTTATCTTGTTACAATTATCTGAGCGCCAGCATTCCCACTTTAGCCCCCCCCCCTTGCCCTGCGCCAATGCCTTGTGACAAGATATAAAGCAGATGCAATGAATTGTAGGCCTAAGTGTTATCTTAATGATGTTCCTCTTTCGTGATTACGAAATACTACTTCATCGGCACTTCATTGTTTATAGAACAGCATTACGTCCGAGATATTACGATAATTGATGAGCGCGTTTCTTCGCAGTTCATTTGACACCCCACACGATTTTTTTGTGCTTCTACCCAGGTAACCCGCGGGTAATGTGGACGGGTACCCGGGTCGTAAAAAAGTCGAGTTTAGTCATCCCTATTCATAATTCACAACACTCTAATTTCTATAAGTTGATCCTGTGTTCCATACTTTCATAAAACAAAAAGATCTTTAGTTGAGTAAAATGGATGGTTGTAGTAAAAAAAATGTAGTGCACCCCCCCCCCCCCCCCCCCCCCATCATATGAGGCTTTGTCCGGAATTCCATTCCTGTTAAGTTGGTAACCCTATCGATACTGTGTTTCTTGTGTGTGTGTGTGTAAAAGTTTAACTTTAAATCTGAATTTTCTTCTGAATCACGTTTTGCTTGTAATTCAGTTAATTTTCATCCTATTTGAATGGTGTTTTGTTATTATTGTAGCGTGTCTATGTTTTTTATAGTACTATGTCGATACTGGGTTTGTATATGTGTAAAAGTTCAACTTTGAAGATAATGCCATTTCAAAATGACATCCATTTTCTTCCAAATCACGTTTTTAGTGGTAACTCCAGTTGATTTTCATCCGATTTGAATGATTTTTGAAAAATTACAACATTTTTTGTTTTTTATGGTTGTCTTTAACGGCTTTTGTTACAAGAGAAAAAATCCATCTCAGCCGGGTATCGAACCCGGGTCTCGCAATTGTGGGTCGGGTGCTAACTCCCATAAGCTACCGTACCGAAACTAACGTAATAACTTAATTCACACCATCAATCTCGAAAGTGAAAAGTAAATCGTATCGGTAGCTTAAGGGTAAAGCACCCGACCAGCAATTGGGAGACCCGGGTTCGATACTCGGCTGAAATGAATAATGCATTTCTGGAATGTTTTCTTTTTAATCCAATACATCAACAAGAGTGTTTCCCAATGAATGAAACTGAGTGACAACACTCTTCTCTTACTTCAGAGCGATAACATCCCGTAACTAATGTAAATATTCGATAACATATTCACAACATTCATATGCACTTGGTCTGCATACAACACTCTTATTAGCTGTGCACGACAAATAACTTAAGTTTCTGTGCTACCACTCATTGCTTCTTCCCCAACAGACATTCAAACACAAACTGCGTTCATGAAGACTTTAGAGAAGGTCATCTCCATTGTTCACGGGTGTCAGAAGAAGGTAGTAGCAGAGTCGATAAAGAAGTTTCCCCGTTGGGGAGGTCCTCCAACTCCCTATACCGCCCTGGGTTAAATAAAAAGTCGGTTTTTGGCGTTGGGAATCTAACGTTCCGCGCGACTCTGTGTGATGATTGATGGAAAAACAATAAAACTATGTCACTTTTCTACTAGTAGTTAACAGTCGATGACGACAAATGGCGGAAAAAGTCAAAATATTAAATACGATCGAATGTTGGCGAATGTTTTGGCATAAAGCAAACTCTCTTTATTAATGAGGATATTTCTGATGGAGTAGACCTAAGCTTAGGAGCTAGGCCGACAATATGTATTGTTCAAGATTTCGATTTGAGTGCCTAGGGCGCACTTACGTCTAAAAACTGTATTGTGGCCTTGGGCCTAGGCTACACTTACGTCCGTTAGGCTTGATTCTTGAACAAGGCATATCTCAAATTATTTCGCACGAAAATGTCAGTGACGCCTGCGCAACACTTTAAAGTACAATAATAAATCAAAAGTAAATCGTTTTAAAAGAGTATGGCCCATGTGCTAATATGGTTTGAAATAAGATTGAAGTTTGTCGTTTCGTCTGTTGATTGTTGATTTCAGCGTCACTGCCCATCGATAATGTACTGACCGTATTTAGCGTGCAGGCTTTTATTAGTTTCACATTGGAGCCGCTCTCAGCGCGCAGGACGTTAGATTCCTTTTTGACTTGGGAGTAAGGGGACTCCCCAAAGGGGAAAAACTTCTTTATCGACTCTGGTTAGTAGTAACATTGGATATTGGCCTCTATACACCTCTCAAACGTTTGGAATTTGCTCAAAAAGACAACATAAACAAATGGACCCTTTGAACAGGCGAGCTTCACACTATTATGGCACAGTTAAGAGCCATTGGTATGTTCATTGAAGGAACACGTGTTCCAGAATTGTGGATTGAGGGTGATCTGTACAGCCCAGCCACTGTTAAGCAAATCCTGGAAGGCACACATGTACGAAGAGCATTACACGCTCATAAAATAATACTCCTTGCTCTTTTTACCCTGTATGAGCAAGCATTTTACAAAGAGTTTCCAGATATGACGTCAGTTTTACTTGAAAAAGTACAAACTCTCATTAACGCATATCATAAGGATAATGACCTCAAAACAGCACATTCCACACTAGTTGGAGATTTGGTCGGCAAAAATCTCGGAATTAAGTTTGAAAGCGGCACCAGCGAAACAATACAAAAAGGTTTCTGCCCTTCTTGTATCATTTAATGCAGCTGGAAACCCATTCACATACAGTATAAGTGAGCTTGTAAACATCAATACTAAATGTGTAATGCCTGTAAAAATAAAGGCTGGGTCAAAGCCAATTTGTAAAGTTTACGGAGGAGCGCATTGCTACTGGTAAAATAAATTTGTGGGACCCAGTTAAAAAATGAATCTGAAGACCTGCAACCAAGCAGTGAAAAAAACTGAAATTAAAATAAAGAACACCATTGTTGAACTAAAACAGGATAGCCGATAGACAACTGTTTTCGCATATGCTAATTGTTGCCAGATCACGTCCACAGGTAAACATTTATGTCATCATCATTAATTGCGAACTGTCTGTGATTCCTCGATCAATGTTTGCTTGCTCCAACTCGAGCAAACTTATGGAGCTCCTTGAATCTGTAACTGATAAATAAGAATGTATGCCAGATAGTATGGATGCCCAGCATTTGGATTCTGAAAGTATCATGCATTATAAAGTAGCTGAACACAGTGTTGCTGTAATTGGTGGTATGGCAGAGCTACAAGCTCTTGACAAACCACAAACAATAAGGAGCTGTTCAGGCTTGCTGATCATCGCGTAACAACAACAAGAAGTAAGAAAAGTACAATTGTCTTCCCTTGATTTTGACACATACATTGACGACTCTTTGAAACGGTTCACAATGGAACGACGCCAAGGGCACAATGAACCAACGCATTACTGTATTGAGCCACAAGCTAATATATAAAATGTATCCAAACAGTAGCTTCTATCCCATGAAATAACAAAGATGAGCTGTCCAATTTTCTTGCTGTGAAGTTCTTGGAAATTGCAAGAGATGCAAGCAAAGATGTTGTAGTTGCTTGGCGACAAACTGCACAAGGAACTCGACAGGAAGATGCATCACTTGGTAGCTCACATGAAGAAGCAGATACCAAAATAATTCTCCGTGCTATTGAAGCTAGAAAAAGGGGAGCCACAAGGGTATATATACACTCTCCTGACACAGATGTGTTTGTACTATGTGTGAGCAAGTGTCCTGCATTCCCAAAGGATACAAACTTCATCACAGGCTTTGGAAGCAAAAGGCAAACTATACCCCTTGCACCCATTTACAACAAGCTGGGCAGTCTGAAGGCAGAAGCCCTTATTGGTATGCATGGTCCGGTATGTATGGTCCGGGGCAGATGTAACAGGTTCTTTCAACAAAAAAGGGAGACTAAGCTTCTGGAAGCCCTTTGTGGCCGCCGGAAAGAGCACACTGGAGGCCTTAGCAAACCTTGACAAAACAAATGAATTATCTGAAGAGATATTCTCAGGAATTGAAACATTAATTTGCAACGTGTATGCTTACGTGTATGATTACAAATGTTGGGGAGCCTAGGTGGTGGCTTTTACTCAAAAGCAAGTGTTGGGTGAAAGTCTTCCTCCTACAAGCTGATCATCGCTCAGACTCGCCATTAAAAGAGCTCATCTGCAAGCTATGGAGTGGCATAAATGTGACGAACCACATCCAACTCTTAGGGTGGGAGCGCGAAAGTAGTCTGTTAGTTCCTGTGGCTTGTTGTAGTCCACCAGCTCATTCAATACTTGAACTCATCAAGTGCAACTGTATAAGAACAAAATGCAGCAGTCATCGTTGCAAGTGTGCTGCTGATTCACTGTTGTGCACAGAAATGCGCACTTGTTTTGGTGACAAAGACGTATGTGGAAATATTGCTGATTGCATGTACCTATTACCAGCTCAGATGACAAGAGCGAATATGAAGATGAGTGAAGACATACATAAATGTTATTAAGCACCTTTATTGGATGAGCGTAGCGAGCGAAGCGAAGATTCCATTTCACTACATTGGAGAAAAAAATCCGGAATGTTTTTTTTTCTTTTTTTCTGTATTATTGTGTGTTTGTCAGCACGATTCCGGCTAAACCGATACTCCAATTGCAATGAAATTTTATGGAGACCTTCGAAAAATCTCTGAACTTAGAACTGCCACGTTTTTGAGCGCAATCGAAAAATTATTTCTCATGGAAATCGCAATTTTACGATTTTTTTGATTTTTTAAAAATTTCTTTGACTTATAACACCTACATGCTTTATCCGATTTTAATGAGTTTTTCACAGAACCTTAATTTTATGAATTAATATATTCGTGTGAAATTTGAGCGCAATCGAATAATTATTTCTTATGAAAATCGCAATTTTACGATTCTTTTCTTTTTTTAAATTACGATTAATTAAAAAAATTAAAAAATTAAAGTTTTTTTTTATTTAATTTAAATTAATTTTTAAAAAAATCTTCAACTTGGTAATGATTTTTTCACAGAACAACAGAAAATCCACATAACACATGGCAGCTCAATGCACCAATTACGCTCATCCAACAACGCGGCGGGACTTAAGCGTTTTCCTAGTTATAAGAATTATATATTTCCTTAAAATAATTATGAATCAAATCCTTATGTGTTACGCTTAATCAAAATTTTATATAATTTACTTGTGATTTAAGAATATAAATAGTATCTGTCAATTTAACCATTGAAAATGCTGTTTTGTCAAACCCTCTAACGAAATACCGAAAATCCCAATTTTCGTTAATTGTTTTTGGTATAGGCCTAATAACAAAATAGTAAGATACATGAAATGTTGTAATGATAAAGTGTTATAGATTCCATTCAATCTTTAATGCACCAACAATTCAGCATTATTATGTTATTAGGTCGGTAATGCAGTTGCCCCAGGTGCCCACCCGTAATTTTGTAGGTTTGGTTTAAAATCCTTGTCGGCAATAATTTCTAATTCTTAATTGTACAGTACAGAATTCTAAAAGCTATAATAATAACAAAACACCATTCAAATTGGATGAAAAATAATTGAATTACAAGCAAAAACGTGATTCTGAAGAAAATGGCGCCATATTTAAAGTTAAATGGCGCCATATTTAAAGTTAAACTTTTACACATACATGAAACCCAGTATTGACATTCTTTTAAAAGCATACACAGGATATAATAGTAACAAAACAACAATCAAATCGGATGAAAATGAACTGAACTACACGCAAAAACGTGAATTAAAAGAAAATGGCCACCATTTTGAAATGACGCCATATTGAAAGTGGCGCCAAGACTTTTTAGTATCCCGTCACATATATAAACAAGTTACAATAGGTCCCTTGCTTCCTTCTTTCTTCACGAAGGAGCATACGGGACCCACATAGGTCCCTGACTAATGCGAAACTAGGCAGAAAGAATGAAATGCTTGGCTCAACTTCTATATCTCACAGCATTCACAGCCGAAGACTTTTGAAGGAGAGCTTGGTTGTAGGGCTGTGCGAGTACTCAATTCCTCGAGTTTTTTCGAGCTTCAGTTTTGAGCTCGCGCCGAGCCGAGCTTGATTTTAGGCTCGATTTATTCAAGCCGAGCCGAGCTTGGCTTTATGCTCAATTTATTCGAGCCGAGCCTACCAAAACACGCAGTACACACGCTCATTTTCATCAACACTCAACAGACATTCTTGTCAACAAAGACTTTCGCGGAAGAATGCGGCAGCCTGAGCCAGCGATCAACAGTCGACTCGACGCAGTAGAATGCGATAGGCCTAGAATGCAAACGTGTCTCTCTCTCTCTCATGTGGGAAAACCTATCACACTATCGCCCGCGCTGAAGCTTTCGTCGCAAAATAAGCCTAGGAAAGAAAGGAGATAAGCCAAGGAATAACAATCCAATGCGTCGTGATCGTAGAAACATGATCACATCGCAATAATTCTTCTTCCAACTAGTTCCACACCGACCATCTTTGTTCTTTGTCAGCTGTGAGTTGAGTTGGTTGGATCGGCTTAACCACGAACGCGCTCTGTTGTCAACTCGAGTTACTCTTTAGCAGAGTCGACAAAGAAGTTTCCCCAGGTCTTCTTTATCGACTCTGCAGGCAGCGGGCAGGCTCCGCGGGAAAGATCGCATCGACGTAGCGCGTAAAATAATAAACCCGTGAATTAGCCTAAAAACGGTCGCAAAAAATACCCTGATCTAATAATCGGCTCCGGGTAATTTCTAGAACCGGGTACCCGATGACATCCCTAGAAAATATGTAGCCTAACCATTTTTAATAATTTTAAAAAAAAAAATTTTTTTTTGAAAAAGCTCGGCTCGGCTCGAAAATCAAGCTTTTTTTTTAATACTTGGCTCGACTTAAAAATTCTAGGCTCGCACAGCCCTACTTGGTTGCCTTATTTTTTTTTTTTTTACAAATTTTTGTATTTGGGGAGGGATATGAATTTAGGCCTACTGATACTGTAAGCCTATTGAATCCCAATTATGATTAAGCGAGCAAAGCGAGCATTTTCCATTTGACTCTGCCGGAAAAAAAAGTCCCTGTTTTTTTTGTTTTTTTTGTATGTCTCGCCATAACGTTCGAACGGAGGCTCGGATCGAGTTGAAATTTTGACCATCCGCAAGCTTCGTTCTCGATTGAATGCCATTAGTTTTGTGGCAAAATCGTTCAAAAAGTTAAAAAGTTACATTAAAGTTAATCGAAAGTTTTTTTTTCAAACTAAACGGCGACAAAATCTGAGGTGGCCAAATCATTTAGAATGTCCGTCCGGTCACGAATATGTTAATTTTATTTTGATCCGATAAGTAGTGTAGATGGAAATTACATTATAACAAAAGTAACGTTGCCATGGCAACGAAAAGACGCACAAAGTTTCTAATGCACTGCCGCCACCTAGAAGTAATCAAAATACTATCGAGGAAGCAGTGTATTATTTGTTACCAAAGAGTTTAAATAGTTTTCCCAAGGAAATGATGTCGAGGTCCTCTAGATGGCGGTGGATTTTATCCACAAAGTAAAGGTTTACACACGGGTTTACCCAAATACCTTGGCAATAATAAATAATACTGGAAACGCGAACGTCGTAAATTTTAAAATTTATAAAAATGTGCAATGTGGGTCTAGCTATAACACGTGCTTGCTTATCAACGCGCCCAAACTGAGCGTTTCCTAGTAAAATTACATACCAGTACCACTGGACAAGACTTACAAACTACGCGTGTTGCAGAGAGAGCTCTCGCGCAACTTTTTATCACACCTTTCTTCATTCACACAGCCTTACCCATATTTATTTTCTTCTTTCACTTTTACTTGCCGGCCCTCTCTGCAACGAGCACTCCTCCGTTCCCACCCAGTTTAACCCATCCTATCCAACATCCTCACTCCTTCCCATTAACCCCCCTCGTCTTCCCTTACGTTCCTCCATTGGAAAGAAGAAAACATGGTGGTAATCCACAATTATGGAAAAAGAAAATTTGGAAGATTCCAATACAATTGACATGGGCACTGATAACTCTACTGTTGAATGCCCTAAAACAACATTAACTAACTAACTACATAATATTTTGGCAGCATCCTAGGACTTCTTTGGACACAAGGTTGATGTGATGTTGAAGGGTTACATACGTGCCTTGTAGGGATGACATCGGGTACTCGGGTACCCGACTCCTACCCGACTCCTGTTGGAGTCGACTCCATTTTTTTTTTTTTAATGATAAATTGAATGAGATTGCACTTGTTGTCTCGTTAGTCGTTATCTTATCTCAAAACGTAAACATAACAAATCAGCGAGAGTCTTGGCCGGGCCAAGAGACAAGCAAGCTAGTGATACGTAGCGGGTGGATGGTGGTGGTGGTGGGGGAATGGCCGGACAGCGTTGTGTAACCCCACTGAAAATCAGTTATATAACTGAGTGGGTAGACTCATACAATTTATTTATTATTTATTTAACTAGAGTTGTAGGCTAAAAATAACTTTTGCATTAAAAAAAAAAAAAAAAAATTATTGCGGATCGGGGAGTCGACTCCTACCCGGTTCCCAAGGCTCCGGAGTCGACTCCAATATTTACTACCCGATGTCATCACTAGTGCCTTGTTACTTCCTTACTTTCATGATATTTGTCTAACCATACCTATATTATAATAGTGCAACCTACATTCACATGCAAACCAGCTTTTCAATTTTAGACATCTCTGAACTGAGGTGCGACCTATAATCAAGTAAATACAACTTTACATCACATGCCCAAACCCATGCCCATGCCCTGATCCCAGCCTACCTGTACATAGCTGTTTCCCGCAGGGTCGTCCAGTACCACAGTGACAGGCTTCTTCCCCGCAAGAACAACATCAAAGTCTTTGATGAATGAGTTGAGTCTTCCGCTGTCCTCCGGATCAGCGCTGTCGGTGAACATACCCCCCTTGCCAGCGAGCTGATCCCGCATGGCCGACAGTATGCCCTCGATGGTTGTGAAGCGGCCTCCCAGGGCGGCAGGGCCCACCTGCAGGTCAAGCTCCGGCACAGACAGGTGGCATGTCTCGGACTACAATAAAATTTAAAATTATAAGAGTCTGCCCACTGGGTAACAAAACTGAACCAACCATGTCGATGCCAGCGCCATTGATGAGAGAATAAAAACCAACCAGCCAACCAGCTTTGAAATTAGGATTGCTGGTTGGGTTGACCACAACTCACCCCCAGATGACACCCACATCGACAAAGGCTAATTCAGAAGAGCTTTCGACAATTTTGATTAAACATGAGAGCTTGCCTTCAACACGTCCCTACTAAAGTCATCACGGTCTGTCACTCGGACTTCAATGCGAAGTCCAAGCGGTTCGATGCCGCCACCAGACTTGACTTCGTTGGAGCGGTGACCACAGGCTTCGCAGTTAGTTGCCATTATCAACACCTCCTTGAAGTGGGGAATGTCTGCAGGGCGGTTAAGTTAAATGATAACCTCTTAAATTGCAAGAACAAAGATGTAATTTTTTAAACACAATTTAAAATTATCATCATCATTCTGTTTCCACATCCAACTTTGCATTGAGTCAGCATTGTAGATAGGCCCCTCTATTTGCTATTTCTCTTCCCTTTACACCACATGCGAGTCTTCTCCCGTCTTTGGCACATCTTTCCTCAAACTCCATTGTTGTCATCAAATCCTAAGCTTCAATGACTAATTCTCAATTGCTTCTCATTGGGACACATTCAGTCATCCCATCTTTTGTTGCAATTTTTATCAAACTTCAAACTTGTCGTAGGCTTTCACGGCCCGAGTCAATGATAAAACTTGGCTGTCGGGATACGCTGTGTTGATTGTCACTAGGAAAACGCTAAAGTCCCGTCGCGTTGTTGAGCGAGCACCGGTACGTGCAACACGACCAGAGTACGACATTACCATAATGTTACATACCAATAAGTCTAAAAGGTCTTGACCAATTTAGCTGAAAATTTGTAAAATAGGAGAGAATGGATAAAATCCACCGCCATCTAGAGGACCTTCCCTTGACATCATTTCTTTGGGAATACTATTTTAACTCTTTGATAACAAATAATACACTGCTTCCTTGACAGTATTTTGATTACTTCTAGGTGGCAGTGCATAGTGACCAGAATCCTCTTTCGACTTTTCGTTGCCATGGTAACGTTACTTTTGTTAAAATGTAATTTCTATCTACATTACTTAAGGTCTTAACCGATTTAGCTGAAAATTTGTAAAAAAGGAGAGAATGGTGTACTTATTGACCCTGCAAAATTTCATAAAGATCGGAACATATTTTTTTTTTTTTTTTTATAACCAACGATTGGATTTTGTTCAAAAACTATACAGCAACCCGCATAGGTGGTATGTACATGTGTGCAAAATTTCAGGTCGATCAGAGAAACGGTGCGACCTGTACCAAAGCAGTAACAGAAAAAAAAAGACATTCAAGCCATAAGAGTCAGTGGAGACGCTCGCTCAATTAAAATTCTGACGTTTCGAGCTGATTGTTCAGCTCATCTTCAGAGAAGGTAAGGGGAGCTGAAGATGAGCTGTACCAGGTCTGGATTGAGTAGGTTCTGCCCAGTGATTTCCTCTTCTTCTCTGAAGATGAGCTGTGCAATCAGCTCGAAACGTCAGAATTTTAATGACAATCGACACGGCATATCCCGACAGCCAAGTTTTATCATTTATCAAACTTGTTTTATTCCTTTCCTTAGAATAGAATAACTTAATTCAACTTGACGTGTACATGGTTCATGTATAGGGTGTCCAGATTTTCAAACCAAAAAAGTGGGACAAACTTCTGGCGGCTGTAGCTGAGGTCTGGGGCGAAGCCCCAGCCGCCGAAGGCCTTTCCGCCGAAGGGGAAAAAAAATTTCACCATACTACAATTATTTTGTCATGTTTTAACTAAAGAATGGCAACTCGGGGGATTACCTTAATGAATAATTACTATAGAAAATGTTGCTTTGCAGATCGTACAAAACACTTTGTCATTATCAGTCTCGTGTCTAACAAGATAAGGAAAGTCCTTCTTAACATCGTTATTGAAAACACACGTTTAGGCGGCGGCATTTTACACACTCACGCGTACGAGACGAAAAAACTATCTCGTAAAAGTGAGGTTATGAAGTAAAAATATGTTTTCAAATCAAAATTAGCTTCCCCACTATTTAATTGCTGCTAATAATAATTAAATATCAAATTGCGAACTATATATTCTATCTGTTTGAATACAATCAGTTCTACAAATAAGCAGGCAAAGTAGGCTTGCAAGCACTCTAAATTTGTTAATATTTTTTCCTCACGACAGCATTTACAACGATCTGAGCAAGCAAGGACCCAAGGAAGGTTTGTTTTGGGTGAATTATCAAATTAAATATTTATTGTGATAGGTACTCACAGTTATGTTTTATCATGTTGCTCGGCTGCAAAACGACAAAAACTTCGTTGGGGCTCGGGACAATTTGTGTAACTGATGCCGTCAACCAACCCCACCCCCCCTCTACACTCCGCCTGCTGATGACGCATTCATTCGTGCAAAGTCAAGGCCAGCAGAAAAGTGTATACAGAATACGCGTAGTCCGCAAATTTACAGCAGACGAGCCACGAGCTACACGTGAAATCGGTATATTTACAAAAACGGGACAAAACAGCGTCCCGTGAACAGTTGTCGGGACACCGGGACAGGTCCCTGAAAAACGGGACTGTCCCGTTTTTAACGGGACGAATGAACACCCTATACATGTAGGCTAATTAGATCTTAGCTTGAACTACAATCTTCATTTATTCCAATCATGATAGTGATTGAAGAGATATGGTACCAACAGCTTACTTGAAGTAGGCCTAAAGTATGTAGGCCGCAATAGAGAAACACACAAATAAACTATACTGATACATAGTAAAATGTTTTTGGTCCACGTGACTTTCCTCAGTAAGCCATTTTAAACATAAATGTACCTACTAACGTATGTTTTATTTGTTGCTCCTTGAGGTCATCCAACAGTCATTGGCCAGCCATGGCTCGATCAATAATGTTTTAATTTACATGCTCACAAATGACTTGCAGGTAGCCTAGGCATGACAGAACATGGATTCTTGAAAGACCTATTGCTGCACAAAATCAAACTCTCATCACAAAGGATACTAGTGACTTTCATGTTGGTTTCGCAAGGTGCGCCACAGTTGGGACAGTTGGTTTGGAATTGGTGAATCTCTGAATGAAGGTCGTCGATAGTGAACGAGCCCTCAGTGATTGGCCTCATGATTCCCTTCCCCTTCTCACTCACGTTGCTCACGTTGCTCACCTCTTCCGCTGTGTAGATGGCTGCAAGAACACATAGATCTACAGTACTTGCAGGATGCAATGGTGTGTAGCAAGTAACAACGTACGGTAAATCAGAACATGGACTGTATTTCACAAACGATCCATTAGGTTTAGCCTACTGTTACGAATACAATTAAGACTGTAAATTCTCCAACTCACATAGTGAATTAAACAATGACAAATGTCAGCTTAAAACTAAAGGGTTAAGAACATTATTACGATACATATTACATAAATTAATATCTTTTTGTAGGTAAATAAAAATCAAGGGGGATTCTAATATGAAAATCTTGAAATTATATTTGATGTGCAAAAACAAAAGTGTCATGCAAGAAACTGGAGCTGGGCCTATATATACAAAAAAAGGAGATGAGAATAAAATGAAAGGAAGGCAAGAGGGACTATAATACAAAGTGCAAGATAAAGAAGACTAAGAGACAAATGAATTGAAGCATAAGAACTAAGAAGTCCAAGAGGGTGGGAAATCCCGCCATGCAAATTAATTGAAGGAAATAAACACAGATTTACATAAAATTTAATCTTTATTGGAAGCTGAACAAATCAGTAGGCCTACAACTTGAATAAAGTTTATCACAAAAAAGAAAAATAACAACAAACGTAATGAAATTAATGGTTCTCTTTTGAACATTGGGTCAAGCGAGGTAAAAATGATACAGAAAACTACACTTTGCTATGTGCTGCTTAATTAGATCTGCTTATGATAAAAAAGTATATTCTTATGACATGGAAATGTGATGCTAAATTCAACCGGACAATTTATTTTTAGTTTTTATAGCCACTTACATATTTAAATAAATAAAATGTGTGTATCATTTTTACCCAGCACTTTGGGCAAAAATGATACACGTGTGTTTAAAAATGATACACTGTGTTTTAAGCCCTTAAAAACATAGCTAGAGGTTAGGAAGAGGGAAAATAATGATACACATGGATAATTTGATTAACAATCTACAAAATAGTCACACCGATGTCATTTTTAAATATTGTTTTTCATTTTTGAACGGAACCATTCGTATCCTGGGAAACTGGCCTAGGCCTAGGCCTCCAAGACCTGGCTGCAAACCTTTGATTTGGCCTGAGCTCAAAATAAGGCCATCATAATCTTAAGAAGCCTAAAATATTTAAATGGTACTATTCACAATTAATTTAATCCGCAAAAAGAGTCTTTAAATTCACCTTGAAAATTATTTGAGCCGAATTAACATGTGTTTTGGTCAGACATTGACCATATCATTTTTACCCCAAAGAGTGTATCATTTTTGTACCTCAACTTTCAGCTTCAATTCCTGCCACATGGCTCTAGGTAGCAGCACTCTGCAGTGCTTTCTTAGTAAAGTGCAGCATTGACAATGATTGGAAACAGAGAGTGGTAAATTTGAATGAGTAGTGGCAGAGATATCATTGAAAGTGTAAGCATCCGTATACAAAGTTTTTTGGCAAGTTTTACAGGCACATTTCAATTAATTATTTCAAGTTTATTGCAATCTACTAATATAGCTATAATTAATATAATATTTAAGACTAAATAATGAGTTATTATTACCAAAAGAAAAAAATGAAAAAAGTTAATAAATACTTATCAAAATGCCACTGTATCATTTTTGCCCAATATTTTGTGTGTATCATTTTTACCTCACGTGACCCTTGGTGATGCAAAATTATAATGGAATGCTTTAGAACAGTGGGAACAATGTTGTCAATTAACGAGAGGAGGATGGAATAACTCTTAAGAAAACCTATTGTTTGGCCCAGATTTGGTATCTTTTTGCTAGGGGCGCATTCCGATATTCGCTCCAGTCGCTACGGCTGTAGCGTCTCTGTAGCGCAGTGGAGCGTATGATTATGCTCCAACATTTCGGAACGGGTGTAGCGTTTAAAACATGGCTGACCGTGAAATTATCAGATTGCTTAATTAGAAGAATGCTTAATTAATGGTTATTTCATTGATTCTTTCATCAACAATTATTTCCAAACCTTAAACTTGGAGAACTAATGGACTACGCAGACATCCTTACAGTTTACGTGCTATTTTCAGCAGTCCTTTCGTAAATCTTCAGTTGCCGCCATCTTGATTTACCCCCACTCCACGGAACGCTCCTAGTGCCGGGCCAAAAACCTCCAGCGTTTGTAGCGCGCTGAGAACGCTCCAGTAGCGAATTTCGGAACACAAGGCGGGGCGTTTGGAGCTAATTTCGGAATGGGTGGAGCGCGGCTACTGCGCTACGTAGCGAGTATCGGAATGCGCCCTAGATAGGCTATGCAAGGTTGCTATGTAGGCCTATGTATTGCCTCTCAGTTTAAAGCAGACGGTTGGATACAAAATTAATACTTACATTACTACATGACTACCAGGCAATAGGCATAGCAAACAATTAATATTACCAAGTAAGTGGTCTTCGTCAGTAGTGCGAACAAAATAAGATGTGTCTGTTCCTGGATCAGTGTGTGGGGCAGATGGGTTTTCCACAAAACTGTTTCCACTGATGTCTCGAAATACCTTCAAATATAAAATTAGGAAAATCAAAACAAGCGACAAAAACAGATATGTCCCCCACTGAAAATTAGTTATGTGACCGAGTGGGTAGTCTCTAAATACAATTTTTTCCCTTGAAATTTATTTATACAAAGAGTTCACTTTGCTAAATTGAAAGGCTGCATGCATTAAACCCTTGAACTGACATTTTTATTTTTATTTTTTAGGCTCCAAAAATTGCTTTTTGCAGTCTCTAGGGAAAACATTTTTCAGGAATGTGTCTTTGTTTTTTAAAGAAACATAATTTAATTTCTTTAAATATATTTTAGAATAAAAAATGCTCTATGGAAAAATTCAAGGTACTAAAAATGTTAATTTTTCAAAACCACATTACTATTAGTAATTGTCAATTAGTTGGCTTATGCACGTGGACCCTCAATTCTGCCTGTCCACCAAAGTACTGTACTAGGATTCATAGCTTTGAAAGTTCATTAACTAGGCCCGTAGCAGCTACCTATAAAAGCTAGGTCCATCCCTTAGCCTACACTATACCAAACTGTCAATCCCCTTCTAATATTAGTTATTTGAGGTTGAATAATTTTATTCATTTCACATAGATAGATTCAACTTGATACTACTAGCTTTTGTTGCCAGGGACTGTCCAGATAATCATATAGGCTACATGCAGATGCAACATGAAAGTCCAAAAATCAGATAACACTGTGCAACTGAAAATATTGTTCTATTAGTAGGCTAACCGCTAACATATTGTCGTTGGCACCCAGAACTGAAACATATGAACAATATAAAAGGGGATCCAAGAATATGATTTTGATTTCAAGAGTCAGCCTTTACATTCAAATTTTGAATGTTCCCACAAACTTTTGACACTTGTTGGAGAGTAGGGGATTGCTGAAGATGATTGACTACAGATACACATTGACCATCCCAGGTGCAAGACCTACATCATCTGCATGAAGCAAGGATCACCACAAAAGCCTTGGCCACAAGGATGATACAAAGTTGACTTGTATGCAGGTGATGAGCATATAAGCGCAAACCGCGAGGGATAGGTAGAGAATAAGGCAAGTTGTTGGGCGGCGAGGTTATATCGCTCCTGCAGAGGTAAGCCTATTGGGCAGATGTGTCCCTCACGGCTGCCGGCAAGAACACGGCGCCCGTATCTATGGAACTTTCCTTAAACTAAAACAGTGGATGAACCTGGCCCAGAAGCGCGTACTGGCGTACACATAATTGTGCGGGCCACAATGGTCTTTGTACATCTATATCAGGGAGGTACCGGTCCTCATCATCAACAAAAGTTGCCCGTTTTACATTTTTTTTAAACCCTTTTCCGCTAAAGTGGTTTCGGGTAGTTTTGCACAGTGGTTTGATCAGGGTGTTGAGAACACTTGGTTAAATTTTCAGCTTGTTATACGGTTTGTGCACCTAACTTCTTTATTTGAAGAGCAAGAGCAAATTCGTTACAGGCCTATATTGCCAGATATTTTTATGTATACTAACATTTTATTCTTACTACGTACAGCATTTGCACATTGTAAATATTCATTATGTAGAAAGCATGTAATATGGGTGACAAACCATTATGTATTTAAACTGACTTGCAAGTGCTATTTTTATGTTACTTAAAAATGCATATAGTAATATGTATCTTGTTTTAATTGGGTCTAATTATCTAGGGTACATGAATTATGTAAATATCTATGTCTATGACAATACCAATAAATATCATATCATATCATCATCATACATCAACAAACAACAAACAAGGCTGTGACTTGACATTGACAGATGTCTGCCACTATTGTTCTACATGTTATTTCATTTTCTGTGCATTATGTTGTGTTTTTATAATTCAATTTGATATCAATTGATAGAGTGTTTAATCAAGTACGTGTGATATTGTTAGGAAAACTTTTCATTCCTCAAACACGTAATTATAGCGTTCTAAAAGTTATACATTTTTTACGCAAAAGATTTATCTGTTTTTAAATGAAGGTTTGTTTATTTTACGTAGCAACGAAATCCCAGCATGGCATTGCATATTTTGTTTTGATTAATTTATTTTTATTTTTGACAACTGAATAAGCTTTTTAAATTTGCTGGTGCTTGATCCAATACAACATGATGAAGTGCCACGAGTGTTTTATTAACAAAAAGTTAATTGAGGTGCTCCTGTTCGACGTTGACACTGAAAGGGTGAACAATTTTCGTCTCAGGAGTTTGACAACAAACATGGCCAGCCAAATTTCTGACCTGAAACAAAAGGTAGGCTTACACTTATCTACAAATTCTAATGAAGAGAAGCTAAATCACAATCAACTGCCAATTAAGCATAGCCACGCAGGGCCCTCTGAACAGCCTTGGCCTGATAGTAAGTCTATGCCTATTTGTCAGTCCAATCTCAAAAACCTGCCGATTCCTCAAGCCTACACTACACAGGCTTCTAGGCAGATAAATGATGGACCAGGGCATATGCCGAACTATTGGCCTTCTTCTAAGATCTGTTCAGAGTCACAACATATCAAACAGTCCATGCCTAACTCTAGGAATTTGTCTAATACTAATAGCATTCAAAAACAGTCTACTGGAATTGTGACTAAAAACAGATTTGAACTGCTCTCAAATCTAGGAAATGACTTTCCCCCGCTTCCTCACAATGAAACTAGAACTCCAAAATTCCGCAATCAAAACAAGATTCCTAATCAAAACAAGAATCCTGATCCTAACATACCTACACCAATTAACTCAATAAAGGACGCACTAATTACACCCACTGAGCCAACATCTGTGACACTAGTACTTAGCGATTCTATGTTCAGCGGATGTCAGTACTTAAAAGCAAAAAAGGATTATTGTTTGCAAATTCATCCTGGAATCCAGCCTCGGCAATTGAAGAAAACAATAGAAGATCAGACCTCCAGCAACGAGAAATCAGTGGCACTCTGATAAATTTAAAAAGGCACTAATTCTTTAAAATGTAAAGATCCCCTTCAAATTTAAAGGATGACGTTTATCAGTTAATCTGGACATGCAAGAAAACATACCCATTGGCTCGTATAGCATACACAGGCATTATTTATCGCCGAGATGTCCCGAATTCCACTGTCGATGAAGTCAATGCCAACATTAAATGGGCGTGCAAGACACTTGATACTTTGTATGTTGATACAAATAAGTGGATTTTGCCAACTGACATTTCCAAAGGTGGCCTTCACCCAAACAACTCGGGCAATGTAAAAATAAATCAAATGCTAAATGAGATCAATGATGTACTATCATGGCACCCAAACAACAATCGGTGCATTGAAAACCCAGACCTACAAGCTTTGATTCAAAAATCTTGATGAGATCGTTCTTCCACAAGTTAGTCAGGTTCACTATGTCGTAAAAACGACTTTGTAGGATTTTTTTGGAGATTAGCAAAGTGCCATATTTTGGAAAGCTTGAAAACGTCAGGAATTCAAAAATCCATTTTTACATTGCTCAGATGTTCGTATGGCCGCCATTTTGGCTAATCAAAATGGCCGCCCGAAAATATTAATTTAACTATATCTCGGCTTCCAAGTGACATAGAAAGTTCATATAAAATGCTCTTACTATGTTTTAACACCAAGAATATTAAAATCAAAGTTAAAATTTGTAAATATGCAGCACGGTGCCATTTTGAATTTAAACTATGGCTTGACCCAAATAACAAATTTCACTATAATTAAGCTTCCAATGACATAGAGAGTTCATGTTAGTTTTTTACTACAATGTATTTACACCAGCAATATTTATTAAATGTTTACATTTCAAAGATGCCTCTATGGTCGTTTTTTTTGGACTTTAAAAATGGCCAACCGACCAGAAATAAACTTGCTTGATAGCTCGACTTGTAATTGTCTAAGAACGTTGGTGAAAAAGGCTTTTAAATTTGAGTTAATATCAAAAATTTAACCATAAACCCCTTTACTAAAATTTGTTACATGCCCATAATCGCCGCCTTTTTGGATTTTAAAAAATGACCACCGTCAAACGAGAATTTCATGATATCTCGGCTTCCAGTGACATAGAAGGTAAATGTTAGATTCTTCTTCTATGTTATAACATAGGAAGATGAAATTTATATTTAAATTTGCAGACAAGTCAATTGTGTTGCTATGGCCGCCATTTTGGATTTAAATGGCGTCCGATAGTAGGAATAACTTGAATTTTAGCTTTTATTTGTTTTTGATAGATGATTTAACATGCAGTTTTACATAAGAATAAATTAATTTATCTTTTCATTTGCACAAATCATTTAGTTGGTGCTACATGATGTGAGGGGTTTTAGAGAAATTGGTCGTTACGAAGAGCAGACAGTGGCCCAATTACCGACTTGCAGCAAGTCTGTCCTATTGCTGTTGAAAGGGCCCATGTTGTACAAGTTCATCACAAATGCATGTGTACCACAAGAGTGTGTTCAGAATATCTTGAATGCTGATGAAAACTGGTTAGAAACTTATTAAAGCTACGTCCCTGAACGCATCAATGGAGATGTCAGCCTGTGGGCCCCAGTCAAAAAAGAACAAGATGTACATGTCTGGAAGCAAGTCTGGAAGCAAACAGCAATGCAAGTGCAAGCTAGGTAACCAGACAGTTGACCTGCGACTGCGATATACCAAAAATCATATGAAACACCTGATGGTTTTGAGCTGATCCAACAGAGATAATTGACCAAAAGAATGCTGTTGGTAACTTTGAGTTTAAATTACTCCGAGAGCACTTTTGCTCCAGATGGGTCAATGTTTCCACGTAATGACAATCTAAGCTGATACAATATCTTCAGAAGTTGGCAAATACTGACGAAAGCAATGGGCAGACAGAAACTCCAGGAACCAGTGTGCAACGACCCTTTTTTATCAACAAATCCGAGAATCACCGTGTTTACGGAATGGTTCTTCTCCAGAAATGACGGGAAAAGTAGGTATACTCAAAACAGTAAAAAATCTTGCACAAAGTTTCAACGACAGGATTACGAATTTGATATCAACGAACTGATATTCTTCACTCCTGATACAGATATTTTGGTTTTGGCTCCGCAAACTATGACAAGCTGTGCCAAAAAACGCTACACTCGATGGTATCCGGTTGGTGGACATAGAAACCAATCAGGAGAGCTTTAGGCACGGACAAAGCGCCCAAACTTTATACCTATATTCCACGCGTTCATGAAGCGGACAACGTTGGGAAGTTCTCAGGAATAGGTTACACCAAATGGTTTCAACTGTACTTGAACGCTGATGAAAACCCTCCATGGAAGGTGATCTTTAGTAGGGAGGTGAAAAACGAACTGGGAAACTTTGTTGCTCAATGTACTGTCCGAAAAGTCTCTACATCAGAAGCATACCTGATCTAAGTTGACATCTGTTCTGCAAACAACTCGCAGAATGAGGGGAAAACAACAAGTTACCACCTACATTTTTTGCACTCGGGAAAAACACATCAAGCGCGTGCAGATACAAAGCCAGGTATGGTGTCAAGCCACAGTCATGCAGCAACAGCTTATTGGGCCCCTCAAAATTCAGTTACTGTAGGGATACAGATGGAGATGCTGCCATCAGTTACTACAAATGTTCTTCAGCACCACAGGCTATCATCGAGTTGGTCAGATGCCAATGCAAAAAACCAATTGCCCCCCGCAAGATGTTCATGTAGAGAAAGAATAACTTACCATGTACGAACTTTGATTTGTGGGACACCGAATGCGAAAATGACGATGACGGCAGCATTGTTATTGCTGACAGTGACAGTGATGAAGATGAGGTCTAGTGTAATGAAGATAAAGAAGATAATGTTTTCTCAATGCAAATAATTTCAAATTTCACATATACTTAAAATATAATTCTAGCTTTTAACTTTTGAAAAGTATGACTGTAAAAATACTGCGATCCCGTACCGTACATTCATTCTCCTTAATTTTGTGCTACAAATAAATTCAAATACCACTAAACTACTAAAAATTAGCTACTACACTACTACTACTACTAGTATTTTATATCAATCCAATCATTTGTAAATTCCAGTAGTCCGACAAAATGAAATCATCACTTTAAATGAACTGTGCAAAATATGTAAACTTCAAGATTCCTTTTCTTGATTTTTGAAACATATGCTTGTTCTTTAAATTTTGTATAAAGGGAGGCCATTTTTAATTCAAAGTGCCAGCTTCAGAGAAATCTATGTAGATGCAGCGTAGATTAATATATTCCAGATTTTTAAAACGTACAAAGAGAGATTTCTTTATTCTTACTTATGGGACGCCATTTTAAAACCCCAAAAGGGCCCACCAAGAAACCAATTGACTTGTCTGCAAATTAAATAAAATTTTTCATCTTCCTGATGTTTTAAACAAGAAGAAAAATTTTTTACTTTAAACCTTCTTGTCACTTGGAACCCGAGATTCTGAAATTCCGTTTGACGGTGTCTTTTTTAAAATCCAAAATGGCGGCATAGGGGCATGTAAGAAATTTTTTAGTAGGGATTTATGGTTTTTATGATATTAACTCAATTAAAACCTTTTTCACCCAAAGTTTTTAGACAATTACATGTCGAGCATCAAACAGTTTTATTTCTGGTCCCAAATTTTTAAAGTTCAAAAAAAGACCCCTAGAGGGATCTATGCAAATGAAACATTTAAAAATATATTGCTGGTGTAAATACTTGTATAACAACTTAACATGAAATCTCTATGTCAATGGAAGCTTAATTTAAAGTGAAATTTGTTTTTTGGGTCAGCTATATTTAAATTCAAAATGGCAGCCTGCTGCATATTTACAAATTTTTCTTAATTTTAATATTTTTGGGGGTTTAAAACATAGTAAAAGCATTTTATAGAAAATTTCCCATGTCACTTGGAACCCAGATTGTTAATTAATATTTTCGGGGGGCCTTTTTTTATTATCCAAAAAGGCGGCTAATGAAAAATCTGAGCAAAAGTAAAAATGGGTTTTTTGAATCCTGACGTTTTAACTTTCCAAAAAAATGGGACTTTGCTAATCTCCAAAAAAAACCACAAAAAACATAGTGAACCTGACTAAGTCCTCTCACTGTACCTAAAACAATCCTAAACAAAAAGAACCCTAAATCTGGAGTGCAAATATCGTCCCTGCCCCCTGAGCCACTCGAATCTCGGAGGATAATTCCCAACTGCTGGATCGCAACAATCGTCCCTGGGCCTCGGAGCCCGCTAATCTCTGTGGATATATTCCCCAAAATGCTGAAACTCAACTATTTACTTGCCCTCGGGGCCTGCTCGATTTCTGTGGATAAAACACCAAATGCGGAGCGCAATTTCGTCCGTGCCCTCGGAGCTACTAAGTCTTTGTGGATGATGATATTCCCCCAAATGCTGGGAAAGCAACCCTCGTCCTGCCCTTGGGCCACCCCGAGTCTCGGTGGGGATTGCTAATGCTGGTGCAACGATTGTTCCTGCCCTCGATTTCAGGTCGTGACTGTGAGATGATGCAGAATCTCGATCTTTTTTGGACATGATTCCCCCAAAAACTGGAGCGCAAACCCCTCCCTGCCTTCGGATCACTCGATCTTGGTGGACGATTACCCAACTGCTGAAGCGCAACTATCGTCCCTGCCCTCGAAGTCAAATCGTGACTGTGAGATGTTTCAGAGTGGTGAGTGTAGGAGGTCTTCTCACACTATGGCAACTCGAAGTCGAACAGATAGAATGAATGTGCAAGATGCTAGGACCTGAAGAAATGTACCTACCAGCAACTACGTGACTTGATGATAAGTGAAGGTATAGGCAATAAACTAAAAACTGTTGGTCACCTAGAGAGTTAGTAGAAATTCTTACTGTACAATTCAAGAAAAGAAATAATAAGCCCTTTAAGCCCCCCCTTAACCACCCTAGTTGACTAGATGACTCATCAACCCATAATGCCCTTAACGTTACTGATAAAATCACAGATAAGAAATCACCTCACATTAGCCTAGACACACAGACTTTTATACACTCCATTGACATAAGTACTGACCAACCGAAGACCTTAAGGCTGAATGCCTCCTCCAAATGCTCCTCCCTAACAGACCATCACTCTTCTTCCCTTCCCCTAAACTCCCATGCCAGCAACCTTTAAGTTCTAAAATTGCATTCCTCAATGTCTGCTCTGTCCGTAACAAAATTGAAGAACTCGAATTACTAACTAAGCGTCTATCTCCCGATATATTCTGCCTCTCAGAACATTGGCTCACTCTTCATGAAACTAATTCTTTCTGTATTTCAAACTATGTAAATGTAGATTTTTTCTGTCGATCCACGTTCATTCATGGAGGAGTTGCAATCCTCGCTAAACCTCATCTTAACTTGATTCCTATTCCTGAGGTCAAATCGTACTGCATTGAGAAAGTTTTTGAATGTGCCGCAGGTTCCTGGCACCATATGAACATGCACTTCATTATTCTATCCGTCTACCGATCTCCTCTAGGCGACTTAAATATATTTCTCCTCAAGCTAGACGAGGTACTCATCTTTATCACCAAGAAATTTTCTAAAGCAGATATCATTTTATGTAGTGATCATAATGTAGACTTTCTAAAACAATCCCCAGCTCAATCGAAACTGCTCGATTTAGTTCACTCATTTAATATCAAGGAGACCATTGTCACACCAACCCGCGTCACTGATACAAGTTGTTCCCTTATTGACAACATCTTCACAACTATTGACCCAATGATGTTCTCGGCAAGCTCAACAGACACAGGTCTGTCTGATCACCATCTCCTCTCTCCTCTCTAACAATAACCCTTCCTCCAAAATTAAAATAATGAAACGTTTTTTCAATACCAAAAATACAGCCAACTTTCAGACAATGCTAAGTACTGAAAATTGGCAGTCGCTGTCCCTTCCTGGAAATGTGGACGAACTCCTCTCAAGATTCCATTCCACATTCCTATGTCATTTTAACAAATCATTTCCGCTAAAAAGTTGTCCTCTTACTAAACCTAAAATCAACCCCTGGATCTCGCACGATCTGCGATGTGAAGCCCAGACCTTAAGATCCCTCCATTCTAAACTGAAGTCTTCGAACAACCCAATACATAAAGAACAATATCGTGACTTAAAAAAGTCCCATGCTAAAAATATACGTCAAGCTAAACTTCACTATAATGACTCCAAAATCTCTGAATCTAGGAACACCTCAAAAGCAATTTGGTCCATGATCAAATCACAGACCACTGCCTCTAAACCCAAATGCGACCTCACGCTAACCATTAATGGTGAAGTTATATCAGATGCATCTTCTCAATGCGAACTTTTTAATGAATTCTTCATCAACTCATGTAATATTGGTAAAACCAATGTGCCAATCAATACTCCCCTCCCTCGTAAACCCTTGCCACCTCCGTTAGGCCATACCATCTTTCTCTATCCCACCACTCCTCTTGAAGTAGCTATGGTAATTAGGAAATTTGGTTCCAAACACTCATATGGACTAGATGAAGTGCCAGGCTCTCTTCTATCCAAGTGTACGGACTTTCTCTCTGGCCCACTAGCCTACATTATTAACCGATCCTTCTCTGAAGGCATTTTCCCCTCCAAGCTAAAGGCAGCAAAAATTAAAACCTATTTATAAACACAAGGTAACAAATCTGAAATGACAAACTATCGTCCCATCTCCCTCCTTTCATCTTTTTCCAAAATATTTGAATATATCATGCACGATCGTCTAATATCATTTCTAAATCACCACAACATTATCTCCCCTAGTCAACACGGTTTCTTGAAAAACAAATCCACCACCAGTGCAATCTACAGTTTTCTGTCCCCCCTCTATTCTGCTCTCGACAAAGGCGACCAAGCTGTAGGATTGTTCTACGACATGACCAAGGCTTTCGACACCATTGATCACAAAATTCTTCTCGACAAACTACATACTTACGGTATCCGTGGGGTAGCTCTTGATTGGATTTCCTCTTTTTTGTCTGGCCGTACCCAAGTAGTGGAACTCCAAACATCTAATAGTCAATCCGTCACCACAGTCCACAACCCGCTCTAAACCTCTGCCAATAGTCTGCGGGGTTCCCCAGGGATCAATTTTGGGACCATTAGCCTATATCCTTTATGTCAATGACCAGTCCGCCTACTTAAAAGAGGGCACTCTCACCCAATATGCTGATGACTCCAGCCAACTGCTGACACTACCAAACCTCCACCCCATTCAGGACCTTCCCCCCTTAATAAACAATCAAGTTACGTTAATGTCATCATACTGCCTCGGCAAAACAACTCACCATCTCACGCTCTAAAACTGTTTATCTATACTTTCACACCCCTTATAAGATCCCTACTGCCAGTCCCCTTGTTCGTCTTGACTCTGATACTATCCCCCGCGCTCACACAGTCAAAGTCCTAGGCCTTGCACTAACTGATAATCTAGACTGGTCCATCCATGTAAACCACGTTGCCAGCAAAATATTATCTGGCTGCTACTCAATCAGAAAGCTCAAACAAATAGTTCACCCCCACATCCTATTGCTAGTTTACTTTGCACACATTCACTCTCACTTATCATATGGCCTGCTATTTTGGGGAGCTTCCCCCCATGCGAACAGAATATTCATTCTCCAAAAGAGAGCGGTTCGTATCATAGCTGGTGTCTCCAGAAGACACTCATGTAGAGAACTTTTCAAGGAACTTGGTATTCTTACTCTAGCATGTACCCTTATCCAATCAGCCGCATTATTCGTTCACACCAACCGTAACCTCTTCCATCTAAATGCTTCTGTACACTAGAGCCAACCTTCACATACACAGGCCCTCCCACAATCTGCGCCTCTTTGCACAAGGCCCTGAATATCTATCTTCCACCCTCTACAATAAGCTCCCTGACCACATCAAAACCTCTCCCACCCTGTCTTCCTTTAAACATACCTAAGTTGAAATCATATCTTACAGCAAACAGCTTTTACTCCATCAATGACTACCTCTCCATGTAAATATTTGCAGTTAATTCATTTTTTCATTATAATATTTACAAATTATCAAGAGTATAACCACAAACAAGCACTGTAATTTAAAATTTTCAAATGTTCCCTTAGCCGAAATGATGTAACAAACTTCTATATATAATATATATGTGCTTACACGCTTCCTTGGATTGTGCAGGTATATTAGACACATTCTGCTGTACATCCTCCAATTGCTGTTTTCTGTGCCATCAGCAATTCTCATCACAATATCACATCAATATTGCTTTATATCCAACTTTTCTTTATTCTATATGAATTCTTAATCTAGTAGGGCATTCTATTATTTTGCATCTGCTTTACTTTAACATAAACACTAATCAATCAATCATCACACACACATAAATATATATACTATAGACACATTCTACTGTACATCATTGCTGTTTTCTGTGCCATTAGCAATTCTTATCACAATATCATATCATTTATTGCTTTATATCAAATTTTTCTTTATTCTATATGAATTCTTAATCTAGTAGGGCATATTTTGCATCTACTCTACTTTATCATAAACACTAATCAATCAATCAATCATCATATATATACTAGACACATTCTCCTGTACATCATTGCTGTTTTGTGTGCCATCAGCAATTATTATCACAATATCATATCAAAAATTGCTTTATATCCAACTTTTCTTTATTATATATGAGTTCTTAATCTTTAGTAGCGCATGCTATTGTTTTGCATCTACTCTACTTTAACATAAACACTGTGTTTATCATTATTAATCAATTAATGAATCATCATTTATATATATATATATCAATATTATCAATCATCATACATATCAATATCAATATCCATATCAATTATCAATTATGCTTTATATCCAACTATTCTTTCTTCTAACACTGTGTATATCATTATAATTACTATCACTTTTATTATTAATTATTAATTATAGACTATTCACTTTCTCTGCAAAGAGTTATACTTGTACACTGTACTAGTCTAAGTGAATAAAAATATCTATCTATCTATCTATCTATCTATCTATCATCGCCGTTTCCTGCTTCTGGCAGGGTCAGCTTAGGTTTCACGACCAAATTCTTCCACTTCTTTCTATCCTTCCACAATCGAGTCTCTGCTACATGCTCCCAGCTCTCTCCTCTAGTATGTAGGTACCGGTCCTATAGCTTGTAATATACCTCTTCATATCCATCAACAACCTAGTTAAAATATAGAGTTATGCTTTTAAGCAGGGTGTTTTTGATTTAAATCTGATTTAAATCAAATTAATGAAATTATGTGTATTTAATAAAAATCATTGATTTAAATGAAATGCTTTTTCTTCATTTTGAGCATCAAACACGAGAGTTTTTAACTGGTTTAGGCAAATTTTTCCGTAAAATAATTTTTGAATTATATTTTCTGAAACGCTTGTGAAAGTAATTTGATCCGCTCATGAACTTGACAACTTTTGAAACACTGATTTTGTTGATTTAAATCAATAAAAATCTGATTTAAATCAAAAAAAATAAAAAAAATCTGATTTAAATCAAAACGTTGATTTAAATCAAATAAATCATGATTTTTGATTTTTTTTAATAAAAATCAAAAACATCACACACCCTGCTTTTAAGGTACGTAATAAACTGTTGCCATGTTGAAGTTATGCAACTCCCATTGGCAATCACAATATTTGTTTTGCATCAAGATTGACTTCATATGCTAAGAGGTTGATCAAGCCTATGTTGATATAATCATCCTTCTGTTTTGGGGAATGGTCGTGGGGCTCGAAGCCTCTCCCCTGTTATTCTTTAGTGCCTGGTGCAAAGTACCTATAACTAAAAATCTGATGTGCGCCAGAGTTGGGCAATGGACAGCGTCCTTGCGCTGCATGGTGATTGGAACCTCTAGGTTTTTACATTGGATGTAATAAGTAACAGCACCCGTGTGCAGGGTGTGTGAATTTTTGATTTTTATTAAAAAAATTAAAAATCATGATTTATTTGATTTAAATGATTTAAATCAACTTTTTGATTTAAATCAGATTTTTTTGATTTTTTTCATTTAAATCAGATTTTTATTGATTTAAATAAACAAAATCAGTGTTTCAAAATTTGTCAAGTTCATGAGCGGATCAAATTACTTTCACAAGCGTTTCAGAAAATATAATTCAAAAATTATTTTACGGAAAAATTTGCCTAAATCAGTTAAAACTCTCGTGTTTGATGCTCAAAATGAAGAAAAAGTGCATTTGATTTAAATCGATGATTAATTGATTTAAATCAAAAACACCCTGCGCGTGTGTCCCACAAGAGACATCCAAGAAGAGTTATTTTTTATCGTCACGGAGGTCTTAAACGTGGGAGCCCGCAGAAGCCGTGCCTGACGACGTGGAGGCAAGAAACGAGGTCCAAAAGCTATTTTTTGCATTGTCTACATTAACAATAAATCATCAGATCTACAAAACTGGCCATGATTGCACTTTGGATTTTGATTGGAAGATGAGCTCACCATGTTGAAAGGACTCTTCATTTCTTTTAGTTCCTTCAATTTTTGTACAAACACTTGAATTTGAGACGCGGTTTCCGGATTATCCTCTCTCCTTTTCAACTGATCTTGCTCTAAGCCACTTACACAGCGATCAATCACCCCTTCCAATGTTGTCACTTCTGCAACACACAATCATGACTATTTTTATTAGTCTTACACTAAATTATAAGTGCTATGTAAATACCACTGGACTACAACCAGTAATAAATAACAGGTTGAGGGTAGGACCATTAGGTTGAAGCGATTGCAAAAGTACAGTCACTTAAAAAAATAATATCACTTTATAAAATTAAAAAAATTAAATTGTGATACTTTTTGTCTCAATGGCTGCAAGCCGGCAATACAGGCAGTAGTGAGCAAGTATGAAGTAGATGGTGACGTCAACGAATGTGTTACACATCCAGAGACTAAATAATGATGGATAATAATTATTATTATGGAAATCAGTTACACCTACGGGAGTGTTTCCTGATTAATGAAATTGAGAAAGAAAATAATTATGCTGCAGTGGGTAGGCGGTAGGCCTATCTGCACAATGCAATCTGAAGGCAGACTTCTTGGCAAAGAGCAGCAAGGGCAGCAAGCAAGGGCAGCAAGATGCCACAACCTGTGAAGGCAAAGACACTGCCTTCTATGGTGGTCAAGTTTCATCTAACATCAGCTGCTAAGAAGTCAGTGCAGAGGAAGCGGGAGGAGGATACAAAGGACAAGACATGGCAGAGTAGTATAGTAACAAACAAAAACACTAGGATATAAAAACTAAATGTAATGAAGAACAGAATCGACAATTTTACACCATCATTTCAGTGGTGAAAGGACTAAAGCTGAACTCGACCTAATGGTAGGCTAGCTACGTACTAAAGTGGGGAACATCCTATCTCGAGAGCAACAGCGAGGTTCCACCTATTTTTTAAATTTTTATCTGATGAGACTTGAAATTGAACAGTGAACACATAAGGATAGCATCTGCATACTGACCCTCTCTAAGAATAGAACTGGTCTGCATTCACACGCTTATAAAATAAATGAAAAATAAATGAAATAATAATGAGAAAATGTCATTTAGGCCTAGGCCTACTTGGTTTAATATTATAGGTAGAGAATTTGAATACCCATATATGATTGCTTAACGATTTAAGATATGGCTGCATAATAAGGTACACAGTTACAAGTAAGGGTGTAAGGTATACAATTTATATTTAGACTCACTCACACAATCATATTTAATATGAACTTAAACATACAACATCACTCTCGTAGGCCTACATTCATGTACATACTAGGAAGCTTCGCAAACGCTTTTTCAGGCGCGTTGTTGGATGAGCGTAATTGGTGCATTGAGCTGCCACGTGTTATGCGGATTTTCTGTTGTTCTGTGAAAAAATCATTACTAAGTTGAATTTTTTTTTTTAAATTAAATAAAATTAAACAAAAAATTAACTTAAATTTTGTAAATTTTAATTAATCGTAATTTTAAAAAAGAAAAATATCGTAAAATTGCAATTTTCATAAGAAATAATTATACGATTGCGCTCAAATTTAACACGAATATATTAATTCATAAAATTAAGGTTCTGTGAAAAAATCATTACAATAGGATATAGCATGTAAGTGTTATAAGTCAAAGAACTGTTTTAAAAAAGAAAAAACCTGTAAAATTTCGATATTCATGACAAACAATTTTTCGATTGCGCTCAAATTTCACACGAATATCTTAATTCATAAAATTAAGGTTCTGTGAAAAAAATCATTAAAATCGGATAAAGCATGTAGGTGTTATAAGTCGAAGAAATTTTAAAACTAGGAAAACGCTTAAGTCCCGCCGCGTTGTTGGATGAGCGTAATTGGTGCATTGAGCTGCCATGTGTTATGCGGATTTTCTGTGTTCTGTGAAAAATCATTACTTAATCGAAGATTTTTTTAAATTAAATTAATTAAATAAAAAATTAACTTAATTTTATAATTAAATAAAATAAAATAAAAAATTAACTTAATTTTTTTAATTAATCGTAATTTTTTTAAAGAAAAAATCGTAAAATTGCAATTTGTATAAGAAATAATTATTCGATTGCGCTCAATTTAACACGAATATATTAATTCACGAAATTAAGGTTCTGTGAAAAAATCATTACAATAAGATAAAGCATGTAGGTGTTATAAGTCAAAGAATTGTTTTAGAAAAGAAAAACCCGTAAAATTTTGATTTTCATGAGAAATAATTTTTCGATTACGCTCAAATTTCACACCGAATATCTTAATTCATAAAATTAAGGTTCTGTAAAAAAATCATTACAATCGGATAAAGCATGTAGGTGTTATAAGTCGAAGAAATTTTAAAAAATCGAAAAAAATCGTAAAATTGCGTTTTTTATGAGAAAAAATTTCCCGATTGCGCTCAAAAACGTGGCAGTTCTAAGTTCAGAGATTTCGAAGGTCTCCATAAAATTTCATCGCAATCGGAGTATCGGTTTAGCCGGAATCGTGTTAACAAACACACAAAAATACAGAAAGAAAAAAAAAAAAAAAAAAAAAAAAAAAACATTCCGGATTTTTTTCTCCAGTGTAGTGAAATGGAATCTTCGCTTCGCTCGCTACGCTCGCTACGCTCATCCAAAAATCGAAAAAATCGAAAAACTGATTTTCATGAAAAATAATTTTCCGATTGCGCTCAAAAACGTGGCAGTTCAGCGATTTCGAAGGCCTCCAGAAAATTTCATCGCAATTGGAGTATCGGTTTCGCGGAAATCGTGCTGACAAACACACAAAAATACAGAAAAAAAAGAAAAAAAACATTCCGGATTTTTTCCTCCAGTGTTGTGAAATGGAATCTTCGATTCGCTCGCTACGCTCATCCAATTATTTTTATACTAGGAAAACGCTTAAGTCCCGCCGCGTTGTTGGATGAGCGTAATTGGTGCATTGAGCTGCCATGTGTTATGCGGATTTTCTGTTGTTCTGCGAAAAAATCATTACTAAGTCGATTAAAAAAAAAATTAATTTAATTAAATAACAAATTAACTGAAATTTTGTAAATTTTAATTAATCGTAATTTTAAAAAAAAATCGTAAAATTGCAATTATCATAAGAAATAATTATTCGATTGCGGTCAAATTTAACACTAATATATTATTAGGGCCTAATTCATAAAATTAAAATTTTGTAAAAAAATCATTAGAATAAGATAAAGTATGTACTGTGTAGGGTAGGTGTTATTAGTCAAAGAACTGTTTAAAAAAAGAAAAAAAAACGTAAAATTTTGATATTCATGTCGAATCATTTTTCGATTGCGCTCAAATTTCACACGAATATCTTAATTCATAATATTAAGGTTCTGTGAAAAAATCATTAAAATCTGATAAAGCATGTACGTGTTATAAGTTGATTTTTTTTTTAATAAAAAAAAATCGTAAAATTGCGATTTTCATAAAAAATAATTTTCCAATTGCGCTCAAAAACGTGACAGTTCAAGTTTAGAGATTTCGAAGGCCTCCAGAAAATTTCATCGCAATTGGAGTATCGGTTTAGCCGGAATCGTGCTGACAAACACACAAAAATACAGAAAAAAAAGAAAGAAAGAAAGAGAAAAAAAACATTCTGGATTTTTTTCTCCAGTGTAGTGAAATGAAATCTTTGCTTCGCTCGCTACACTCATCCAATTACTTAATCTTTATGTAACTCATTTTATATTGTAATGTAATGTTATGTATTGTTACCCTAGATGTAATATTTGGTAAATTGCACTTGTGGGACATTGCGTCCACTGGCCACAAATAAAGAAATAAACCTACCCTTTCCAAGCTACAGTCAAAGCACCCAGTCAAGACTTATCCTTTTACCTTGCCACAGACGCTCTCAAGCTTGTTCCCCACTTTAGGAGATATTTAACCTTCAAAATGTGCACTTTAACTTACAAGACCAGTTGGCAAACTACGGAAGCGATTTGCACACTAACCCGTAGATATATGGCTACCCTACATAGGCCTAATATGCCTAAGATACGTACCACCTTTTTGAGATTGTGCCGGAATTTCGAAGTCCAATTCTGGTATTTTGACAGACGTGTAGTCAGATTTTACAACTCGGCGATTTAAATCTTGAGCAGTCTGTACTCTGACCAGAATTCTCACACCCTTCTCCTCAATCCTCCCCCCAGGTTGTAGCTCATTGTTTCGAAAGCCACATTTGTCACAGGCAAATGACATAAGAACTACTTCTTTATAGAATGGAATTCTAGTCAAAAGAAGTCTTGTCATACCCTGAAACAGTATTTGAGTAAATGATGAGTTTATAACAAACCATAGCCTAGATGAACTGGAGCAATGACATGAGATTCTGATCGGTATTACGAAATCGGTATTTTGAAATTGGATGAGTAGGCCTAGGTAGTTTATGAGTAAAATGATATAGAGGCGGCCTCATTTGGGCGTACGGAAGTTGATAAAACATGTTCGTGATGATTTAAAATGTTTTTATTATGTTTTACGAAGTTGGGATAGTTGCGAAATTACAGTTTTTTCGTGATATCTTGAGAACGATGGAAAATATTTAAAAACTGATTCTAGACCGCTATGTGGTTTTTGGATGAGCGAAGCGAGCGAAGCGAAGATTCCATTTCACTACACTGGAGAAAAAAATCCGGAATGTTTTTTTTTTTTTTTTCTTTCTTTTTTTTTTTTTTTTGTGTGTCTGTGAACACGATTCCGGCTAAACCAATACTCCAATTGCGATGAAATTTTATGGAGGTCTATGAAATCTCTGAACGAAGAACTGCACGGGGGGAAAAATCGATCGAAAAATTATTCTCATGAAAAATCGCAATTTTACGATTTTTTTTCGATTTTTAACAAAATTCTTCGATTTATACACACCTGCATGCTTTGTCCGATTGTAATAATTTTTTCACACAACCTTTATTTTATGACTTGATATATTCGTGTGAATTTTGAGCGTTATCGAAAAATAAATTTCTTTAAAAAATCGCAATTTTTGGAATTTTTTTGATTTTCAAATTTCTTTGGCTTATAGCGCCTACATGCCTTATCCGATCGTAATGATTTTTTTCACAGAACCTTTATTTCATGAATTTATATATTCGTGTGGAATCTGAGCGCAATCGAAAAATTATTTGTTATGAAAATCGAAATTTTACGTTTTTTTTTCTTTTTTAAATTACGAATTTTTAAAAAAATTAAAATTAAAGTTTTTTTTTTATTTAATTTAAATTTTTTAAAAAAAAATCAACAAGAAATGATTTTTCCAGACAACAAAAAAATCCGCATACCACTTAACAACTCAATGCACCAATTACGCTCATCCAACAACGCGGCGGGACTTAAGCGTTTTCCTAGTGTTAGAACAATATAGGAGGCCTAGGCCTAATGCAAGAAAACATATTTATAATAATCGGTGCGGTTTTTGTATTTAAGCCTATGCATTCAATTAATTAAAATTATAATAAAACACTTAAGCCTAATTAGATAGGCCTACCATCAATTCATAAAATATTTTTTTGTACAGGCTATTCTCCAAAACCAAAAACCAAACAACCACAAGACCGCTACGGTCTAGAACATTTTTTAGAATTTTGCATCTTTCTCGGAAGGCCTATCAAAAAAAAAGTGAAAAAATGTAATTTCGCGTGGCTTTAATTTCCCGACTATCCCATCCTCCTCTTCTTCTATAATAAAAAAAAATTAGAATTAGTCTTTTTGTTTTTATGCATTACACACCTTCATCCGTCTCCATGAAACTTGGCACTATACCGTTTTTTACTCGTTTATAGGCCGCCCCAGTAAGGCCGCACCCTTTTTTTTGAAAACTCAGTTTTTTAAAGATTTGGTTTAAAATACTATTGATAAAGGCTTCGCTAAGGCCCACCCCACTTTTTGAGCTTGTTTTTTTAAATATACCTGAGGCCTAGATCGCATAAATACAGTAGTATTTTTTCAGGGGGAAGGATTGTATGCTATCCTTTTTTTGTAACTCCACGTGGTGATCGGTGCCTGAAAAAGGGACTCGCCATAATTTCGAGTTGGAAAGTTATAAAAAAAATAGTAACTTTTTAAAAGTTAATTAGTTACTTTAAAAGTAATTAGTTAAAGTTAAGTTATTCAAAATAAAGTAACTTAAAATTAATTACCATAAAAAGTAATTTTTTTTAAAAGTTTTTTTAGGCATTTGCGGCTGAAATGCAAATTTTAAAAAGAAAAAAAAAAACCTGGGGCAACTAATAATACCTAAAATTAAAAAAAAAAATTTGCCCGGGGTTAAAACTTTTTACTTTCACTTTCGTTCAGCATAGAAAACGCGAACGTAATTACGTACATAGTTTTTAAAACCACGAAAACCCAAATCTAAATAGAACAAAACTACACAAACAACGCAGACGCAGATTACTAACGAACGTGATAGTGAAAGGGAAAAAAATATAATTAAATTAATGAAAAGAAAAAGAAAAACGCAGGCAAAAAACACTAAAACGGGACGAAGAACACTGAAGGGAACCCAACCTTTATGCGATTTGCCCCAGAAAACACGGCGCAAATTTGCGATTGAAAGTTGAAAAAAAAATGCCCCAAAGTAAGAAATTTTGCTGCCGCACGTTTTTGCTAGGATGACCGTAAGGGAATTTTGAATGCCACAAATAGCACATCCAACCACAAAGTAGGCGGGGGGGAGGGGGTTGCATCCCCCCGGCGGTGATGCGGAATTTCTCCTTGGAAACGGGCTTTGACAAAAATTCCTCTTATAAAACATTTCATTTGGGAAAACCGGATTCGAGATAATCCTCATAAATGCAATGGTCATTTCTATGAAGTACAGCGCAAAAAAAAGTACTTTCAACTTCACTTTTTTTGAAAGTTACTGAAAATAAATATCAGTTACTTTAAAAAGTTACCAATTTTGAAAAAATAACGCGTTACCCTAAAAGTTACTAAAACACTAGGCCTAATGCGTTAGTGCTAACGCGTTACTTTTGTTAAGTTACTCCCCAACTCTGAATGAATTGACTTGGACACCGTAAGGGTTTTGGCATACGTAGGCAAGCCTACTTGCTTTGTTCACAGGGCCTAGCCACGAAAAGCCATGGATAAACATCTAATAAGGTGGCATAGTGTGTATCGAAATTGCATCAAGTTGGCCTACCGCATAAATAGACCAACCACAATCTTGTCAAGATTTTACAAGATCTTGGCAAGAATAATACAAGATCTTACAATACAATCTTGCCAAGATCTTGTCAAGATCTTGCCCAGATTTTGCCAAAATTTTTCAGCAGGGTATGTCCTCAATCTCTCTCTCTCTCTCTCTGGATTTGGATGGAAGATAAGGCTTCACTAGCCTTAATCCCGCCTTACAATAAAGACCTTAATCTATCAATCTCTTGCAAAGCTCAATGAAGTTTGGCTTCTACTTCTCTCTTACTTCCTTTCTTTCTCTCTAATCATGTTTTAGTTTTCATGAAGACTGCTAAAAATCGACTTCGTAAACGATTCAAATGTATCGAGCATCGAATTTTTAATAGCTGGCAATGCGGGTTCGACCTAAAGAATGTGGCCTAAATAGATCACGCTAGTAAGGTTACGGTCGGCGTCGCACATTTCCAGCAAGGGTTTTCTCCTGTTTAAAGAGTCCGTTCACCTCTTTAACAAGTTAGTCTTTTGTACAAAAGAAAATAAACACTGCCCCTAAAATAGTTTATGTCTTTTCCCAAACCTACGCAATTGGGTTTTAAACATCTTTGCGCTTCGGGGGCAGTGCGTCACTGGTACGAAGCTGGGAGGTGTTTTCAACACAGCCATTGCTAAGGATGTATCGACAAGGCAGGTCTATCTGTCGAAATATCTGTTTTTACTAAAACCCAAAACGGAAGGGCCTGCGTTCACATCAAGAACAATACATAACCTGGTCAAAAACACTTGTTTTTGAAAAACATACTGCTAATAAAGTACTATGGGGTAGCGTCATTTTTTGTAAAAACGTAAATGTCAGGGTTGCCATGGGAAGTATCGAAAAATTCGAACCCGGGGACCTCCCGAATAAGTCTCGGCGTGTTACGCTTGTAGCTTGTAACTATCTATTATATTATAATGCACCGTAAAAAGATAAACAATATTATCAGTGACACTGACTGTATTTTATTTATTTATTTTTTATACCTCGCCTCATTATTAGGTACTAGTATGATATACTAGTATTGAGGGTATGATACAATTTACAATACAATGTGAAAAAGTATGCGTAAGGTTTTCGGGCAGTGTTTGTTTACTCTTTTTAATAGCTTATCGTTTTTCGAGTAGATGCAGACTGGCACATAATAAATTAAAACCATTCCAAAAAATAAAAAATTAAAAATAGATAAAAAAAAACCGTCAACAGCATATTGGACAACGACAAAGAAAACTGGCATAGTGCTCACATTAAATATTTAACTTTGACTGGTTCCGGGGGGGGGGGACACACTTGCGTATATCTAAAATTGTTGTGAAACCAGAATTTAATATTTTTGTAATAATCACTCAATACTTGTGCTAATGGAATGGCTGTACCTAGCGTAGAGACAAGACAAGACCATAAATGAAATGAAGTTTTATAGGCCTAGTTATAGTTATAAAGGAAATATGACCGTTCGAAGTACACAAAAATAGTCACCGTCAAGACTCAAGATGATGACTGAAAGTGCACCCTGTTGGTACGTTATTCACCTTCTCCTGCTTATTCTATTGTAAACAGTGACCATGACTGCTGTGCTCCATACACGAGATTACAAGATTGTATAGGCGTATTTGTATTTTGCTTGTGTGAATAAGAGATGTAGGCCTACATGTTATGTAGGCCCTAAATCAATCCAGAAATTACCAAATCCATCTCAGCCGGGTTGAGAGATGCACTTGTGTTTTGTTTCGACCTAATTTAAACCGAGTATCAATGTCTTATCCCCCACCCTCCTTCAAAGCTTGTGTTGCGTGCTAAGTGATAGCTCAATAAGATGACACAGCTCGCTTCGACACTCGACACTCTGCCGGCCGCTACTCGTGCACTGTTGCCACGACTGATAAGTGGGGAAGATGAAGGAAATTTCTTTGCACATTTAGCAATTAATTTAGCGTTAGGGCCTACTACGATTATTTTTGGTAAATAATTTGTTGTAAATGGAGTCTACTCAGGTAAATAGATGTCTGTGTAAACCTTTACATAAGAGGTGAATGATCCCTTTAATTTGGGCACACAACATACCTTAATGTTTGCATTTATTTTGACCACCGGTATTAAACATTGTAAATTTACATTAAATGCTTTTACTTTCAGTATAACTTATATTTACACCTCAAATATTGAATTCAGCATGGCAGTCACGGGACAACTGTCATGACGGAACGTAATCAGATCTCGACCGCAAGGAAATTGGTTCTCAACCTAGGGCTAGGTTTAGGGCCGAGGCGTACGTAGTCTGAAATGGTCTATTTTGCTCATCATTGTTTTGCACCGAAATATGTATTTTGGTGGACATTTATACCGTTTTTAAAATTTTCATAGCCTAATGCTATTAAACTCTGGGTCGATTTTTGATTTTGATAATATTCGCCGAAGTTTAATAGGATTTGCTGCTGTCGAGAGAACGTGGGTGGTCGAGAAAGGTGCGACGAAATAAAAACCTAGGTCGAGAATTGTTAATGGTTAGTGTTAGTTACACTAAAACATTTTGAATAATTTTAATCTGGGAACTAGCCTAGCCTAGGCCTAGGCCTGTCACATGAACACAATCAATAAGAAAGAAGAGAAAAGAAAGCGTAAATGAAGCTGCTGCCGAAGGTAAATCCTGAACAGGGTCTAGGGAACAGGCAAGACTAGATCATGCCCATGATGGGATATGAAGAGAGAGAGAAAGGGGAAGCTAAGGGCAAGATGAAAGAAACTGGGCATGTAAAGTGCATAAGTGCAAAGGAGTAGAGAAGAGTGAATAAGGCAAGCCTAGAAGAAGGGATAGGCCTACCCTATGTAGAAGGGGAATGACTAAGTATGAAGGAACAAGGAAATGGAATTACAATAAGAAGGAAGGAAGGAAGGAAGGAAGGAGATAACAAACCTACCACCGACTTTAGTCATTTGTAGGGGAAGAAACCAAATACCAAATACCAAATACCCCTACCCTTGGTTTCCTTAAATGAGGTTAGGTTACCCCCAAGCCTTCAATACTCACGTTATCACCGCAGTTCATGCAAAGGCTTTCAATTTCGGTTGTTTCTGGATCCGGATCATCGGCAGACAGTTCTCTAAACATGGGCTGGACCAAATTATCTTCACTTGCCATTATTATGCTGTCAAAGTCACGCCACCTGTTCAACTTTCAACACCAAAAGCACAGCACACCAAAAGTGCCTACGCGCACTACGCGACTTCAAGAACCAATCAAGAACATTCGGGAAACTCTACTTCTACCAACCTTTTGGCACAAAAATATCCATAACTCAAAAGTGAAATTATTATAATTTTCATTGTATTCATTCAAAGAAAGGTCACTCATTGAATTCATTTATTTTGCTGTCAAATTTGTCAGAAGTGTGTAGTTTATGCAGATTTACAATACATCAACTTTTTTGGCTAGGCCCGTGGTGTGACAGTGGTGGTATCGTGTACCTACCAGCGGGGGACGAAACTGCGTTTCTCGGTTGTTGAATGTCAACCTAACCTAAAAATTTTTGTAAACAAAAACAAGAGCGCCAACAAAACTTTCTTTTCGTTCTGAGTGAGCTTAGGCCTAGCCCTACAAGGTATTCAGGCCTAGAACTAAACGCGGCTAGTGGAGCAAGATGACAGACAAGTTTAAATGGACGAAAGAAAACACCTCACTTTTAATATCACTTTGGTCAGACAATTCGGTACAAAAACATTTTCAATCCACGCCAAGAAATGTCGCAATTTGGAATGGTATTTCTCGCTATATGAGAAAAAGGGGCGAACAAGTGACCTGGCTTCAGTGCCGCGCGAGAATAAAACGTTTGATGATGCGGTATCGAAAGATAAAGAGAGGTGCAAAACTTAAGCTACAAAATACAGCAGATTTCTTTTTTAGTGAACTTGATGGAGTTATCAACAAGATGCATAGTAAGCCTATGTCATACCTCGAGAGTTCTTTAGACCTTTCAATCGAGGCTACGTCTGGCGACGAAAAAACTCGCAAAAAAACTAAAAGTGAACTGCGTAGGTCTAAGCCTAGTTCTGGGGCTTCCACTCAGTCCAGTGCTATGCAGCCAACAGGTAACATAACATTTCTTAACGGTTGCAAATGGGCCCTTCCGCCCGGTGGCAACCACTCACTCCCCCCAGACCTAATTACTGTCCCCCCCTAAAAACGATCTAAATTCCCTTAAAGACCCACTACCTACAATATCCCCCGGCAAGTCATTCCATTCCCTAACAGTCCTTTCCATGAAACCATACCGACCCAGATCCGTTAATTACTACTTGACGCTGGAACTTCCATGAATGATCCCCCCTTCCCCTGTAAAGCCCCTCTTGTAGCCTATTGCGGATGTCCCCCCACCCCCCACTTCCCCTAGCCCCCCTGTACATATTGCACAACCTAACCTCCCTTCTTCTTCCCTCTAATGACTCCCACCCCAACTCTCCTAACATTGCAGTGACACTGTCATATACTCTCTCTACATTCCCCTTATCATCCTCTTCCCACCGCTTGGGCTAGGCTTGAAGGGCGAGCTCTGGCCGGTTGGGGTGCGTGTTGCAGAGAGAGCTCTCGCGCAACTTTTTATCACACCTTTCTTCATTCACACAGCCTTACTCATATTTATTTTCTTCTTTCACTTTTTTCTTCTCCATACTTGCCGGCCCTCTGCAACGAGCACTCCTCCGTTCCCTCCCAGTTAAACCCATCCTAGTATCCAACATCCTCACTCCTTCCCATTAACCCCCCGCGTCTTCCCTTAAGTTCCTCCCTTTGGAGGGAAGAAAACATGGTGGTAATCCACAATTATGGAAAAATAAAATTTGGAAGATTCCAATAGGCCCTATAGGCCTACCCTACACTTGAAATGGGCACTGATAACTCTACTGTTGAGTGCCCTAAAACAACATTACGGTAACTAACTATGTAGGCTAGACCCTAGTCCTTATTCTGAAGTTCATAGCTCTTTAGCTAGGCCTAGGGCTAGGCCTAGCCTAGCCCTAGTTTCTTACGTAATCAAACATCAGTCAAGAGTCCTATAGCATTGTAGGCCTAATAGGCCTAGGGGCCTACAAGTTTTTTAGAGCAACTAGTATTAATTTAAAAATAATAATCAATCCAAATTCTTTTTTTTCTAAATAATTTAAACGTACCCCTAATGGTCATGCAAATTCTATTTTGCCAAGCTTTTCTAGGATGTTGTTACGGAACAATGTACGTTTATGAATTAAGAATGCACAAATGTGGAAGGGTAGATGAGCTTGGACCTTTTTTTAGATCTAATTTCTTTTGAGTTTGTAAGGTTTGGCTGTATTTTTACAAGTTTTTGTTACCGTATGTGTGGGATCTCATTACTTTTTCAAGTTCCATTGCAAAATTATTTGTTGAAATAAAATAATTTTATCAAAGTCGATTTAATTGCTTGACAATTGTTTTACAATAGAATGTAGTTTGCTGATGACTTTAGTGCTGTTCTGACTGGCGGTACCACTGACGAGTTAGAGCAAGCATTGCATCAAACAGCTATGGAGCTTGAACAATACTGTCATCCGAATAAAATTGCACTTAATATAAGCAAGACTGTAGCCATTGCTTTTGCCACAAAGGGGGAGCAACCCCACCTGGAGGCCCCGGTCGAGGTCTCCACGGACGCCAATTTTTGGTCTATCATCGACTACAGCTAAAGTGGAGTAGTCACATCGACTCACTATGTAAAAGCTAAGCACAGCATGTTTCAGCATAAAAATCCTAATGAGCAGTTGCCTGTGAAAAAGGTGAAAACTGCATAGGCCTACTTGCTCTTCTCCAGTCCCATCTCCAATACGGAGTGCTGTTTTGGGGTGGTGCCTTCCGATAGTATAAGGGTGTTTCGACTTCAAAAGCGAGCGATCCGATACATAGCTGCACTACAACCAACAGAATCTTGTCGAGCAGCCTTCAAAACTCTTGGTATCATGACACTTCCTGGTATTCATATTAAGGGCCTTGGCCCTGTTCATTAGGACAATCCCTTGCTGACGGTCACAGGAGCCGACGTTCATAAACCATGTACAAGAACTGCAGGGAAAATATTCGTTGAGCGGCACAGGCTAAAGAAGCTGGACAAACCCCACTCTACTTGGTGTAAAAGTAACAACTGTCTTCCAAGAGAGATCACACAAGGCTCCGACGCGAGATGCTTTCAAGCGAAAGCTGAACGATTTTTTTGTTTACCAAAGGTCTTCTATAGTACCACTGACTTTATTTCAACATATTTCTTAACAAACTTTTAAAAATTGACTTATTTTCAATAATCGGAAGCCTTGAGTGCTACCACATGAATCTGTAATGACAAGCTTTTTGAATAAATAAATAACTAAATAAATAAATAAAAAATATCTAGTGGCCAGAAGACATGCTTTTTGGAAACAATGTGGGCGATCATTGTTAAGTAACTATAGTTACGGTACTTGTTGATTGTAGGGCCTATGCCTGAATAAGGCTTATATTAAAACCTTTATTTGGAAGCCTTCCAGGAAACTTTTTCAACTTTTTCTTTCAAAAGGAATTACATCACTGTTAGGTTCCTTGATGTACATGTAAAATATAAACGTTTTAGCCCCACCCGTTTGGTCAGAATCGCTGGGCAATTGAAACTGACGAATTAGACAGTAGTAGCCAGTAGTAACCAGTGATTTTGAGCATGTTTCAAGTAATTTTTTCACCAAGAAGGAATGTTCGTAGGCCTACACCAACCAAATTTGGCATGTGTTGTCAGGTACCCAAATCCCCTTGATTTTGATAGTTTTTAAGTTCACATTACGTTTCATGACGGCTGGGTGACACCTCGAAATCACCCCAACTCTGCTTGCTGTATAAGGTGCCTGAGTGTGTAGCGTACCGCGGCTTGGCTGCGGCGCCCTAACGGGCACCTAGATCGTGTAAAAAATGCAACAAGATTTTTTTATTTTTTTAAAAACCAATTTAACACATTTAGCCTAAGTAATTATTTACTACAATTCAGAAATTAAAAAAGTCCGCCCCATCCGTGATTCGAACCACGGGTCTCCCGCATTCCAGGCAGGCGTCTTAAACCACTAGACCATCAGGACGGGTACATTTTATTCTCTGAATTGTAGTTGCATTATACATCTGCAGGTGAAGACCTGCTGCGGGGCCCTAGCAGGTAATGAACCTGTTAGACCCTTCTCTTCTTTTCCTTCAACCTCTTCATCTGCAGCCAAGAGCTAGTATAGCACCGTGTGCCTGTGCCATAGCCAAGATCTTGCAACTTGTAGTGTCTTTTCCTTTCGTTTTCTGATCCCAGTCACAATTAGCAGGGCAGCCTCTCTCGTTGCCATGGGTCTTGGTTCAAATCCAGGTTAAAACGTGGTTGTTTTGTCGTCCAAGCACCAGAGTCTAGGAGGGACCCCCCTCACTGGTTGTGCTGTTATGTGACTTTCCACCCTTCCTATCTCTAACCCTTTCTCTAAGTATGAATGAAGAGGCACCCTGGCCGAGCAACAACAGAAGGGGCAGCTTTTCTCTTGTTGCCAAGGGTCCTGGTTTGAATCCAGGGTGAGTCATGGATGTTTTGTCTCCCGAGCACTAGAGTTGGGAGGGAAGCCCCCTTACTGGTTGTGCTGACGGCGGGGCTCAGTATGAATGGTGTTTGAAGTAACCTTGCTGGTGATGACAACATGCATGCAGAATTTGCTTCTTGCGTGGCCCTACCACAGGTTTGGTTATGTGTTGTGAGTTTTGTTTGCATGTAGTTAGCTGATTTTTAGTGGCCACCATCTGCCTGATGAGTCCCAGAAGGGCAAAATGCGTCGTGTATTAAGGTAACAACTTTAAATTAGATGCAGTTGTCATCAGCAGGTGAAAAGTTTTGTTGCCCCCAGCCCTTCAGGCTGGGATTTATGTTCTCTTCGCTTTCCCAACCTGTCAACCCTTCCCCAATCTAACTAGCCGATATGCATTTTTCACACTAGAACTTACATAAGTATTAAACGTAATAAATTTTACAAAATAGTAGGCCTATAGTACCTACTAGTAATAATAAAATGCCATCATTTATTGTTATTGGCCAAGCACCACATGAGATCGAACATGTGGTTGCTCTGCTGTTTGCCCTTTCTAGTCTAAAAGGCTACTATATATAAGAAATGAATAGCCGAGTGCTGCAAGCTTTGTCCGTGAACACATAGGCTCTACTATCATGGAAATATCAAGAAAATTAATTCCCTGGAAAACTTGGGTAGCCTTCCATAGGCTTACCCTACTACAAAAAATAATTAGGCCTACAAACTTATTTGTAGTGAGAACCTAGGCCAATATAGTAGTGGGGAGAATTAATATTAATTGTCAATAATAATTGTCAATTGTGTTCCTTTTATAAAGATTGTGTTCTAAATGACGTGTCTCATAGCATCTGTGATGTCATAAGTTTTAGTTTATTTTGGATTGAACCGGATTGGATTGGAACCGTTAAAGGTCATACTCATAAATAATGCGCCACGGCCACTCTATCTTTGTAGGTATGGGGAAGAAAATCCCATGCTGGTCAGAACAAGCTTCGAGTAAAGGGAGGAAATGGGGGTTTCTCACGTCGTGGTATTCATCGTCTGTCATAGTTCAAGTTGTAGGCCTAATTATCGTCAAGGGAAGAGGTAGAGGTCCCCAACCACGGCCTCCAGAGCTCGCCTCTAGTTTTGGGGAGTAATATTTCCCCCTTTTTGCTAGCTGATGTTTGAGAGATGGACTTTTTTTCCTCACCTTTTATGATTAGCAGAGTCATGTTCTGGGCCAATTTCTACCCATGCTTTGATTGACCCTCAAGATGATGATGAATGACAAAATAATTTACAAGTTAACTAGGAAAACGCTTAAGTCCCGCCGCGTTGTTGGATGAGCGTAATTGGTGCATTGAGCTGCCATGTGTTATGCGGATTTTCTGTTGTTCTGTGAAAAAATTATTACTAAATTGAAGATTTTTTTAAAATTAAATTAAATTAAAAAAAAATTAACTAAAATTTTTTTTTTTAATTAATCGCCAATTTTAAAAAGGAAAAAATGTAATATTGAAATTTTGATAAGAAATAATTATTCGATTGCGCACAAATTTTACACGAATTTATTAATTTATAAAATTAAGGTTCTGTGAAAAAATCATTACAATAGGATAAAACATGTAGGTGTTATAAGCCGAAGAAATTAAAAAAATCGAAAAAAGTCGTAAAATTGCGATTTTCGTAAAAAATAGTTTTTTGATAACGCTCAAATTTCACATGAATATATCAATTCATGAAATAAAGGTTCTGTGAAAAAATCATTACAATCGGACAAAGCATGTAGGTGTTGTAAGTCGAAGAAATTTTAAAAAAATCGAAAAAATCGTAAATTGCGATTTTCATGATAAATAATTTTTCGATTGTGCTCAAAAACGTGGCAGTTCTAAGTTCAGAGATTTCGAAGACCTCCATAAAATTTCATCGTAATCGGAGTATCGGTATAGCCGGAATCGTGTTAACAAACAGACAAAAATACAGAAGAAGAAAGAAGAAAAAAAAAAAAAAAAAAAAAAAAACATTCTGGATTTTTTTCTCCAGTGTAGTGAAATGGAATCTTCGCTTCGCTCGCTACGCTCATCCAATTAGGTATATAAATAATATAACTTGATTTAAAATTGTTTGACTTGTTTTGCAGAAGAAGGTAGCAGTGCTACATCATACAAGACTGAGGTCGTCGAAACAGCGTACTTTGATCAAGATGGGAATGATCATCGTCCAAGCCAATCAGATGAAGAGGCTGAAGCATCGACCTCGTATCACGCATTCGACGCCAATAGCAAGCGACATGAGAGACTCCACTTGAGGATGGACATGATGTTGAATAAACTGAACCAGATACTTCCATTCACTACTAACGACTCTACAAACACTTTGGAGACAAAGGTAGATCTTGCATTGAGTCAACTGGAACGCACCATTCCACTTGCCAGTGCTGACATTTCCGAACATACAAATTTGGATTTGAAGATGGGGGTTATGTTAGAAAGGCTGGAGTATATTATTCCTCTCATAGAGCGGTACAATACAAGTATGCCTTTCTTGGTAGATAAAATTGACCGATTGCTAGCAGACTTAGACAATTTGCATCACGGTGAGGTGATAGAGATTAGTACATCTGAAATGGCCCATCTATAGTCCCACTCCCAAGATTGTCTACTTGCTACAAATGATACTTTTGCAAATTTGAATATGTCTAGACTTTTCTCTGAAATCTCCTGCCAGGTCTTTAGCACCGGTAGCCTATTTCAGCCGTATTTGTGATGACCCAGAGGCTAGTTAATGTGTAAAGCCTGATTTAGACAGTTCAATGTTTTGTTCAAGCCATTGAATTCAAGGGGTTTGATTCAATGTTTTTTCCTTGAATGGTACCATTTAGATGCGCGCTGCGCTGGGTAAGACGGTCGGTCGCGGACTCGCGCGGTCGGTGGACCTCGGGCACTCAAACGGCAAAAGCTTTCTCCCCAAACAGCTAGCAGCCGCAGGGTGTTGCCGTGGAAAGCCGCACCGCGCGCATGGGTCCACGTCTCCGTTAACCGCGCAGGTCAAATTAATTTGTCCAAAACCTCAAGTGATGAAAGGGTTTGATTCAACCCATTTAGTTGAGATAAAGCCCTATTTTTCATCAAAAGTTTGATGAAACCGGCCAATCAGGAGGCACTTTGTAATGACATCCCAATCATGGTCAGTGCTGCATCAAAGAAGATACGGCTGGGAATTGTTTACTTCACAGCGGTTTTTTGGTTAAAGGTTAAGTTTGGTTGTTGTGTTTTCCATTTTTCTGAAGCAAAGCTTATCATAGAAGACAGAAGTATTTAAAGGATAATGACTGCTCATTCGAACTCATTTCTCCCATAGTGGAAAGTAAAGAAAGCCAAGACTTATTCGTGTTGTTGACTGACTAATGGATGGACACTGGCACTTCAAATGTTTCTTTAAGCACAAACTTCTAGATATTTATCACGGGTGGCTAGGACATACTTAAACAGCTGTAACTACCTTTCATTGAACCAAGTAAATAGCTGTTCAATGTTTCCTTCAATGGGACTTGAATTCAACCCTTCAATGGCCTGAACGAAACATTGAACCGTCTAAATCAGGCTTTATGGATAATGATTTAATCAATATTTTGTTGTACATCTGCAAACGATGTGAAAGTCGGTGCACATAGATAAATATATTTTAATCGAACTAAAAACCCTACCTGACCACAATAAAACGGCAATTATTAATAATAAAAATAATAATGGAATGTCTTTATTTTTTTTACAATAATGTAATCCTTCAATTGACAAATAAATATGTATTCACTATTAATATGTGCCCCCTAAGTTAGACCAGTTCTTGTCAATGCTATTGCTAGTGCTCGTGCATTCTACCGACCAGTTGACCATCTTTCACAACCAATGTACCCATCCATATTCCTGCCCATAAGAATAATAATGGATGGAACAGTGTTACGTAGTAGGAAAAGGGTTACCAAGATGGACAAGATAAATTAGTAGGCCTAAATAAATAAATACATTTTTATTTAGAGTCTACCCACTCAGTTATAATAATAATGGATGGAACAGTGTAGTACATGGGAGAATGTACAACATTTTTTTATGTGTGTGTACCTAAACGTTTACTGTTTATCTAAAAACCAATGAACGTGTAATATATCCCAAATACATTGTGCAACACAACACAACAAAAAACATAATGAAGATAAGAAGTAGTGATGACATCGGGTAGTAAATATTGGAGTCGACTCCGGAGCCTTTGGAACCGGGTAGGAGTCGAATCCCTGATCCGCAATAAATTTTTTTTTTTTTTTTTTTTTTTTTTTTGCAAAGGTTATTTTTAGCCCACTACTCTATTTGCACAACGCTGTCCGGCCGTTCCCCCCCCCCCCCCCCCACCCTCGATGGGCACTGTTAACTTTAATGTTTTGTGCCCTAAAATCCCAATAACTAACTCCACCCGCTAGCTTGCTTCTTTGCCCGGCCAAGTCTCTCGCTGATGTTTTATGTTTACGTTTTGAGATAAGATAACGACTAACGAGACAACAAGTGCAATCTCATTCAATTTATCATTAAAAAAATAAAAAAAAAAAAAAAAAAAAAAAATTTTGGGGTCGACTCCTTGAAAATGGAGTCGACTCCGATAGGGGTCGGGTAGGAGTACGGTACCCGAGTACCCGATGTCATCCCTAATAAGAAGTAGTGTAATCAGAAAAGAACTGGGACTGGAGAGATTGAGGTTTAAACTAGGAAGAGAAAGTCTAAGATAGTTTGGACCTGCCATCTTTGGTTTGGACATATGAAAAGGATGGGTAGGGAGAGGATCCCAAGACAAGAATTTGAAGAGGCAGAGGTTGGGAAAAGAAAAGTAGGCCAAGAGAGAAATGGGTTAGATTAATTCAAGAAGATGTCGGAAAACGAGATGAAGTGTGAGAGCATGTGGCAAGAGCAAAGCTGTGGAAGGATGAGTCTGGTAAGCTTAGTATCTACAGCACTGCCTCCTAGATGTTGCTCGTGGCTCCTCGTTCCCTGCCTGTCCACGCAACAAGTTTTGATTGTTGACCATTCTAGCGCTAGTTAAAGTCGATCCAGTGAAACATGCATGATATGGCATTTTGCTGGAATTCATAATATAGATAGACTCTTCAAAGTGTGCTTTTTGATAATACAACTCGCAGAACGGGGGTTACCGACTTACTTTTTAAGAAATTTTGATTTAAAAATCACGAAATTTGCTTCTTTTTACATTGCAGGTATACAAAAACTACACTTTCCGACATTAAAAGCACTACGGAAGACTTGACTTTAAATGACATATGAATAAATTATATATCAAATTGAAGGTAATTAAATACTGAAAATAAATTGCATCTACAGAATGGTTGTTATCGAACTACTACTCGAACTACCAGTAAGCCAAGCTTGTATTTTAAATTTTAAATTTTAAATTGATTTCGCACTCCATGTATAGCTATGAATTTATGTATTATGTGTGTTGTATGTGTTTGTGTATGTATTTATTATTTGTGTATGTATGTATTAGGAATAGTTCTGTAATAATTTTTAGGCCTAGTTGCCTATATTATGTTCATGACATGTTTCATACATCTGTGATGTTAAAACGAAACTCGAATTAAATAAATAAATAAATAAAACTTTTTTAGATATGAATGCCGAAAGTCCAAAAATAATCTTGGGGGACGAGAGCGTCAGTGGAAGCGCGGCAACGCTGCGTGACGTCAGGCCACAGCCACGCGCGATTGACCAATGGCAATAATGGGAGCGAGTTTTTAAACGTGGGTTTGGCGACAGTACCAAACTGTGGTCTGGCTGTCTCTCAGTGTAACAACATGTTACATCGTGTTTACTTTGGCTTATTATCGCGTGGTAACAGTTTACAGTACTGACACACACAATATTGAATTGAAGTATTTTTCCCCCGAATAATTCACGGTCAATAGATGAAACAAATTCATTTGATAACCTTATGAAGGAAACAAATAACCTCTTGCAAAATACTCTGATTGCTGTATTTTATGGAAAAATTTATGAATTTGTATATGCAAAACTGTTACGCTGAACTGAACGCCAAGAGCTGAAAATATTTTTAATGCTTTCAGTGCTTGATTGAATCTTGATGCACTTGATTCATAGAATCTCTGTAGTAGGCCCTAGACGATTTTGTGCGGCCGTCCACGGCAAATTTCACCACATTCACCGAGCCCGTTTGGTTTTAGGGCCTGGTAAAAAAATTAGGCCCAGTAAGAAATACATATAAAATCAGTTTTGGCCATATTAGATACCGCGTCAATAGGCCTTACTACGAAATACGTGAAACATGTGTTGTGTAACATTGTTGGAGTAGGCCTAATAATTTATGGACAATAATTTACATTCTACAGTCTGTCTGTGCAAAAAGATTTTTTTAAGAATGTGCTAGATGTAAAAAATCAAATAAAAAGTAAACATAAACATAAACATAACATAAACTCCATTTTGAGAGGTGTAGGCTTGCTGACGTAAAGAGCAAATGTTGAGGGAAAAATGTCTTTGTATTCGAGTAATTTCTAATTGAAAAGTTATAAAAATCATGAACAATAAAGATGGAATAAGCAAAAAAAATTAAAAGTTTTCCCAGTCGGGGACTCGAACCGGAGACCTTTTGCATACAAAATGAGCGCGCTAGCCGTTGGGCCATCAGAGACCACAGAGCACGGGCGGTGCAGAGCGATGCGTACGCTTCCTTCAACCCAGCAGATGTGCACGCCGACTCAAAACGAGCGTAAAAGTTTTGTGATGTCAGTTAGGACACTTTTAATACTTTTAAAGCCTTCTGCCAATATTTATTGAATGTAATTTACGTCTGTAAATAGTATATACACAACTACAGTTTATTTTGGTATGAAACACTTTCGAGGTGGCAGTTCTCTCGGCGCGTTTCTATCCACTCGATCAGAAGCAGAGGCAGAAGGCTGCTTGTGCCGTGTTGCCAAGCCAAATACCAGGTTGGCCAAACTCTCAAGAAGAAGTTTCCAACTATTGCATCACATATATTTATTGTTACAAATTACATGAGAGACAATCATATTGTACGTTTAATGTTTAACGAACACAATATTACTTTGTCCATAGGCCCATTAGCCTACTTTAGTGATTTTCGTGTTATTTTGATGGGACGTTTCGATTTCTGAGGTTGGCAAATACTTAACTAGTCAGTTAGCGACTGTATCAATAAGAGATGCAAATAAATATGTTTTCCTAAAATGTAACAATTAAAAATAAATAAATACTTTGAGTGAAGTAAAATAAACTACAGTTGTAAATTATCTGACATAAAAATACCAAGTTGGGCCTATTTTATAGGTTGTAGGTGAATAATAATATTATACTCTTGAGTCCGCTGGTACACTCACTGGAGTCACTTTAAGCGGCTGTCAGACGATCGAGAACTCGTGCGAGTTTATTACCATCCTTGTCACACGACAGATAATGAAGATTACAATAACGCCATCTATTGGTGTTCATGGTCACGAGTTATTAGGGTTGCCAACTCTGACCACGGAAAAAACCGGCCATCCATGTAAATTCGTGGGAAAGGGACCAAGCACGGGGGGTTTGGGGCACGGAGAAAAATTCAGCTTTTTACATTGCATTTGGTGCGTTTTAGAATAAAGTGGTGGGCTGGATGATATACCAAAACAATGTAGTTTTTGTGCAGTAAAAACTGGAAAACCACCAAAAATAAAAAAGTCACTGAGGTAATAGGCCTAGATTATAATATTACATCCGCTGATATGCCGAGTATTCATAATTCGAGTAGGCAATGGGCATATTTTTATTCATAAGTAATTTAGGCCTAAGGATAATAAATTCCAAATAAACCACGAATAATTTTTTTTGTCTTAATTTCAATTTGTCATATCACGATTCTCAAAGCAGTAAATTAATATTACGTAAACAGCATTAACAGATTGAAAGGAATTATGATCAATTAACAAGTTTACTTTTTAATCGTGAATGAGTATTTAGCAGTTGATCTTGCTGCTTGAAGGAGAGTCTTGTTGGACTTTATTTTTTTGCGGAGAGTCAATTTCATCGTCGGATTCACGCACAAACTTCCCGTATGAACGGCATTGACAGTGGACTGCAGTGCAGTGTGGCAGTCTTTGGCCAGCCTACTGCCTTGTTTGCTGTCTGGTGAGGGGGTTGGCGGGTTAGGTCAAGGGGAAGTGGAGAAGAGCAATGTTTACTAATTAAGTGGGATTTGGGAAACGATGATTAGGATGGTTTTTAAATATTTATTTTAGTTTTTTGTGTATATTTAGTAATATTTTTAGTACAATGGGTTATTTACGTAAAAAAAACGGCAACACTATTGCCGGTCGAAGGGACTGACCGGCAACCGGCCAAGTGGGGCAAAAACCGGCCAGTTGGCAACCCTACGAGTTATGGTAGTGGGTTCTGATTGGCTCTCGCTACCTCGACTCACTAGGAAGTTGAAGGAGCTGGACATTTTTCGTGGCGAGCGCGAGCTCGCGCTCGCTGGCTTACCGTCTGACAGCGAGGCGGCGAGTTCCATGTAAACGAGTGCAGGCCTATTCCCAGAGAGTTACTCGCGCGAGTGATTTTCTCGATCGTCTGACAGGCGCTTTACCGTCCCCAAAAGCTCTGTTTTGTTTTTGTTGTCAAGTAGAGATGATTAAAATGTCGGCTTAGTGTTTTGTAAATTCAGACTTTCTATGTTCAATTTAAATTCAATTTAAATTTAATTTTTTTAATTTAATTTAAAAGTTCAATCTAAACAACAACAAAAATAAAACTGAGCTTTTGGGGGCGGTAACTAGCGCTGCCAGGACAACAATTAACACTATGCGCGGAACAGGCACGGAACGAGGAGCCACGAGCAACATCTAGGAGGCAGTGATCTACAGTTTCATGCCCTAAATGATGGTGGAAAACCACCACTTAACCGGACATTGTTGGAACTGAGTAAAGGTTATTATTACTAGGAAAACGCTCAAGTCCCGCCGCGTTGATGGATGAGCTTTTTAAAATTTTTAGTTTGCGTGAGATATCTTTATTTTTGCAAGTGCTTTGTTTTGCTGCCTACGCATTGAAGGTGATTGTTGTCAAGTTTCTTTTGTTACCTGTCAATTGGTATTATTTACCGAAAAAACTTATATTAAAAGCTTTATTTCTATGGATTCTGGCTAATTTTTTCAACTTTTTCTTTCAAAAGGTACTAACTACATCACTATAACCTTAATGTCCATGTATAATATGAACGTTGTAGCCCCACCCGTTTGGTCAGAATTGGCCCAAATGGCACGAAAATATTGCACAAAAAATTAAAAATCTTATATTAAAAGCTTTATTTCTATGGATTCTGGCTAACTTTTTCAACTTTTTCTTTCAAAGGGTACTACATTACCATAACCTTAATGTCCATGTATAATATGAACGTTGTAGCCCCACCCGTTTGGTCAGAATTGGCCCAAATGTCACGAAAATATCGCACTAAAAATCGAAAAAAATCGTAAAAGTACGATATTCATGAGAAATATTTCTTCGATTGTACCCAAAAACAATACACCTCTAAGTTCAGAGATTTCGAAGGTCCTGTCAAATTTTCATCAAGATCGGATATGCCGTTTGCCTGGTAGAGAGTTAACAAACAGACAGAAAAACAAACAAACAAAAAAAACAAAAAAAAAACACCCGAGCTAAATTTTTTGGGGGTCAGTGAAATTGAAGTCTTCGCTTCGCTCATCCAATTATATTTTTAGTAGTAAAACACAATGTGGGGGAATTGTTAAGCATAAATAAAAAAAACGGGGAGACAAGAATGTGGTGGGACCCTCCCACCCCATACCCAACTTCAAAGTTGGAAATAGGGTTAGATATTGATTGGTAGATTGTTTTTTTTATTTTGTAGAGGCCCCTGTTGTAATTCAGCAGGTTTAATTTAATGTTTTGTTGGATTATTTTTGCGGGTTATGAGAGAAAAATACTTTCTGAAGTAAGACAAGTTTTCTTGCATCCTATCAGAAGTCATTCACAACTTGTGAGCCAGCAAACACAATTTTGGAGCGTTGCCTATACCTTTGTTCCTAATTTATATACGTCAAGTATTAAAGAAACGAGTTGAGAATATAGACTCATGTCTTGGGCAGTGGCTTGCTAACATTTGTAGTTCTAAGGAAAACCTTGAGGTCTTGTAAGGCGATTAGAACAACAAAGACAACTGATTTCACTGTTGGTTTATTAAAAGTAACATTGCTATCAGCAACACAACATTACAACTTGAAAATACATGATAACAAAATTAAAATGACAAACAATTAACTCCACTTTTGGTGGTATAGAACATAGAGAAATAAAACTGGATATAGAACCTATAATATAATATATAGTTATTGTTAGATAAAAAATAAGGCATACTAATAACAATTCAACATAGGTAACTATAAAATAAAATGTGAAAACTAAGAATGACCATAATAACTCAAGTAATCTATAATTAAACAGTTACTCAGGTGAATTTATAATAAATAGGTAAAACATGGAACATATACAAGAGTGATGCATGTTAATAAATAAATACAATAATACACACACACACAAGGTTTTAGAATATTCTAAAGAAATATTCGTATACCAAACCACGCACTACACTATGTGAAGCAGGGCATCGGACTGGATATAATTTTTATCTTGGTTCGGATTGAAATGCAAACAATGGTGACCTAAATGTAACTTAGGGTGTATTAACTTAGGGTGTTAAGTCTCTTTGCAAGATAAGCATAGACAACTCTTCAGTATACTCGTATCTTGCTAACTAACATCAAGCTATAAATTAAAATTAAAAACTATTATTTTTTTTTGGCATCAGCACTTGCAAATAACCATTTTCTTTCACACAGAAAAATCACACATTTCTGTTGAAACCGGTTCGATGCCCCGGTCATCCCAATATGTAATAAAATAAAATACCATTGCCATTGGTTGGATGTTCAAATTAATACGAGATCAGGATGTTACACATTGGCCTTTTTTGAAGACACAAATGAATAGGCTTCAACTTCAAACCGGTTTAGTCATAACGATTCAGCCTGAAATGATTTGAACAATAAGAGGACTATATCAATAGGTAGATTTGGAACACTTTGACTTAAACATTTAAGAGATTATGACATAATATGCAAGCCTTTTTGGAAAGCAATTTTCTAGGTTTAGAGTGAAATTTCTGTGTTTATCTTAAAGATAATATGATTGCTTCCGTACAAAATGTTGTAAAATTAGTAGATACTGGGGTAGGAGGGGTATGTTTTTTAGTCGTAAATCAGATCGGAAGTTGAATCAAAGTCAATAGTCAAATTCTGAGATTGATATATTGCATTATTTCCATTTAAATAGTTTGACATATATATCAAGCACTGATCTATGACCGGTACGAGCAGGCGCGGACTGGCAGGGGGTGCCGCGGTGGGCTTTTGACATTTCGGGCCCCTGTGGAACATTTGTACACACTACACTTTCAGTTTCAGACAAAATATGTATGATTGTGTATTTGTTTACTGCAAAAAAGAGTTACCGAACAAAATATATTAGATAATATTAACGATGACTCATGGGGTGCCTTAGGCTGCTCTTCAAAAGAGTATGGTTGTTCAGTGTTCTCACTTTTCAGTTTTCAGTGGGAACTAGTTACTATCATGTGTAGCTTATTCAATTAATACCAATGGATCAGGAAAACTTGAAACAAAATATATTTAATACATAAATATATGTGTTCAATAACAATATTATTGGAAAGCTATGAACTTGCCAAATCCAGTCATCACAAGCTCGCATTTTGCGAGTGTCAATTTGGTACTTGCGAGTTACATTATTGGTTGTAAGGCTTCCTCGAATATAACTTTCGCGAGACTTGAATTGCGAGCTCGGGTAATGTTACTAATTAAAAATAGCGTTTTAGGCCATAAAATATAACGAACCTCCCAAAAATTTAGCGCCTTCGGCGAGATTGCCTCCGGCAGCTGGGACTTCGCCCCAGACCCCTGCTTTGCTACGCAACCTCGTATGGGCCCTACTACATGCCAGCATCCCGGGCCTTTTCTTCCCAGTCCGCGCCTGGGTACGAGTTATCCTAAGAATCCCCTTCCGAAGTGTTTAGAACCAAGGTATTTTTGGCCAAAATCGACAGATATATCAACATCTTTAAACCGTTTCAGCCCAATTTTTTTTAACAAAACCGTTTCCGAGCTGTATGATATATGTAGCTATTTACTAGATTTAGGTACATTTTATTTGAAATATAAAATAATTAAAAAACCATGATTAGGCATTTGGGTTTAAGCATCTGTCACCATTCAACAATAAAGGAAACATTATTGTATAGGCTATTAACTAGTATTAGTAGTTCAAAACCGTAGTTCCTTTTTAGTTGACCGCAAAAATGAGAAAAATATGACTAACCAGTAGGTATCAACTACTGTAATTTGTCAAGTAATAAAACATTATCAGAATGTTACCAAAATCATGTTGAAACTAACTGAATCTATGGCACCCATAACTCGCTCCTATCCCGGGTGAGTGGCCACGAATGATATTAGTGTGATATTAGTCTCTGCTGGCTAGGGTAATAGAAAAGGACATTGCATTCAACATTGCCTAGACCTTCCCAATCGATAAACAGTAGGAGGAAAATTGGCTTGGTTTTCAGTCTGCAACATTTGGATGTGCACAGCTCACACTAGATTTGCCATTCGTGAAAAGAAATATAGCATTGCAAAACACACACACACACACACACACGCAAACATCACTACATATTAACATTGTACCCTGACATATTACGGCAAGTATTTACACATTCTAAATACACCAAGTCAATGGTGCCCCAACTCCAGCCCGCAACCAATTATTCCATCTTTTTAGATGGTCTCCTTACTGGTTGTGCAAATGAAAACTTGTACATCATGTATTTCTTTGGAAGACATGGAGTTAAACGGACTAAAAAATCTTAAAAGGGCTGTAAAGAGGGCACGGCCTAAATAATAATAATAATTAATAACAACAGTAGACCTACCTACTACATAGTACTTTCATATTATTAACCATGCAGTAGTAATATTTTTTTAAACAGTACAGAAATGAGGTACTAAAAGTAAATAGGAAGGTTTATAAGTAGAGTTGCACAATTGCAAAAAGTACGCCTATTAGTACATAATAATATATATTTTAAAAAAAAATGAATTACTGTACTTAATGTTTGCTGTAAATATCATGTCCACAGATACCTCAAAGAGAACCGGCAGAAGGGTAAACAAATGAAACAATTGCATCTTAAAATCATAGTTATTGCCCTTCAAATGATGTCACTTGGGTCCTGACAATGGTCATGGCTCAAGAAGATTTAAAATGTTGCACTACTTGCTAGGATAGATAGTGTCTCCGATGCATATCACATGACAGAGGATACAAGCATCCACACAAATCCTAGTTGTGAGTGACACATTCAACACAATTTGGCATTAGATTAGTATTTGCAGTTTGGGTTGCCATTAGAATACTACTTCCGATAAGGATAATTGAATACAACAACTCAATAATCAGAGGCAACCTTACTTAAATACAATGCTGCAGAAACATAATATTCGTTAATCCAGCATCCGTTGGATGCGTACAATAAAATACGTCCAGTATCTTGTCTGCATCTGAATAGCTAGGCAGTCAGACCATACCATTGGCAGGCAGATCTAACTACTAATTACTCACATAGCTACACCCTTAACAACTAACACTAGTACTACTAAAGAGCACACAGTAATGGTTCAAAACCCACAAGCAGTTAAAAGAAGTAAAACTATTATAAGCTGTAATTACATAATAATATACAAAATGCTTTCAGCATGACCAAGGTGTCGTCATTTTGGTTAGACCATCATTCTAGAGCACCACATTAATTCTAGTTATGTCATGAGTGGTACCCGTTTCCTAGCAGGCCTTTATTTGGTTAACACTTGAGACTATTCCACACTACCAAGCTTCCCTCTAGGTCGAGCACAAGGGCGACTACTGTACAGATAGTGTATAGGTCCATTTGTTTGGTCCGAGTTGAGTGTAAGAAAAAAAAAAAAATCAAAGAAAAATCAAATCAAATTTATAATTTACAAAGAGTGGAGGGAATGGAGCCATTACAAACAAACATTAAAGCTGAGATAGTTGTACTCTCAAAGGTGTCTAAAGTTTTAACTGTTCACAATGGTGTTTTCTTTCGGATGAGTTTAACACTATTTTAACTATACAAATGGCTGCAAACATGGTTAATACTAGGGATGACGACGATTAATCCTTATCCGATTAATAACCGATTAATTTTTGTAACCAGTTACGCAGGCAATAACCGATTAATCGATTATTTAAACAGCGATATTATGTGGCTATTGTATTCATTTTTATTCTCTGCACTCTCCCACCCTGCCGTCCGGGCCGCTACTGGTTGTTGTTGTTTCCCTGTTTCTCAGCTGGCAACATCGTGACGTCAGCCACCACTCGTCTGCCTGGAGGAAAGCATGCACAGAGCCTGTGCGCAGCGCGTCGCTCGCTATCTCTTGCTCCACTGGAATGTTTTTATCGCTGTCACGCCGATCGGCCCTATTTACGAGATATTTATGAATATTAGAATTCATTATTAGTCTTTGTACTTCATGTCTTCACGAAAGTTGTTGGTAACACTTGTTTTTGTTCATTCCGGAGCAAATAATTCGATCTAGTTTCTTTGTCTACGCGCTAGGCCTAGGCCTTAAGTTTATAGGCTCCCAGCTTGCTCCCAGCTGTTTGGACGTGGATGACGATGTGGGCTGATACGCGCTGGTTACGCCTGCGATGGGCGGAGCTGAGTGTGATTGAGATTCTACTGCAGTGCTAGTTGGCCCGCTAGAGCACTCGCGCTCGTAATTCATGATTTTAAGCGCTTTTTTAAATTAATCGATTAAAAACCGTTTTTTACAATCGATTAATCGGTTAACTTAAACCTTAATTGATGTCATCCCTAGTTAATACTGACAAACTGATTTGATTTGACAATGATGGCGCCCCAGATCTCTACCTCCACTCTCGCTGGTCTTAATCCCGCCTAGACAATAAAGACGATTATCTATCTATCTCACCATGCTGTTCGAATAAATCAAATCAAATCCCTCAATAACAGGTGGAGATAGCGGAGTGTCTAAGTACTGTACACCCAAGTTTTACAAACAAACAAAAAGTAGAGAAAGATGTGCAAAATAATTGTTTTTTGTTCCAACATCTAGAAAAAGTGGAGGATTCTGGAATGAGTTAACTCGCATGCATACCGTCTGAGAGGATTATCCATCTTGGTACAGCCAAGTACCAGCCCTGCTATTACTAATGTACCGTTGAACCTCATGTAAGAATACGCATCCTATACAAACCTACATTGTTCAATGTAAATCATATTTTATCAATTGCAGAACTAAATTTACAAAGTGTATAACCAAGAAAAGCACATGCAAGTGTCTGTGAGGCATGTACTGTATACGTATAACAGATGTTCCACTCAAGCATTGGGAATTGTATGCTGTAGCTGTGAATATGTTTGGGTGGCATGTTAATAACATTTTTTTGAACACCAATAAAGCTGCACTTGTGAACTAGTACTTTGAATTTGGTAACTAGAGTGCCTATGTTACATAGGTACTATAAGTTATGTTGATATAATGCTAATCGGCTGGAGTAATGAATGTTAGGGTAGAATCCAACAGCTTACATTCGTGGTGTAATGGAAGCTGCCATAATTGATAGGATAGGTAAAAGTAACATGAAATAATATTATACTATATACACACACGCACGTTACATCCCGTCAAAACGTCTCACGTTCTTGTGTCATGTCTATATTATTTTATGTAAATTTGGCAGCTTCCATCACATCTCAAAGGTTTAAATTTAGTTGGTGGACCCTATCCCAACTCTCAATTACAGTATTGTCCTGAATATAAGCCTACCCTTTTTTCATTATTTTAAGTCTCAAAGTCCCTTGCCAGCTAATACTTGCATATGCTTTCGCATATGTTTTTTAATATTTCAACAAAAAAAGTAGTTATGTGGTCGGCTTATATTCAGGGTTGGCCTATATTTGGCACAATACGGTATACGTATAGGTATCCCGTATAAACTAAAATATTTTATGTGTTGTTTTGTTTTGTTTTTTGATCCCATAAAACTGTTATCTAGGATAGTTTCAATACCTATACCTAGGTCGGCTTTATATGGTATCTGTGGAATAGTCAAAAGTATCACAAAGGCATCAGTTCTAGAAAAAATATACTATGTACACATTTGTTGATCATTGCTTAGCCAGTCTGACTTATCAATTAAGAGACTTTGGCATCACAGCCAATTACGTACTTGTATACAACTTCATGCTCCAAGAGTTATCCATTGATTATGTAACTGTGTTAGGGTTGTAACACAATCGTTTACATTTTTCTCTGGTATTTAACAGGTTGAAATGCTTTGAGGTGTTGCATGGTGTATTGAGAAAAGTTCTAAACAGAATGGCTCGAGTGGAAATCTCCCAACCCAACCGTTGGGTTCCAACACAATGTTGGGGCCTACTATGTTAGTCATATTTGTTTGTTATGCTTACAATATAATACCGTAGGTAGCTAATACATACTAGCCATAGTATTATGTAACATTTTTTAAAGTTCTTTGCTTATGGGAAAATTTCACATATTTATATATATAGCAAAGAAGATGAGGTACTGAGCCTGGTTAGCAAGCACTGATAAGCCGTAGCCCGAGAAAATGGTGACTTGTCACCCCCCGACCCGACGCATGTTGGAATAGGGGTCTGATATACCACATCTCATTAAGAAGATACAATACATAAACTCAACTTTATTTCTATGCCGACACAGAAGAAAAGAGCAACGACAGGCTCAATGTCGCATTGTATGGTAATATTACTAGGGAAACGCCAAAGTCGTTGTTAAACGAGTGAGTGAGCCATGTGTTGAGTACCCGGTTACATTACTTTTCTTCCCCCTCCTACCTTAGGCCTACCTAGCCTATCATAGGCTAGAGAGGCGCATTATGGCCTTACAGTTGACGCACCCGTATAACAACTAAACTTTAAAAAAACTATTATTTATGCGAATATAATTATCAAACTTAAATTCAAATGTTCCCGGGTACTCACCACATGACTCGCTCACTCGTCTAACAACGACTTTGGCGTTTCACAAGTCTAGTTGGCTAAAGCGCCCTTATAGCCGAAATGTGGGAGACGTGGGTTCAATCCCCTGGTCGGGAAAGATTTTGTAATTCCTAGATTGTATTTAAAAAATTATTAAACATGTTTTGAAATGCATATAACGCAGTGTAGTCCATCATCTGTGGCAATAGGGCCTACTATGGTAAACATAGCCAGTACGAAATACGTGAAAATATTGCAAGGTTTACTCAATCTACGAGCGGAATTTGGGGGTACCTTTACGTGCAACATTCGACAGACCTTGCATGGGCACGGCATTTCACGGCCAGGCGAATAACAAACAAAAAATATCTTTTCAAAATCTAAAACATTGTCGTTAAAATAATTTCTAAACATTGGAAGTCTATTTTTCAGTTTATTATTTCTTGTAGGTTTAAATCGCAATGAATCTTGCTGATTTTGTTAGCAGTTCTCAATAAACTCGTACCGGATGTCTGTTTAAAATTTCAGCGCAATCTGTTCAGCGATTCGGCTGATTTTCAACGTACACACACACACGCACGCAGAAAAACAATAAGGGCCGTTTAAGTCGAATGGAGATCACTCCGTTCGCTACGCTCACACGTTCAATAATATACTACCAATATTATTATTTATGTTTGGGGATGTTTAAGCCAAGGTGCTACATATCTTTGGGTCATTTTGCATCATTATTTTGTAGTCACATAATGCAAGCATTTTAGAAGATAACGCTTTTTCTGATGACTTCCTGACCCGTGGTGAAGTCTTTTGGCAAACTGCAACCCAATAAGTACAATCGTGAAATCACCTAAAGATAATTATGTAGCACCGTGAATGCAGGGCTTGAGAATTTAAAAAAAAATCTACTTGCCCAGCTGGGCAAGTGGCCCAAAATTTTAGTTGCCCACTCAATTCAAGGTTGACAATAATTTTCTTTATTTTTACAAATATGTACGACAATTTTCTTTATTTTAACAATAGCCACGAGTCATTTACTTTACGTAACCGCTTTTTAACATACTCTCGGTCATATTTTACTTTTTTGGCAGGTTCATTAGCTAGGCCTAGGCGTATCTCATCTTCGTTAATTGTGAGTGGCTTAGTAGGCATAAGCCGAGACGTTAAAGCTACTCCACTAGGCCTACAGTTAAAACAGTGCCGTATATCCATTAAAGAATGGTTCAATATTATGCAATAGTTTAAAAGTGTAAAAAATGGTTGGAATTTCACAAAATGTAGAAGGTAAACAAGTCTCAAATCTCCATTTTCTCGACAGCAGTGAATTACGGGTAAAGTCGATAGGTTGATATCGATCGAAATGCGATTGTAGTGGTGCAGCCTGTGGCAAGTGCTTGGAACTACGTCGAGCGTCTGTCGCCTGTCGAAAAAGTAGGTTTCTACTTAGTGAAATCTTATGTGATTAGAGTTTTTAACTGAATTTGTTAGTTGCCCGTACAGGTAACTAACTATAAATTATGGTTGCCCGTGCCTGGAGTGTTAGTTGCCCCGGGCAACTCGGGCATAGGAATTTTCGAGCCCTGGTGGATGGAACTGTCACATATGTTATCAATTGATCAGGTGAGATGTACTGAAACATAACGGCCTGTCTAGTGGGTGGACTTAGGTCCTTTTGGATAATCGAAGTACATCTATTGGGTCGAAACATCATGATCGATCATTGAATCGCAGTCAAATAGCGATCTTATTAGCATTTATAAATGAGCCTAACTTAGCATTGAGACGAACATCTATCATTTGTCACAATATTAATATAATAATATAAATATAAATAATCCAGGATGGGCAATGAGAAAAACAGAAACGTTATAAAATTTCATTCAAGTCAACATTAAGAATCATGTGTTTCCATTGAGTTAAACCATAATAATTGTAATAGTTAATTAATTGGAATATTTTTCTTATAATAAAATGATGAAATGCCATCACTTCATTTAGAAACACTTTTGGACGATTTAGCTTACTGCCATGCAATTGATCAGTTTGGGTCAAGATTCCTAACATTTTACCATGATTCGGTGGGCGGTTGGTGCAGATAAGACGCCATGTTTGGAACATTTGGTAGTCCGTGATGAGAGTTTGAGTTGGCTGGTTGTGCCGTGTGGGAGAGGATTCGGGAAGGTGGAATTGTGGTTTTAGAAAGTGCTTTTGGAATACGAATATCAGGTTAATATTGAAGAAAAGGTGATTAGAAGAAAGACGTCCAGCATTGCTGAGGAAGATAAGGTGAATTAAGCCGAAGAATATATGAAGTTATAGTGAAGCGATAAGTAAGAAGAAAAAGCCGAGTATTTGCCGCTGTGTGCCGCTAGATAAAGTTTATGAGTGAGAGTTTACGAAGTTATTTGAGATTATTGAGATCCATTGGAAGGTAAAGTCTACGCGAATTGAATATATAATACAGTGAATAATAGTTAGGGGCGACATTCTAATTCGATTTGAGCTAGGGAATAAAGTAATACGTGATATAAAAGTGGAGATATTAAGCCAAGCAAGAGGCAAGAAGAGATAGTCTGCGTGCGAAGTTGCATTGGAAGGTTATTGTGATACGATTATTTATCGTAGCGTGTTGGGCCTAGAGTTATATGGTGCCAATGAATAGCGAGTTATTTTAGCTAGATAAAATAATAAAAAGTCCCCTGTTTAATACTGTTATCAATTCAGAAGAAAGTTCGTGAAATTGATTTGAGAATGGTTTTGCCGACCGTAGATTTCGTGCCGATACGAGTAGTGATCTGTTCGACTTAGTATTGGATTTCCGAGGACTGAGCTGTGATTGGTCGATCGTTTGTTGACTTCGGATTGTTGCCGGGAGGGCAATGACATTACGCAAATTGTAAACAAAGCGCAGATATGGCGATGCGAGCGGCTGATAATTGATTTGAAAGAGCAAATAGCGGTAACTTGATCGTGGAGCGGATATTCTTTGATGAACTTGAAAGTGTTGTGACGAGATACAAATACATAGACAAATGGAACGACAAGAAGCGACGTGGGAATTGATCTACAAATCAAATCAAGTGCGAACTTCAACCATTGGTATGGAACGTCAGGGCTAGGGATCATCTGAACGCCAGTTGTACTGGATCGAGTTTCACTGCGAGTAGCTTCAATAAAACTGCGGATTCTCAATTTGCTGTCGTTGACTGTGGAGAGGCGGACGTTTTTCTTCCCGAGTGTTAAGTATTGCACACGATTTCTAATCAGCCGAATTATAGGCCAAGGTTTCTGGTATTTTCATAAAGAAAGCTATTTTGATCCAAAAGTGATCGTAAAATTACAACAAAGATGTATTCGGTAAATTAGCGTTCAGTACTGAGTTAAGTAGGGCTATTGATGTATATTCCTCTTCCTATGAAGAGAGGCTTACTGTATGAAAATACAGCCTAAATTGGATTGATTGATTGTTGGTTTTATGAGTAGTACCTATCATTATTAGTTTTATCACTATTGATAAGTTGAGTTTCAGAGGAGTGATTACTCCGAAGGTCGTTCCGACTTCTCAATTTTGGTGGGGCTTTTGTGAGTACCTAAAGGTGTGTGTGAACTGGCTAGGGACCGTTATCAGCATAGTGCCTAGTTCACGCTTCGGTAGAACGGTATTTTTCTTGATAAGGGATTTTCGCTTTAGTGAGTTACTATATTTTCTCAATATTTCACCATTGGTTTAAGAAATTGATCATTTTAATTATGTGATTCATCTCTTAGTATTTATTAGTATTTTTTATTGTTGATTTGTTCATACAAATTTGTGGTATATATTTTGGGGCGCGCAACGTGGAAAAGTCTGATTTGGCAAACTTTGTCAGGCAACGTGAGGCTTCGATCATTTGTGTGTAGTGCCTGAAAGACGTTTTGCTACAGTACCTCCTAATCAGTCACCCTTTAAGTCTAGTCTAGTAATATACACTGTAGTGACATTGACTTTAGGCATACATTGACCAGTAAAAATGATTTGATTTCACTCCATTCACTCATACTAAAGTGAATGATAAACCTCGACTTTAAATTACCTTTAATAGGGTTCATAGCAGATCAGGTACAAATCAGACAAGGTACATACATAATTAATGGATAACCTAAAGTGTAGCTCATGAACAAACGTAGCACTGCTACACCATTCTAGATATCTTCATCATGGTTCCGTCATCATCACTCAAATAACCTCTCATTCCTCATTGTCTCAATTACCGGTAGTACATAAACTCACTCACTACATTTTAGTAAATTTCTAACACTACCATTCTTTGTAAAGTAAAATTTTTGAACTCTATTGCCACTTTCTTTTCCACCAGCTGCCAGTAACTTAAATATAAGACTACTTTACCGGTTGAGAAACTACCACTCTCTCACATAGGGACATAGAGGTCGAATGCTATGAGCCTATGAGTAGTATTACCTAAAACACTTAGTTTATTGGACAAAAGATATGTCCCTTTACCATAACTTCCAAGCAACAACATTATTATACAGTTATCTTGTCCTAATTGATTTCTCTTCTCAAGGATGAAGAATGATACAATAATAATAATATAAATAATATTATATTATATGTATTATTCACATTATTACTATCTAGTAGGTAGGGCGTACTACTACAGGATTAGTTATCCTATATAATAGTCATTCCATACAGGTAAATTTGGGCTGTGCAAGAAGTTAGTTTTTAAGTTTAGCAAGATCAAGTAGAATTTTAGACCTCTACTTTAAAAATTCTAACTTTAGGCCAAGGTAGTCTTAATTACTTGGTCTGTACACATTCAAAATTAAATTCTTAGTGATGAAATAAATATGAATTACAAAGGGAGCCATGACCATGCAACCACATATAGGTTGACCTCTCAGTTGCCAGTTGGTGACAAGGGGACAATGGCACCTTGCACAATTGTATTGAATCAAATAGGCACCTACCGTCATGAAATATAAATCCCAGTTTAGTGACTTGTGGTTTTTATGCACACATCTCAGAAAACTAACTTTTAAATTTGCCAGATAACTGCAAATAATAGGCCTAGGCCAGGGATGGCAAACCTTCAAAACAAGTGCCCAAAAAATGTACAGTAGGCCTATATCCGCATGCCAATTCAACTTCCCTAACAACAACAATCACGGCTTGAGAAACCTCCCTTTTCATGCATGTTGCTCGATCTGTCGAGTCTTTATGCCACACATCTCGTAGGCTAGAGTGGTGCATTATGACCTAACAGTTGACTCACACCAAAACCAAATAAAGTTAACTAATAATTAAATTTTGGGCACGGCATGCATGCCTTCCCTGGCAAAAGACAAAGTCAACAACCGATGTAGGTATATGAATACTATAGTCAAGGCATCACGATGAACACGTGTGCAAATTGTTTTTAAAGATCAAGACTAATAGATTACTGATTAGATGACGGTTTAACCTTTAATTTTTTTTTAAAACAGCAAGAAATTCAATGGTTGTCATCTTTATTCTTAAGAATGTCCAAGAGGAAAGTTGAGTGGAGATCACTCCTTAGAATTTCAAGTCTCGCACAGCCCTGCTAACAACTAGGTAAGACTAAATAAACAGTGGCCTAACATCAGCATATTTCAGTACAGTATTTTCATTTACACTAGTACAGACGTACAGTACAGTAGACTTAATTAACTACAAATTGGCTTAGGTTCAGTACCAGACCTATTCGAGACAAATATAAATTAATTTAATTTACATTTTGTAATTTATGCATTTCAAGACCTATTCGAGACAAATATAAATTTACATTTTGTAATTTATGCATTTCAAACTCCCTAACATTGACAATGAACTACTGGTACTATTACTAAAAATATGGAGTCTTTGCTAGTACCCACATTTCTCCACCAAATTCCAATTACAACTTAATTTCTTATCTGAGGCCTAGTAGCCTACGGACTTGCAATAGCCAATAGGCCTACTCTAGAGGCCTACTTACCATCTGCTAGAGAAAGTAGCAGAATTATTGCAAACTGTTCCCATGCATAACAATACAGCATTTTCAAAATTAACTGCGCATGCGCTCTCCGTTGCAAAGCATTATGGGAGAAAGGGAATTTACATGTTAAATGTCATATTCTTGGGATTGTGGCGGACTACACTGACTGTGTTGGAAACGCAGTACTCCACACACCCGAGCATATAGCATTTAGCGTGTAAATATCCTTTCTCCCGTAATGCTTTGCGCGTGGGGTAAAGAGGGCGCTGGTGATTTTGAAAATCGTCTGTTCCAATCCTCCTTTTTTTTTACAAATTAACAGTACATAATGTATATAATGGTAAGATCATACACCGACTCGGCTGTTTTATTAGTTTCAGTTTTAAAACGAGCACGAGCTACAACTTCTAAACTTTTGTAATTTGGAAAAAGATATCATAGAGTACAGTTATCATGTAGTAGTGTACTGAGAGATCAGTGATTATCTACAAAATGTTCTGAAATAATTTCACAATAACTTTATGGATTTCATCATATTTAAATGATTTATACATGCAAGTACGGGGGCTTATTTACTTAAATGACAAGGACCAGTTTCTAATCTCAAAGTATGGGTGGATTGGGTGGATTTAAAACTTTAAATGCCAACAGATCACATTACCGCTGCACAAGTTGACGTATTCAGTCTGACGATGAGCAGGGATCCTCACTTCCTTCACCAGATGACTCGGACTGATCGAGAGATTGGCCGGAGCTTGTAGAAGCATCATGAATGTCTGCAGAGTCAAAAACAAGAATCTCTTAGTATGGAAGTGGTCTTCCTTAACAAGTGTGTTACCTTCATGTGCAAGCTTTATTATCGATTATAGCGCACACTACGGGAGGCATGGGCTCGCGGGCTGAAGCACCTCTAGAAATACTCTGGCATGAAATAACTACTGTAGGTAGGGCTACACACGAAACAAAGTTTTTAACAATTTACTGTATTAACACGCATATAAGCCGGCTATCTATATAAGCTGCACTAGTACTTTTCAGGTTTCTATTTCTGGAAAAGTCTGATTCCAGTTGTAAGCCCTTGCATAGGCCTATGTTAGAAAGAAGGGAAACATACCTAACTAAAACTAGGAAAACGTCAAAGTCGTTGTTAAGCCATGTGTTGAGTACCTGGTAACATTCCCTTTCTTTCCCCTACCTAAGGCCTATCTAGCCTATTATAGGCTAGAGTGGCACATTATGGCCCACTCGAAACCCTATTAATTATACCTTTATAATTATTATCAAACTTAAATGAAAATGTTCCCGGGTACTCAACACATGACTCGCTCACTCGTCTAACAACGGATTTGGCATTTTCCTAGTCTAGTTGGCTAAGGTGCCCTTTATACCCGAAATATGGAAGACCTAGGTTCAAACCCCACATCGGGAAAGATTTTCTAATTTCTGGATTGTTGGATGAGCGAAGCGAAGACTTCAATTTCACTGACCCCCCCAAAAAAAATTAGCTCGTTTTTTTTTGTCTGTTTGTTCGCTCTCTACCGGGCAAACGGCATATGCGATCTTGATGAAAATTGGAGGGGCCTTTGAAATCTCTGAACTTAGAACTGCCATGTTTTTGGGTACAATCAAAGAAATATTTCTCATGAATATCGTACTTTTACGTTTTTTCCCGATTTTTAGTGCGATATTTTTGTGACATTTGGGCCGATTCTGACCAAACGGGTGGGGCTACAACGTTCATATTTTACAAGGACATTAAGGTTATAATTAATTAATTTATTGTATTTTACCTGCCCATAGGGCAGGAAGGCTAATGCAGGGCAAGTGTGGCCCTCTGTAGCCTGACACAGTGACTGATTACAGATTTGAAGTTGAAAAAGTAACCCAGAATCCATATAAATAAAGGTTTTAATATAAGTTTTTTGAGGTATATAATAATAATTAACAAGTAACTATAGAAACTTGACAACAATCACCTACAATGCGTACAAAAAGCAAGTCTTGGGGGCTCCAGATATTTTACATTCTAATTACCATTGCAATTAGTAGGCCTACTGCTATATAAAAATTAGCCTAATTTAAATAAATGGTTTTGCAATGGAACTTGAAAAAGTAAAGAGATCCCACACAAAAAGCTCATCCATCAACGCGACTAAAAAAAGCGTTTGCGAAGCGGTCTAGTATTTAAAAAATTATAAAACATGTTTTGAAATGTATACAATACTATGGAAAACATAGCCAGTACGAAATAAGAGTAAAGATTGCAAAGTTTACTCAATCTCCCAGCGGAATTTAGGGGAACCTTAGAGAGTGCAAGATTCGATACACCTTGGTCACTGCATTCAATCACGGCCTGAAAAAAATTATTCAATAAAAATGACTTCTTCAAAAACAAAACCATTGTGGTTAAAATAAAAAGAATAACTACCGGTACACATTTCTAGTATGTTTTTCAATTTATTATTTCTTGTAGGTTTAAATTGCAACGGATTTTTCTCATTTTGTTAGCAGTTCTCAGTTACAAGGTCACGAATATCTGTTTAAAATTTCAGTTCAATCTATTTGGCCGTTCAGCCATATGGGATCAGACAGACAGATAGACAGACAGACAGACGGACATTTAACACAGATAAATTAATCACGACAAAGGCTCGTTTGAGTTGAATTGTTGCTCAGTCGCTCCGCTCCCTCGTCTAATAACAAGTTAGCCAATCCAAACAGGAGTAATAATAGGGAATAAGGATGCATAGGTATATAAATAATTTTTAATGACTTGCTGCAATTTCCCCCTCTCGCTACCCAAGCGCAGCCAATTGGTCATAAATGCTTGGATAAAGGATGCGTCAACCGTTAGGTCGTGCTCTGCAGAATGTCTTCCATGAAGGGAACAATGGATGTGAAACGCCTAGATTTTGATAGGCATATCCAATCATTGTTGCTACTGCAAGTACTATCAAAAGTCAATCCCACTATCACGCCGCCTTCAATATTTTCCATGCAAATTATCTAGCGCAGATATAAAGTTCCGACAATAAGCATGGAAAATAAAATTAACAACATACCATAAAGCCTACATAATAATAATAATAATAATAATAATAATAATAATAATAATAATGAATATATGGTTTTTAAGCATAAGCCCGCTTTGAGGACATTATTAGTAAATGATAGCAGTTGTAATAAAAGTATGCCCTGACTGGGGATCGAACCTAGCACCTCTGGCTTAAAAGCTTAGAGCTATGGCGCGTTAAGCCAGAGGTTCTGGGTTCGATCCCCAGTCGGGGCATACTTTTATTACAACTGCTATCATTTACTAATAATAATAATAATAATAATAATAATAATAATAATAGTAGACACTGATGCATCTAATAAATGGTTACAAGTAGGCGATTTATTCGGAGAAACAGAGGGATTTTTCATGGCCATACAGGATCAAGTAATTGCTACACGAAATTACAAGAAGCACATCATTAAAGACAAGACAATTCTGGATGATAAATGTAGAAAGTGCCACTTGACCAATGAGACCATAGATCATGTAATATCGGGATGTAAACTTCTAGCCCAGTCAGACTATTTGCACAGACATAATCAAGTTGCCAACATAATTCACCAACATCTGGCCCAAAAGTGTTCGTTACTGGAGAACATCGTACCGGTACCATACTATAAGTACCAACCTAAAAAAGTATTAGAAAATTGTGATTGGAAACTATATTATGATCGGGCTGTTATTACAGATAAGGCGATACAACATAATAGGCTGATATTATTTCATATAAATCGAAAAGGCTAACATTTATTATTGATGTAGCAATTCGACTAAGCCAAAGTATTGAAACAACGTGGGACCGAAAAGTTAGCCGCTACTTTGACTTAGGACAAGAAATAAAGAAAATGTGGAAACAAGATCAATTCACTACAATACCAGTTATTGTGTCAGCCACGGCAGTTATACCACACAACCTACACAATAGTTTACACCAACTGGACATTAACAAGAATTTATTCATCAAAATGCAGAAAGCGGTTATAATTTGTACATGCCATATAGTCCGAAAATTCCTCAATGACAATGTTTTATAAAACCATTCTATGTTGTATATTTTGTAAAGATTAAGATTAGTTTTTGATTTGAATGTTATGTTGAATACTGTATATATTTTAGATAAGTTTTGAATATGAATGTTTTGTTATTATTATAGGCACATGTATTGCTTGACATAGTCCGCAATACATTGCATTTACTTGTACCGGTTTGTACCGAGATGTGGAAACATGTGAATAATAATAATAATAATAATAATAATAATAATAATAATAATAATAATAATAATAATAATACTAATGATGATGATGATGATGATGTAGAGTTAAAATTATAGTGGGAGGATAAAGGAGAGGGTAAGAGAGGAAGAATTTAGTTCTTTATCGCCAGCTTCCCCTGCCAGCTAAGCAGGAAACAGTGATGGATGATTGATGATCATCGGGAATGAAAAAGAAGACTTTCTAGCAAAGATGGAAAGCAAGAAAGAACAATGCAATAAAACTAGGGAAACGCCAAAGTCGTTGTTAGACGAGTGAGTGAGCTATGTGTTGAGTACCCGGTAACATTACTTTTCTTCCCCCTACCTTAGGCCTCCCTAGCTTATGTTAGGCTAGAGTGGCGCATTATGGCCTTACAGTTGACGCGCCCTAATACCAACTAAACTTTAAAACCCTATTATTTGTACCAATATAATTATCAAACTTAAATGCAAATGTTCCCGGATACTCAACACATGACTAGCTCACTCGTCTAACGACTTTGGCGTTTCCCTAGTCTAGTTGGCTAAAGCGCCCTTATAGCCGAAATGTGGGAGACGTGGGTTCAATCCCCTGGTCGGGAAAGATTTCGTAATTTCAGGATTGTATTTAAAAAATTATTAAACATGTTTTAAGTGTAGTCTATCATCTGTGACAATACCTACTATGGAAAACATAGCCAGTACGAAATACGTGAAAATATTGCAAGGTTTACTCAATCTACGAGCGAAATTCGGGGGTACCTTGACGAGCAACATTCGATAAACCTTGCATGGGCACGGCATTTCACAGCCAGGTAAATAACAAACAAAAATGACTTCTTCAAAAACAAAACCATTGTCGTTAAAAGAATTCCTGTACATGTTAGGTCTATTTTTCAGTTTATTATTTCTTGTAGGTTTAAATCGAAATGGATTGTGCCCATTTTGTTAGCAGTTCTCAGTTAGCCTACCTGGTTACGGATGTCTGTTTAAAATTTCAGGTCAATCTATTTGGCCGTTAGGCCGTATGAGCCCGGCCATCAGACATTTAACATACATTGGACACAGTCACGAGAAAGTCCAATCGAGTAGCGTTATAAAAAGACTTCGTTTCGCTGCGCTCACTCGTCTAATCACATCTCAAATCAGCACACATCAGCAAAGTAAAGGAAAGATGGAAAGAGGAGTCAAGAAATAAATGCTGGGATGCTTACGCAAACAACAAGGGAAATGGAACATACCAAAGGAATGTAACAACAGCAATGTTCCAAATGTAATGTAGACGGGGAGACCTGCTGGCAAAACATCTCCATAGGCCTATGGTCGAGCGGCCAGGCGGCCCGGAGACGCTTATTTCGATGAGGTACCCCTACCGACAGTAGAACAAGATGATATCATACTTTTTAGAAAGATTACTTCAAAATACATACGATAAGCCGTATCCGAGAATAATCCATCTTGTTCTACATGCCGTTTTGGCGCTTTGAGTGCGTCGCGACGCTTCCGCACGGCGCTTCACTCTTTTGATCATTATTTCCAAACCAAACAGGATACATTAATAAACTTAGTACCATTGTTTAGAAGAAGAATAGCCCTTTCCAGTGAATACCCACATTAAACCATTACAAATATTTTAGGGTATTTAAATTGGCCTACAACGTAAAAATGTGACTTTTTATCAATTTTACTTGGATATTCAATGTCACTTAACGAGAACATTTGAAAACATATTGTTGGTTTATCAATCTTAACACATTGCTTGCCGCGCCACCTCGGTCGCCGCTGCGCGCGCCTTGCCAGCCTTTTTCGGGAGTTATTACCTTTTTTACGTCGGCGGACTAAAATCGCATTTCCTTCCTTAGGCCTACTTACCAATCATTAGGCCTGATCGGAATAATAAGCTCATACACACGCAATGGAGGTCTAGGCCTAACTTGTCCAACAACAACATTTTGCCTGTCATTTTGTAGGTTATAATCATCCCCGCGCATGTCAACATCACCGTCACTTGTCACTTTGGTAAACAATTTCATGTTCAATCTGACTAAACATACCACCGTTTGCAAAGTAATCATCATCTGAATATCTGCACTAAGGATAAATTCGTTTTCCGACTCGTCATCCGCTAAAACTTTACTTTCATTCAGTTTCAGCTAGATTTCCTTGAATTTGCCATTTACAAAGTCAACACTGGCCTTGTGAACAACAACAGTGTTTGCACGGCTCCTGTACAAACTAATGGACCGAAAATCACATTTTTTTGAAGTGTGCTGCTATCTAGCAGGATTTTGTACAACTAAAACAAGTTTCATGGTCATCAACCGGAGCAGCAGCGATCTATGTTGCCGACGGCCGTGAATACCTCTATACACGTATTCGGCAATGGCGCGCGCGCTTTACGAATACGTCTATAGACGTATTCGGCGTGGAATGTGTTAAAAACATGCTGTCACATGTGTTATAATACTACAATGCACAGATAGTTATACGAAGTCGGTGAGATTGTGCATGATATGCGTTTGTTCGGCCGCGCGTCTTATTTAGTTCCGCTGTCATGCCAAGCACATTGTGAGCTGTTGTAAGCGCCAAACCGCTCATACGTTACCATTCGGCCATGTAGGTATCAACAAAAGTCTTTCTGATTTAGCGGTGTAAGTTCTATAAATGCTATCATGTCATATTTCATCTCAATTGAACATTTGGATCTGTTTTTGTCAATCGATAGCAAATGCAGGAACAAAGCTGCATTGCAGTCTTGCATCACAAATATAATAATTTTTTTAAACAGAGCGGCTTCATTGATGTAATTTTTAAACTTAATAGTGTGGCCAACACTCCAAATAAAACTTGGAATTTAAAGACCATCTCGTTGGAAACATGCTACTGTAGCAGTACACAACGTTTATTGTTGTTTGTTCCGTGCTTTGAGATTATTTGCGTGTTTGTTATGTAAATCACGATAATATTATATTTATAGCTATGACTGGAAAACACTAAACAGTATTCTCATGATTCAATCCCATATTATTGTTATAACATGATTGGACATTAATTTCATGGAGTAGATGATAATGCAATGCTAAAATGGGAAAACTGTGTTTCAAGATTTATGTATATACGAATTGTATCTATGGATGACGAACCAAAAACTAAGTGTACTAAACTCAAGAAAGTAATCAATCAGACGCTGTCTATTCTGAGACGGCAAATTGTTAGACACTGGGTCCGTTATCGACCTGTACCAAAAATACGTATTTTACTCGTATCTGTTACCGTATAAAGATACACACACATAACAAAAACTTGTAGAAATACAGCCAAACCTTACACACTCAAAAGGAATGAGATCTAAAAAAAGGGCCAAGCTCATCTACCCTTCCACATTTGCGCATTCTTAATTCATAAACGTACAGTGTCCCATAACAGCATCCTCGAAAAGCTTGGCAAAATAGAATTTGCGATTATTAATTTAAACGTAATAGTTTATCCAAGTTCTTTTTTTCTAATTAATTTAAACGTAAACATGCAAATTCTATTTTGCCAAGCTTTTCGAGGATGCTGTTATGGGACACTGTACGTTTATGAATTAAGAATGCGCAAATGTGGAAGGGTAGATGAGCTTGGCCCTTTTTTTAGATCTCATTCCTTTTGAGTGTGTAAGGTTTGGCTGTATTTCTACAAGTTTTTGTTATGTGTGTGATCTCATTACTTTTTCAAGTTCCATTACAAAATTATTTGTTAAAATATAATATTTTTATCAAAGTTGATTTAATTTTTATGGTATTAGCAATAACAATAGGATGTAAAATATCTAGGCCCGGATTCATGTACATCCTGGGTATAGGTGGTATAACCATGGTAGGCCTATAACGACGGTATAAGGACTGGTTAAGTCTAGGCAACTCACATCCAACTAAAACTTTCCCATGTAACTACAAACGCACAACTAATGTTATTTTACACCTATTTCACTGCATCCACAGCCATGTAAATCATCAGATAATCAAAAGAATATTGAAAATTTTCACCATCTTTTGTTTTACATTTTCATTAAAAGTGACAGGAGATTGCGTGAGTTTATTAATTGAAAAGAAAAGGCTTATTATTGCCGTAAATTTTGGAATAGCCTAGGACTATCATACCATTGTTTATCTGCATTAGGCTTTTAGTGATCAAAACTAGTTATTTGTACGGGATTTGTGTCAGAACAAGGATGTGCTGGCCTAGGGTTGGCTAAGAAAGGCCTAGGGCTTGTCAAACATGTAGTGTAAGTATTTATTTATCTAGTCCTATAGCCTAATGGAACTTTAGACCTACACTGTTGTATTTTAAATAATTTTCTACATCTGGGCCTAGGCCAGGGATGGTTTCTGATTTGTTTTATGAGAGTATAATGACAACTTTTCTCGTTTCACACATAGAAGCAAAATTTAAAATGTCCACCATTTGTTTACGTATCGCACTTTCCCGCCTAACTCTGCTTATACCGTCAACAAGTGTCAAGTAACTATAGTTACTTGTTGATTGTATGCCTAGTGTATAAGGCTTATTTAAAACCTTTATTTGGAAGCCTTCCAGTAAACTTTTTCAACTTTTTTTTTCAAAAGAGACTATATTACTATAACCTTAATGTCCATGTACGACGGGTGGGGCACCCGTCGGGTCAGAATCGCGGGCCGATTGAAACTGACGAATTAGATGTTAGCAGTAGCAGTAGCAGTAGCTAACATCCTTGAAGTGATTTTGAGCATGTTTCAAGCCATTTTTTCACCAAGAAGGAATGGTCGTACCCCAATAAAATTTGGCATGTGTTGTCAGGTACCTAAATCCCCTCGATTGTGATAGTTTTCAAGTTCACATCACGTTACATGACGGCTGGGTAACACCTCGAAATCACCCCAACTCTGCTTGGTGTATAAGGTGCTTGAGTGTGTAGCGCACCGCGGCTTGGCTGCGGCGCCCTAACGGGCACCTAGATATCTAAAAAACTGAATGTGAAATTCCACTCTTCTTGCCATTGGGCTGTTGATTAATTATCTTGTGCTATTGAAAAAAATACACCCAGTATTATAAAGAGGTACCGGAAGGCGAGGTCGATTGCGTCGGGACCTACAGGGTTGGCTTGGTCGCTTTGACTTACTGTCCCCCACTGAAAATCAGTTATATAACTGAGTGGGTAGACTCTAATTACAATTTATTTATTATTATTATTTAAGTACGAACTGTTGGGTAAACCCGATTTCATTCTACAATAGCTGACGAGTGTCGGTGAATCTTTATAAAAGGTGTCTAAGCTCGAAGAGACTGACAAGAAAACAATAATGACGAAGAACGAAACGTGGACATCAAACCTTCCAAGAGAATGGTCTTGCACCAATCTGCTGCTATACTCATTATGGAGAGTAAAAGAGATTCAGATTTCTTTACCATTTGTGACAGTATACACAAATGTGTGCAAACGTTACGTTAATGATGCTATGATTCTTTCGATGGACTTGGTGTTTGTGCCTACTTTTATCCCAAGATATCCTCTTATCTCTAGCATTGTGTCATAACCTAATAGCACAATCCAAATATGTAAGAACACCTCTTGCTTTAGGAGTGTTCGTGCATCATGAGTTTGGGAGAAAAACTTTTTTGCACATTTTGCATTCTCCATTGGATGTACGTAGGTAGTTGTTTTTACGACAATATTCCCTGGTTTGAGACGTATGTTGCTAACTGCCAGTTAGTACTTGAAGATGACTTGTTCGTATCTCATGGATTTAATTTCTTCAACCAAGAAGAAACCATTGACGGTAAAAACCCAACTCATGACACAGTCGTCGTGCTATATTAAAGAACTGTGGTGAATTAAAATTCCAAATTGGCAGTAACAAAATTCTGACATCAGAAGAATCAAATATCAGATAAAGTACATTTTACTTCAATATGATAAACCCCACGCCGAACCACGAGAAATTACAGACAGAACTTTGATGAGACCAATCTTTAATCACAAATCAAGTGCCTGGTTTGAAAAATGTATCGCTTATTCACCGATTTATATAGTGATATTTCAATATTCCATCATGGGGAGGCTTTTAACGCTTCAACATCATCAACATCAGTCTTCTGACGTTTTCTTCATATAGGCCCTACACTGCACTTCTTAACCTCGGTAACGTTGCTGAGAAGATCGACCAAACTCATATTATGGCCACTGCAGATCTTGCCATAAACAGCAATGAACTGAAAATCTTATGGAGTAAACCAGCTGCTCTCTCCTGTTAAATAAGAATGCGTTAAGGTGGCATGCATTTGACATAGGCGTTTTTGGCCAGTATAAAATCAATGTTTGGTGATGGAGGACTTACCAACTAATAACTATACCGGGAATATATGCTGATGTGACTGCCAATCTCTTCTGCAAGGTAAACAACTAAATCGTGGTGTACGAGTTATTAAAACGTAATGGAAGCTCTTATGCATTTGTTTATGAAAGCAGCTCAAACCTGGTCAGAGTCCAACGACATGCCTTGGTTATATATTACCACCAAATAACAAAACATAATTGCAATCAACATGCAAGTCTATGGATGGGTATGTTTGTGTGCACTGTCAAAATATACTTGAACATGATTCATTAAAGATGTTACTGTATTGTCATTTTCGAAAGCTGGAAGTGAATTTTCTAACACATTTAAATTTTGCTCTAACTAAAACTACGGATAAATAAATATGAAGCCCTAATGCACCCCTACTGATGATAATGCGTTTCAACTGCATGCTAAGAGGGCCAAATTTCAATGTTTGGTATGGTGTTAGAATGGTGTTCTAGCCATGTTGCAAATCCGTTTTTGCAGTCATTCGACTACAATTGGAGAACATACGTCTTATAATATTGTATTTTCGTCAACAAATCACACATCTTTATAGTAGTGACAAGCAGTGTGAAACAGACAAGTGCCAATGCAAACGAGCTTTGTATCAGTGCTTGTGGGTTAGTTAGTTAGTTATTGGGGTTTTACGACACAAACCAAGCTTGTGGGTGTGTGGAGATTGGAGAAATGTAAATAAAACTGAATGTATACAAAGCATGCAAATTATAATACTGTAAAGATTGAAAAACGCAAACTATAACGTAATCCTAATGTTGTATATTTATGTAAGTCTAAGTAATAGCTGGAACACAATTATTTACAGAAAATTCAAGGTAGAACACGAGAGACGAGATTCAAAGATCTATATTACACTCTTTAGAATCCATCCATAACTAAAAATAGTTAAAATATTCTCTAAAATAATCCTATGCATAAATTGTAATAAATAATTTAGCACAGAGACGTCTGCAACTCGAGAATGGTGAGCAAAACTTACTTATTAATGTAAAGCCTATGCCTACAGTATTAATAAAAATACCCTTCTGTATTTTAATTTTAATATTTCATTCATTTTATGGGAACATAACAAATGTTTTTGGTATCTTTATATTACATTCCAGTAAAAGCCACACAAGAATGTCATAGGCCTACACACTTTAACATGCCTATACGTGCTACACCCTAAATTAATATTTGACGTGACGTGTGTCAAATTTTTTTAGTAATTGATTTAAATTCTTACATATTTAATTGATTTAAAAGTTTTTTTGCCAATTTTTCTCTTATATGTGTTCTGTTCGGCGCTCGGACCTCACAGTGAACACTGCGCGACAGCGGAAGTAAATAAGACGCGCGGCCGAACAAACGCATGTCATGCACAATCTCAGTGACTTTGTGTAACTATCTGTGCATTGTAGTATTATAACACATGTAACAGCATGTTTTTAAGACTGATAAACCAACAATATGTTTACAACTCTTCTCGTTAAGTGACATTGAATATCCAAGAAAAATTGATAAAAAGTCACATTTTTGCGTTGTAGGCCAATTAAAATACCCTACAATATTTTTAATGGGTTAATGTGGGTATTCACTGGAAAGAGCTATTCTTTTTCTAAACAATGGTACTAAGTTTATTAATGTATCCTGTTTGGTTTGGAAATAATGATCAAAAGAGTGAAGCGCCGTGCGGAAGCGTCGCGACGCACTCAAAGCGCCAAAACGGCATGTAGAACAAGATGGATTTTTCTCGGATACGGCTTATCGTATGTATTTTGAAGTAATCTTTCTAAAAAGTATAATATCATCTTGTTCTACCGCCGGTAGGGGTCCAACTTTCATAACTTGCCAATTGCCGCTGCACCACTACTTAGATGTGCCTTTTAATCATGCAGATTATGTTATGATGTAGTACAGGACAGAAGGCACCTGCTTTTATGTGCTGGATTAAAGGATGCAATTGGCAAAAATGCCAGAATGCATGGGTAGTAACAAAAGGGAGGCATGTCTCTACTAGACGGCTAGACACATGATGAAATAATAATATACATGCGGGCACAGGGAAACAACACGATTTTATTTAGACAAATTTTCAAAAAATACAAGGTCTATTGAGAATTTTTTTTTTCATCTTAAGTTCAACTGCTGAACAGCTTTAGGAAACAGTAGAACTATTTTGTTTCAAGTAATAAATCAAATTCACTCACCGACACAAACTGGATGAGGCGATCCTTTGATTCTGCAGGTGTTGTACGACCCACAACTTAGGCATTTCAAACCGACAACGTGGAACGTGACCATTGACTCTACGTGACAATCCTTACACAGGATCTCCGCCTTGTAATTCTTGTATTCTTCGGGCATTGGCGTCAATGCAACTTCACCATCTAAGTATAGCCATAACTGCAACAAAAGTTTACATTTGTTAAAGGTAATTAGCATACACGTTAGTATTTACTATTTAGTAGGCGCTCGCAGTTGTGCAAATAGGTATGGTAGACATCAATTTTAGGTCCAGAAGAAAAAAAACATGGTTATGAAATTTTGTATCATAACATGTCGTGTAGGCCTACTAGGAAAACGCCAAAGTCGTTGTTAGATGAGTGAGTGAGCCATGTGTTGAGTATCTGGTAACATTCCCTTTCCTCCCCTTATATTAGGTCCTAATGCGCCACTCTAGCCTAGGGGATGTGGGAGGAAAGTCCAATGCTGGTCAGAACCAGACATGGGTAGGGGGAGGAAAGGGGGGTTATGCCATGGTCGTCATCGTTTGTTATCATCATCTTGTTGTCTTGGCTGTCGTCGTTGGGGTGGTGGTCAAGGTAAGGAGGAAAGGTCCCCGAAACGACTCACACAATCTATTTCGCAGTTCGGCCATTTGGGACCGGACAGACATACAGAATTAATCATGACCAAGGCCCGATCGAGTAGCGTTATAGACTTTGTTTCGCTGCGCTCACTCGTCTAAAAATTGAGTGTTTGTGATTTTGCTCCTAATACAAGAGATAGTGTATACAAAAAGGCAAAAAATGAACAAAATTCTAACAGTTAATCATTATTTATTTGTTGAAGCTAAGACAGACATTAAGACAAATCAATTCAAATTACACTATAGAAAAATAAAGATTGAATTTTTCACAGAGCTGTTATGCCCCAAATTCAAATAATTTTCCTGTCATTAATAACTAGGCATTGAAGACGAAACAAGTCCGGGCCAGTCAAGCCAGTATTTTGTTTACCCGAGGTTATTGAACCGTTATCGCTCATAGTGCTCCCAGAATTCCTACGTTTGCTATGTTAAAAAAAAGAGTCATTTTACAAAAAGATCATTAATTTTCATGAACTAGGCCTTAGTACATAATATTTTGGCCCAGGACTATAATTGAACGCTGAATCGAGGATTTTCCCGTTTGCGATCTTTTTCACTGGACAGGACGACAATATACAGCATCATTATTACACACACCCCCCCCTGCCCCAATGGCTGGCTGCTGTGATTGTAGAGCTACAGGTCGTGTTAAGTGTAAACAATAATGTGCAACATTTTGACATTTTGAAAAATTGTGTAGTTATCTCAGTCTGCCAAGAAACCAACAATTTGCCAAAAATGCATGTCCTGTGCTGTGTGACATGTCCTCTTAAAAGCAAAATACTGATTAAGGCAACTGGTTTTACAAGATAGCAAATGTCATACAAATTTGCTCCAACTGGGGATCGAAACTGATGATCTTGCCAATTGAGCTATTGCTCGGGGCCAAAGACAATTTGTTTATGATAACAATTTTTAAACTCGACCTAATTGGGCCAGCCGTTGAAGAGCATATAAGCCTAATCCATGAATTTGCGAACAGAAGAATGAAACACCAACAAAGTGACTTTCATGGTTCTATGATGAATTCATGACTTAAAATTTACAGAGATAATCCTCGGTTTTTGAAGATAATATATTATTAGCACAATTGAGGTAGCCCTGCTGAAAAATCTTGTCAAGAACTTGTTTATGGTAAGATCTTGTCAAGAATAATACAGAATCTTACACTACAATCTTGCCAAGATTTTTCAGCAGGGAGGGCTACCTAATTTGAATTCATTAATTTGATTATGTCTACATTGATTGGTATTCATTCACTCATACCTAGTTAACTTGTGCTTAACTTGCACACTAAAAATATGTATTTCAAACAATAGCCTATGCATGAACCATACCAGTACAGGGATGTCATAGGGTACCCGACTACCCGGGTTACTTGAATCCCTATACTACGGGAATGCATTTAAAGGATTCAAATCTTTCTTTCGGCTAGTTATTTGTTTGACGAAATTACCATGACTGTTTTTCGAGAAGCGACATTGGGACACCTGCTCACGACTGGCGGCAATGATCATTCAATCGAGCACTCTGCCCTTTCGCTCGCCTCGTCCCAGCGTTGGGCCTTCTCCCACTGTAGCATTTCTTCATAGTTCCTTACTAAGGATGCCGCTGCCGATGGACGAATGACGAAGGAACAGGCAGGCACGTGGGCGGTTGAGCGTCAAGGTCGACTAGTGTGGCTGCAGTCGGCAGCATTGCTACATCGACTCGTGCGTTTATTACGTACAATGTCTTCGACATACTAACGAAAAAAGTCTTTTGTGTGAAAATTGGTTGCTGAGATGGGCAATTGACACTCGCAGATTACTCAAATTGCGTGACCATTCTAGCATTTGAAAACGCCGCCCCCGCAAAACGGGGCCCTATGCCTACTTCAGACTGATAAGAGGATCGAACTCTTATGACGAATGGAGTTATCAATGCAATGTTGGCTTTCTTTTTATGTTTTTTTTTTTAATGATAAGATATCGCCTCAAAACGCGTTTTAGGCGATCAAACATAAAGCAGATCCCAAACCCCAGCTACTGTGGCACCCTCGTTGCAGAACCGTGTAACCTGGTTCCCGCAGATTTTTGGATGAGCGAAGCGAAGACTTCAATTTGACTTTGTGTTTTTTTTTGTTTTTTACTAACGTTACCCCAAGAAAAATAGCTCGGGTGTTTTGTTTTTGTTAGTTTTTTTGTCTGTTTGTTCGCTCTCTACCGGGCAAACGGCATATATGCGATCTTGATGAAAATTGGAGGGGACCTTCGAAATCTCTGAACTTAGAGCTGTATTGTTTTTGGGTACAATCGAAGAAATATTTCTCATAAATATCGTACTTTTACAATTTATTTTTATTTTTAGTGCGATATTTTCGTGATATTTGGCAAACGGCTACTCCGATATTGATGAAACTTTATAGGAACGTTTAAAATCACTGAAATCATATATGTTATGATTTTAGAGACATTTGAAAAAATATTTCTTATAGAAATCGTACTTTTACGATTTTGTCACCGGTTTTTAATACAATATTTTCATGATATTTGAGCCGATTTTGACCAAACGGGTGGGGCTACAACGTTCATATTTTACATTGTCATAAAGATTATGGTGATGTAGTGCCTCTTGAAAGAAAAAGTTGAAAAAGTTGGTCAAAATTCATAGAAATAAAGGTTTTAATAATATAAGCCTTTTACAGGTGTATAATGAACAAGTAATATCAAGTAACTATAGAAAAAGTAAGGAGATTCCACATAAAAACGTAATCATTGGACAGAAATATTCCAAAACAAGCTCATCCATCAACGCGACTGGAAAAAGCGTTCGCGAAGCGGCCTAGAAGAACCAAATCCACGTTTTACTACCCTATGACATCCCTGAACCACCATTAAAAAATTAAGTGGGGGAAATCAGAGATTTGAAAACAATTATAGTTGGCTAATTGCTGCAATAGGTACACAGGCAGAGGCTACTACTTACCTGTGACATATCAAGGAGAGAAGTTTGGCACGTCGGACAGGCGTAATGCCCAGCGTGAAGCAACTGCTCGAAACAAGTTCGATGCAACAGATGGCCACAGTCAGGAATGTGACATGGGATTCTTGAAGTGTGTATATCTTCTAGACATACAGGGCAATTGGAACGAGATACATTCTCCACACACTGTAAAGGTTAACAAAAAAATACATGTGTTTAATCTGCCGTTCATGTTAATGTGGTGTGAGAATTTGCATGGCAAGTCTCACTTTCAAATCTTGCTGTGCTTTATCATAGTCAATAGATGGTTTAGGTAATATACATATAGGTCTATTATATATACAAAGTACTGTATATAGAAAAATATAGGGCAGTGGTATATAACTTTTTTGGGGGAAAAGTCCAACCAACACCACTGTCAAACATCAAATGTCTTAACGTGTAAAGCGTTCCCAATGTAGCCTATGTTTAATACAGGATGGGCGTACATGTTATCAAAGAAAACACAACTAGACAGTAATAAGTAATTACAATGGTTTCAATAACGTCCCAGGCATGTGAGACTTCTTCTCCCAGCCAGGTGGCCAGCGTTTGGGACGTCCTAAAAGTTAAATTTCAAATAGCCACGCTTCTAATAGGTTCATCAGGTTGCTACTTGCAGCAGCACTCATTCCAGGGTATAGCTAGTTCAGTTAGTAAGCATGTTTGCCGCGAGATAGCAGCACATGCACTGACGCGTCTATAGGTGATTGAGTACACTCGCAAACTATGAAAATTAGAACGTTTGAGTGGCCGTTTTGTTCACACAAAGATGGCACAGTGGAATCGTGTCTTACAACAGAAGGGAATATCGGACAACAATGTTTTCATGTTTTTGAATGAGCGAAGCGAAGACTTCAATTTCCTTTTGTTTTTTTTTCACTTACGTTACCCCAAGGACAATAGCTCGGGTGTTTTGTATTTTGTTAGTTTTTAGCTTTGTTCGCCTGTCCAACACTTTACACTAGTGTAAGTCAGTGTAGACGAATGGCTGTTTTTTTGTGTTAGTGTAAGTCAGTGTAGTTAGAATGTGGTCGTTTTTCTGTACCTTCAGTGTAGCACTAGTGCTGCCAGTGCTACACTAGATTACACTGGCTATTTTGGTCGTGTAGGAGGAAACTACACTAAAAGTGTTGAGTGTGTTTTTTTGTGGGCAACACTCGTGCTACACTGACATACTGTTTCCTTTAAAAAGAAGTACTTCCGCCGTACACTGCTCAGTGCACGTGTAAAACAGTGTAGCACTAGTGGTGGACAGGCGAACAACGCTTTTGTCTGTTTGTTAAATCGCTCTCTACCGGGCAAACGGCATATGCGATCTTGATGGAAATTGGAGGGGACCTTCGAAATGAACTTAGACTTGCCACGTTTTTGGGTACAATCGATCAAATAACCTATGATTATCGTACTTTTACTATTTTTTTCGATTTTAACCCTCTCCCTCATATATTGCTGCTGAAGCTTAGAGACATTACTTCACTACGCTTTAGTACGCTATGTGAGGGAGAGAGTTAACCCTCTCCCTCATATATTGCTGCTGAAGCTTAGAGACATTACTTCACTACGCTTTAGTACGCTATGTGAGGGAGAGAGTTAAATTAGATATTTTCGTGATATTAACGCGTTCTTTTGATTGTGAACTTTTAAGTGAACCTACTCTTTTTTTAAATGAATGAGCTTGAACTTTTAAAAGTTCTTTTTGAGAAAAAACTTTTCAGTTTTAGAAAGTTCATTTGAAAGTTCTTTCCGTGCGTCGAGCAGCCGTCGACACACCGCCGTTGACGCTTAAAAACAATAACAAATTTTGTTCCATCGTAGGCCTACGTTGACGCACGTTCAGCTTTTTTTGACAAGGTCACGTACGATTCACGAAGTTAAAACGATGCACGCCAACTTATTCGGAAAAAAATCTTGGAAGCCTAAAATGCTAAGTAGGCCTATCTGCCATAATTTTACAAGCTGGTCAACAAGAACGTAGTACAAATCATCAACACGATCAAAGACAGCTCAACACTTTCGTAAGACTCACACTCGTGAGTAGTTTGGTACTCGAACAACCCTAATGTTTTTCCTCGTGTTTTTCTTCATTTTACGCCAGCCTTTAATAAAATAGTGATTTTTTTACAAGAGAACTTAGCCCTTGGTCATATTTTGGACGGAAAACTTTTCAAAATTTTAGGTTTTAAAAGAACTTGGAACTTTTTAAAAGTTCATTAGGCCTAGGCTATTTGAGCTGTGAACTGAACTTTTAAAAAGTTCATTTTAAAAAAGAACTGACTCAACACGAGGCCTATAGAATATATTAAATTGCTTAACATGGATTTGACAGTTGACTTCATTCAGTTCCAGGTTCTCTAGTCCACTGAATTTCCTAGCGGACATTCGGGGAGCCTCCGGCGAGCATGTGGTGCAGCGCGCGCACGGAGATCTATTCAACTAGGTACCTATTACATTCTTATGACGTCACTTAATGTCCGGAGCGTTTTAGTCCCGCTTCACCACTAGCAAATTTAAAACCTTCATAAATACGCCAAAAATCGTTAGTTTTAAAAATAAATTGATATTTGTGAGTATTTCTTATTAGGCAATATTTTTTGTTAATTACTACAATTGTTGCATAATAGAGTTGAGGAGCATTCCCTAGGCCTATATTGTATAATCAACCTAAACGATGAATAATAACTTAGGTCCTACCTTGTGCTTGTTTATTAGTTTGATAGGAAGACACATATTGCATTTTTCACAGTGGAAAAACTTGTCTCGGCCCCCAATGCGGCAAATACCACAACCATCACAGTGGTACTGATTCTTGTCTTCATCATCAAACAGTTTACATTCCAAACAGGTGTACTGGAAACAAAAAGCATATCACAGTTGGTCTAGGTTGGCTGTATGGCATGCTACTGGCTCACACCACTTGATGCAGGTAGGCGTAACGGTTTTAAAGAAAAAACATTCATACCTTTCCAAATCTTAGTGAGCAGTTCTCACATTCCGCTTGAACTTTCTGTCGTGTCTCACATTTTGTGCACACCAGTTCTGTCACATCGTTCCGGTTGACAGAGTGGCTTTCATTTGCGTCATGGCAAAAGCGGCAAGTATATATTTTGTTGCAACAAGGTGTCTAAAAGAAACAGAGACGATACAATTAGACAACCGTACGCAATGATCTCCCCCGGTGATTGCCCCACCAAACGCCCCCACTTTTAGGTGCATCCCTCCTCCTCTTCTTCATCCTAATCTAGGCTTTGGTTTCCCATTGGCAGGGACTTCAGCTGTGATTGCGAGGCTTTAAGAAACTTTTCCAGTTTTCCCCAATAGTCTCTTTGACAGCAAGACCATTCCAATCCACCACAGTCCTTGCCATGCCCATGAAGGAGTATTTTTCCCACACATCTGTTCTCTAGGTTCCTTTTTCGTACTTCCACCAAAGATCTCCCCTCGCCAAGTAGGCCTACGTGGTGGCGCTTGTAGTCCTTGATTTAGCGGTACTCTTTCGGTTGGTATGGACAGTTTTTTTTATGTGTAGGCCTACCTACAAAACCTTTAACGTCGCTATTTTAAATCTTAAGTAGGCCTACCTTCAAATCCTTTAACGTCGCTATTTTAAATCTAAAGTAGGTACCTACTGATCAAAAACTGTCCATACCAACCGAAAGAGTTCCGATTTAGCTTACTCCATCCCAAACATCCCTAATGTCCCCTCGACCAAGAGTTTTTCTCTTCCCAAGACAATTATTTGTACGATTTATGACTACGTATTACAGGACGTCCAAAGCGGTTTGTTCAAAACGCTTTGAAAGGAATCGGTTTGAAATACGCACCGTATATCAAACAACCCAAACTGATTTCTAGTTTCAAAGTGGATCCAACATGGCTGCACTACAGGCCAGCCATAACCTCTTCGTCTTAGAATTAATAATTATCTTCTACTAGCCCTAGCTTTGACGTAGCAAGGTTGAGAATTCAAAGGAAGTGAGCGAAAACGGGAAGCCTTTACGACAATGCTTGAAAAACAAACAACAGATCACAGGAGGTGGCGAGATGGCGTGGGCGTGGCGTACGGAACCGCTTTGAAGTGTATATCAGGTTCAAGCCTTCGGATCGAATACTACTCCAACTCGCTTCCCTAAAGTGAATTGGATCGGAATCGCTTTGGGTAAAATTCGATATGTATATCAGAAAAAACGGCAATCGTTTTGAACCAAAGTGCTTTCGTTTAATGCGAATTAAACGTGCTGTAATACGTAGTCTAAAGTAGGCCTAGGCTACCTAGGCCTAGGGGGAGGGGGTGGGGGGTGGTGGCTACTATGCAATTCCCCTTTAAAAGGCACCCCTAGGCCTAGATAAGCCTTTAAAGGGATAGGCCCTAAGCCTATTTCATACATAAAGCCTAGGCCTAGGCCCTAGACCCGGAGCCTAAACCAGAAAAGAAAAGTTGCCTAGGGGCTAAACCTGAAAATTAAAGTTGTAGGCCTAGGGGCTAAGCCTAGGCCTAGATGAGACTACTTTCAACTGAAGAGGCCTACGGGCTAGCCTCGGCCTAGCCCCTCAAAACAATGACGTAGAGCTTAGGCTTATAGGCCCTAGACCTAGGCTTAAATCACTTGACTCTTGCAAAATAGCTGTCCAAAAAGGGCCTTGGTGATGAAGGCATTTAAAAATGTCAGATGCAACCTTGTAAAACGCACATCTGTACAGCTGCTCTTTAAACTGACATCATAACAAATGTATAATGAACAGAAACTGAACAAATTTAAGGAAAATGATGGAATGTATAAAAATGAAGTAGAAACTTACAACGAATTTTGATTTCCTTTTATAATGTTCACATCCAACAAACTCTTCTGCCTGAACGGACTCCATCTTTATTTATCTTCGTGATTCCACATAATTCGAGTTTACGTCATTCGTGATTTGAGTCGAACTCAAACAGCATTCGACTTTTACGAAAGCGGCGCGATATTTGAGTTCAATTCAGTTCATTTTTATTTGTGCAGTTTTTACAAAATCATTGTATGGCACACGTCATAACAATTATGTTCCAATGTGGAATGTAGCCTATACAATAATTAAAAGTGTCAATAATACAAGACATGAGATACATAGTCATAATATCATATTTTATAGTAGGCCTGGGCCTACACCGAAATTTAAAAAGACTGCTACCTGTAGTAAAATACCTATAAAATATTTAAAAGCATAAGTGTTATCACTATGGTTATCAACAGTTGCCAGCATTTCATCCACAGAGTAAAATTATTTTTCAGTTAAAAATGCATGTTATATTCACTGATTGTCTTGACATTCATTAGAAGCGCATTAAAAAAACTTGCCCCTGCAAAGGTTGGCCCCTTTTTAAATGATTGTAAGTTATGAGCAAACGAATGTCCATATTTTTTTCTTCTGGTATTATGATGATGCAAATCCTCATTTCTTAATATTTCTGATTTATGTAATTTTAAATTGTCCTCTGCATGTCTCTCGACTACCTAAGCTACATATTATTATCAGCCTTCTTACAAAACGAAAGCAAAACTTGACAAGAAACCAAACGAAGCGTAAACACGTTAGGAAAAAGCATAGATAAGATACTACTAGAAAAAGGAACCAGTGGCTTGGCCTCCTATTCCCATCTTTAGCCTACTCTGTGCCTAGAACGACTATTATTTATTCTTTTCTTCTGTAGGTGGTTGAAGGTTTCAATTCCCCGAAAGTCCACGAAGTTCCCCGACGTTTGAGAATATATTATATAATATATACCCAGAAGTGGCTCTTAAACTTACTTTCATTATTTTCTTCTTGACAATCAGTATTAGCTTTAAATAGCATTAGATCAAACTGTGTGTTAGCTCAAATAAACAGTACATCTGATTTTTAGCTTATGTTGGATCAGTAAATAGCTATGGAGTGCATACATTTTAGTAATCTAAACGTTGATTGACTATTGTAATAATTGTCTTCAGTCATCTTTTTACATTATATACATCACTGTTGGTAATTGTCCACACTAAAGTTTAATTTTAAACTTTGTGGTCTTCGCTGTTTCTTTCTACTTCTATATATCATGATAATTAATTATCAATGAAATTCAAGGTGGTTTTAGTTCTGGCTGACTTATATCATTGGAAATAATTTACAGCTTGGCAGCTTAATCATTGCGTATAGAACGGCTAAATTTCTAAGGATGTGCTCTTGCTCTTGTATATTATAACACACATAACAAAAACTTGTAGAAATACAGCCAAACCTTACACACTCAAAAGAAATGAGATCTAAAAAAAGGGCCAAGCTCATCTACCCTTCCACATTTGCGCATTCTTAATTCATAAACGTACAGTGTCCCATAACAGCATCCTCGAAAAGCTTGGCAAAATAGAATTTGCGATTATTAATTTAAACGTAATAGTTCATCCAAGTTCTTTTTTCTAATTAATTTAAACGTAATAACATGCAAATTTTATTTTGCCAAGCTTTTCGAGGATGCTGTTATGGGACACTGTACGTTTATGAATTAAGAATGTGCAAATGTGGAAGGGTAGATGAGCTTGGCCCTTTTTTAGATCTCATTTCTTCACATCCTGGGTATAGGTGGTATAACCATGGTAACGACGGTATAAGGACTGGTTAAGTCTGGCAACTCACATCCAATTAAAACTTTCCCATGCTACAACAAGCGCACAACTAATGTTATTTTACACCTTTCACTGCATCCACAGCCATGTAAATCAACAGATTATCAACAGAACATTGAAAATTTGCACAGTTTTTTTGTTTTCGTTTTTATATAGTAACAGGAGTTTTGTGTGAGATCATTGAAAGAAAAGAATATGTGTATTATTTTCGTACATTTTTGTATAGCCTAGGTGGACAATCATACTATTGTTTATCTGCATTAGGCTTTTAGTAATCAAAACTAGTTATTTGTGCGGGAAGTGTGTCAGAACAAGGTTGTGCTGGCCTAGGGTTGGCTAGGCTTGTCAAACATGTAATGTAAGTATAAATTTTATCTAGTCCTATAGCCTAATGGAACTTTAGACCTTCACTGTTGTATTATAAATAATTTTCTACATCTGGGCCTAGGCCAGGGACGGTTTCTGATTTGTTTTATGAGAGTATAATGACAACTCTTCTCGTTTCACACATAGAAGCAAAATTTAAAATGTCCGCCATTTGTTTACTTATCGCACTTTCCCGCCTAACTCTGCTTATACCGTCAACAAGTGTCAAGTAACTATAGTTACCGGTACTTGTTGATTGTATGCCTAGTGTATAAGGCTTATTTTAAAACCTTTATTTGGAAGCCTTCCAGCAAACTTTTTCAACTTTTTCTTTCAAAAGAGACTATATATTACTATAACCTTAATATCCATGTAAAATATGAACATTGTAGCCCCATTCGTCTGGTCAGAATCGCGGGCCGATTGAAACTGACGAATTAGATAGTAGTAGTAGCAGTAGTAGCAGTAGTTAGCATAACATCCTTAAAGTGATTTTGAGCATGTTTCAAGCCATTTTTTCACCAAGAAGGAATGGTCGTACCCCAATAAAATTTGGCATGTGTAGTCAGGTACCTAAATCCTCTCAACTTTGATAGTTTTCAAGTCCACATCACGTTACATGACGGCTGGGTAACACCTCGAAATCACCCCAACTCTGCTTGCTGTATAAGGTGCTTGAGTGTGTAGCGCGCCACGGCTTGGCTGCGGCGCCCTAACGGACACCTAGATTATATCTGCGTTCAAATACCCTCTAATTTTTACTTGCCCTGCCATAGCAATATTCGTAGACACGGCGTAGGACATATTCAACGCATTCACAGCTAAATTGCTACGGATAATATATGCTCTTGTATATATCTGAATTGAATATCCACTAGGAAAACGCTTAAGTCCCGCCGCGTTGTTGGATGAGCGTAATTGGAGCATTGAGTTGTTAAGTGTTATGCGGATTTTCTGTTGTACTGTAAAAAAATCATTACTTAGTTGATTTTTTTAAATTAGTTTAATTTAAATAAAAAATACACTTTAATTTTAATTTTTTTTAATTTCGTAATTTAAAAAAAGAAAAAATCGTAAAATTTCGATTTTCATAACAAATAATTTTTCGATTGCGCTCAGATTTCACACGAATATATAATTCATGAAATTAAGGTTCTGTGAAAAAATCATTACGATCGGATAAAGCATGTAGGTGCTATAAGCCAAAAAAATTTGAAAATCAAAAAAATTCTTAAAATTGCGATTTTTGAAAGAAATTTATCTTTCGATAACGCTCAAAATTCACACGAATATATCAATTCATAAAATAAAGGTTGTGTGAAAAAATTATTACGATCGGACAAAGCATGCAGGTGTTATAAATCGAAGAATTTTGTTAAAAATCGAAAAAAAATCGTAAAATTGCGATTTTCATGAGAAATAATTTTTCGATCGATTTTTTCCCCCGTGCAGTTCTTTGTTCAGAGATTTCATAGATCTCCATAAAATTTCATCGCAATTGGAGTATTGGTTTAGCCGGAATCGTGTTCACAGACACACATACAAAAAAAAAAAAAAAAAAATGGATATTTTCAGTATGAAAAATCTTCGCCGCTATCCAATTTTTACTTGCTCCTTAGCAGTATTGTAGAATGGCGTAGGAATCTTCGCATTCAGCTAATTGCTCGGACATGCTTTGTATATTGCGTTGAAATACCTCATTTTATTTCCTCTTAGCAGTATTCGTAGACATGGCGTAGGGAAATATTCAACGCATTCGTAGCTAAATTGCTACGGATTTGCTGCCGTAAATTTACTTCAGTTTGTTGAGTAATTATGCATTTGACAATGCAATATTTACAAACATAATGTGTGATTTTACTACGCATTCACCCCATAAATGCTAAGGATTCTGTTGCGACCCCACTTCACGCGCACGTTACAATACGTAATTGTATAAGAAATTTTCAAAGTGAATATTTGGTCACTGGGGGCGAAATCTCGCGCGAAGTCGAAACTCAGTGATCACTAAATACAAACAATTATAATATTAAGCAATAGACAATTGAAAGACATTTTATTTAATAGTTTTAATCATGATATTTTCGGGATATGTTTTTCTATGTATCTGTTCTATGAGTCTGTAGCTTGTTTGTCGCCAGCCTCCCCTCTCCACCAACCTCACTACGTCATGCAGTCACCCCCTCCTCGGGGGCTGTCACGTGATTTAAACTCGTTGTTTGGTTGGGTACAGGACGGGGCTGGTGGGTATATAAACCGCCCGGTCCAGGGCTAAAATCAGTAGTGTTTGTGGTTCGGTTATGCCTGCCACGCTGCTCACACCATCCATTTCTGTAAAGTAAATGTAAAATATATCTACACCCTAAGTTACATCTGTCTCTTACTTTGATTTAAATGTCCCATCCAAAACATCCCCCCTTGAACGTCGAGACCTGCAAGCTCTCAAAAGCGGCCTGAAACCATCGAGACCAGCAAGCTCTCAAAAGCGGCCTGAAACCGTTGACCTTCTAGAACTTCGAGCGCCGCTACTTGCCCTGAAAGCACGTTAGTTAGTACCTTAATCCTCCAATGCACCCCTTTAGGCCCTAGTTGCCATCGAGGTCCAAGTCAAAATACTATTCTCCCGTCCTAGTTTTGCATACCGCGAGCGATAGACGGGCGCTCGCAACAGATTCATTTGCTTTTAAATTAAACCATGAGCAGTATTTTAAGAACATCGGAAGAAGCAAATATGCTACAAATGCTCTCGTGTTTGCTCTGTTGTGACAGCATTTGTAGCAGATGGCGCTTACTAGAGCGATGTAGTAAACTGTTACTGCAGCATATGTAGCTATTTTGCGATTTTTTTAAAACAGTGTAATAACATATTGTAAATGTGAAACTTGTACATAAAATTGCGAACAAAATTATGATAAATAAAACTGATTGACATTCCCTTCACATCCTAAAACCCTTTACCTTCTAATTATTCACCTGCTATAGAGGGCATGAGTCATGAATCCTGGACTTTTCTTCAGTCGCTAGAGAGAGCAAGGGATTCCCTTGGTCATTCTCTTCACAATAACCAAAAAGAGTACTTTGGCAAGTCCATGGTTAAAGAATAGCATCAGTAATGTTGTTACCTTCTTCTACCTTTAGCTGTTGTCGGTCGGTTGTAGATTTTCTTTTCTCTCATTTCCTCTCCATGATTAATTAATCTTCCTTGATTCCACAAACCCCTTTTCTTAGTTTCTTTTTAGGTGCTTGCGTCGCTCCTCAAGAGTCCTCCTCTTCATCCTCCTCATATTGGACGGGACTTCAGCTTGGATTTTCACCACCATCCCTCTTTACCACCACTCCTACAGTGATTTACATAAATGACCCTTCAATTCTTTTCCTGTCGTTTTTGAAGTTCAAATCACAAAGTTGAGACACCTAAATCCCTTTTTAATGACTTCTTTAACATGCCCCTCCCATTTCAATTCAATTGGCAGTGGAGCCATACTCCCAAGTATTTCATTTATATCCAGTCCCTCAAGCTCCCTGCTCAAATTCGAGTATCCTATCCAAAGATGGTAGTATTCAAAGCTGTCGCGTGGGATGCTCTGCAGAGGTACCTGAAGGCAACCATTATAAACATAACATCCAAAAATATTATTGTTATAAGCCCCATGATAACCAAGTGGCATAGGAGGACAGCTCCAAAGATACATTTTACTTACACCGTTTTTATCAAACTGAAATAACACATCCCATCAGAAAATCTTGAACCGCATTTAAACCTGAATTAAAACAAGAGTGAACAGATAAGAAGTATTCCCCGAATTGTTATAACCGGCGCGACTGACACACGTTAGCGCAATATCACTGCCAAAGATCGACAGCTGTGACAAGAATAAAAAGTATTTTGGCGTTAGGACAATTTTGAAGATTATGTTTAAGGGCTGTTTAAAAAGTCAATTCTTTCGCATATAGACTGAAGAGACTCTAGGCAAAACGTTGTCAGGATTTCCGGTGGCGGGTATTGAACCCGAGACCTCGTGAATCAGAATCTCGCACTTCATCAGCTGTCGACCGCGATTGTGAACTCATACTCTTACAAAGTGTTTCTTATATCTAAATCAACACATGCACCCTTTTTCCTCTCATTGTTCATACTTTTCAAGACACTTCATATGTGTGGTTCGTTGATCTTGTGGCAGGGGCAAGGGGGATGCATTTTGTAAAACTGCCCACGAAACTATCATTTCGGGAAAAATGCTTATTCCGATACAATAAGGAGGGAACCCAGAAACGTCTGTTGAAGTCCATCATTTCTTGGCTTAGGATTAGGAATGTGTAAACAGTGACTTTGGAGCCGTCCTAGCAACGATAGGCCCATAATAAATTTTAAGGTACATGAGTACACTGTACACAGTTGTAGTCAGACGAGCTGGTCACGACTCAACCCGCTGATGGTGCCAGAATCAATAAGACTGATTCGTATTTCGTAACAATACAATAATTTATTATGTGCCCCGTTGCTAGGATGGCTACAAAGTCACCGTTTACTCGGAGGGGGGGGGGGGGGGGGTATACTAGTATCTATGGTTTACTCATATCAGAAGTTAAATATCTTCTTTCTGTAGCGGGATTCGAACCCGAGACCTTCTCCATTGGAATCAAGGACACTAACCATTGCACATGCAACAGAATAAACATTCCACGAGCGCAAATTAATAATTGAATCGTTTATTGTTGAAGGGATATGTCAGTCAAAGTTAGTTCTGAGATAACTAAAAAAAACTGTTCAGATATTCATAAATCCAATTGTCGCATATTTCATTGTCATATTTTGAAAGTAATTGATCTAGGTGCCCGTTAGGGCGCCGCAGCCAAGCCGCGGTGCGCTACACACTCAGGCACCTTATACAGCAAGCAGAGTTGGGGTGATTTTGAGGTGTCATCCAGCCATCATGAAACGTGATGTGAACTTGAAAACTATCACAATCGAGGGGATTTAGGTACCCGACAACACATGCCAAATTTGGTTGGGGTACGAGCATTCCTTCTTGGTGAAAATATGACTTGAAACATGCTCAAAATCACTTTAAAGGGGTATTTAACAGCTAAACTCAAAAAATATATTTCATTTAGGCTAACTAGTAATGAATTTAACAATAAACAGAAAAAACTATTGGGGCCACCATGACCTCCCAAAAAATTGTCAAACATGACATTTTTCGAGCTAGGTCCCATCGGCAAAAATCTCCCATACGAAATAACATGGGGACGATCTTTATGCCCCGTGACCTTGGAGGATTTTGATCCAAAAAAATATTGGCCATCATTGACGTACTCTACAGCCTTTTCTGTAAATTCTCTATATTTTTTTTTTGTAATTTGGGCAAGTAGTTTGGTCAAAATATGCTGATTACCAAGTTGGGGTGTGATTTTTGAATGCATATTTTTGCGTGTTTGAGGGTATATTTGGGCACAGCTTCAAGACACGATGTTATAAATGGGCATTTTAGATTGGTACTATGCTCTAGTAGCTATGTGGACCACAAAAGAAGCAGGTTAAAGCCGATTTAAGAAATTTCCCAAAACACCAATTTTCGCTAATTTCTGGATCAAAAAAAATTAAAAAATTCGTGTTAAATCACAGTTACAAGGTATAATTTTTTAAACGGTAATTTTAGTGTAGTATTGTGCTATAGATCACGTGGTAAAAAATACATTTTGGGGTTTTTAGCCCCTTTAAGGATGTTAGTTACTACTAGCTACTATCTAATTCGTCAGTTTCAATTGCCCAGCGATTCTGACCAAACGGGTGGGGCTACAACGTTCATATTTTACATGGACATTAAGGTAATAGTGATGTAATTCCCTTTGAAAGAAAAAGTTTTAAAAAATTGCTGGAAGGCTTACAAATAAAGGTTTTAAAATAAGCCTTATACAGGCATACAATCAACAAGTAACTATAGTTACGTGACAATAATCGCCTACATTGTTTACAAAAAGCAAGTCTTTGGACCACTATATTTTTTCATTCTATTGTTAATTGGTCATACCATAGCAATTAAATCGACTTTGATAAATTTATTATATTTTAACAAATAATTTTGCAATGGAACTTGAAAAAGTAATGAGATCCCACACATAACAAAAACTTGTAAAAATACAGCCAAACCTTACACACTCAAAAGAAATGAGATCTAAAAAAAAGGGCCAAGCTCATCTATCCTTCCACATTTGCGCATTCTTAATTCATAAACGTACAGTGTCCCGTAACAACACCCTTGAAAAGCTTGGCAAAATAGAATTTGCATGACCATTACGTTAAAATTAATTAGAAAAAAGAATTTGGATGAACTATTACGTTTAAATTAATAGTTGCAAATTCTATTTTGCCAAGCTTTTCAAGGGTGTTGTTACGGGACACTGTACGTTTATGAATTAAGAATGCGCAAATGTGGAAGGATAGATGAGCTTGGCCCTTTTTTTTAGATCTAATTTCTTTTGAGTATTGTATTGTTTTATTCAAGTTTAGAGCTCTTTTGCTCGGATACAGAATATTGTTAGTGTGTAAGGTTTGGCTGTATTTTACAAGTTTTTGTTATGTGTTATAACTGACTTGTAGAATACGTTTTCTCGACAAAAAATATACGGGTGGCCAAACAATGAGAGGGTTAAAACAGTTGACTTATACCCTTTCTCAAATGGAAATTAATTTTGATTTGTTATGTTTTTTGGTCCTCTACAGGCTAAACTTAAATCAGCTCATTTCATAAACCGTCACTGCCTGCCAGACGTTTTTCTCATACGTTCTATATTCAAGAAAATGGTCCGTTTATTGTTGAAGTCATGACTTATACCCTTGACTTATACCCTTTCAACAACAAATGGACCATGTTTTTAGCTATATTCAACACAAGGACTTATCTGACTTAAACCATTTCTTCACCAAACGATGCGGCGTCCCTCATTTAGTAATATTCGATCATTCACTCATTTTGGCCAAAAGTTGACTTATCTCTTCAACAATAAAGGATTCAATTATATATTATAATTTTACTGGGAAATCTGCCAATGGATGATTATGTTATAGTATATACTATCCCTCTTTTGGAACTGGCACGCAAAAATGTCAAGACTATCGCGCTGAGCGTGACTTTCTATTTACAAAGTTAACACTTTCGAGTCGTATCGTACATCGTAAAGGAAATGTCCTAGGGCTGTTTGAGAGGCCCAAATTCCAGCATTCGCCTCGACGACCGAAGAAAGCCACGGAAAACACTTTTAGTCAATTTTCACAAATCAGAATCACACGTGAGGCAGCTGCCTCATTCGGTACAATACAATATGTAAAATGAACACAATGCAGTGTTTTATAGCCTCCCCCTACTATTATTCATTCCACTTTACCATCAACTATACATTATTTATCCTTCGTCCCTCTCTATGTAAAATAAAACTAAGTAAGATTCATTCTTAACACTTTCACTGTTGGAGAAAAAAAAACTGAGTAAATACCCCGTGCGTTGCACAAAAATGGAGGGTTAGACATAAGTTAAATTCACAAATATGTATTTTTTAAACAATTTTTTTCCGTTTGTTTTCTTACCATACATACATACCAGCAAAGCCAGAGTTGGGGAAGATATGGTCAAAAATAGTACCTTTTTAAAAGTTAAGTTTGGACTTTCAAAGTAATTAGTTAAAGTTAAAGTTTGTCCAAAAATAAAGTAACTGTAAAGTTAAGTCAGCCTAACCCATAAAAAGTAAAAGTTGGTTTTGCGGCGTTCGTGGCAGAAATGATAATTGAACGAAAATAAAAACTTTAGGAAACTCCTATAGCCTAACTTATAAATTACTAGGAAAACGCTTAAGTCCCGCCGCGTTGTTGGATGAGCGTAATTGGTGCATTGAGCTGCCATGTGTTATGCGGATTTTCTGTTGTTCTGTGAAAAATTATTACTTTGTCGAAGATTTTTTTTAAAGTGAATTAAATTAAATTACAAATTTACTTTATTTATTTATTTTTATTAATCGTAATTTTTAAAAAAGAAAAAAATCTTAAAATTTCAATTTTCATAAGAAATAATTATTAAGCATGTAGGTGTTATAAGTCAAAGAATTGTTTTAAAAAAGATTTTTTTTTTTAAATTTCGATTTTCATGAGAAATAATTTTTTTATTGCGCTCAAATTTCACAAGAATATCTTAATTCATGAAATTAAGGTTCTGTGAAAAATCATTAAAATCGGATTAAGCAGGTGTTATAAGTCGAAGAAATTTAAAAAAAAATCGAAAAAATAGTAAAATTGCGATTTTCATGAGAAATAATTTTTCGATTGAGCTCAAAAACGTGGCAGTTCTAAGGTTAGAGATTTCGAAGGCCTCCATAAAATTTCATAGCAATCGGAGTATCGGTTTAGCCGGTATCGTGTTAACAAACACACAATAATACAAACAGAAAAAAAAGAAAAACATTCCGGATTTTTTTCTCCAGTGTAGTGAAATGGAATCTTCGCTTCGCTCGCTACGCTCATCCAAAAATCAATACGAAATGGAATTCAAAAATGTATACCGATAATGTATTGATTATTCTGACTTTAATGTGAATTTACACTAGGAAGCTTCGCAAACGCTTTTTTCAGGCACGTTGTTGGATGAGCGTAATGATGGTGCATTGAGCTGCCATGTGTTATGAGAAATAATTTTTCAATTAAGCTCAAATTTCACACGAATATAGTTATTCATAAAATTAAGGTTCTGTGAAAAAATCATTACAATCGGATAAAACATGTACGGTTATAAGTCGAAGACATTTTTTTAAATCGAAAAAATCGTAAAATTGCGATTTTCATGATAAATAATTTCTCGATTGCGCTCAAATTTCACATGAATATATAAATTCATAAAATTAAGGTTCTGTGAAAAAACCATTACAATCGAATAAAGCATGTAGATGTTATAAGTCAAAGAAATTTTAAAAAAATCGAAAAAATCGTAAAATTGCGATTTTTATGAGAAATAATTTTTCGATTGCGCTCAAAAACGTGGCAGTTCTAAGTTTAGAGATTTCGAAGGCCTCCAGAAAATTTAATCGCAATTGGAGTATTGGTTTAGCCGGAATCGTGTTAACAAAACACACAAAAATACAAACAAAAAGAAAATTAAACATTCCGTATTTTTTTCTCCAGTGTAGTGAAATGGAATCTTCGCTTCGCTCGCTACGCTCATCCAATAAATTGACTGTCGGCCTAAACAGGCCAATTCCACTCTTTTGCTTCCAATACTTAGATTCAACTTTAACTAACTAGATTCAACTTTTACAAACACTTCATGACGATGCATATTATTGAGGCATAACGAGCGTATAATGCACTACATTCGCCCTTAAGGCTGAGGAAACTCGGGCTGAGAATTTGCAATGAAACGAAAATGTCACCAAAATAAGCAATCTCGCTGCCGCACATGATGCTAGGATGACCGTCAATGCCTAGCGCTACCTGTGCCACAATATGTAGGGGAGTGGGGGTTGACGTCCCTACAGGACAGCTGATGCGAGATTTCTTCGGAAATAACGCGTTACGGCTAACGCGTTACTTTCGTTAAGTTACTCCCCAACTCTGAGCATAGCATACCCTCTACCACAAAAGTAGACAAAAATCTTGAGTATTTTTCCTACAGACGATATTTTTTAAAATAGGTTATGTGATAATATACTAATGTACTCTATTAATTTACAAAAATTCTCAAATTTCATATTTTTTTAAAAAATTTTCTATTGGGTAGAGATTCAAAAATAGATACATTACTTTAGTTAAATCTCCAATTTCGAAATATTCAAAATTTCAAAATGAAGTAGGCCTAGTTTACGAGTTACGACTTCAATAATTAGATAGATAGATAGATATTTATTGGTATTGTCATAGATATGTACATTGCCCGACGTACGTCCATAACACATAGCGGGCGGCGCGCGTGGACGTATTTGATGCGTCCATAACAGAGAAAGAGTTCATAGTTTTCACTATCTCTGCCGGAACAAGTATGTTTTAAAATGTTTTACTAAAATTATTGATAAACTAGACTAGTACTGGTACTAATAAAAAATAAAAATATGTTCCTACACTGTTTGTTCCAAGTTGGTCTGCTATTCACCGGTCAGTGTAACAAACCATTGATAAGCAATGCAATGTAAATTGTTTTAATGTTGGCTTTAGTGTGTAGTCTTTACTCTTGATTATCGGAACTAATTACATTAGCGACATACAGCTCTAAACTAACATCCACCTTATGTGTTGAATGTTGGAGATTTATTGGGAAATGGTGTCAGATGGGAACAATAAATTTAGAATCATAACTGTAACTGTAACTTTCTGGCTTTGTATTACTTTCTTGGACGGGTTTACAATGGGTTTCGTTCGTACATTGTTTAGGTACATGTAAAAAATAATTAAATAAAATTACAATATAAAAATATTAGTCTTTATGTATAAAATGCACGGAGTCTATGTACAATATGTAAATGAGGATATCCACGGTGGCGTTATGTGGATCTAGTCTTGCCATTAGTTTTTGCAGGCACGTTCTCACAAGTCTGAAACAAAGCGACTCATCAGACAGACAGACAGACAGACAGTTGTTCACAGTGGTTTGGTTATGGACCTCTAACATTCCAATATATTTTGGCAAAACTTCATAGCTAGAAGTAACTTTGGTATATCTTCAATATCAATGTAATGCTCTGGTGTTACACATTGTATTTTATTACAAATTAAAATTTATTTACCTATTTGATATTAATTCATAAGTTTGTTTGTAAATGTGTCAGAAATTCCATACGACTGAAATGTGTTAGTAAGCTGTAAGCATATTTTGGCAAAAATGCTGCTTATAATAATGTTTCTGAGAAGACTACTACAACCTTATACATATTGTAACTTGTTTACAATAACAGTCACACAACATTGATTGTCATCTCAATTAGCCTCATTGCAATAAATGAGACATTTAGCTCTAACATTATTTACTGGCCATTAATACATTCATTAATAACCTATATTATAATGTTAAATTAGTAAAAAAAAAAGAGCTGAAATATTACTATTAAATATTTTTAAGAACAGTGTATAAGCCTAAAGTCCAAATAATTCCTTTCACTGATCAAAGATCAAGTTACCTGTTTCTACTAGTTTCTTATTTATAATATTAGTAAATACTAACTAACAATCAATATTATCTATCAACTTGCATTACAGTTAAAATTAGGTAAGCTTTTTAGTTTTTACAATGTTTTAAGTTATGTGTGACCCTATTTTATTTTGCAACAATACTCCTTCAGTGGGAATAAATGGTGAACTAAACATTGATCTAAAATTGAACATTGCACAATCTCCTTATTTAGTAATATAACTTGAAAACAAGCACTATCTAGTTGCTGCAGCCTGAGTTTTTTTTACCCAAACAATATCGACAAAATGTTCTACTAGACTATATTAAAATACATTCTTTTAAAATGAAGCTTATGCAGAAATTGAATATGCCTAGTGTTTTTATTACAACTGACAATATCAATGCAGATATCTATTCAGCCATACATACTAAGTAGATATAAAAGAAATAATACTGTACAGATAAGATATGAGATTGCATATTTACTATACAGGATTAAAGGACGGCTTGTAAGATAAAAAATATTCTATAGCAAACAAACTACAAATGTTCCATGGGGTATGTTAATGTCTATTAGTCCTGTCTATTGAGCAAAAGAAGTTTAAGGGACAGCTTAAGGGTAAACATGAGTAGAAAGTTAAACGCACCCAAACCGTTAGTACATAACTAAATCACATTATCCAGAAGTTTTGTCCTGCACCAGGAGGAGGTTCTTTGTTATCAATTTCTTTAATGCGTATCTCTCCCCCCCCCTTTCCTCTACCTGATCGTGAGCTGACTTGTCTCTTTACCCCATAGAAAAAAGCACTGGAAATTACATATTAATGTTAAAATAACAAACAAATTGCCAAAATATTATAATTTGCAAGAAATAATAAAAACATTGTCATCCTTCAGATTCCTTTTAACCTAATATAATTACCCTACTTGTTATTTATTAAACATGAATTAAACACAAATTCTGTCGAAGTTATAAGACAAATAATTTCATCACAATTCATAGAAAAGTCTTCTCTTTCTTGCATAGTGCAACAACATGTTGCACTTATAAACTTTTATTCATAACATGTTAGATACTGAAGTAAAAACATTTCAAGAGTTAGTGAGAACAAATGTTATATCATGAATGTGCCGTACCCATCGTCTCTTGTTGTATTTCTACCTTGTAAGAAGGGTTGTCGTAGGCAGCTTGGTGGGCGGGCCTAGGGTGGGCCGATATCGTCGCCTTGTTCTGGCCATACTTCCTAACCAGTATTAGTAATAGGATGAGAGCTGCCACTATTGCCAGGGCAGCCAAGATGGCCACCGCAACGAGTGGGCCGTAATAGTTTCCAGCCTCTAGCGTGGGCTCTGCTCTCTCGAGCTTGCCTGGAAAACATGTAAGAATAACAAACTTGTAAATACAAACAAACATACGAACACACACAAAATAAACAGACGAAACTGTTCATGCAATTCGAATAAACTTTAGTTACTATATAACCTTGCAGAAGATATTTCATTTTCTAACCCGGCACCTCCACCAATTTTGCTTATTTTGTGTATACTTACTCAAAGAAATAGTAAATGCTAATTTAATTTTTTTAAACATTAAAAAATACAGAAATGGTTGTCTTAATCCTTGTAAAAAAATACCGCTTTACGAAATTAAAATTAAATACTACATACTAATTAACTTTAAACTTTGAATACCCTTACCCTCGTGTTACATTTTTATCAAGACTAAAGATATTTATAAGATAAGATTTATAAGATCAAATTTAGAAGCTAAAAATTGGCTTTGGAAATCAGAAATAACAACATGATTATTATGCATTTTCTGTCTTAATTATTGACTTCAGACCATATTTACTGTTCTTGTTAATAATCAGCAAACAGGGGCTGTGCAATATAATTTAACAATCTATATTATTGTTACCTTGTTGCGTTGATGATGTGTCAGATCCTGGTTTCGTGATAAAGTCATGTACATTGCTCTTTTTGATTCGCCCGTTTGTCAGGTAAACTTCGAGCCATAGACGATATCTGCAAAGAGGGAATTCTTTCAGAAACATTTACCGATTTGGCCAATACTTTACTCAAAGCTGCTGAGCCAATAATAAAGGAGTTAATATAGAATAATAATATATAATAAGTACTAATATATATAATAATATAATATAATAATAGATTGTCAACAAAATTATTGTTGCTGATGAGACAGAAAATTACAACAAAAATAAATTTTTGATATCTTATTACCAAATCAAAAATCATTATAATTATAACTGTTTATCCCATAGAAAAAAATATGTCAGTAGGCCATGCAGCATATTGTAAAATTTGTATAATTTTATATATACCGGTTTTGTCTTGAAGATTACAAGATACTGTCTTATTGAATCACCTTGTGCCTGGTTTGAGATCGGTGATCATGGCCTTGGGCTGTGTTTCCCTCTTCGCGACCTTGAACGTGTTTAGGTCCTCCTTGCCGGACTCGCTCTGGTAGATCGCGCGGAAGATGTTTACGTACTTATCCTCGGGGTAGGGTACTCCGCTCCACGAGATCTCCACGCTCGTGCTCTTCACGTGGTGTACACTCACCTCCACTGAGAACGCGTACAAGTCTGTTGGGAGAGAGAGAGAGACAGACGGTGACTTAGTCTCTGTTTTATTTATCTCTCAAGCCAAAGGCTAATGTTTAATTAAAGTCAAATTACATGTACTGATATGTTTACCCATAATATACAATAAGTACAGAGCAAAAAACACAAATAAATAACTAATTCATACAAATTATTCTTTAAATGCATCCATAACAAAACTTGAAGTGGAAGGAGGAATTCATTACAAATTAAAGATTTCTACAGTAAGTGCTATGTGAGGTTTCATCAAACGCAACTGCATGAGAGAGTTTAAACCATCGACCCTAAGACGAATGTTTGTCTCGCTTGTCAGGCCCCAAGTGGACTACGCGACTGTTATTTGGAATCCTAACTTCTCTCACGTAACCAATTCCAATCGCGTGGAATCTGTGCAGCGCAGATTGATGAAATTAATGTGTTTGAAATCTAATATTGCCTACCATAGATCTGATTACTACAAGTTTTGCATGGACATAAAGTTGCCTAGTCTTAAAACCAGGAGACAATATACTGATCTCATTTTTCTGTACAAAATTCTTCACAATTATTATGACTATCTATTACTTGATATAACTTCCGAGTACCAGGCAAGTTCACCCGTAGTCATGATGTTTTTATGGTTCCTCGAAGCCGAATAAATGTTCACAAATTTTCTTGTATTAACCGTTTACAGTATACATATAACACTGTTGTAGACCAGGGAGTTGATATCCACAATATGACATTGATTGCTGTTCTCTATCTGCTGATGCATAGAATATTCTCTATTGTGTTATGATAGCATGTTTATATTCCCCTCTATATATTTTTGTGATTTTATGTGAGTATCTTCAATATATTATATTGCACTTGTGGATCTTGATCCTGTTGCAGATATAATATATCTAATAATAATATTATTATTATAAATTTAATAATTATTATTATATTATTAAAATATAATATAATAATAATAATAATAATAATAATAATAATAATAATAATAATAATAATAATAATAATAATAATGATCTGGAAAATATTTTTTGTGGGTGATTATGAAAAAGAATATTGCATAGATACAGTACACATTGGTGTGTCCGTTAGATTCTACGTTTAAATAATGAACTGACTCATGTCTACCAGATATATGTTCCGTACCTTGCACTTGTGCCGTGTGAATCTGTACACTCCTCTCATCTTGCAGCTCAGTCATCTGTCCCGGGAAGGGAATGAAGAAGATGGCGACCTCATACCGTGTGTCAGGTTTCAACCCTTCTAGTGTGTAGGTTGTGACCGCTCTGTGGATTAGTGGCGTGGCAGCATAAACCTGCAGACAAATAAAATATTATTAACACCTGCTTCGAATGTAAGCTAGTCATAGTAGCGAAATGAACTATAGTTTTTTAATGACCACTACCGGTACTCAACGTAAGTTCTTGTAAATGTATAGTCAGACAAAAATATAAATTAATTAGCTTCAGCTGTGCAATCCAGAAAGATGTGACACTTTTGTTAAAAAAATTAAATAAAAAATCAATTCATAGATGGCAAGTACTGTGCATTTGTTGTTCAGTAAGTACTTCCTTATATCCACAATTGATTTAAGTGTTTCTTCAAGATACCTACTGGATATACTCTGTGTCATCAATTTGTCTTAATTAGTTTCTATAATGAGAAGTGTAAAACAAATCTTCAATTTTAAAATTAAAATGCATGCATTGTATGATTTGAATGTTTACTGTATTTATGTGAGTATAGGCCTCGGGTATATTTGAAATTGTCAAACTCAAAAAGTGGGTTGCGGCCATTATGTGAAGCCATTTAACAAAAGTATTTAAATATCCAAATCTTTAAAATCTGAGTGTTCAAAATAAGGGTGCGGCCTTAACTCGAGGGCGGCCTATAAGCGAGTAAATACGGTATAAAAGAGATTAACTAAAGAAAGGCGTAATCTTCATTCTAATGATACGATTAATATCTCAGAGATGAGTTGACATTATTATTAATATGATTATTAATTTGTGGCCTCATTACAACAAGACACATGTCCCACAAGTGCAATAAACCAAATTTAACAAAATCAATCCAATATAAAATTAGTAACATGAAGATTATTGTAAAAGCTATATTTTTGAAAAATGTATTTTATTATGCTGTGGTGGTATTTGGATGAGCGTAGCGAGCGAAGCGAAGATTCCATTTCACTTCACTGGAGAAAAAAATATGGAATGCTTTTTTTTCTTTTTTTTTGTATTTTTGTGTGTTAACACGATTCCGGCTAAACCAATACTCCAATTGCGATGAAATTTTCTGGAGGCCTTCAAAATCTCTGAACTTAGAACTGCCACGTTTTTGAGCGCAATCGAAAAATTATTTCTCATAAAAATCGCAAATTTACAATTTTTTCGATTTTTAAAAATTACACTCATCCAACAACGCGTCTGAAAAAGCGTTTGCAAAGCTTCCTAGTATTAAAATAATCCAACAGATTGCTTTGAAGATACTTATCAAGTGTAATGTAATACTTCCCCCCCTCACTCTAAGTCGAGGCTACAGATATTCTCAACCTTCAATGTATTAGTTTTAGTTAGGTTGCTATACACTAAATGTGAATGGGGCTATGCCCTTTTCTAGCAACCTATAACACACCAATGTGTTAAGACAATAAATAAATAAAACTCCTAAGATCTCATCATTACCTTTCCGTCGAGCTCCTTGTATCTGAGCTGCACCCCGTCTATGAACTGCATCTCGCTCTCCGTGAACTTCCTCCACCTGAGCAGCGCCCACGTGGCGTTCACCTGTCCCATCTCGAGGGCGGCGTCTACCGGTATCTGCGGGGGGAGGGTGGTGCTAGGGGTGGTCAGGGGCAGCGTCCTCACGGTCAGGATCGGACTCGAGGGGGAGTTGTGAAGGTCGCGGAGCAGCACGCCGATCTTGATCTTGTAGAGAGTGTCGGGCTGGAGGCCGCCTAGCTCGAACTCCAGCTGTTGAGTAGCGATCAGGTCGTCGGGAGGGGCGAGGACTTGGTGCTCCCAAGACGACTCGTCCATGTTCCTGTGAGATAACTCTTCTGTTAGATACTGTGCAGCTGATTATTACTGAACCCTCATCAGTGAATGATGTTTAAAGGCAAATGTAATTTTATACGTGTAAACCATCCCTCAAATAAATATCCCACGTTGAAAGTAAAACTTTTCACAAATTTCCTGTGCCAATCTTGATTTTTGTCTAGTAGTATTAATATTGAATCAAATGGTAAACAAGTATATATTATTTGCCACAAAACCATAAGCAGATGTAATGGAAAACAAAGTAAGTTCGCTGCAGTTGTTGGTGTAAAACAGGCTTCTGCCTGACCCTTCAATTTTATTTTGTACCGGTGTTAAAAGTCAGATAGATAGGTAACGAACAACTTTTATACGAAGATTCTTAAATGAGTAACATCATTGTATCATCAATCAAATTATGAGCAACATTTTAGATCAAAGAAACTATGCCTTATCCTTGAATTTCTACATGGTTTCCTCATTTATGACAATTTTATTATTTTACCACATCCACTCCATTCAATACTCGTAGAGTCTCCACACTTGCGCTTCTGTGGTGGCGTAGTGTACAGAGCTCTAAACTCTCAAGCGCCACCAAAGAAGCTCAAGTGGGAACCCTCTGTTGCTAGAAGTGCAAGTCAGTGCAGACATACTTGACGTCCGCCGAGTATCTCAGCTCGATGCGTCCGTGAAGTCCAACCAGCACGGGCGGCACAGAGAACACGAGACGTATCGTGTGCTCGTCCAGGGGTTCGAGCGTCTGTACGGTGACCTCGTCAGGCTGGGAACCTCCGTGGGAGGGGAAGCGCGGGGGCGTCTGAGGGGAGAAGCCTGGAACAAGACAATATCACTTATCAGTTATATCAATGTCGTCGTGTAACACAATCTAAACATTGATAAACACTAGCTTGCTGCATGCCACACTTTCCATTAAATGTACCCTCTAGAGTCTTGATAACGGAAACAAAGGTATACGATATATTTTTTCTACTCTTGTCCTGTAGACTTAGAGATGACAAAAATATATATGGGAGGAATAAAGGGTATTGTAAGCAGCGATCGTACCACGAAAAACACACGATACATGATACAAATCCTAGGTTTATATCTTTCAAATCATTGATACCACTATAGGATCTGAAAACCCGGCACCTCCACCAAACATACCTAATTCGTAATACTCAAATAGTCACAACTTTAAAACGATGTAGTACATAACATGCAATGCTTTTAAAGCATATTTGGATGAGCGAAGCAAAGACTTCAATTTCACTAACCCCCCAAAAAAATTTGCTCAGGTGTTTTTTCGTCTGTTTGTTCGCTCTCTACCGGGCAAACGAAAAATGCGATCTTGATGAAAATTGGAGGGGACCTTCAAAATCTCTGAACTTAGAACTGGCTCTTTTTGGGTACAATCGAAGAAATATTTCTCATGAATATATGAATGCGATTTTTTCGATTTTTAGTGCGATATCTTCGTGACATTTGGGCCGATTCTGACCAAACGGGTGGGGATAGAACGTTAATTTTTACATAGACATGAAGGTAATGGTGATGTATTGCCTTTTGAAAGAAAAAGTTGGAAAAGTTGGCCAGAATCCATAGAATAAAGATTTTAATACGATTTTTTAAATGTATATAATAACAATTAACAAGTAACAATAAAAACTTGACAACAATCACCTACAATACGTTCAAAAAGCACTTGCAAAAGTAAAGAGATCCCACGCAAACCTAAAAACTTACAAAAAAGCTCATCCATCAACGCGACTAAAAAAGCGTTCGCGAAGCGGTCTTGTTGTAAGCTTAATAAACATGTCTGTATACTAGGAAGCTTCGCAAACGCTTTTTCAGGCACGTTGTTGGATGAGCGTAATTTTTTAAACGAAAAAGCGTAAAATTACGATTTTTATGCAAAATAATTTTTCGATTACGCTCAAATTTCATACGACTATATTAATTTATAAAATAAAGATTCTGAGAAAAAATTATTACAATCGAATAAAGCATGTAGATGTCAAACAAATTTGTTACAAAATGGAAACAAATCGTAAAATTGCGATTTTAATGAGAAATAATTTTTCGATTACGCTAAAAAACGTGGCAGTTCTAAGTTCAGAGATTTCGAAGGACTCCAGAAAATTTCATCGCAATTGGAGTATCGGTTTAGCCGGAATCGTGTTCACAAATAGACAAAAATACAAAAAAAGAAATGAATAAAAAAACATTCCGGATTTTTTTCTCCAGTGTAGTAGAATGGAATCTTCGCTTCGCTCGCTACGCTCATCCAACTAATTAAAAACTAAGTGACACATAAACCAATATAATTATTATCAATTTCAATTGTAAATGTTCCCGGGTACTCAACACATGACTAGCTCACTCGTCTAACAACGAATTTGGTGTTTCCCTAGTCTAGTTGGCTAAGGCGCCATTATATCCAAAATGTGGGAGACCTGGGTTCAAACCCCCGGTCGGAAAAGATTTTTTTATATTTATGGATTGTATTTAAAAAATTATAAAACATGTTTTGAAATGCATACAATACTATGGAAAACATAGCCAGTACGAAATACGAGTTAAGATTGCAAGGGTTACTCAATGTCCCAGCAGAATTTAGGGGAACCTTGGTCGTTCCATATTCGATATACCTTGATCACTGCTATGCATGTAATCACGGCCTACCAAAAATTATTTGATAAAAATGACTTCTTCAAGAAAAAGCATTGTTGTTGAAATGAAACCTACACATTTCAAGCATATTTTTCAATTTATTATTTCTTGTGGGTTTAAATCGAAATGGATTGCGCTCATTTTGTTAGCAGTTCTAAGTTACCTGGTCGCGGATGTGTCTTTAAAATTTCAGCTCGATCTATTTGGCCGTTTGGCCGTATGAGCCCGGACAAACAGACAAACAGACAAACAGATAAACAAACAAACAGAATTAATCACGACAAGGCCCGATCGAGTAGCGTTATAAAATCCTCATTCGCTTCGCTCACTCGTCTAATTACACCATAAATATGCTTTGTTTATTTGGTCATAAGAAGTCTCAGTGAATAAATATATTATTATTAATTCTACTTATTAATAATCGGAATCTATAATTATATTTAGATAGGTTACATACATACATAATAATTATTGGCCTAAAGAATGTTCCTGCAAGCCAAGTTGAAACTTGATTTGTTTGCCATGGCACTGGCATCTAGCCTTGCTATAATGTATGATGTGTTATGTCCATAAAACTAAGACGAAGTTGGCTCATTGTGAGTATCATCTCCTCAAATACTGACGCACTTCTTGTAGCTGGCAATCACGCAAGAATGTGTGGTTATAGTTACCCCCCACCCGTGTGTAGAGTGCACCCACCTGCATGTTGCTGTGGCTTGTCTCGGTGAATGGGGGCTTGCTGCAATGGCCCGTGACTAGGGGACGGGAAGTGGGGATGGTTGGGATCCTGACGAGGATTGAAGTGCTGAGGTAAGAGTCCCAGTTGTTGTAGATGCGCCACTAGTTCCTCCTCCGTCTTCACGGCAGGGAACTTGCCCTCGGCCGGAGGCGCGCCCGGCGGCCGGGGGTTGAACGACTCCCTGTGCCCGGGAGGATACTCGTCCGGTCTGTTGATTGGCCCGTCCGGCGGGGCTTCGTTCGGACGAGCGTACGGCCTGAACGGCTGCTGTTGTAGATGAGGGGGGATGGGGGGTCGACCCTGGGGCACCCTGGGCGGTGACGGGATCAGCCCCTGCGCCTGCAGCTCGGCAATGATCTCCTGTTCGCTCGGCTCCCGGCCCGGCTTGTGCTGCTTCCCAGGCTGACCCTGATGGATGACGTACTGGTGTTGAGGCCCCAGCCCCTGGCCCTGTGGGTCCTGTGGGTCGCGCGGCTTGGACCCGGGCCGCGGCTGCTGAGCTCGGATCACGCCCGTCTGCTCCAGGTGATGTAGCAGCTGCTGCAGATGAGGGTCTTGGATCTGCTCTCGAGTCACGGAGTTCACCGCGCCAGGGTGGTTGGGGATGTGGATCGTCTGTGTTCCCGGTCTCTGGCCGGGATGCCTCAGAGGTCCCTGGAAGGGAGGACGACCGTGGCCTCTGATTGGCTGGTCACGATCCGACGTTTCAGAGTCCTGCCACGGGGGTCTAATCGGCCCGGGTATTGGTTGATTGTGAACATGGAATACTTCCGGGCCGGGTCGACGATCCGGATGTTCCTGTTGAGGTGGGTGACCTGGAGTCTGTTTGGGGGGAGACATTGGTACGGGAATCGCATGAGGGGAAACGGGACCAAGGAATGGGGGGTTTTGGGTGTTGAACATTTCCGGATTGTGTTTCCCCGGTATTTCCGACTGTTGGTGGAACTGATTGGGGTGAACCCAGACCGCGGGCTGGCCGGGGGATTCCCCGGGGAACTCGTGGTCGTCTACATCGGGGAAGTGATGTGGAGGCATGACGTCACCCATTGCGTTGACCTTGTTGGGAGCTGCTGAAGGTGGGACCAGTGGCGGCATGGGCATGAAGGGTGGGTGAACTTCCATTGTGTCTTTCGGCATACTATGGTGGACCATCTCCATGCCAGGAGGCATCACTTCAGTCATGTTCTCAACTGCAAATGGTCCACTCATGGGTTGCATGGGGAACTTGTCCAAAGGTATCGGCCCTGGGAAGGGACGCGCCTCAGGTTTGACTCCCATATGAACCATATCTGGCAGACTCGTTGGTAGTGAAGCGATTGGTGTACGCTCGCTTGGTATAGATTTTTCATCTGTTTCGATGACTGATCTTGAAGTAGTTGGAATGTCTTTAATTATTTCTGATATAGTTTGCGGTGCTACTGTTGACGCAGGAATCATTTCTGACTTGTTGTTCATAAAGACAGTCATCATTGGCACTTTAATTACAGGACTTGGGGACTCTTTTTCTACCTCAGCTTTAGGAAGGGATTCATTCTTTGGCACAATAATCATGTCAGTCATTGTTACATGCCCAGGGAATAGTTCATCATCTTTATTTGGGTCTGGTGTGTGTTGGAAAGGCCAGGGAATGTGGTGATGAGTACCAGGAATGTCGCCCATATGTTGCGTGCTATGATTGGATGGCGGAAGGTGGTCGGGATTGTACGGGCCAAGGAATGGTGTGTTGTCTGATGTGATTGGTCCATGAGAAGATGAAGATGAATTGTGCGTCATGTTTGGTCCGTGTCTTTGTCCGTCCAACCCTGCAACACGAGCAGGCAACTTTCAAAAACACGAAGGTAGCCGGTCTAGCTCATGCCTACGATAGTAAAACCTCCAAAGCCAATCTTATTGTATCGCCACTCCCGTAGTAAGAGTATCTTCTTGTCATGCGCTTAGTCTGTCTATGATGGTTAATATAGCTACAGTAGTTACTCCTTTGACGCTCAAATATCTATACAATATACTGTCCATGTCATGTCATGCGTTTAGTCTGTCCAAATATTATCCACACCAACTAAGAAAAAATAACTACTCTTAAAAATACCAAACAAATTGCTTATAACAGCTTAAAAATATCAACCAAATTGCTTAATTTCTCGATAGGGTTAGTCGGAAAACACTCCTGAAGGTGGAATTGTTTAAATTATACTAGTTTTACCTAAATTAAATCATATGTTTAACAACGAACAAGACACTTTTAATTTCCTTAAACCACATTTTGTTGTGTGTGACAGTGTGTAAGCTTACACACATATTATCATGTTGCTATTGTGTTTGTATGGCCACATTTTTGTTTGCAAGGTAGAAATGCGTAGAACTGTATGTTATTGTTTTTATACCTTGCATCGTATAAACAAATATTTTACTCAAACCTGAAGGGGATACAACTCTTTAACTTTTGTATTGGAACAATCTACGTGTACTTAAAAAGCCAGGGTTAATAGCTTAACAAAAACTTAAATGTGGAATTCCTTGATTAAAACTAACATGCAGATTATTCGCAAATAATTAGAGAAATCACCCAGAAAACCTATTTACCGCATACCTTAATCTACTTGTAAACTTGCACCAACTAGCGTAGTGTGTACGTATTTGTTTGGCTAGATACGAGAGTAGTCTAGCAAGGACGTTGTTCTCACCAGTGTGGTGGTCTATGGGCGGACATAGCCAGTACTTGCAGCAGTCGTCGCCGGGGAGATGACTGAGCATGGCCTGACCCGGGGGACAGTCCAGGTCGGCCGGGGGTGACGCTGTGACCGGGGGACACGCCGGCTGGCAGGACACCTTGCCGAACTCGCAGTAGCAGCGCTTCTCGCAGCCGGTCACGGCGACGGGTATCTCCGCCCAGTTGTCGAAACGACGGTCCGAGTAGATGCACGAACCGTTGTCTTTGCACTGGACCTTCTCCGGGCAACAGGTCGGGGGGGTGGGGACAAAGTCCTTGGGCACGTTCTCCCACGTCACGCACTGCAATCATAGCACAACCCTGTGTTACATTTCAACTAATGTGAAATAATGTTAATATGTGTAGCTCAAGCATAAAGTCTGGGCCCGGGGTAGAATTGGCCCAGAGCTCTGCTAATCGTACAAGGCGATTCAAGAGAAAAAGTCCACCTCGCAAACATCAGCTAGTAAGAGGGGAGTATATTACTCCCCGAAACTAGAGGCGAGCTTGGCAACCGTCGTCGGGGACACCTCCCTTTTCCCCGACGACCTCCCCGGCGACGATGACAATAACACAACGAACAATGACAAAGACTATGACGACCGCGACGAGAGAAACCCCCCTTCCTCCCCTTACCCCCCGTGGCTGGTTCTGACCAGCATGGGACCCTCCTCATATCCCTTAGGCTAGAGTGGTGCATTATGATATAACGGTTGGCAAGATATGATAAGATAGATAAGATAAGATTTATTCTTGAAATAGACAATTTTACAATTAGTCCAAATCTCTACAGAGATGTGCGAAGAGTGGTGTATGGCGTCCTTAATCCAAATAAACCAAAAAATAAAGCGCGAGACTTGGATTCGGGAGGTCCTTGATTCGATACACGCCATAGACAATCGTATAACTGAACGTTTTTAACCAAATTTTTGTGTCGTTAGTGCGAATGTAAGGGATTAAGTCCCCTTAAACAGCCATTTGGGCATTCTCTTCACAAGTACCTAAACTACTATATCAACTTCTATCTACTTCTATATCTCACAGCATTTACAGCCGAAGACTTTTGAAGGAGAGCTTGGCTGCCGTTTTTTTTTTTTTTACAAATTTTTGTATTTGTGGGGATAGATACAACTAGTGCTCCAAAGGCTATTTTATACGCATTATACACATAATTTGCGTTGTGATTGGGAAAAATGTAAGTAACTAGCTTGTGTCACTATTGCCAGTGGACCTCCCGATTCAGTCTAGCTTGTAATATATTCTGAGTTTCATCTATAATCTGTACGATGCGATTCATTGCGTGTGAAGCGTGTTTGAAGTAAAGCAGGACGTTCACCAAGAAAATGAACAGTGATCTTATACCTGGGGGTCCAACACATCCAGTCCGAAGTCGGTGGGACACTCGATGTTGGCGCACTGCACTCCGGACGAGGTGCACATACAGTAGGCGTCACACCCATCATGAAACTCCTGTCCCACTGTGTAGTTCTGCTTCTTATACGAGCAACTATCGGAAGAGCCTGTTACGAAATAAACACTTGTATCAGCGCAACATTTTATTATTTTTGTAGATACAACACAAATTACATACAATTTGTAGGTATATTGAATTAAAATTGTTTTCATATTCAATAAATCGTCCAATAAAATGATACAGAAAAGTAAAACAGAGAATTATACTATCTCAAAGATTAAAGGTAAGAAATATAGAAAATAGAATTTTGATTTGGGCTGGTAAACCAATATAAACAATGTTATCAATATTCTGAAGGCACTAGAATGTGCCGGAGAAACCAATTATTTATGGTTGGTTAAGTGATGTATCTACCTTCTGAGGGCATCGGCAGCAGAACCTCCACAGAGTTGCTGACGGCTGTGCCCGAGCTGACCCGAAGGTAGACGGACTTGCCCGGCCTGAGACCCATGACAAGGAGACCCCGCGCCTCTTGATGCCTCCATGTCTCCTGGTCTTCGCTGGCCTCGACTGTGAAGTTCTCCGGGGTCGCTCCGGCTAGCTCCAGCCTCACTCCCGCTCCATCCACCACCTGTAGACACAAAGTGCGATGTTACAGCTGATCTAAGCCGTTGGTCGGGATAATGTAAGACCAAAACATAAGTGGTGAAATCGGGATTCCAAATAAAGGTCGTATTCTTACAACAATATCAAATTTAACCAGCTCTCCAGATTAGACCCACGGGGGCGATGGCGATGATAGCGACTTATTTAAAGACAGTGCGCCACGAACATTGGAAGTAATGTTTATAAGATTTACCGACTACGATCTCGGTCGGAATGAACGTAAACAAAAAGTGACAATGTATTTTTTTTTCAAAAATCAAATTTTCTTTTCGTTTTTCATTTTTAATGATTTTTTTTTCTTTCTTTCTTTTTTCCTTTTCTTTCCCTTTCTTTTCTTTTCTTTTCTCTTTTCTCTTTTCTATTACTTTTTCTTTTTCTTTTTCTTTTTCTTTTTCTTTTTCCTTTTTTCTTTTTCTTTCCCCACCACTTTTTATATTTGATTCATTAATTAATTGCATTTAATATCCTTTTTATTTGTTACCAAAATTGTTGTGTTTTAATGCATTGTTGTTGTAATATTACTATTTCAAATACTTGCTTAACTATAGTTCATTGTTGTGTGTAATTAGATTTATTTAGTTGTCATCCTTTGTAAATCAGTTTTTATAACTGAACAGGATAGACGTTTAATTAAAAAAAAAAAAACATAGTATATCACTGGGCTATTCCGTGGAATAGGTAAACACCATGATGTGGGACGCGGGTTTAACCAGCAACGTGGGAGGAAAAACGCCGACTGGAAATACCTCGCGGTTAAGAAATGGCTATCATTTGTCCACGAGTCTAGAATGACTCCATTACATTGACAATGACAATTTTAAAATATACATTTATAAGACATGAGTGGTGTAGGCGTTGTTAGGAGTAATCGTATGTAAACATTTGATGGAAGCCATGTTTGGGATACAAAGGAGTTGAATTTAATTTATTGTAAACATACCTGTCCAATATAGTGCTGTTGGCCAATAGGGTTCTGAAAATCGGTTCTCTAGACCATCCTATTTAAGAGAAAGGGGATAATATTAATAGATAAATAACAGATAGACGTATTTTGCAAAATCCATCGAACGCTTGGTGGAGGTGCCGGTCCAGGCCATCTGTCAATATTCTAAAAATAATGATCAATATCCAGAAATATATATCGACCACATCAGCACAGAGAAGCCAGAAGATGAACCAGATATTAAGGGTGAAACGTGGGTGAATTTTGATAAACAGGGGCCCAAGAGTTTTGTAGGATCCTTCCATCCTTCCACCCCATACCCGACTTCATTGTTGGATGTAGGGTAGGATATTAATATTATAAGTATTATTATCGTTCATTTTTAATTAAAAAGAAAAGCTTCGTGGATGGTAAACCAGCAGTGGCTAGCTCATGATTGTTTACCTCGGCCGTGAGTAGGTGGAGTTGAACCTCTTCGCTCCCCTTGCTGACGTCATGATCTCCCAGCGTGACGTCACACAGGACGACCTTGCAGCAGGGGTCGGTGGGGTCCGGGAGGGTCAGGCAGCGATCTGAGGCCGTCGCGTTGTTGGCGGGACACCTGAGAGAGTAACACGAGACACTGGGTTAGCTGGGTGAGAGTGTTTATCGTGGTATTGATAAGTCTATGCTTCATATTCCGTGCTACGAAAGGAATACAGAAAATTGAGAAGGAGAAGGATTATAAAAGGAAGGTAAGACTATTACTGGAAGGTGAAATGTAAACTAAAAAATAAGGATGTTGGAAAGTGGTATTTTCTAAATAGAGCAATGTGGATTGGAATCAATTCCCAACTGCATATCTTGAGGAATCCCCAGTAAAAAGGTTCAGAAGGTGTTTGGAGATGGATGTAGATTTAAATCATATATTATAGAAAGGGATTATTAAGTCTTGATACTTTTGATACTATAACAAAATTTTGAAGTACTTGCCACCATGCAAACAACATCTTGTTGTAATGTTAATCTGAACTTGTAACTCTGTAATCACTGTCAGGCTACCGAGGGCCACACTTGCCCTGCATTAGCCTTCCTGCCATATGCGCAGGTAAAATTCATTAAAACAATAAAATAACATATTTGCAAGGTAAAGTTTATAAATACCTTGGTTTGCAGTTGACTTTTCCCTGCTCTGCGCATGTGCAGACAGCCTCGCACCCGTCACTGATGGTCTCCCCCTCGTGGTAGGTTTGGTTCTTGTACTCGCATTGCTTCTTAGAGTCGGACGCAGTATCGACAACCGCTGGAGGACAAACAAAACAAAACACTGGCTCAGCAACAAGTGAAAAGCAAAGCAGACCAGCTGACCAATGAGGCACAACAAGTGCTAATGAGCCACTGGAACGCGTGTCACATGTAAATCCGTCTCATGAGTCATAAGAGAACCAACAAGTCACTAAAGGGTAAACATGACAGGACAAAACAGCTTCGCCAATTAACGTAGGTAAAACTTCTTTGCTCAGTACACAATGTTTTTAATTCCCAGCCAATTTCAGTCACATATGTTTGAAACTGTACATATAAGCATTGCGTAAGAATTGGGCTAATAGAAATGCTCCTGTCGTCATAGTACCTTTCCATAATCTGATTCTAGAACATAAATAATAAAATAAATTTTCAATTATTCAAATCTGTTAAAAAGGTTAAAAAGTACAAACAAAAGTCTGTGTTTGGTGACTGTTTTACCACGGGCGTCCACAAAAAGCTATATTCACAACATATGGCTGCAGGAATGGGAACACCCCGAATATCAAATCAGTCCCACTTCTCATAAAATAAATTTATGCATTCTATAGCGCACTAATTAAGTCGCGGTGAAAATAAAACTCATTCTATAGTTTCGATCATGACTATTAACTCGAATCGTTCTTCTGGAACTAAAACTACACAGCTAATTAACGAAACCGTAGTTTCACGCTCTTCAGCGGTGAATCTATTGGTTCCATGGCCACAGACCACAGTTCTCGATCCACCCGATGTGGGCACAAGAAGTTAACGTGTCATTGTTATTCACGTCAATCTCCTCCTAACGGAAGATCGTCTCAATGCGTGAGATGAGAATAGTTGCACGTTCCTACTCGATTGCTCATTCTGTTCGTGTGTGATCCTCGAGATAGATAATGACGTATTATTCTCTTTGTTCTCGTTTCTATCTTATATTCAAATAAGTTCTGTTTTGAATAATTTTGATAAAAAACAGGTCGTGATCTTTTATCTCACGGCTAGTTTTCTGACATTCTGACTCGATGTTAATCTCATTTCTTTAACTTAATACTATCCACCGGTGGATGATCGCTTTACTTCTCGGTTGAAATGTTTTTTTTTTTTTAATACATAGATTTTGATTGGCCGAATAATTTATCATTAGTCCTTCATAGACGACGCGACGCCAAGTTCATTCCTAGTTGTGATCGGTCAATTAGTTTTTCTGTCGCATCGTGTCGGAACGGACACGTGAAAACCTGGTATACTCATAGTATATACCCAATTGCCAGGCAAGTGGGACAAGGGCTGGCTACCCTTTAATTTTCTATTCCGTTATTTCACTAATGAAGTCCAGAATACGCTCACAAGGAGGACTCGAGTTTATAAGTAGTCGGACTCATTTCGGAGTGCAACATGGAGTGAATACGCCATTAGTTTTATTGATGGAAAGTTGTAAAGCTGTAACAGCTTGCAGGTAACATCAGTTTGGTTGTCTTTAGAGGGGTATTTCGGAGGATATATTAGACGATAATCTTTTGCAATTGTGTCCTGTATACGGATTGCGTTTGCCTTTTTGTTCTAACGAACGATTCAATGGATCCATCGTTTTCAAACCATAACGGCTTAGAAGCAAACATAGAAAATGTACACTTCACTGATGATGTATAATTCGTGAACGGATACTAATTATCTCGGCTTGGAAAGTCCCAAGAGCAAACCGAAGAAAGTATACACAAACCCAACACTGTGCTAAGCTTGGACGCACGATAGCTCAATAAGACTAATAGACGATCGTTAGTGAATTAGCTGTTGTACATCCCATGCAACAAACAGGCTTAGAAAGATGCGAGGCTAATTATTACTGAGGTTGTAGCAAGAAGGTAAATAAGCGATGTTCAAACATCCGGCCATGGTTTTTATCGGCGCGTCTCTGTCACCTTCCCAACATTTACCTGTACCTTTTTACCAGGGGCCACTTCGGGCTAACATGTAACTGTATTAGCTACTCTCTGCCTATAGTGTAACTTGCTCGTCATATCATGTTGCACAGAACTTACGTGAAAGCTGGAAGAAATTAGCGCAATTAGTCCATCAACATCTAACAGACAATTTTGTCATGTGGCAGTTGCAAATATTTACTGACACGGAAGCTTGAAGCAACACGCAAATGTTGCCAACTACAATATTATGATATTGTTGTAATATCACCAAGTGATGACATTTCAGTGCAAGCACGCGAGAAACTGGATCGAAAGGTTGCGAGTTCGATTCCCGCTGCCTGAAGTTCATTCTGAGGTAAACAACTCGCAACAGTCATCTGGCTCCTCCCGCGTGGATGGTGGGTGCAAGTGTTAGGGCTAGGGCCACTATAGACAGGAGTTTTCCAACCTTCTTTAATTTAGTCTTACTGTTGAGTGAAGAACACGAAGACATAGAACCTTCCTCGTACCTGATCACGTGGTCGACATGCGATGGATGAACAAGTAACGTACACTTTTCACCGTAGAAAGGGAAACTGGAAAAAGTTTGTAATCCATCCTTTACGGAATTTAATACAAGACGTTTTCTATAATCCATAAATAATATTACACAGACCGCTAATCAAAATATTAGTCAAACATAGAATCCAATTAGAGAATTAGTTGTGTGTTTTCACGCAGAGCGCGCTCTACTTATCGTACTGCGTTACTGACATCAGCTTTCTCGTGGACTATAGTGGCTTGTAGAACTACGATGCCATTTCACAAACGCCTATTTTTCTAGTTACATCGTTTCGAGTAGGCATAAACAGTTAAACAAAATTGTGAAAATACTATTCTCAATTCGGTGTCATACAGTTTGCTGTAAATCAGAGTGGATGTATGTGATAGAGGTACGTATCGGTGTAGGTGCGTCTAATAACAATATGTGGCAAGTTATAACAGATTGGCTACCGATAGAGGTGGCTGACGCGTTGCAAGTGAGACCTCCAGATCTCCAGATCTGGGGATTGGACAGACGTCAGGTCGATACCGGTCATCGCCAATTCCGATTGAAGATTTCCACAGGTTTACTTTGGTCAAAATGCGAATACTAAATTGAGAAACGAAAAGCCGTAGAAGATTCGATGTCCCCCCCCCCCCCCCAAACTAAATTTATGAATAAAACAATAGATAGGCCTACTGAGCTCTACACATGCACAGTCATTACATTTTCCTGTAAGATGTTGCAGTCGTTTTTTTTTGTTACGACCATTTAAAAAAAACTTTTATAGTGTGGATTTGGTTAATTACGTAACGTGAAGGCCACAACAACATCGCATAGTCTGAGTTATCAATGTACTTTATGATCTTTGAAGGTTGTTTATCTTTTATCTATGGATCTTGGATCTTTATAATCGTTGAGAACTTTTATGCTCCGTTGCTGTTTCTAGATTTCAATCAAATTGAATAATCTTGTATTTGTGATGTCACGGTGCATGGTTCTTTGTATATAAAATCCCCATATTGTCATATGTAGAAATTTATAAGTTGAACAACATAATAATATAAAATAATCAAATATATTAACATATTTGGTATTTTTCCTAGTCCACAAACCCCAAATATGGTTTAATCATCAAATGATCGACACCAACAGTTCCCCGAGACTGGGCATTAATTGCCATGGTCAAAATAGAGAGCTAAGCTTATTGTTTCACGCTTGTTCCTGCCTTTACTGATGGTGGAGGTGCCGAGTAAGTATATATTCAAACGTTTTGGTGGGATGTCCCCGCCTGCTAACCTACAGCTAAAACATTCTGTATGATCATTGTTGAAGGGCAAATTTTCCATAAAACTGCAGGTCAATCGGAGGTCATGTTCGGTTTTTATCGTGAGACGTGAGACATGCACTGACGGACAGAAAAGTGGCGCTTAAAGGGTATATTAAACCGCTAAACTAAAAAATATTATTCATTCAGGCATACTAGTAATGAATTTAGCAATTAACAAAAAACTATTGGGGCCACCATGACTCCCAAAAAATTGTCAAACATGACATTTTTCGAGCTAGGTCCCATCGGCAAAAATCTCCCATAAGAAAAACATGGAACGATCTTTATACCCCGTGACCTTGGAGGATTTTGATCCAAAAAATATTGGCCATTATTTACGTACTCGACAGCCTTTCTGTAAATTCTTTTATTTTGTTTTGTAATTTGGGCAAGTAGTTTGGTCAAAATATGCTGATTACCAAGATGGGTGTGATTTTGAATGCATATTTTTGCGTGTTGAGGGTATATTCGGGCACAGTTTCAAGACACGATGTTATATAGGGGCATTTTAGATTGGCACTATGCTCTAGTATCTATGGGACCAAAAAGAAGCAGGTAAGCCGATTTAGGAAATTTTCCAAAACACAATTTTCGCAATTTCTGGATCAAAAAAATTCAAAAAATTCGTGTTAAATCACAGTTGCATGATATAATTTTTTAAACGATCATTTAAATGTAGTATTGTGCTATAGATCACGTGGTAAAAAATAATTTTTGGGTGTTTTAGCCCCTTTAAAAGAAAGCTTTGCTCCATAATAATCTAAATAAATATGTAATTTAATGTAAATAAAAATGTAACTTAAGTAAACAAGTAGAAGGTATGACCAGTAAAAGTCGCCTACTCACTTGTTGCCGAGTATGAGTAAGTATAGTCCGACCCACATAGGCAACACTGTCGTGTGGCGGTCAAGCCGTACCTTGCAGCAAGGACGGATGAACAATGCACATTGGCTGACAGGTGGACCGAGAAGCTTTGCTAATTGCTCTTCAACTTCTATGGCAGAACCAGCGGATTCGTTTGTTTGGCCTTTAACAAGGTCATATCAAGTTTATCGTAAAAAGAGATTCCATTTCAAGGGAGTTTATTGATTTTCGTCTAGAGGAGGGAATTCTCTTTACGACAATGAAAGAAGACATTACTCAATGAACCAACCTAATACAAAAAATTTTAAAATGGCTTTTGATAACGCGTTTCAAAGCATTGTTTTCATCAGCTACGCCAGCCAGCGGGACAAGTTCTCAGATTTTAACTAAAGCTCCAACGAGATTGAAAATCTTTATTTCGTGAAATAGAAGATGTTGAAATTTTCTTACAAGTTTTGACTTTCCGACAGACCTTCCTCTTCACGCACCTTTTGTGATGACATTCCGGGTTAGAATCTAAATAAAGACGCCGAGTAGGCGATGTATGAAGGAAGCTGGAAAACACGCAACACATTCACGACCAAACCGGGATTCCATCGTGCGTTATCAGTCAAACGTCTAAATGGACCACAATGCTCACTACGTCGGCCAACTGCACAACGAATTGGTTTTTAATTTTGTTAACGAACCAGGAAAGAGTGAGTTGCAAAGATACTAGACCTTGAAGAGAAAGTCACGAGACCTAGGGTCACAGGATTCTGCAGTGACCCAAGCGAAGAGATGCGGGTACAATGGAATCTTGCAGCGGAGGTCGACGCGACCGTCAGCGCGTCCGGGATTGGGAATCATCGTAGAAACGTGAGTCCATGGTGAAGCATAGTTCAGGATATCCAAATGAAGTCATTTGTCATTGAGAGAATCGATGATAGTCATATTAAAGCAAGGCCTGTACGAAAAACAAAGTTACCTTTTCGCTTTTCAGGATACCTCCTATTTCCTTGTGTGAAAAGAAAACTGCAATCACGAACTCTTCTGAGGCAAGAAAAAATATTGGAACGGCCACTAATACGATATCTTTCATTCTACTATAGTGGTCCCAACGAAAGAATGCAGATGGTTCGAAATTGTTTTCCCAAAATAAAAACTTTGTCAACTCTATTCACGCTAGCTCAGCGTGGAGCACACGGAGGAACTCTGTGATCTAGCACAGATAATTTTTGCTTATGTTGGTAAAAGATATTTCTCTTTCATATACAAAGGCGACATTGTTTTTACCGCGCATTCATTCTACCCCCACCACTACAAAGCATCTGTATTCTTTCGTTGGAGCTAGTATACACTGAAACCGACACGTAAAACAAACACCACTGAATAGTCAATGAGTTGACTTAATTTTTACCCGGCATGAATAGATTAATTATTTAAATTTTGTTTCTGTGTCGCAAGTACATTCATTAACCCAATTAATGAATTGCTTCAAGTAGGCTATTGTTGAAATAACGTCGTATTAGTATATGACCAGTAATTATTAGTGTTACAACTAAAATTAATATCGATGCAAAAAACTGAATTACAAATTATTTTATATTGAAGAAAAAAAATAGTAGGTCCACTATTTATGAAATGTGCACCACTATGTTGCCTACCTGAGTCACAGACCAGCAGAGTGCAGCAGGCGTCCTCGCCACTGGGTCTCTCTACACAGTGGGGATCTGTGTTTAGCCCCCTCCTGAACGTGGGCTTTGAGCACCTCGGCGTGCAGAGCGACTGGCCCGCGCGACACACGCACGCCTCCTCGCATCCTCGGTGCCACCGCTCGCCCTCCTCCCGCATTGCACCGCCTTCCAGACACACCGTCGATATGGCGCTCGTGTTGGAGGGGGCTGTGGGACAAACATGGACGTCATTAGACATGGCGCGACACAGCACTGCCATCCTCGCACCCTTTCGGTGCCACCGCTTGCCTCACACGCATTGAAACCGCCTTTCCAGACACACTGTCGATATGGCGCTGTGTTGGAGGTGGCTGTGGTACAAACAATCTTGTCATTAGTAACGCGCAACACAGGCCCTGCTGCCTCGCAATCCTCGGTGCCAACCGCTCGCCCTCCCGCATTGGCACGCTTCAGACACACGTGATTGGCGCTCGTTGGAGGGGCGTGGACCAACATGGTCGCATTAGTACACGGGTCGAACAAATACGGCTCCAAAGATGTTGTACAGTATATATAGGTCGGTGGTCGGTGCCACATCGGTGCCACCTCTAGCCCTCGCTGCGCACTTCCTACGAGTCTGACGATGAACTTTCTTGTGCACCCGAATTTCATTAAAAAATGTAATTGAATTAATTTAATTGTTTACAATTAGATCCTATAATGTAGAATACTATAATTTTATGACATGAAAAAACATCCAATGATACAATACAAAATAAACTAATTTAAGACCATTTATTCGATTTAAGCTTTAAAGAAAAACTATTTCCAGCACTATACACCATACCTTACAGTAGGGCCTACACCATACATTTGTAATGGTGATCAAATAAGCTTCGTTTGTGACGTCATCCTGAGATATTCTAGTCTGAGGGCTCCACAACCCAATACTTTATATAATAACCAATTCCAAGAAAATCAGACCACTCTAAAGAGGAACTAAACGGTAACAAACTCATATATGGAGAATTCAGTATTGCAGCAATGAAATATTAAATAATCGTATAGAGGGAGTGGCACAACGTTATGAAACTAGATTATAGTACTGTGAAATGAACTCGCCGGCGGGCAAATGCTTTTGTCCGGACAAAGAACTTTCTTTCATTCTTTCTTCTGTCAGACGTTAAACTTTCGGTGTTTTATTCCTAGATCATTGTTCATTGTTGTAAAATAATCACCAGCCCGTCCTCAGATCGTGTGTGAATCCCTCTCAGCCAGCCGGCTAGTCACGTCTACCAACACCCGCGCGTAAATCAATGCAGCCAACATGTTAACGAGGAAACTCGAAACGCGACATATTTTTCTAAACCTGTTTGTTTGATGACCCAGAGAACCGCGATTGTTTATCAACCTTGAGATGCTATTTGTATAAAGTATACATTTAGCTCGTTAGTTATTCACGTGGCGGGAGTCGAACCGGTTCTGGCCGCGATCTAGGCCACTGCATTACAACCGAGTTCCGCTCGCCACCTTCTACTGGTTTCTTGCACGGCCTGAGCTTAAAACACCCAGCTCAGATTGTGCTATATTGACCGGTGCTTGCATGCATTGCGTTTTATGAGTTATTTATTTGAAAGCAGACTTTTCAATGGTCTACTCTACTTAATGAACAAAACAGTAAATCAATAGGGTATAAGTAAGATGTATGTATAATATTATGATGTTTTAACGTTGGCTTCCTCGACGGAGGCACTTTTTAATTATATGTCCAAAATACCAAGATATAAAATACAAATAATTATTATCACACTATATCAAAAAAATTAGGTACTATTGCTTCATAGTAAAAGTAGATTTAGACAGAGTTTATAAATATAGATATATAAATATAAATATGGTAATGGTAGAAATTAGGGATCGGCAAAAATATCCATATTTCGATTCAATATCGATAAGTAGGAACATTTTCAATATCAATATTTTAAGTTTAGATCGAAATATCGAATTTAAAAATGAAAAAAATGAAAAAATTGGAAACAGGATAGGAATTTTCAGTAATGTTATTAATGTGTTAGCCCTTAATGCTGTAAATATATCCAAGAAATGTGATCTATTTCTTCACATTTCTGACCCAATGTTTAATATGGTGGAGGTGCCGGGTAGCCTATATGAATTAGTATCTAATTTTACAAATGGTGGAGGTGCCGGGTCATTCTATATGCGAGCATGAGAACGAAAACATTCATTCTTTCATTCATATAGTTATTCATTTTTGGCGAAATCTTTTGCACATAATATACAATTTCAATATAAACTTGTTAAATTTGCATGAACTTTTATATATAAAGCAATAATTACAGATAAAATTTTGCCAAGCTTTGCAAAGATGCAGTCTTGGTGGAAAGTGAACTTATGTATTGAGAATGCGCAAATGTAGAATCATTGTAGAAGGGTACATCGTACATGAGGTTGGCTTGGCTTGGCTGTCTTTTTACAAGTTTTTGTGTGTGAATACGTCTATCAATAGACAAAATGATTGTGTTTGAAACGTATTTTTATTGTCTTTCTTCTTAGAGTTTAGTAAAGATGGTAGAAACTATCATTTAGTTACCTGGTGTTCCCCTCAGTGCTGTATCAATAATAAAACACTATTAAAATTTAAAAAAATCAAAGCAAACTTAGCTATGAAGCGTCGTTTCAGGCAGTAAAACTTTAACATTTTTCCTCGTGGTGGACCCATCTAAAGAGAGGGCAGTGATGCGATCAAAGAATAACCTTGACTGTCCGTGTAGAAAGAAAACCTTTATTCGTGTTCAAGTTCTTTGAAATTGGATAAAACCAGGAATAAATTATATTTGTGTGTGCTATTGCGTGTGTGAACTGTCTGTCCCTCTATCTATCTCTCTCCTTCTCAGGACACAGCTAGAGAAACGAGCACGTAGTGGATGCTAGCTGGCAGCTGCTCCCCTCACGCCATCGCAACACACTCGTGTGATGTACATACGCACAAACCACTTATGATTGTTTCATGTGTCTGCTTTCCTTCTTCCACCAAAAAACTAAACTCTCAAGTAATAACTTTATATAGTTACCACTCGGTACCAACAACAACTGACTGTTATTGGGAGTATAATTATATTAATATCGTGCTTCATTGCTATACGATTCCAAAGTCACCTTTTACGTATAACCAATATTTTTAGGTATGTTATTTTTGTATTATATATTTTTTAAACAATGACTAAAATCAATTTCAGAAGTAAATACATACAGCCCGAGCCCCGAACTAAGAAACTCTGTCTGCATTGAAATCAGCAATAAATAAACACACGGGAGAAAAAGCTCACAATTAATTCTTACCTTGCGTAACAGCCATGCTCTCTTTGGTTGTTGTAGTCGTTGTAGTAGTTATTGTTGTGGTTGCTGTCGTTGGGTTGTCTTTTGGCTGTGACGTGACGGCCGTGTCGTCGACGTCATCCAGTGTGAGATCCTGTAGGAGTGATGTCATGTTGAGGGCGCGCCCTGACGTCGTCCTGTTGACGTCAAGCGTGGCGGCGCTGACCTCAGCAGTGGTCGTGTTGGTTCCATTCGAGACGCTAGGCGGCGCTGGTGACGTGGAGTTTACTGTAGAGTTTTGAGTGGAATTTGAGGCTGAAAAAACAAATTGGGTGCCATTATTATTGGTGTCTCTTTCTAGTATGCAGTTTGTTTCGCACAACTTTAGAAAAATAATTTATTGGCTTGAAATAATTATATAATATACTAATCGTGTTTTCTGATTTATTTATAAGAAAGAACACGACCCCTTGTAAATCTGGGGGTCTGTATGATGATTTCGTATTTTTCCCGAAAAATCTTTGTTTCACTTGACGGTCTGTCATGTTTGAAAGCTACGATAACCTGCTGTTTGGCGATCGAGGGGCAGTGACGCTGAGGGACGGGAGAAATATTTGTGAAAATAATGATACATAGTTTATCTGGTTATGCTGATCCCAGGCTCCCGATTGGTGTAGATAGAGAAAGGTTGTGGATGCTCAGCCTCTCGAGTGCAGTTCTTTCGTTTGTATCGAGTTACACACAAGAAAAAAATTGGTTTTGTTTTCATCCTCCGATAAATAACTATAAACCCTTATTTTACGCACATAGGATTTTTTATATTATATGTCGGCCAGTCCACAGAGTCCATAAAAATGTTCATTGTTTTGTTGGATGAGCGTAGCGAGCGAAGCGAAGATTCCATTTCACTACACTGGAGAAAAAAATCCGGAATGTTTTTTTTCCTGTATTTTTTAATGTGTTTGTCAGCACAATTCCGGCCGGCTAAACCGATACTCCAACAGCAATGAAATTTTGTGGAGGCCTTCGAAATCTCTGAACTTAGAACTGCCACGTTTTTGAGCGCAATCGAAAAATTATTTCTCATGAAAATCGCAATTTTACGATTTTTTTCGATTTTTAAAACATTTCTTCGACTTTTAACACCTACATGCTTTATCCGATTTTAATGATTTTTTCACAGAACCTTAATTCGATGAATTAAGATATTCGTGTGAAATTTGAGCTCAATCAAAAAATTATTTCTCGTGAAAATCGAAATTTTACTGTTTTTTTCTTTTTTTAAACAATTCTTTGACTTATAACACCTACATGCTTTACCTATTGTAATGATTTTTTCACAGAACCTTAATTTTATGAATTAATATATTCGTGTTGAATTTTAGCGCAATCGAATAATTATTTCTTATAAAAATCGCAATTTTACGATTTTTTCTTTTTTTAAATTACGATTTATCAAAAGAATTTAAAATTTAAGTTAATTTTGTATTTAATTTAGTTAAATTTTTAAAAAATCTTCAACTTTGTAATGATTTTTCCACAGAACAACAGAAAATCCGCATAACACATGGCAGCTCAATGCACCAATTACGCTCATCCAACAACGCGGCGGGACTTAAGCGTTTTCCTAGTTTTACGAAACGTGTGACCAAACAGGATCTTGCACACGAGGATAGGCATCACGTTTTTGAGGAGGCACAACGAAGTTATTCTAGACCGATGGACAAATGTATACGAATGTAAAGTACGAAAGCACATTTTCGGTCGTGGTTTCTTGTGATAGTTTGATTGTGTTTCAAAACTACGTCCAATCGTAAGCAATGTTGTTACCATCAGTAACCAAAGTTGGCGATTATCAACAATATCTAACTTATATTTTGTATGGTGGTTACCAAATCTAAGCATCCTTTCAGATTAGTTTAAGACAAGTTGAAGCCTTGCATTCTTCAATCTTCAATTAGCTTTGACTATTAACAAGCCCAGCATGTCTTGTTCGCGCATTCAACAACAAGAAGTGGTGTCACCGCTAAGTGACACATGAGTTACGTCACTTCCCTTAGTGCAACACGGGTACTTAATTACCGGACTTGTCATACGACTTTCTGCAAACACTTCTAATTGTTAATTACTTACGTTTAATTTCACGATCACCATTTAACATGGCGTTATAAAGGCAACAATTAACTACCTTGCGGCACGACTTCGTTGAAGATCTATCCAGTATCGGCCGCCAACAACACACGACACGATTCATAATAATTAATGTTCCTCGTGGTATTTTTTGTACAGATCCAATCGCCGTGACGTCATTTTATTGTAAGTATAGCCTACATTTAAAAATGCCTTTCTTCTGCTTGTTTTTCCAAGCAATATTGCAATACTTAGAAACCTTACTTCAATACAGAACTGACGCAATAGCTTTGAATTTTCAATTATCGACTTGCACAATGCCATCCCATATTGTATTAATTTGTATATGTATTCAGGTGCAGGGATTATGGACTGACAACCTATCCAATCCGTTCTACAACAGATTCATTAAGCTTCATCTCAAAGGCCAATATAATTTAATATCCTATTAATCTGTGCTAAAATGAAAAATGTACGACAAAACTCACATGTTAAATTATTGCTGTTATGATCTTGTAATTAATTCTATTTGTATTAAAATTTAAACCATATAAAAGAGATGGATGAATGTGTGTATGAATGACAACCGCCCTAATGTATTTAAGTTAATTTTATATGTAAAATATTAATTTGTGTTTTAATATTTTGTAGTGTACTAGTAGTAGTGTGTAGTAATCTGTCATATTATAATTTGTATCAATTTGAATCATACATTTTAATGGTTGGATGTAAGAAAAAGCCTCACTGGCCTTAATCCCGCCTATAATAAAGTCCTTAATCAATCAATCAAAAATATTTATGTAACTAGGTTCATCGGGACGAATGTACAGTTGAAATTTAATGTTTTAACAATGTATTAAATTAATGATATGCTGTCGGGATATTTCAAAATTTGCTTTCCCTGCACGTTACATAAGGATGATTAAAGCTCAATTTAATTACACCTACGTTTAAACACGTAAAAACTCGTTCCTTCCTAATACAGACGTTGAGCAAATTGGCTGCAGAGTTAATTGATTTGCATTCATTGTAATTATGTCCATGTTTTAAAACACTTGCGAGTGTGATATCTGATGTCAAGTTCAGATGTACGTATAGGTAATTAGAAGCATTACAAGTATAGTTACATGAATTTTAATCAAACAAGTTCTCAGCTGGCACATATAAACACAAAATACATTAAGAGCATCCATGTGTGATGTGTTGTTACTTGTTATATGTACCGCTATAACTTTGTATGAAACTTGTACACTTATACATGATAATGTATAATAATGCAGAAAGCACAAAAATTGAATCTTTAAATTTTGGCAATAATCGTCTCTCCATTGTGAGTAACAAAGTAAGATCAAAGGAGCTGGGTTTGCAAATTGCAATACGTACCCAGTATTGTGACTTGTGAGTATCGAGTCTCTTGCAGAATTATAGCTATAATGGAGTTCACATCGACTGTTCAGTGGGCAACAAATTCGCATTTTGTACAACCCTTAGAAAGGGTTCCAACTGAACAATGCTTCGGAGTGCTTGGTAGCAAAGTGAACCCCATTGTGCAAAAGACAAATACCATCTCTAAACTGAAAGTGTAGTTGATAAGCCTTATCTCTATTTTAATAAATTCATTGTCTTATTTACATTTTTCTAAGCATTTTCGTTTTTTGGAGAAGTGTTTATCTTCGTTTTTAAGGAAATATCCGATTAAATCATATCAAAAGTTTATGTTATTTGTTTTGCAATTCCGCTTAGAATTGAGCTACAATTTCGATTTAAAAACATTTGAGGCCTTGTTTTGACTTAATGAATTGAATAAACTATATGTATAATCAGTAAATGAAAAAAATGACACGATTTAACTATCAATTATATAAGAGACCCACACCTGTCATCCCATTTCATCTTGGATTTTAAATTGTAAACCTGGGTAAATGGTTGTAAAATACCTCTATTATATTCGTCATGCGCCTCACCATCCCTTTAACTACAACAAATTCTTTTCGAAAGGGTTGTTTTTTTGGCATTTGTAAATGGTTCGCAGACTGTATAAATTAATGTATTGTGTAAAACTCAATCACTGGCCAGTAATGTAACTATGTTATTTTAATCTTATCATTTAATTATTGATTAGTCGAGGAAAGATTATACTACACACACTGTCTAGCCTGCCTTTTTCCGGTTATTTGAGTTTTTGAAAGGCGATTTTAGCATCAGTTTCATTCAAAAGTGTGTATTGAATATTCGACGAATTACAGAATAATAACTTATTATTAACTTGTCTAAAGGAGTAGCGGTATGCTACACATAAACCACTGCAGAAGTCATGTGTTGATTTCATATTACTGTTTTATTTATTTATTTATTTTTATTTATTTATTTATTTATTTATTTAACGTCTATCCTATTCAGTTATAAAAACTGAATTACAAAGGAGGACAACTAAATAAATCTTATTACATAGATGCAGACACAACAATGAACTTTGAAATAGTAATATTACAACATCCTGCAACACCCTATTAAAATCCTGCGTTCCACGTTCGAATCCAGGATGTTCTTTCACTCTTGTTTACACCGTTATACATGTGTATATAGACATATAATAAATTAATTTAGTTGTCCTTTGTAAATCAGATTTTATAACTGCATAGGATAGACGTAAAATAGGTAAATACATTGCCAAGTTATTTTGCGAACAAATCTTAATATTTGGTTAAAATTAAAATTAAAAACACCCACAGAACCATCTTTTGACAAGGAATTGATTAACATATGTTATAATTATGAAAACGTTAAAATAACGCTTGTTATAATGCAATGGCATATGCATGGTTGTTTTCAGTACCTTTTCTCGAGTTGTAATTTAAATGAAGACGGGCTGAGTAGCTGACAGCAGTAAACCAATATTCTATTGAAACCTTCGTCAACCTTTCAGCTATAATTGGCAACATTAGGGGTCTTGAAAAAGACCAATGTCAAGTGTGGCCCTATATCCCTCCACTGAATTGTCGGCGTGAATGCCATTATAGTTCAGAGTGATATTTAAGAATTAATTAAATTATTTTTGAGTTAATTCATAATAATTTGTTTTAGTTAAAACCATACCGTCATCAGTCCATATAAAAAAGTCACGCCATGTCACCTAACTTTACCTATGTACTTCGCGGGAATATGTTATCCGCTACTGATTTGTGTATCAAATCACAATAATTCCTTCTACCTAAATAAATCAAATAAAACTAAATTTAACTCATGCCTCGTGTTAACAAAAATCAACATTACAGAATTTTAAGTGGATCAAAATATCAAACTATTTTTTCATCAACTAACTTTGAATTTTGTGAACAGAATCGTCATAAAATTCAAAACTTAATCTCACGATCGAGGCAAACCATGTGTAAAGTGGTGGGAGGAATCGAACGTACGACCTCTCTGTTCCCACTCAGCCGCTCCCCGCTCTCAGTCACTGACTTATCGCACCACGCCGTGTGGGTCCTGTCTTTGCGATGCGCCTTCACAACATTCTTGAGTTGACTGTACGCGAAAGAATTTCTACTCCCCACTTATTATCTCTTTTGTTCTTGTATAATATCGGTCTCCTCTTTCGGGGAAGAATGAGGTTTCAGACGGCTGTTAAAAAACGTGGAATACTTATGTCCACAATCATCTTCAATGGCTACACCAATCGCAATGATTGGCCCCGGGAAAATACTAGCTTTCGTATAGGGTTATATTCCGATTATTTGAAACATTTTCTTATGTGCAAGGGACAGTGTTTAAATTCAAGCTTCAAGGCAACACTCTTGGACATGGGACTAAATTAATTTCAATTTAAATATATATTCCAAAGAAGAAGAAAAAACTGGTGTAGCAAAATACTTCGCGTTGCTACGATCAGGCTGGCAACTCGACCCCACGTCCGACGATGTTCATCACGGTTGAGAAGATGTATGGGGTATTTCTAGGTTAAATATTAGCTAGTTGTAGAGCAATCAGTCAGATACGTGAATGATCGTCACACCATACATAAAAGGCAACAACTTAAGGGTAAAGACTACCACCAATATTAAAACCACGCGAAATTACTGTTTTTAGTGATATCTCGCGAACGCTGCAAAATATCGCAAAGCCGTTTGCAGACAGCTATGTAGTTTTGTGAGGACCTATGCCTGCAAGAAAATATATTGTAATGTGATGGTAATTAAGTTTTTTGTTTTATGTTTTAGTTAATAAAATGCATATTTGAAGTACAAACCGCACGGATTTTTATATTTGAGTGTTTATTTTGCATTATATTGTCCTAACAAAACCACATAGCTGTCTAATCAGTTTTTAGATATTTTGCACCGTTCTCGAGATATCACGAAAAAACTGTAATTTCGAGTGGTTTTCATATTGGTGGTAGTCTCCAGCACTAGCAGTGTCAGTCAATAAGTTTGGAATGAACGATAGTTGGTGGCGATTGTACTATGATGAAGGTCCTAGGAGATCACTGACCTACTTCAAGCGAGCAGTATCGCAGGTCAGGACGCGACGCCACTGCGGGCGTCGTGTTGGGGGCGGCGACTCATGTCAGTCAGAGTTAAGAGAGGTGTTGACTGTTGAAGAAGAGAAGAAAGTCTGGCAGCTCACGCAAGTGTAATAGATTGTGATTGTCTGCGTGTAGTGTCCGGGATATGAGAATTTGAAGGAGACTTGTTTGCGATTTGGCTACACCTAAGTCGATATGCTTTGTACTTTTTAATATCTCGTAACAAACTAGTAAAATCAATCATTTCTTTAAACCGTTTCAGTAACAATAATTGCTTTTTAGGCAACGAGCCTAATTTGCCAATTAGATATTTCATAGATTCCCGCCATTCGACAGCTAATGTCAGGCGATAATACACTAATATAATTATCTACCTCCTACTTGAATAATGTTTTTTTTTATAATTGCTAAGTGCTGTTTAAAGTTTTGTTGGCTGGTTAGTTGGCTCCATCGCCACATGGTGTAGTGAGTTATCATCTGTGGAATCTAACCTGGACAATATTGTCCCATAAACTAGACTAGACTATATGTGTTGATTTTTCTTCGATACTAACTTTCCCTGTCTCATTTCTTTGCCACACGACTGTCAGCTTGTTCTAGAAGCCAAATAGTTAGTTATGAGTACAGTAGAACAATGAATTAATCAAGATATAGTGTCAAGATCTGGTACCGGCTATAAATGAATGAGTATCCTGCTGTGAATAGGTTGATATAGCCTTACATCACCCATTCCAAGCGCGGGGTAGGAAAACAAGATTACCAACCTGCTATATACGCTGGGTGCGTGGGTCCTAAACATTGGCGTGCATGGATTTTACAAATATATTCATTTTAAAAAGGAAATCGCTACTAGGCTTGCATTCGTTTACAGACTACATTAGGTCTTCAAATGTTTGATTTAGTAAGTATGCCTTGAATTGAACAATAGATACTTGAAGTATTGCCGAGTATGGTCTGTGGATCGTACGTTCAAAGCATGCAAACTCTGAATTATGCAGTTTTCTCGAACGCCACTATAGATCCTGTTGCGCTTGAGTCACGTTTACTATCAACCTCTAGGCCTTCTGAGTTATGTACCTTGATTCGAGTTGTTGCGTGTGGCAATGCCACCGTCTTGGTTGCGAGGTATTCACACTTTTTAAGTATGAAATAAGAAAGGATGTGGTTATATTTTAGCATGTTGATGAAGAAATTCTAAATCAAAACTGTGTTCGCACTAATTGTGTGAAAGCGATAACGATGGAATGACAAATTTATTCAATAATTCCATCCGAGAACGCGTTTCTCTTAAACCAACAAGCATTCACTGATATCAGGGATACGCATTAGCAGATTCTAATAAAAATACTTCCTTCTCTTTAGTGGTGTGCGGCCCGCGGGTATTCGAGAGTAAATAAGGTACCTGATTTTCGGTAAAAAAAAATATTTTGGGTGAGATGGTGGAGGTGCCGGTCCAGACATTTTTTTATTCATAGCGTGTATACAAAATGCCATTCAATAAAAATAAAGACAGTAGAAAATAAATTATGACAAAAATCATAACTGTAAGATTCATCAGAAGTAAAATTCAATATCCATTTTTACATGCAGTATTATAACGGCCGTCTATTCCGTACCCGACCCGAAAACTCGAAGCAGTTTAAAACAAGAACCCAAGAACTTTCAAAACCCCTACCCTCATTTTATGTTTGCGGTAGTCTGCAAACAATGTCAGTGTGCTTTTCACCTCGTTCCCGGTCATAAATTATATAATGTATTAAAAGTAGGCTTAAAAAGTTAAGATAAAACATAGGCCCTATTACATAGTGTGACATATTTTTTTTAAATAATCGTCAAATTTAATAAAATGGCGATTCTCCAAAGTCCAAATGTAACAAAAACCAAAATAGCAAAAATACTCTTCTTCTCCGGTATTCTTATGAACCTTCCTCAGACATCGCCTGAGGGCCTATTAGTGCGTGAATACTTTGTTAATAGTGATGGCTCCACTTAGACAATAGACAAACATAAACTTGATTGTTGACGCGACTACGCATTGTGCGCAGAACCAGCGGCGCGTACAGACACAGACACAGACGTCGCCGAAGCGTTACGCCATGCCTGTAACAGGGCTAAAGTTAGAACGCTAAGCAGATGATGATTATCATTATTTGGAGATCGCCCATATTACGTACGAGATCGCATTGCAGATACGTTGTCATAAACTAAATGGTTAGTTACAACTTCCTTATTATTATTGCTCGTAATATTGTGAAGGTCTCAAATCAATTTGCAAAAACTCACGCAATTTCAATTTCATGATAAAGGAAATTACATACAATCTTAGACTACAATGGTTTTAGAGAGGATCACTTCCGTGTGATCACCATGTTGTGATAGAATAGGAATCGTAATACGTGCAAACTACGGGAGGGAGGGGAGGGCATATCATTCAGGGAAGTACAGGAAAGTTTGTTACTTGCTTGCACAACCGTCATGATGCCTCTGAACATAGTTTACATAATCCTGTCTAAAGTTCGTCTTGTGTAAAGAACAAACACCACTATACCGCCATCCTGACGTTAAGTGTTGATACAACGACGAGTCTCCAAGACAAATGTCCGACTCAAACTTCATTTACAATAATGCAGAGTGTAGGATGGTATTGGGTGCGCGAAGTTAAATGATGAGATTTATTCAATTAAGTTGTGGCACATTTCTATGTACCAGTTTGGCTCTAGACACGTCTCGTCTTGGCGAGATAGCCGGCCTTCTGTTTATAGTGCTTACTTTGTCACACTTTCCAATATAACTTGAATCCCATGCACAGTTATACGCGGGCACATGCGGATGTTTCACTAATAGCTGTTTCTGCGACTGAATCTAGCTCGCAGTCCTAGTTTAAACCTTATTAATCACATGCGTGTGTTTATGAATACTGCAAAGTGATTACCGCAATATGTAATCACTAATCATTTTACGTCAAAACGTGTGCACCGCTTCATGGGTAATCAACGTAGAAGTCTCGTAGCTTTCCACTTATCAGTATGCATGCAAATAAAAAACAATGGGAACCACAAACAAGAAATTACTTGGGCCAGCAACCCGTTATGAACTCTTAGGTCCAGAATTTCAATGTCTATTAAAATTTATCTGCCAGTAGTCCTCTCAGTAAATATTTACAAGGCTTCTGATTGGTGTTGCCATAGTGAAAACAAGTTATGTGTCAGTTAAATTTACTTGCCACTTTAACTGGACATTGAATACCGGGCCTTAATCAACTAAAGTAGGACTAATGACTCATAAAAACTCTTAGATGAATTGGGGTATTAGAGTTGTCATAAAGTAAAACAACTGATGGTAGCTCAGGTGCAAACCATCACACAAGGTGGCCAAGTTTATTTCGTCATTTGCATATCTCTTAAAGGGGTATTTAACCGCAAAACTCAAAAAATATATTTCATTCAGGCTAACTAGTAATGAATTTAGCAATTAACAGAAAACTTATTGGGGCCACCATGACCTCCCAAAAAATTGTCAAACATGACATTTTTCGAGCTAGGTCCCATCGGCAAAAATCTTCCATAAGAAATAACATGGGGACGATCTTTATGCCCCGTGACCTTGGAGGATTTTGATCCAAAAAAATATTGGCCATTATTGACGTACTCTACAGCCTTTCCTGTAAATTCTCTATATTTTGTTTTGTAATTTGGGCAAGTAGTTCGGTCAAAATATGCAGATTACCAAGATGGGGTGTGATTTTGGAATGCATATTTTTGCGTGTTTGAGGGTATATTTGGGCACAGTTGTGTTTAGGGGCATTTTAGATTGGTACTATGGTCTAGTATCTATGTGGACCAAAAAGGAAGCAGGTTAAAGCCGATTTAAAAAATTTCCCAAAATACCAATTTTCGCAAATTTCTGGATAAAAAAATTCAAAAATTCGTGTTAAATCACAGTTTCAAGATATAATTTTTTAAACGGTCGTTTTAGTGTAGTATTGTGCTATAGATCACGTGGTAAAAAATAATTGTTGGGGTTTCTAGCCCCTTTAAGAGGGCACCTTGCCACCTTCTCATGTGAATATAACTTGGGTGAACTAGGAAAGGGTTATTTAGTAACAATTTCATGTTCATGCATAAACTCGTTGTTGAGACAAAACAACAAATACAATCTGACGTTTTAGTAATCGCACTGTTTTGTCTTAGCCTTTTTTTGTATTTGACGACGTTTCGAAGACCGTGTTGTCATCTTCGTCAGGTGCTGAGGGTTGAACTTCGAAGCATCACAAGTCCTGAAGAAGAAGAAGAAGAAGAAGAAGAAGAAGAAGAAGAAGAAGAAGAAGAAGAAGAAGAAGAAGAAGAAGAAGAAGAAGAAGAAGAAGAAGAAGAAGAAGAAGAAGAAGACATCCGATCTTTGAATTTTGGAAAATAAGAACCACTGACCTTAAAAGCCTTCTTACCGAAAATGCCCTCAACGGGTTGCGATTCCAAGACATAATTTTATTTAAAGATAGAATTGCCGGTCACCGGGATCGAACCAAAACCCCTTCTTTAGAGTCTTATGTGCTAGCATAGCAACATAGCACAGCAATAGCAATATATAGCAACAATATGTCTTAAATCTTAAGTGTGTAACTGCAACAATGAATAATAATATACATGATATTATCGTTTGACGCTATGTGAGCATGACTGATGAATAACAACAAGTATTGTACATTAAAATACAATATTCATCCAGAGACATAATACCATAACACCACTCGATTCTCAATCAATCATCAATCATCATACAAGTTTTAATAAGTTTTACTTATAATCATACTTTTTACTGCTATTTCTCTGTCTACCTCTTTGCACACTATAGCCTCGATATATTAGTGCTGTGTATTTCCCATAGGGAGTATATATTTTCTGCATTCGTTTTATGATTTTATAATTCCAATGAATCTATATGGTCTCTAAGAAGCGCTCCACGGTGCATGTCAGAACAGCGAGTACATAAGTAAGAGTGAAACCAGTGCCGTTAGTGCCGACCTTGGCCGGCCGGCTGAGAGGCTACCGAGCGATGTGTGAAGAGAGGAGATTCCGACGCTGGAGTAGGAAGGCAGCGGGCCAACACGCGTGTGTGGGGTGACGTCATGGCGGTCAACCACTCAAGGTCAAGACATAATCAACTCCATGGGTCCATTTGCAGCAGCTCATCATTCTTTCGGGCGTAGTGGTGATGAAGAGTTAATGTAACAATCATTCCTTCACCGAGAAATAATTATCAACATTTCTCCGTCGCGTGAGCTAACGTTTTTCAACATGGATTTTGGTGGATTAACCCGAATCTCTTAAATTTACCAAAAACAAATCTGTTTATTTCGTCCACAATAGCATATTATTCAACATTACATTTCAAAATATAATTTAAACAAAATCAGTCCCAACCATTTTGAGACTGTTTAGCCATAAACCAAAATTTCTCATAACGAGAAGTCAGAATCAACATGTTTTGTTGCCTGTTGCACTTGAAATTCCATTTAAACATAATTTTATTTCATCTCTACACTTTTATATATTAATTCTCATTAAAATAAAGTCCGTCTGGCCATAAAATAAATAAATAAATAAATTCGTATTTAGAGTTTACCCACTCAATCAAATAACTGATTTTCAAACCAAAGCGACCAAGCCAACCCAGTAGGCCCCGACGTAGACCATATTATCTTTGTTGATATGATTTATTTGATTTCATTGGCGCTTTTTCTTTCTCGCTATTTGTTTAAATTTCATAATTTATACTTTATGATGTGAACTAAATAATGAGTGCTTTGGAGAGAGGTCTTGGCAACGAATTACAAAATTAATTACGTATAATGTCTCCCCAAAGAAAAGTAGGCTATGTAACTGAGTAGGTAGACCTTCTATAATAGGTTATTTTTACAATTTTAAAGATTCATTTGCATGAAGTCATAGCTAATTTGAACTTTCGAGATTTTGATATGCGCTCTTACAACATATTTTAATCTTGTTACGTCAAACAAAACAATAATTGCGCGCGTCCTTGAGCGTACCCATACATATTAGTTTCCAAGTGTAATCCTATCTCAGGTTTTACCCGATGACCCGGATATGGAAAGCTGGTGTAACGTCATTGGGTAAAACGTTCACTGTCACAATTTATTACAGTTACAACATACAACATACCTGGAGAAACCGTGGGGTGAAGTTTAGTCATAGGATAGGTGATTACGATTAGATTTTCGAATTAATTTTTGATACTTAATTATAAATTTTTTTAAACAGGAAATGTGACTGGTCACTGAAGTGAACAAATTTTATTTCGCGAAATTTCGTAAATGTTACTACATCAACTACGAAATTAGTAAAAAATAAATGTTCCAAGTGCCAATTCATTCACGAAAGTTTGGTACATCAAAATCGAAGTTATTAAACATAAAAATCAAATTGTGAAAATTAATATAGGCCCATTATAGGGGATTTGTGGATGTTAACAATTTTACGAAGTAAATAAAATCGACTACTTTCGATAAATATCACATTCTCAAAATTACGACGTCTGAAGATCACCACCGGAGGCTCGAACGAAGGTCTACTGGTTGCTCCGCCTTAAATGGGTACATCTGAAAGATGATAGTCTAGAACTTTTGTAGTAGAAATAGGCGGAGCGTCTACCATGTATGATACCTTCTTCATTATGTGGAGAAAAAAATTACATTTAATTTTTTTCAAATTACTCCTCCGGTATCTAACTAGGTATTTTGGAGTGTACGGGTAACTTTGTGAAGGGTATCTCGCGCGTTACGATTGAGCTACATCTGTCGGTCTGGCAGAAAATCGAGTTAATATCTCCTTGGCTTGAAACAGGGAATCTGTGTGATAAAACACAAGTGCTGACATTCCGAGCCAATTGTTAATGGAAAATAACAGCGCGTGACCTAGAACTGTTGCTCCTATTGTTTCTTTTAAACACAATTTAACTCTTACATCTCGTGTCCAACTCGCGGGCAATATTCATGAGGAACAGATTCGCATTCAGTGGGTCACTCGAGACTTTCCTCTGCACCGATCATGATGGCGGAGCTTTTGGTTTGTTCAACCATGGACTTATAATAGTTCAACTTCGGAAGTCTGTTTAAGTGGGAAACTTAAATTAAATACGGAACTCACCAACCCTGTCAGCATCAACAAAGCGACAAAAATAGTTTATTTTCATACCACAAATTAAAAAAGTCTGATGATCAAAGAATGTACTATGTTTAGCCTGACTATCACTCTCGTGGACATGTTGGAAATAAAGAGCATGAATTTTTCCAAAATGTTTATATAAGTTTAAGGAAATGTGTTTAATATGCATTATCCGGGCAGATTGACTATGCATGCTCTGAGAAATGAATTTCGCATGGTTCATAATAGTCTGTAACGTTTTTAAAAGCTATTTACGTCACTGGTAGAAAGAAAAAAACACTGGCAACAGACAGTGTCAAACTATGGAAACTTTGCGAAATTATACAATATATTTTGTTCTCAAATAAACTTTGAAATTGAGTAACCGGTACTGCTATAGATATATATATTCTTTAATGTCAAGGGTTATCTTTTCCATGCAGTTACTCGTTGTCGACAGGTAGGCTACCTCATACATAATTTACCAGATTCGGATTTGTGCGCCACCAGTATCGGATTAATTAGGAGAATGCTGAAATTGGGTGCTCTAGCCGTTAGCCACTCACTCATAAAATATGTCCGTACGCCCTACACCCAGATTAGCAAATCAGAAGATGGACATGAATTTTCCCTGGGTATATTTCCAAGAATAAACGCACTTAAAAGCGGAATATTAAGACTAATATTTTAGTATTATTGGTAGGACAACTCAAATACCCAAAAACCCAAAGTGGATTTTCAGTGGAATTAGAACCTTGCGTCATGATTCAAATGATAGTAACTTTAAGTAAAATAATGATGAGCGTGCGAGCGTAGCGAGACTTCTTTCGACTGACCCCCCGAAAAAATTTAGCTCTTTTTTTTTGTCTTTTGTTCGCAAGTCCGGCAAACGGCATAAGCGATCTTGATGAAATGGAGGGACTTTCGAAATCTCTGAACTTGGACGTCCACGTTTTTGGATACATCGAAGAAAATAGTTCCTCATGAATATCGTACTTTTACGATTTTTTTCAATTTTTAGTGCGATATTTTCGTGACATTTGGGCCGATTCTGACCAAACGGGTGGGGTACAAAGTTCATAGTTTACATGGACATTAAGGTTATGGTGATGTAGTACCTTGTGAAAAAAAAAGTTGAAAAAGGTAACCTAAACCTATAAAATAAACGTACTTTTACGATTTTTTTCTATTTTTAGTGCGATATTTTCGTGACATTTGGGCCGATTCTGACCAAACGGGTGGGGCTACAACGTTCATATTTCACATAGTCATTAAGGTTATGATGACGTAGTACCTTTTGAATGAAAAAGTTGAAAGAGTTAGTCGGAATCCATAGAATAAAGGTTTTGATATGAGTTTTTTTGAGGTTTATAAATTAAGAAGTAACATTAGAAACTCGACAACAATCGCCTACAATGCATTCACAAAGCACTTGCAAAGGAAAAGTGGTCCCACGCAAACTAAAAACTTACAAAAACGCTCATCCATCAACGCGGCGGGACTTTAGCGTTTTCCTAGTTTATGTAATGTCACTGCTTGCGTCCTGTCGCTGCTTGAGTCTTGCTGGTATTTCAGCGCCGACTATACCCATGTCTATGACTATACCCCAACGAGGTAGGTAGAGATCTATACCCTCCCGCTAAATACACCGCCAAGCAAAGCCAGAGAAAACCAGGCCAACAAGTAGCGCACCGCCTCCTTGTATACCTTTCACTGCAACTCTACACTACTCATCACCAGACACTGAAGAAACAAATTCGAGAGAACGTTCTAATTTCTCGTGGCATGCATTTAAAATACACACGTCCTCTCTCTCCACATAGGGGAGGGTCCACGACTCCACGTAACCAACTAGTGAACCTGCCTGATCAGGGGCTGTGTCCAGTGTCCGCACTATACAGACACTTAAAGAGATACGCTAATCCAACAACGCGCCTGAAAAAGCCTTTGCGAAGCTTACTAGTTCATGTAATGTCACTGTTTGCGTCCTGTAAGATCATATTATTATCTAATATATCCACGACAAAATCAAGATGGTATATCTTTGTGTATTTTGTTTGCCGACGTCTTATGTATATAATACGGCTGCAGTACTTGTGTTGTATTCTACCTAAGAATCAACATCAATCCTTGGTCAAGATTCTCGGTGGTGTGATAATCAAACCCGGAACTTTGAGAGTATATAAGATGAACAGTTTTCTTCCACACCTCCGAGTTGTTTACATGTAGGCCTACCATCCTAATGTAAGATGCTAGCGAACAGACTCCTCTCACTAAGACTCGAACCAATGACTACCCAGGCTGGTACTGGTATAGTGCCTGTAGGTCTAGGGACTAAAAGAGAATACTGGCGATATTTCTATCTTTTCCCTGATCGATAACACATTGAAAAAATATTTGGTTATACGTTGAAATAAGACTTCAACATGTTCACTGTTTAGTTTTATCTTCTTGGGTTCGTCAATATCTAGAAATTCTAATTAACTTAATTCATATTATTGTTGTGTGCTAGACCATACACGCTACACGAGCTGTAGCCATAAAGAAAGATCGTACTTTTACTGGAGTGACATCGGTGCAACCTTCAGCAATTCTTCAAAGACAAACACGACAATTGCTGGCTCACAGCAATGTGGGGCAAATCTCAACAACGCAAATAACAAGAAATCAATTACCTTTGGCTTTGGCTTTGTGTAACGCGATTATAAGCTATTCAGAGTGTACACTGTCCTTAATCGTTTCAAAGCCGAGACTAAAGTGGAAGACGGTTTGGGTAAGTGGATGTGAAGTGACGTGAAAGCACTGCTCCACACGACTTGCCCTGGATAGTGATGTGATGAAGACGCGCATGCAGCCATGGCTACGAGAGATCATCATCACCATAATCATCACCATCACCATAATCATGATAATCATGCAGAAGTAGCATGATGATGTTCGCTCATGATGAGGATCAACAAATTACGCGAAGACTTGGAGGTATAGGAGGAATAGCGTGCTTGCAAGTATGCGTTGAAAATAATATGATAAACTGTATTTTAGGCTAAACACCCGATATACTCTTATGTGTTTTCTATGATGTACATTATGGGTGAGTAATGTTCATGTCAGTGGAATCAAATTAACCAAATAAAAATAATAAAACTAGCTAAGGCATGCAATCAGCACAAAATAGGTATGGACATGTAGTAGAGAAATTCAAAGGCTATTTTAAAGGAATCAATCATTTTCTTTAAATATCCCGCGGAAAAAAATCATTAAAAAGGCAACCCCCCGAATTCGAGGTGATAAACTAGTCTATCGGTCAAGGTTCTGTTCGAATGAACGTCATGTAATCGATCATGCCCGGAAGTCAAGAGTATCTTTGCCCGGAAGCATGGGGAGGTTTCTTGAGCACGTTAGCGTCGTATTAGAGACGGTTTGAACACTAAAGCGCTGCCGGCGTCACGGCGCCAAGGTCAACGACAAACAACAGAGAATCGGATCGGACCGGACCGGGTTCATATCCATGAACAACACACACAATCACATGAAAACCGTAGATAATGTCATTTTAATGACACTCGCACGAGAATGTCATTACTTCGTGAAATAACCTCCTGGACCTAATGACAACTATACCGAACTTCCCATTCAACTAGTTGGATATTATTTTAAATGACTGTTTATTTCTGCATCCAATATATATTAGCAAGCTACGTCTATGTTGTTCACACATTCAGTATTCACAGCAATTTGTTAATAATATCAATGCCTACACTAATGGATTGGATTGAAAAATTATTTCCATAAATCAAGTAATCGATAACTCTAAAGTGCTAAAGTTATTACAATTTCGGAACCATTCATTATATCCATACAAAATTCTTATAATTTCAACAAAGGTAACAGTATTCTTTATTAATAAGTTTCTTTTTTGGAGTCACAGTTATATGATTTGGATGAGCGAAGCGAAGACTTCAATTTCACTGACCCCTCAAAAAATTTAGCTCCAATGTTTTTTGTTTTTGTTTTTTGTTTGTTTTTCTGTGTTTGTTCGCTCTCTAGGGCAAACGGCATAATATGCGATCTTGATGAAAATTGGAGGGGACCTTCGACATCTCTGAACTTAGACCTGCCACGTTTTTGGGTACAATCGAAGAAATATTTCTCATGAATATTGTAGTTTTACGATTTTTTTCGATTTTTAGTGCGATATTTTCGTGACATTGGGCCGATTCTGACCAAACGGGTGGGGCTACAAAGTTTCTTATATAAGAACCTTTTGAAAGAAAAAGTTGAAAAAGTTAGCCAGAATCCATTGAATAAAGGTTTTAATATGATTGTTTGAGGTATAAAATAACAATTGACAAGACTGTAACAATAGAAACTTGACAACAATCACCTACAATGCGTTAAAAAAGGACTTGCAAAAGTAAAGAGATCCCACGTAAACTAAAAACTTATTTAAAAAAGCTCATCCATCAACGCGACTAAAACAAGCGTTTGCGAAGCTTCCTAGTTACAAAGTACAATACATAAATGTCATTCTTACAAAACATTTCGGTTGCTCCTCTGCAGTGCACACAATTAAATTGGAAGTCGGCCTTCTGTTGCCCCAACATAGTTAACGAAATTAAAATAGATGTTCTTATTAAAATAAAACGTGTAAATAAATCCGACCGAGATGAAGAACGGTCGATGGTTTATGCCGATAATGAATCGCTGGATAATTGTGTGAAGACGGTGTCGGTGGTAATGAGCGTCCAATCAACTTGCCGTCAAGCTCCTTGATATGGATGAGTATTGCCGTCACGGTTGGCATTGAGAACAAGTCTTGCAGCTCTCATTCAGCATCTTGAGGTCCCTGTCTCACTATCTGGACCAGCCCATAACCTCGCATCTCTCGTGGGCATGCTCTCTCCTCGCCACCCGCACATGAAATAGTTGCCAACCTCCTGGGTCATTCACCCAACCCTACCCGTCGATCACTGGTTTGGTCTACTCTAGGCCATAGACCTTGTTAAGGGATTGGCTAATATCACAAGACAAGACATGGGATGAGTCATGAGAGTCAGTGCCAGGATCCGAGGGTCGCGAGTTCGATTCCGCGACGGCCATCGGGACGGAATGTCCCACAATCCTCTTGGACGTTCAGTCCCAGAAACACAAGTGTAATTTGGATCATGCGGGAGATCAGCGGAACGATGCACACTCCCAGCAATCCTGACTGAAGGTTTTACCCAAGACTTATATCAGCCCAAAGACAATACTGAGGAGTGAGTGCAATAAATTAGCATTTGGACAATCCCTCTCGACTACAAGCAAGTTAGTTATCTAGAGAGGGGAACGTTTCCGAATTCATGTTTAAACATTAAACGCAGAATAAAGTTTATGGTCGTAGCTCACTCCCTTCAAAACGACACGACATATGAAGGAGATAGATTTCGTGGCCTGGGCGAGGGGTTCCTCAGGGCTCGATGCTTGTCTCAAGACCAAGGCTCCTCCAGCTTCATAAAACACGATCACATTCGCTGTCCTGGCCTGGGCGAGGGGTTCCTCAAGCTCGATGTTTGTCTCAAGATCAAGCTTGAGGAGGTTCCTTAGGGCTCGATGCTTGTCTTTGGACCAAGGTTCCTCCAAAACACGATCACCCTCGATGCCGGGTTGACGATTCGCATTCCGTGCAACACGACTTCGTCACGAGTCTCAGATTACCGTACAGCGCACCATGCGTCACGGTCCTGTCACGTTTTGTCAGGCCCGTGGGCTTTCATACACAAACTACCGTTTTACTTCTACATCATATTCATCATGAGTTACCGTATCGCTAACTATTCGACACATGAATCCATGTGCCGTCATTTCGTCACTCTTTTAGACACAGTTTTACGGTGTTATGGGTGCAACTATAATTATTTTATGTCGGCGTTTATGACTACAATGTAAGGAGTAACTGTACAACTTAATACAGCACTCTGCACTAGTGCAATAACAGTAATATGAGAATGGCACACTTATAACGAAATGTGTTACATGTTAACTGCAATCTATTGCAATCAAATTAATAATGAGAAGATTACAACTGGTTTATTCGAATAATTCATTAAAGAAATACACCAAATAAACCCATATATTGATAATTGAGCAGATACTGCGCATGAAAAATTAAATATATTCACTTATTTGTAACGGATGTGGTACGTGCTACAAATATTACTTTACTAGTTAAAAATAATTATAACAATTGAATAATATGTAATGAAAAATAAACACTGCACTCCCTTGCTCCATATAGGCATACTTTACTTATATTCATGTTTAGCTCTTGTCACGTAGCTAATTGCGATGGTCGCAATGTTATAAAATAAAACAAATTTACTGAAATGTAAAATTATTTTGGTAGATGGCCGGGACGCTAAAAAGGTGAACAAATGTGGTATGTTTACAAAAGAACCCTGACTAGCCACAACCGCAATGTCGGATGTGCAGCGTTTTAGTGGTTTTGCTAGGACCACGTACAACTATCACAGTTTCATTTGAGCTGATGCATCGACCACATTATATTGCACTGGCTGTGCTTCGACTAACCACCATACTGTAAAAAATAAATTGTGCATTTTCTATTCACTTTGTTCAAAAATCAAATAATAAATCCTTTTAAAGGGCAGCCAAATTTACAAGGAATGTGATATGAACATTTAAAATTATACCTCGTATGATATCGACCCCCCTCCCCCTTCACTCCCCCATATTTCGCACATGTTATTGGTTGGTCTGGTTAAAAGAAGAGAGCACTTTCAAGATTCAGCCTACGCAGTCCATCACCTACTCATCTCTCGATTGACCCAGTTGCAACAAGAGACCCAGCACGTTTACAAATTCGAAACATATGCAACCTCAAAATTAAACCTGCGACAGCAGTCTTTTACTGTCTCTAAGCAAATGGTGTAATTTTACTTTCAGTCTAAAAACCCACGGTTGAAAACAACATGAAAATCCCAAGAACAGTGTTTTCCTTCACCTAGTTAATTACACGGTGCTTGCCCCACTTTGAGCGTCAAAATAGTAATAAGTAATTCTCCTATCCCACGTTCCACGGAGCACAATTAATTACGTCATTATGTTAATTGAGCGTTCCAGTGGGTACAGAGTCTGCGGTTATTGTAACGTAACGTTTAATTACCTAAGTTATGACTTATGAGTGTTGAGTAATACGTAATACGCCTGTCGAGACTGGGTTAGCTGTAAGATTGAGGTGGTCCTGTATGAAGGATCTGATGCTAAGAATATACGCGGATGTTGTATTGTGTGTGTGTGTACTACCCCTGTCTACCGCAAACCGATAGAGCTAGCTAGTGCAAACTGTGCAATCATGCTTAAGGGGGGCTATTACGCTAAACAATATTTTTTACAACATAATCTATAGCATAATACTACACGAAAATGACCGTTTAAAAAGTTATATCTTGTAACTGTGATTCTTCACGAGTTTTCAACTTTTTTAAACAAGAAATTTGTGAATAATTGCGTTTTGGGATTTTTTAAATCGGTTTTAACCCGTTTCTTTTTTTGTTCCACATACTAGAGCATCGTACCAATCTAAAATTGCCCTTTATAACACCTTGTCATGAAACTGTGCACAAATATACTCTCAAAACACGCAAAAATATGCCTTCCAAAATCACACCCTTTTTGTTAAATTAGCATATTTTGACCGAACCACTTGCCCAAATTACAAAACAAAATATAGAGGATTTACATAAAAGTCTGAAGAGTACACGTCTATAGTAACCAATATTTTTTTGGATCAAAATCCTCCAAGGTCATGGAGCATAAAGATCGCCCCCATGTTATTTCTTATGGGAGATTTTTGCCGATGGAACCTAGCTCGAAAAATACCAAGTTTGAAAAAAAATCAGATCATGGAGGACCCAATAACTTTTCTGCTGATTTATAAATTCATAACATGTTAGCCTGAATTCATGTTTTTTTAGTTTAGCGGGTGAATACCCCTTTAACGCGCGATAATACAATTCGGGAGGTCGTTAGTTCGATACCCGCCACCGCCACCGGCAATTCTAACTGAAAGTTTTCCCTGGTTTTATTCAGTCAATAAGACATGTGCTACACACACACACACTGAATGTAGTTTAAAAATATAACGATGTAATTATTTCTTTAGTTGAAGTTAAGTTCGGTACCGGTCTATAATTTATACCAATGAATTACTTGTAAAAAAGAATATAGAAAGTTTTCTCGAGATCTGTTCAGTCGAAAGCAGTAGTTTGTGGTATCGATACCTAGGGTATTGATAGATCTTTATCTTTTTCAGTGGGGGATGATTGGGCGCTTTTGGTGATAGTCAGTTGCTGACTAATGCTATAACACCGTCCGTGTGGGTAACGGGGGAGGAATTGATCTTGATCTTGAAGTCCTATTAGTTGAGAATTATTTTAAATCTTTAACTTGTCCCTTCTCGAGTTTACACGTATATGCTGTGAGTAGCTGGCTGAAGAAAACTGGAATTGCTGGTGCGATGGCATGGGTATACTGTATCGCACCGGCGTCCTATCGAATGCACTACCACGTGACCCGTGATTACTTAGCTATAGGTCAGCTATCAGTTGTTTTTTTAATTCCAAATTTTCAAATAACAACACAGTCGATTCTCTCTCCCTCACTCTCTCTTTCTCGACGAACATTACCATGATTGGAGTAGAACGAGTCGATTTGTATGCAGATTGTAAGTCTGACCCGACCTGACGTGAGCCCCTCTGGTCGGGGGTGTCCGCCGCCATTATGACGTCACAGGTTATGTAACCGGATCCTCCTTGCCCCGAGGCAACTCTACACCGCCTTCTACAGAGAGGAGAGGAGAGAGTGCGCGCGCATACACACCGCCTTGGGAAGCAGTGACGTCGGGTTGACTCACGACACCGGCACTTCCGTAACTTGGGGTTAACATTGTGTCATAGGAAGCTAATAAAAATTAATTAAAACTTGGTGGTCATGATATGATGACTTGACGTTATTTCCCACTACGCTCGCGATAATTTGACTGGAGTTTTTATGTAATACAAACACGGGTAGGGGAGTACCCGAAAGAGGGAGCGAAGCTAATTAATTATCAACCGATCGTCCAAGAGGAATACAAAAATAAAATAATTCGCCTTGCGTTGAAGTTTCTGGTGGCGGCTGATGTTTTTCCAGACACAGCTTGAAACTTTTAACATTTTCCTCGACTGATCTCTGCCGGCCACATGAACTTCAAACTTTCTCATGGGCTAGCCTCCTCCCCTTTTATCATCAGAGTCACCAACAACATTCTGTACCATTCTAACAAAACAAAGGAAAAAGCGCATTCCAATCGGACGTCGCATTCGGTATTTATCGTGAGAGTGACACGCGCACAGATGGACGGAAGGACGGACAGAAAAGTGATGCTTATGGGAGTTTTGCTCCCTAAATAATTGATACAAGTTTGCGTAACCATGCATAGGTTTCCAAGTTTTCAAGGCTCATATTAAGAGCATTGATTGAATGCAATTGTCGTAAAAGTTTACCACGACTGGGTCTCGTATACCCAGAACCTCAAATTGAAGTATATTTTACTCAAGGTTTGTTTTCTTAATTCTCATTACGTTTAATTAAAATGTTAATACGTGCGTGAGCCGGTCATTAATCAGTTCTCAGTCATTAGCAAACAATATTAGCTTAAAGTTCATGAATGTTCATTATTATTCATTCATTCAGAATTAGGCCTATACATTATTCTAAATTATTCACGTGTTCCAACACTTTGTTATTATACCAGGTTTAATAACAAACAATAAACGTAAACTAAATTTTTTTCTGTGAACTACGAGCATCAAGAGAATGCACCGAATCTCCAGATGAATACAGTACACTTAAATGTTATATTTTAAAAATTAAAAATTAAACTCTCCACAGTCTTCTTCCTACTGCCTTTCATTGACGTATTTTTGAGGTGATTCCGATAAGGTGAATCACCTCAAAAATACTTCAATGAAAGGCAGTAGGAAGAAGAACTGTTTTTAAAATGGGGGGGGGGGGGATGAGCTAACGAGCTTTATTTAGCTTGTGCATCCTTCCAAATTGACACAAGTCAGCACACCCTATAAAACACAAACCCCTAGATATACTGACTGCTTATAGTGCTTATAGTGGGGAGAAATTCCCCCCTCCTACGCTCCCGTTGAAAGGGCTTTTATTTATTTTATTATTTTTATTTATTATTTATTTAACGTCTATCCTATTCAGTTATAAAAACTGATTTACAAAGGAGGACAACAATAATTCCAAAGTCAACGTTTGTACAGCAGTAAAAATTGTGGATCATACATCTTTTGAATTTTGACTAGGGAAAACCAAATGGGGAATAATTATCTTGAGTTCATTTTATCCCGTTTATCAACCGATACGATGGCACGAATAGGTTTGACAATTGGCATTAAAATGTTCGTCTTACGCGTGAAGGTTGGTAAAACGTGAGGGTGATTCTCTAAGGTTCGCTCACTTGAGCCTCTGTGAAATTGGTCGCGCTCGGGAAGGCTTGTGACACGGTTTTAGAAAGAATGTCAAAGTGTTCAATATATCATATTATTAGCATACACTTGATTATAGACTGCAGCTGTTGCATTACAGTGCACAGAGAGACTTCTAGAACTGTACTACATACGCCTAAGGTTGGGAAACTTGAATGCACGTAAGTTACCACTTACCACTGAATTTTTACCCACCTAGCTGCCTATTAACTCGATACACAGGATCTTACTATTGTATATATATCTCGGTATATATTACGTAAGTATGGGCGGCAACTTTCATTGTACCCTACTCATACTCACGTGCTTCCCTAGTGGTGTCCATAAAATGGTAACGTGATGTCGACAATATAATTATTCAACTTTACTAACAAACGAACGCCATTGATGTCAAATGGTATGCCGGTGAAGATTTCAGACTTGGAACCAGGCCGTGACTTCGTGTGATCATGGCAACATTTAGTGGGGGGGGGGGGTCCGTGGTTCGCATCCCGGACTAGTAGTTCAGGTAGCTTCTGAGGATAAATAATCACACTTCGAAGCGAATTGTTGATCTCTAGTCCTAATGTGATGACAGTGGCGCCGGAAGTGCATTGCATAGGGGGCACTTGCAACTTAAGTTGATAGAACGACGAGAGTACTATTTAGAATATGCTAGAACGACCACAACATAGATTTATCGCGTATTATAGCAAATACATTCATATGCCCACAATATGCCCCATGAATAACAAGTAATTCGCATTTGGGAAATTCTTTATGTTAAAAATAATGACATTATTTTTGTTCTTCAACAAAAAGCATTGAATGATGATATTATTCTATACACAATGATTGAATGATTGTCTTCTCTAGGCGTAGGACTTGAGTATCAGTAGTAGTCTTCATCGCATTGAGTAACATTTCCCATGCGAGGTTATACCCATACCGAGCGTTAGCTCATGAAGGGTGACTCTTGGAGGCACACATTTTGGGGAACACTCGTATTGCCTAGTTAAAGGCAGGTTGATAAGTAGGGGTTTAGTTAGGGAGCTGATCTTTGTCGCCGGAAGTGTTTAGTATTTAGGGGTGGGAAGACACAAAGATGATATTTTTCAGCTTGATTGAGAAAAGCATTGAATTTACATTTATTCCGGGTTGCGATGGAGATGATCGAGCTCCTGGCTTCCGTGTCCTAGAACAGACAGGCCTGGTTAACACCTGTGTCCGCAGATCAGCAAGCAAAGTGTTTCAGGACAGGTGGGGCCTCGCACGTCTGGAGAGCCTAGACCGAGACCCGCGCCCACAGAGCGTGCTCGTGTTTGGCTAGATGCCGCCGCCGATCCGGAAGAAAGCGCAATAAAGCAATCCCATCTAACCGATGTACAAACACCGCACCGAGACTCGAAGTTGTAGGCCTCCCTTCCCAGCATTGTTCGCCGAGACTTTCCCACTGTTCGGCGCATTGCATGGAGGCTGTGGCTGGCGTCTTACTTCTCTGATATATTTCAATGATGCCATCGATAGGGAACAATAACACAGATCCATGCTGTGCGCGGGATTCAATCCCAAGCGCGTTGGTTCCGTACGGGTCGTGTCATACCTGTGACCTGCACTCGGGGAAGGGGGGGGGGGGTTGATGGTGCAGTCGACCGTGAGCCAAGTGCATAATCACCGATCACTGATCTCTCATTTCATAATTTTATGGCACGAATTATAAATAAATTTTACATCAAGGACCCTTTCTAGTTTCTAATAATTTGCGTTTCACATTCCCTTTTAAATCCTATTTCAATACGGTATAGACGTATCAGAAATACCAATCAACATAAATATTCTTCGTCACAAGCTCGTTGTTTGAGTAATAATACTAATCGGAGCCTTGAGGAGGTGATGAGAACACAGCACAACCAGACCCCGCGGCTCGAACCTGGAACCCACACGAACAACACCTATCTTCCAAGGCCACTCTCAGGCACGGGGATAAGAAACTACGATGAGAACCATCAACGCACGGAGACAAAAAAGTCATGTGTCAAAAACGCTCTTCTTGATACCTGATAAATAATAGAGGGGAAACGGAGGGCGGGACCCTAAGGAATTCTTAGAAAACGTAATTAATGGATAATAAAAACATCGGAAACTGATCAACAGAGCTTCAGTTTTTATTCGAAGGCGCTGTAGACCAAAATGGTTGAAATTACTGGGAGAAATTGCTGAAAGTATTACGGCTAACCCAACATGTGTGTAGGCCTATGTTGTGTTTGGACAAGCTTGTCTCAAAACTTAGCATAGATTAAGCATAGGTTTCTTTATTTGGCTGAACGCACTTGAACTCGTTTAATAGGCTATACCCACTCGCCTACTTATACTGTTTGTACTACCACATAAAGTACCGAGATCTTGCGCTGGGCGTGGCTTAGGTTTTTATTTGTCTGTCTAAGTGAGTGTTTGCATGTGAGGAACGTGAGCTCGACATCACCTGAAGATCACACCCAACACCCAACCCCACCCCGTCCGCCTCTCCACACAATAATCGAGTCGCCTGTGGCCAGATCAGCGCTATTACAAAGCCATTCAAACTATGTCATCTTTGTATTTTCTTGTCACTATCTCATATTATTATGTTTTAATGTCGTACATTAGGAAAGAAACAACTCGATGAAAATCGATACTTCACCATTTCGTCCCAAGAAGCTTTACTTCCGACTACCGAGTCTATGATAAGCATCCTATAAATAATGCCTCTTGCAGGTCTTCTATAAATAAGCATCACATCATCTGTTGTTGACTGTAGAAGTGTTCACAAGACGATCCATCTTCACTTCTCGCTGTGATCTCACTTCATTTGCTGGCTAGTCAGTCAGTACCGGTAGTCAAGGCCTGTTGTTCTATGCCTGGATGAGGAAACAACGTTCAAGTTTCAAGTAAGCCTATGTAAAATAACAATATGGAAGCCAGCGCTGAATCTAGAATAGCATATAACTAAGATATCAGTATCACTTCGCTTCCTTCTCATACTGGTAGTTGTTTACACTTTACTAATGGGCTTCCGGTAACCGAGATGATGAGATGTGATGTGTTAATGATGATAAACCCAACATAAGGGAAAGTGGGATTAGCCCAGAAAACGGAGAATAACTGTGCTGGACAGATCCAGTCATAGGTGACTCGAGCTGTTTCTCCGGCTCCTAACCGGGGAGCAGTATACTTTCCAGGCTCGTCAACTAATACCTGACAGTGACAGGTAAAACCGCGCCGAGGTTGCAAGGTGGAGTTCGATCACCCAACGCTCTTGGAAACTGAATCGTACAAAAAGTCAAATTAAATTGGGGAAAATTGTGCGTTTGTATGTACCCATTCGATGGAATATTGTCTACTATTTCATCAATTTGTTTGGTAGTAACAACATTTTAAATTAAATTAATAATATTTTCGACGCCATAGAATGGCAAAATCAGGGCAAATACCTTCCACTCAAAGGATGCAATAGAATGTGACTACCGTAATGTATTATTGTAATATTTCCCCATAAAGGACAACAACCTTATGAAATGTTGTGTTTATATACGCTCGCTTCGCTTGTGAATTGTACGCACTGTCCCCACTAAGCTAATGAGGGCCTCGTTTGTATCCCAGATAATATTGTTGGCGGGAAATGCTCCATTAATGTCACAGCGTTATGACATTATAGAACACAAACAATCGCCATGCTTCGTTGAATTACTCTCTCACAACGAGATTCACAATCGCAATTCGCGCAAAAAAACAAATACAATCAAAATGACAATTGCGCAGCTCGAATGCGCGTTCGTCCGCACGCCGAGCGTAGAGGAATTATTCCTAAATGGAAGTTGGTCCGTTACATCCGGATCGAAGGAATTCTACAGGGACCAATGCACTGAAGTGGAGACGCGTGGTAGAGACTAGCAAGTGACAGCATCGCTGTACAAAGAATCGGGAGCTAACGATGGTATTGTATTTCACAGATGTGTTTGTGGATACAGGTGGAGTTATGACAAGGAAATTACTTGTTTGAAAATAAATTACCTTCCAATGTAGCAATATTGTTATGTAATGGATATTCGTTAATTGCCTGTCAATAACAAACAAGTTATGTTTTTCGCCTTTCGGGGTTGTTCGATAATTGATAATAAAAGAATATGGTTTGTGGTGATATCTGAACTGACTGTTGTAAAGATGGAAGTGCAAAGGCTACAATCTTGTCGAAATACGATACGAGAATGACGATCTTTTTGGGTGAAGAAGGAGCCGCGGGAGTTGGGGGGCAAGTTTTTACTTCCCGAACCCAAGGTAGAATTAGATTTAGATTTTAGAACGCTATAAGTTTTTGGATGAGCGAAGCGAAGATTCCAGTTCACTACACTGGAGAAAAAAATCCGGAATGTTTTTCTTTTTTTTTCTTTTTTTTCTGTTTGTATTTTTGTGTGTTTGTTAACACGATTCCGGCTAAACCAATACTCCAATTACGATGAAATTTTATGGAGGCCTTCGAAATCTCTGAACTTAGAACTGTTACGTTTTTGAGCGCAATTGGAAAATTATTTCTTATTAAAATCGCAATTTTACGATTTTTTTCGATTTTTAAAAAAATTTCTTCAGCTTCTAATACCTACATGCTTTATCCCATTTTAATGATTTTTTCACAGAACCTTAATTTTATGAATTTAGGAAGTCGTGTGAAATTTGAGCGCAATCGAAAGCCTATTTCTCATGAAAATCGAAATTTTACGTTTTTTTTTTCTTTTTTAAAACAATTCTTTGACTTATAAAACCTAAATGCTTTATCCTATTGTAATGATTTTTTCACAGAACCTTTAATTTTATGAATAAATATATTCGTGTGAAATTTTTGCGCAATCGAATAATTATTTCTTTTGAAAATTTCAATATTACGATTTTTTCCTTTTTTTAAAATTACGATTAATTAAAAAAAATATATATATTTTTTTATGTTTTTTTAATTTAATTTAAAAAAAAATCTTCAACTTGGTAATGATTTTTTCACTGAACAACAGAAAATCCGCATAACACATGGCAGCTCAATGCACCAATTATGCTCATCCAACAACGCGGTATATTTGCATCCTGCAAAGTTGCCCTAGTGGACTAGTAGGTATTGGTCTATCCTGGTCCACATGTTCTCCAGGTTCGACTCCCGTCTTGGGCACAACCTCATGTCTAGAATCTAGCTCTGCACTCTAGCTGGCGATTACGATCAGAACCGGAGAAATACAAACAGTGCCGAACCCCGGCACAGAGTTCGGCACTGTCACGGAACATCTGGTCGGCACTGCACAAGAGCAGATACAGATCGTGAAAATAATTTCATGCGCACGATTGCATTCGGCGAAACTTTTTCAACGTGGACAAAACAAAACTGCATAACGTGCGAAGAAAGTGATTCGTCGTTCAACGGGTAAAACTTGTGTAGGGATAAATTTAAAAAAAGTCAATATGGCATGTTCTCTCTGTCATTGACGAAGTTACGTATCAACCCCACCCCAGTCGTAAAACAATCTTGATCCCTACAACATGTTGGTGGTGACCTCGTGTGGAGTTAGAAGACTTCACATCCTGGTGAGATCGCGGGTGGCAGAAGTGATATTGATACTAAGGGACTAACAATCGACTCGCCCAGTCCGCCCAACCTGGCCTGACACATATCTCTATCCCCCACCCCAACCCTCATGCACTTATTTGTACATACATTCTCAGTCATAAAATGAGCGAAGCAAAGACTTCAATTTCACTGCCCACCCCCCACAAAAAAAAAAAAATAGCTTGGGTGCTTTTATTTTACGATTTATTTTTATTTTTAATGAGATATTTTCGGGATATTTGGCCCGCGACGGGCAAACGGCTACTCCGATCTTGATGAAACTTTATTGGAAAGTAAAAAATCACTGAAAAGTGAAATTATAGGCCTATATGTTATGATTTTAGAGACATTTGAAGAAATATTTCTCATTGAAATCGTACTTTTACGATTTTATTACCCCGATTTTTAATACGATATTTTCGTGACAATTGGGCCGATAATCAACCATAAAAGCCCATCTATCAACGAGGCTGGAAAAAGCGTTAGTGAAGCGGCCTAGTATTAGTATTACTTTCATGCCATCGTACCAGTGTCGTGCACTGCCCATTACTTTCTTCTCTCATTCTCCCTCATGATAAACATACAACGACAGTGGTACAGATCGCTTATAAACAATCCTCTGTCTATTCTGGAGGACACAAGTTCAATCCCGGGCACATGCAAATCTATCTCAATGTATTGTTGGGATTATAACAGAACAGCGAACCATCCATAAATATAGGTACCATTCACGAAGAAGAGGAACAGGTCACTTCGGATAATCTATAAACTAAAACTGGTGTACATCCTTAGCGGAAATTCCTGTGGGAAAACATTGTTTTGTACTCACAGTCCTACTCAGGAAATCTTCCTACTTGTCCTCATGCCTCGGTAAGATCAAAATCATGCAATGAAAACTAAGTCATAAAACTGAATCTGTGCCCTCAGTTATACGCGGCATTGCATGGTCCGCTGCTGCTCTCCAAGGAACTTCTTAATCTTATGGCGGAATGCACACCTCAGCTTAGTTAGTTGGAGCGGTGATGTCATCAATTATAACGTTTCATCTTCTAGTAAGCGGATCTAAACCGGTGGTTAGGCAAACCTCTCTTCTGAAACTACGTGATGTGCGGAGGCTAGCAATATTTTGCAGTGGACGGGAAGGGTAAGACAAGGTTATAAACATCCAACCCAAATAACTATAAATATTAGTTTTCAATATCGTTCGTTAATAATCATTTTAATATAATTCCAACTTAACTATACATTGGATGTTATTCTGTGTCTTGACTTGAGCCAACATCATTGGTTGCAGAGACTAATTAAAGGTGTATCGTAGGCCTATATTGTCATAAATTTACTTGAAAACAGCAGATGGGTTCGGCCGGCAATGCTCATTTTACGCGCTTTGAAATTTCTCTGACAATTTTAGTCGCATCTATTTGTGATTTTATATAATTGTGTACAAATTTATTGTGAAGGCATCTATCATAGCACTTTTCCATTAATCGATTATAGAAAATAAACAAAATTAAATTCATTTTTTAAAATTTAAAATCTGTCAAAATGGTCAAAACAACCAAATAACTACGCATTTTCTGATTGATCACTGATAAATATTGACAATCTGCTGATACAGATCTCCTTCACGATCAAGTATTATAATGTATTAAGAATTAAGATGTAATGATTTATGTCTGCAGGACAAGAAACGCGCCGAACATCAAATCACGCCGGGTCCTCATTCCCGAATCCCGATCATCGTCTTGTTGACTTTTAGACAGGAGGTTATTGGAGATGAGGCGCCCGTGGCTTAGCATGTTCGTGCATTGAGCTTACCGCAATGAACACAATTACAAAACTCCGCGCTGGGCTTGCCTTTCGCGACCTTGGTTAGTTGCAACGAGGCTATCTGCGAAGATGGGTTCATTCATTCGGGTTTTATATAATGTTAATTTTTTGTATGCATGGGCAATTTAGAGCTGATTTGTAGCTAATAAAGACAAATCTTTTCTTATCAACAAATATTACTTTTAGGACCTTCCTCTTCGGCTCTTATCCTGTAATACTTGATCACACATAGAATCCCAATTGATATGTCGAACATTATGACTCCCTCCCAATCAGACAATTTTTAAAGATAGTTTGCTTTATAAGGCTATTGTATTTAGTTTGTCGCCATCAACTTGTAAATCAAATGCAGAATTATAGGGGTTATTTTACATGGCGAGACTACATATTCGAATAAACGTATTAAATTTGTATTTAATTAGCTCTCCCCCCACACACGAGTCACGACCCCGTAACCAACTGCATATAAAAATCATTCAACTGTGCAGAGAAGATTTTAACAGAGCATTCAATCAATGCCAATTGCAAAAGACGATCCAGACTGGAATGCTATGGAAACTGGACCAGCTGAGACCAAGATAATCGAAACTTTCTTGGCCTTCAAGCTGCTAGATCGATTGTTACGTTTCGCAAGCCCAGTCGAGTGTACAGAGTACATACCCTGGAGACTGGGGATGTTTGGATCTCTCTTCCCCTCGATAACTCAAGTGATGAATAGATGCAGGTCTGAATGGTTCGCAAAAGTGAAGAATGTTTTGAAGGAGGAATGTGCACCCTCTTGTTGGGGGTGGAGAGGGAGAAGGGGCGAGTACGACTTAAAAAAAACGTTCGAGGTATGGTTTATAATAATTTTAAAACAATCAACAGTGTCATAGTTAGGTATAGGCAAAAAACAATGAATAATTTTTGTCTGATTTTTTTGCTTTCCTTCATTATGGCGATTACGTATAACGTAGATCGGGTTGCGGGTCGAATGGTACCATCCTTCCTATCTCTCAGACCCTTCTCGGCAAGTCTAGACATAAGCGTGCTGGCATTCTGCTTATATAGCCAGCCACCTATAAATTACGGATCTTCCCTTCTGATAAATACCGGGGTGTGTTGTTGTTGGAAGAGTTGTGCAGCTGTAGGAGAAGAAAGAGACAGCCGTAAGGGGCGACTGACATGTGACATGCCTTCTAATGAAATGACACCAGTGGGGGCTCAAGCATGATCTGATTCGGGAGGTCACGGGTTCGAGTTCCGCCACTGACAGTCCTGACTGAAAGTTTTCCCCGAGTTTGTCAAGAATTTCAAGCATTAACATATTATTCGGAATATCTTGTAACCCTTCCAGTCGAGGGTATCGGTACTATATGTTGCAAATTAATTCATGATTGTTCTGACATGTTGGACAATGGCCTGTGTCCGTAAACTATTTCTATCTGAAACGTTACTAATAAAGAACGAGAATTGTTCAATATTTAAATTGTTGAGAATTGAGAATTGAGAATGCCGAGTCAGTGTCTCGCTGTAGATGCACCTACTCTATACTCGATCTGCGTGGTCGGCTGTAATGTAGGCCACCCCACCCCACCCGTCTCGACGAGGTATGGTGAGATGCATGTAACGCCTGGGTGAGAGACTAAGAGAGTGCATGATTGTGCCACTTGCATCAGAAGCCATGTCCTAGAAGAACTCAGGGGTTGGGTAGGCTGAGCCCTCAATCACAGTCCGCCACTGCAAGCCGCGGCTTCACCCAGGTCCCGCGCAGACACAGGGGGCTGAGCCTCCTCGTGCACACAATCACAGTCCGCCACTGCAAGCCGCGGCTTCACCCAGGCCCCGCGCAGACACAGGGGGCTGAGCCTCCTCGTGCACACAATCACAGTCCGCCACTGCAAGCCGCGGCTTCACCCAGGCCCCGCGCAGACACAGGGGGCTGAGCCTCCTCGTGCACACAATCACAGTCCGCCACTGCAAGCCGCGGCTTCACCCAGGCCCCGCGCAGATCCAAGGCCTTTGAACTCGCGGACCGAAAACATTCAAATGATGGCCGATACCCCAACAACCAACCGACGCCTTCCATTAAACAAGCAATCCTCCATCACTTACCACAATTCGTATCATCCTTGCATTGTTGTATATTATCCAGAGCGCATGTTTGTAGCACTAGAGTCACTATCACCACCAGCACAACTGGTACTATCACTCCCGACGGTGGCATCGCAGCCTGACATACACCTAACTGGTCGCTATCCTCTCTCCAACTGCTGGCTGCATGGCCCAAGCTCCTCTCAGGCTCTTCTTGGCCTACATAGGTGCACACCGGGCGCCGTCTACCGGCCAGGTAACGACACTCGGCAGGTATTTCTCCTTGTCTTCGGGTCGAACTCCGAGGAGATGGCAGACTTCGGGCGAGGTCGGGAGGCGCCGTGGGCCTGAAGACTCTTTGTCACGTGACTGTACATAAGCCCTTGATGGTCGCATTTGGCAGATGGTAGGCAGGACGAATGTATCACCTATTGTGATAGGTTTATAGTGTAATCATCTTCCCCCCCCCCCTCCTTCTCCCCCGACGCTCATGCAATAGCGTGTGTTCTTATTAAGAAACCAACATTGTTTTGTGAGTTTTTTTTATTAATCGTTCGGAAAAAAGTAATACGCCCTTGGCTGGTGGGAAAATAACTAAAAATGTCGAGATGTTATAATTACGTGTATTTCAATCCAGAAACTTCGGATGGTATGCCGCATGCGTCTATTTGTGGTGAGCCTGAAACTGAAAGCGCCTCTAGTCAAAGCATAGCGTATGTCGTCCTGCGAAAGCATATGGTTCTACTTGTCAGGGATGCGCATTCGTTCCACCACTTGGGTCTAAGTTAGATTTTCAGTTTTAGCCATAAGGTATACTCTGCACATGCAGCAAGTAAAATATTTCCCTTTTTGTAAATTTCTCTTGAGAAACCTGTCCAGGGTGCAAAGCATGCTCCACTTTAAATGTCTGTTACTAGGTAAATTGGAGTTAGGTTCATTTTGATAGGATGTAGAAGGGCTGTTTAAGAGGACTCAATCCCTTACATATGCATTAACGACTGAGGGAAACCTCGGAAAAACTTCAGTCATAATTGCCGATTTCGACGGTATTCGAACACAGGACCTCCCGAATCTGCATCTTTTTTAAATGTATTTTTGTATACAGTATTCTGCAACTGATCTATTATTACACACAGTCACACAGACCATGACTTGTGAACATTTGACGAGGTTGAGGGGGCGAGGGCTGCTGGTCCGTCAGTGTGTGTTACGTTTCTCCCACTCATTCAACTCTCCACTGATGCAGCATGGCAGATTGATGTGGGGCCAGGGCAGGGGACTTGGACAAGTAGAATATTAGTAGTTACACTGAACAACTAACTAGGCTCTGGTGCTTCCAAGGGGATGCGAAGTGTGTACATGTAATATTCCCACCAAGAAGATGAAGGGTATGGTTGGGTGGCAACTGGCAATCGTACATATTATATAATATGCAATGTATACACAACATGAGCCAATTTAGACACATCCGATGTGAAATTGTAACCGTAAGGGCGCAAGAAAATTAATCCTATTATATACATGTAACTATGACATGTTACAAAGCTTACGTTCAGAATTCTTTTCGCGTGTGTGAAATACTTCTTACTTTCCATTTCTATTTTTAATGACTATGGAGATAAAACGTTAAAAAATGTCAGCTCAGTATACTATTTATATTTCTATAAAATGATTATTTCCTAAAGCATGGCATTGCAGATCTAGGATAAAAAGTATGTAGTGTGCATAAAATATCGTAAAATATAACCTATACACTCACTCATGAGCAAAGAGGAGCCAAGCCCAAGCCTCAGTTTGAGTTGAGGTACAAGATGTGCCTATATCTTGTTAGTGACGACTTTAGGATCATGCATTGGGAGAGAGAGGCAAGTATCACAGTTGTGTGTGTGTGTGGGGGGGGGGGATTGTAAACAGGCCAGCCTCCCCCTCGAAATAAACCCTATTTTTGCCCGGAACACAATCAACGAAATTACAGTTTAAAACAAATTAATTTATTAAGCTTTTAAATTATAATTAATGATTACTGGCATTTAATCCGCAAGATCAAACCGTTGAAAGACATTGTAAATAAATATATTTGCATATACGCTCACGACCTGTGCTCCAATGGACCAATGCAAATGCAATACATGTGGGAGTAAGTTTAAATTCACCGTAGAACTCAAAGTACCAACCTATTTTCTGATCGCGGATAACTCTCTCATCTCACAGAAAACACAAAAGTTTGCATTCTAGAATACTAAGCATTTTTGGAATGCAATGTTCAAATATAGGAAAACGAGTAAATTAACAATCAACACAATTAAATTAAATTAATACAAATATAAGTTTGTATTTTTGTGTCAGGGCGGTGAATAAGACGTGCCTATCTTACAAGGCGCTGTACGATGTGTGCTGAATACACGCAGAACAAATAATATTCGGCGATTCCGTCTTGCGACAGCCACAGACCTCCACGTCGCTCCCACGTACTTCGTCATCTTTGTGCGTCACAACCTCACTCGAAGAAAGTAAGACATCTAGTGCAATAGAAATTAGAATACAATCGTGGCCTGTTAATTCTCCGCCTGGCCGCCACGCCCTTAGTGCGCCACTTTCGTTGATTCACTCATAATCTCATGGTCGAGTCATATAGAGTATACGTGGTTATCATCTCCTGTTGTAAGAGATTGTTTGTGGGCAGTGCATCCACAATGCGGACTTAATTTAATTATGTTAATTGTTCTATCGCGTGCTCATTGCACGGGGTTTTCTTCTTAGTTGACCTTGAACTGAACGTTATGAATGGTTAATTATTTTTATGGGTGTTTGCTTTGTACTAATAAAAATATAATGGTTTGGTCTAGTTTATATAATAATGTAATTGTATTGTTCGGTACGAATAAATTACTGGGAGCATAACTATTATTGTAGTATGTATAACATTTATTTATAATATAGAGAGAAACAGACTACACTTACAGCCATAGAAACAAGTGTAGAGTTTTGAACAAAAATGGAAATGTTTTGTCATGATAGGAGTGCGTGGATCAAAGAGAGTTTACGTCTTTGCTGGTTATATTTCAGACGTGATACAAATTATTTCATTATTCTCCCAAGACTATTAGGTAAGTAAAGCTAGTTAAAAATATTTATGTTCATTAGTTTTAATTCAAATGATAGCTTAAAACTAAATTTGAAAATAATAATTTGGTATTGGAGATTTAAAAACACAATGTGTATCTTTTAAATTAGATAATTAGAAGGCTTTCAATTAGAACCCCATTTTTTGTTTTATGGTTCACATGCGTAATAGCCGCCGTCGAAAGGTCAAGAAAGTCAGTGACCCAATAAAAATATCTAGTCAGCCACTTATAGTTCAATGGCGTCATGGCATTACCGCGTCGCCTGCGTCACGATTACCCAGGGAATACGTAGAGTTCGAGGGTCGATCGTGTAGATATAAAGAGAAGAGCTTCATTAGTTGCCACATTGGCATGCAATAGTATGAACCTGTGACATGCTTCTTTAATACAGCAAAACTAAAAAAAAAAAACATGATCAGTTTATTAAAATTATTAAAATTATTAAAGTACGGCTGTGGTGGTTGTTTCTCGTATTTCGCGTTGCGCCGTTGACACTTCGCCGTCTTAGGCAGACTATAAGACTATAGCACCATTGAGCATAATGATAGCACCATACATATTAGGATTTCCTGCTTTGCTTTGCTGTGCATTGCTGCTGATAATAATCCATTTATTATGAAAACCGATGGCTCTGAGTCTTGGTTCTAATCTTGGTTAGGGCATGGGTAACATGTTGTCGTAACAAACCCACTCGTTGTCTCTATTAGAATCAGTAATCAAAGTGTGAGATATCAAAACATCTGTATCATCAAACATGTCAACATCTTGTTTTCATCCAATTAATGATACTAGATCAACACAACGGCTTTTTAATATTTAATAATGATACAGCAGTGTATACAGTGTGAAACTCGAGTCATTGGGCAATTTAACATTTTAACATCAAAATAGTATAATTAATACGAAATAATATAATTAAACATAAGTATATAATGAGGGGAAAAATTGAACAAAGAAAACCTCTTCGGAACTTATCCAACACAACACAAACAAAACATCACACTCCTTCCTATAGTCGTTTCCCAAGTTCTTGCAACAAACGTGAAAAATTAATGTCTGCCTATAGTTTGTATTTTCGAATACGGGTACTCACCCAGCGACTTGAAACTTTATAGGCGTGAACCCGAATAGGTTACAATCGTGCGCATATTTCTCTCTTTGGTATTTCTAATTGACGTGATTTCAAGCTTCCTTCTTTAACACATTCCCAGCTGCGAGCTAAGTGGTGGCTTAACAGCTATTCAACTTTGACCCAAAGTCCGTTTGAGAGTTATTTTGTATTTAGCATATCTTAAAAATTCGCAGAATTACAATACAAAATCATGTTTCTTGATAATGGTACTCGGAACTTGTATTTGACTGGCATACATTTTGGTTATATGTATAAGGTGGTACAGGCATATCCCAAGCTCCCTTTTCCAATGTAGTCAACTATAATTACTAGGAAAACGCCAAAGTCGTTGTTAGACGAGTGAGTGAGTCATGTGTTGAGTACCCTGTAACATTCCCTTTCCTCCCCTACCTACGGCTGGATCTAGACATCACGGGTCTATCCTCCCTAGCCTATCATAGGCTACAGTGGCGCATTATAGCCTTACAGTTGACGCGCCCTTATACCAACTAAACTCAAAACCTTATAGTTTATACCTTAAATAACATCAATCAACTTAAATGCAAATTTTCCCGGGTACTTAACACAGGGCTAGCTCACTCGTCTACAACGACTTTGTCGTTTTTCTAGTCTTGTTGGCTAAGGCGGCCTTAAACCCGAAATGTGTAAGACCTGGGTTCAAACCCCTTGTAGGGAACGATTTATTAATTTCTGGATTGTAATTTAAAAAGAATAGATATGTTTCGAAAATAGAAAACACATCCAGTACGAAACTCGTGTAAAGATTGCAAGGTTTACTCAATCTCCCAGCGGAAAATGGGGGAACATTGAGCGTGTAAGATTCGATTCACCATGGTCACTGCATGCCTTCATATCTTGACTTATAAAAAATAAAAAAGATTTCTCCAAGAACAAAACCATTGTCGTTAAAATAAATCCTACACATTTACCTACATCCTATTTTGCAATTTATTATTTCTTGTAGGTTTAAATCGCAACGGATTTTGCTCATAGCTCTATCTGTTTGGCGTAGGCTTCATTCGCAGCGCTCACACGTCTAATTGGATGAGCGAAGCGAAGACTTCAATTTCACCGACCCCCCAAAAAATTTAGCTCCGTTGTTTTTTTTTTTTTGTTTGTTTGTTTTTTTGTTTTTTTGTTTTTCCGTCTGTTTGTTCGCTCTCTACCGGGCAAACGGCATATGCGATCTTGATGAAAATTTGACACGACCTTCGTTTTCTCTGAACTTAGACTTGCCACGTTTTTGGGTACAATCGAAGAAATATTTCTCATGAATATCGTACTTTTACGATTTTTTTCGATTTTTAGTGCGATATTTTCGTGCCATTTGGGCCAATTCTGACCAAACGGGTGGGGCTACAACGTTCATATTTCACATGGACATTAAGGTAATGGTGATGTATTGCTTTCTGAAAGAAAAAGTTGAAAAAGTTAGCCAGAATCGAGAGAAATAAAGCTTTTAATATATGTTTTTTTGACTTTTTGTGCGATATTTTCGTGCCATTTGGGCCAATTCTGACCAAACGGGTGGGGCTACAACGTTCATATTATACATGGACATTAAGGTTATGGTTATGTAGTACCTTTTGAAAGAAAAAGTGGAAAAAAATTAACCAGAATCCATAGAAATAAAGCTTTTAATACAAGTTTTTTACGGTAAAAAATACCAATTGACAAGAAACAAAAGAAACTTGACAACATTCACCTACAATACGTAGGCAGCAAAACAAAGCACTTGCAAAAGTAAAGATATCCCACGCAAACTAAAACCTTTAAAAAGCTCATCCATCAACGCGGCGGGACTTTAGCGTTTTCCTAGTTAACTCTACAATCAACAATGAAAGCGACGCCAGCAGTTGAGCTGTGAGTGGCCGGCTGATGTGAGTTAATGTGTTCTCTCTTCTTCTTCTTCTTCTTCTTCTTCTTCTTCTTCTTCTTCTTCTTCTTCTTCTTGCAAAGCTCTAGGGTTGTAAGCAAATAGAAATAAAAAATAGTTACTATAACAATTTCAATCATATATGCACACCCGGAGGTAGAAAGTCATCGTATAGTCCTCAAGTTCCCATCTCCACATCTTTACTTTGCTAGGCATGGTTATAATGGAAGCGAGCAGTAGGTTTATTCTCATGTCAATCGCAAGCTGGACGACTAATGACCACGTATGTTTTTATTTGTATTTCATATGGATTCTATACTTCAGACACCGTATAGAGGCCGCCTTCAGACCATATGTTTAATAGGAAACAAGATAAGCTATAATGAACCAAACAAATTGCATGCATGAATTCAACTTGGCACAAGAGTTATAAAACTATGTGATTAACCTAATTAAATAAAATGAAGCCATCACGACTGCAAAATGCAATGTAAAGGCAGCTCTGCAAAGTCTACCGAACGTTAATGTTGATTACACGCAACTCGAGTCGTTTATTGAACTTGAAATTAAATGCATTAACGTGCACATCTGTGCTTGAATCTCGAGTCTATGCACAGGCAATCTCTTCCTATAGTTTCATGGTTTTATTTCCAAACAAATTACACAATATATTTTTACATCCCTGTCAACCTGTCACCACCGGGCGAAGTAGGTCTACCGAAGAACGAAGACCATATCCAACACTTTCAATTGTTTTCGCTCGACGTCACGTGCATGAAAAAACAGCGACACCAACACACAATCACCTTTGAACGGCCTTGTGAGTCGCATAACACATGATGTCTTCTAAATTACCGACAATTACTATATTGTCAACCCCATTGTAGTCAAATTGCTTTCAACCAATTAGTGACACTATTACATAAGCCGGGTATTGTTCGTCCTTACCCTATAAACCACGTTCGATATTTTCCAACACCTAACTGTATCTAATTGGCTGTACGCTTCGCAGTGCGAACCAGTCGCAAGCGGACCCCGATTATGATGAGTCGTGTGGACCACTTGACCCACAAAGAACACCTCAATCTAAGAGATGATATCGACAGCTGACTCTGCAGTCAGGAAGACAGGTGCCTGCCTAGAACTGTGGCGTGTACGTGTTGGGTCTGGGACCGAGGACCCAACCACCTGGGGTCAGAGGGAAACACACTTCCAGGTTTCACTTTTTACGATAAATACGCGGTTGTAAAAGACGGTTTCGACGGAATCCGGCATCACTCGGTGATACTTACGAGTAACGCAGCATGTGTATGCGGTCTTCTTCCGGGCCAATCATTAGCCTACTTCGGTTCGTTATTTCATTGCACTTGTGTGTGTGTGGCTTTCACGCGGTAGATCCTTATACGACGTGAGTTGCATCTGTATGTACAGTACAGGGTGACGTCACACCCAGTCGTGTCCTGGGGCCGGAACCCCATTCCGGAACTTATTTTAAGACTGGACGAAATTTCCCCTTTTTTTCGAATATTTAATTATAATTTAAATGAGTTTACATAATACTAAACACTGGACTTTTTATCATAGGCAATATTAGAAAGAAAATTTACGTTTTAGACATTTGTTGTGATTAAGTGCCACTTTTCAATAGCTGTTTATTTCCTTCAAAACTCAAAACAATGCGGTAGGCCAGGATTTCTCCAAATATCTACGTTTCAGATATTAACGGGTTCCTGAAAATGCTGTTAAAATCTGTTTGTTTGGAAGAGAGCTTAGAAACAGACAAAAAACAACCACCTGAGCAATGTCATGTGAATATGCATAGGGATATATGGTGTTAAATCAGTTAATCTCTATGCTCCATTCACTCACCAATCACTCATATTAAATACATACATTCGAAAATCTTTTGTGTCACGTGGTGCTTTCTTTACACCACACCGACCTGAGATGAAGTGGTGGTGGTGGTGGTGTATGGTGGTTGTGTACACAGCATCTCTGGGACATATTGGAGTGCTTCCAGCTTTGGCTGGGTGGGTATTGTTTGTACTGGGTAGGTAGACGATGAGCATTGTCCGTTTTGGTGCGAAACTGAACCCTCATATCCAAATCCTAGCTTGGACATTGTTTTATTTTTCATTTTAATCTTAAATTGGTCACCAATGCACTCATATTAATTATTTAATTATAATTATAATTTATCTCAATTATAATCACGCCATAACAATGAAAAGTACCTAACCTAGGGACCATCTATTAGTCGAGGTATGAATCTCTACAAGGGAATATTGTTTATTGTCTCTAGACATGTATGTGCATGTGCACTAAGCTGATTGCACATGCAATTAATAATGTCTTGTTTATCAACATCGTACTTTGGGTGGTTGGTACCAATCAAGTGTGAACCTATTCCTAGTACGGAAATAATAGAATGGAGAAAGTCGATTGCAAAAATCAGTTCTTCTCCGACTCTTCGCATCATTGTCCACGCAGAACGTGGGACGGTGCAATACACGAGGTGGGCTCAGAACATGGGCATCCAGAAGTGTGTCTCTCAGTGAGAAGAGAGAGAAAGCTGCAGCTACTGTGGAGCGTCGGCTGCGTTATGTGCGTCGCACTCGTAGCGGCCGTACGAAGCGTAAACCTGGACCATCATGGGCGAAGAGCAGGAGACAAAATGCAGGCAGCGGACATTAGATTTCTGAGGAGCACAGTGGGAAAGACAAAACGAGACAGGATCATGAACACGGTCCTTTACAGTAATGCTAGGCGTAGAGAAGTTAGAGAAGTGACAAGATGGGACGGACACGGTTGAGAAGTGACATGTGTGCCGTAAGAAGTGCCCAAGAGAATGTAAGAAAAAAGCACATAAAGAAGAATAATTAAGAAGATGTCTGGAATAGATGGATGGAAACAGGAAACCTACGGGCAAGAATGGCATGTCAATAGCATGGAACAACGCAGGATTATGATTAATGATGATTGATAATGTATCTATAATTGTATAAGTTCTTATATTCTCTAATTGGATGAGCGAAGCGAAGACTTCAATTTCACTGACCCCCAAAAAATTTAGCTCGGGTGTTTTTTTTTTGTTTGTTTTTTTGTCTGTTTGTTAACTCTCTACCAGGCAAACGGCATATCCGATCTTGTTGAAAATTTGACAGGACCTTCGAAATCTTTTAACTTAGAGGTGTATTGTTTTTGGATACAATCGAAGAAATATTTCTCATGAATATCGTACTTTTACGATTTTTTTCGATTTTTAATGCGATATTTTCGTGGGGGGGACATTTGGTTAATTCTGACCAAAACGGGTGGGGCTACAACGTTCATATTATACATGGACATTAAGGTTATGGTGATGTAGTACCTTTTGAAAGAAAAAGTTGAAAAAGTTAGCCAGAATCCATAGAAATAAAGCTTTTAATATAAGTTTTTTGATTTTTGTGCGATATTTTCGTGCCATTTGGGCCAATTCTGACCAAACTGGTGGGGCTACAACGTTCATATTATACATGGACATTAAGGTTATGGTGATGTAGTACCTTTTAAAAGAAAAAGTTTAAATAGTTAGCCAAAATCTATAGAAATAAAGCTTTTAATATAAGTTTTTTACGGGAAATAATACCAATTGACAGGTAACAAAAGAAACTTGACAACAATCAGCTACAATGCGTATTGCGTTGGCAGCAAAACAAAGAACTTGCAAAAGTAAAGATATCCCATGCAAACTAAACATTTTTAAAAGCTCATCCATCAACGCGGCGGGACTTTAGCGTTTTCCTAGTATAACTTAAAATCTGGGACATTCAAAATATATATAATCCTTAACTGTATTGAGTTATTTATGTGTGTACCGTGAAGCAATTATTCCACATCAATTAATTGGTACCCGTAATTTACTCGGTGTACAAATTGCTGACAATTATTGAACTGTTTTAAGATTCCTCCTTCCCATAAAAAATCAGCCACTAGACAGTCGCATACTCACACATATTGTATGTTCCACGTGTCTGCTACAGTCTCCAGTTAAATTTACGCCAGTAATAATATTCCATCCATGAAACATGAACTCTAGGCCTGCCTCTTGTCCTCCTACCACATACTCATCCATACTCTCTCCTCAGAATCACCTTATGTGAGTCCGGAACGAAGCCCTGTCTGGCAGCCAAGGCCGTACGCAGAAAATAATTTTGGGGGGGGTTTACAATTTTAAAATCTAAAATTGGAGAATTCCATATAGAATTGTTGCGGTAGGCCTACCCTGTACTTACTGTACAGTACCCTACTGGTGGAAGGGGAAGGGGGGCGGGGGGACTTACAATACTCCGTTTTCTATTTTAGTTGTACTAGTTATTACAAGTGTTTCATCCACTTTTTCACTTACTGGGTTTTGTATAAGGTTTGAGTATGAGTTTATAACTATATTAACACTGTTGACATCACTGTCCACGATAGCACTAACTTTACTCAATTTTGAGACCGAAACGAAATCTAGCATGCTTGGCTGCGACTGAGGCTTGCGTTTAGTAGCCATAGCTTCACACAACTGAGCACACAAGAGTGAATACAACTTGTAGCCGACCGCTGTCGTAAAATATTTCCAAAGTGTTGAAGTCCCTTCTTGGAAAGGGTAGGGGTGGGGGGTCGACCTTTCCTGCGGGTGGTAGAACGGCACAATATAACAAATTAGGCCAGCTAAATTGAAGTACGTATTTCTAAAATAGTACTGAGATTTTGTTACAGTAGTGTTATTATAAAACGGAATACGAAGGACCTAGGCATATATTGAAATGTGTTATTCCCGTCTTTTTGGCAGAAGAGTAATTTCGGGGGGGGTTTGAACCCCCAAAACCCCCCCCTGCGTACGGCCTTGCTGGCAGCTGCTGGCAGCTGGCTGGTGCTATTTAATATTATTGTTACACCTAATTATAACTTTGTATTTTACTCTCATACACATTTACCAGGCCTTTTGACATATTTATTGCATTATTTATTTATAATAGGCCTTCGCGGCCTCGCCTGCTCTGTATAGTGTATAACCTCCCTCAATATTCATATGACTAACATTAATACTATGTTACTCGCCCTACTTTAACCGAATCGTAAGGAAATCTATTTATTTTTCTATTGTGTATTATTGTTTATTCATTACCGACAGTGTTGGCTCGAGAGCTACGCGCGCGACTCTGATTCGGGAGGTCCCGGGTTCAAATCCCGTAGAGACCGGCAATTCTGACTGAAGGTTTTTCCCAAAGTTATTGAGTCCTCTTAAAGAGCCCTCGGACATCCCTCCACAATTTTCCTATCCCAAAATATACCTATAGTTAGACACCTGAGGGGCATGCATTGCACCCTGGACAGGATTCCTACAAAAATGATTTATTATTATTTGTATATTCATATTTATCAAGCAATAATGTAACCATAATATATATTCATTAACTCATCTAATTACTTAGCTTAGCTATTAGTTTACTTGTATCACCATCCTTGACGATTGTATTATATACTTATCAACAGGCCAATAAAACTTTACGATACTTGACTTTACTTTATTACACTATTTGAAATGAACGCTTGTTTGAACAGTACATTAACATGATCACATTACTGACCCTCTCTTCGGGATTCTTGTTTTAAGCTAGAAGATCCATAATATGCATAATATATTTTTTATTTCAATGTATTTCATAAATTTGTCAAACGCAGCCCATATTTTCTATTTATAATGCCTAGATCTCTGGTTGGGCATTATCGAGTGTCTATAACGTCGGCGACGACCAGGCTGGCTTAATGGGATGTAGTGGGGTAATGATTTCAATTATGAAGCCCGACTAGAAACGATTCGAGACGGATTTTCTGCTAAACGCACTAAGCGGCTCCCAAATCCCAAATATTGAGTATGAATATTGATTACCTTTTATATAAATCATATTTACGGTCAAAATGGAATTGATTGTTTCAAAGAGCAAAAATGATGTCTAAATTATTTAGGAATCTACTGACACAGTTTATACAAGCAATACATCATCCGGATCCCAGAAGCTTTTAGTTTGCTATGTTCTATGGACTTGTTTACAGAATATGATATTTTGAAGCTATTAAAACGTAATGCTATAAATGAAGTATGACATTCTTTCAGAAAGCAATAAATCACCATTACCTTAATGTCCATGTGAAATATGAACGTTGTAGCCTTACCCGTTTGGTCAGAATCGGCCCAAATGTCTTCGAAAATATCGCACTAAAAAATCGGAAAAAAATCGTAAAAGTGCGATATTCATGAGAAATATTTCTTCAATTGTACCCAAAAACGTGGCACGTCTAAGTTCAGAGATTTCGAAGGTCCCCTTCAATTTTCATCAAGATCGCATATGCCGTTTGCCCGGAATCGTGCGAACAAACAGACAAAAAAAAAAAAAAAACAACCGAGCTAAATTTTTTGGGGGTCAGTGAAATTGAAGTCTTCGCTTCGCTCATCCAAAGACGCTTAAGTCCCACCGCGTTGATGGATGAGCTTTTTTTGTAAGTTTTTAGTTTGCGTGGGAACACTTTTCCTTTGCAAGTGCTTTTTGAATGCATTGTAGGTGATTGTTGTCAAGTTTCTATTGTTACTTGTTAATTATTACTAGGAAAACGCTAAAGTCCCGCCGCGTTGATGGATGAGCTTTTTAAATTTTTTAGTTTGCGTGGGATATCTTTACTTTTGCAAGTGCTTTGTTTTGCTGCCTACGCATTGTAGGTGATTGTTGTCAAGTTTCTATTGTTATCTGTCAATTGGTATTATTTACCGTAAAAAACTTATATTAAAAGCTTTATTTCTATGGATTCTGGCTAACTTTTTCAACTTTTTCTTTCAAAAGGTACTACATCACCATAACCTTAATGTCCATGTATAATATGAACGTTGTAGCCCCACCCGTTTGGTCAGAATTGGCCCAAATGGCACGAAAATATCGCACAAAAAATCAAAAAATTTATATTAAAAGCTTTATTTCTATGAATTCTAGCAAACTTTTTCAACTTTTTCTTTCAAAAGGTACTACATCACCATAATCTTAATGTCCATGTATAATATGAACGTTGTAGCCCCACCCGTTTGGTCAGAATTGGCCCAAATGTCACGAAAATATCGCACTAAAAATCGAAAAAAAATCGTAAAAGTACGATATTTATGAGAAATATTTCTTCGATTGTACCCAAAAACAATACACCTCTAAGTTCAGAGATTTCGAAGGTCCTGTCAAATTTTCATCAAGATCGGATATGCCGTTTGCCTGGTAGAGAGTTAACAAACAGACAAAAAACAAACAAAAAAACAAAAAAAAACACCCGAGCTAAATTTTTAGGGGGTCAGTGAAATTGAAGTCTTCGCTACGCTCATCCAATTATGAACGTTGTAGCCCACCCGCTTGATCAGAATCGGCCCAAATGTCACGAAAATATCACACTAAAATCGAAAAGCATCGTAAAAGTACGATATTCATGAGAAATATTTCTTAGATTGTACCCAAAAACGTGGCACGTCTAAGTTCAGAGATTTCGAAGGTCCCCTCCAATTTTCATCAAGATCGCATATGCCGTTTGCCCGGAATCGTGCAAACAAACATCGTGCAAACAAACAGACAAAAAAAACGAAAAAAAACAAAAAAAAACAACCGAGCAAAATTTTTTGGATGGTGGGTGAAATTGAAGTCTTCGCTTCGCTCATCTAATAAAACCTTTATTCTATGGATTCTGGCTAACTTTTTCAACTTTTTCTTTCAAAAGGTACTACATCACCATAACCTTAATTTCCATGTGAATTATGAACGTTGTAGCCCCACCCGTTTGGTCAGAATCGGCCCAAATGTCACGAAAATATCACACTAAAAATCGGAAAAAATCGTTAAAAGTACGATATTCATGAGAAATATTTCTTAGATTGTACCCAAAAACGTGGCACGTCTAAGTTCAGAGATTTCGAAGGTCCCCTCCAATTTTCATCAAGATCGCATAATTATGCCGTTTGCCCGGAATCGTGCGAACAAACAGACAAAAAACAAACACAAAAAAACGAAAAAACAAACAAAAAAACAAACCGAGCAAAATTTTTTGGGGGGTCAGTGAAATTGAAGTCTTCGCTTCGCTCATCCAATTATTGTACGTCTCAAGTCGCTAGACGTTGGATTGACAACGTAATACTAGTTATCGACGCCAGGTCGCAGCACCTTACGGTACGCCTGCAATGTGACGCGCAGGCAGCCCGCTGTACAGCAGTACAGAGGTACAGTTCACCCACCAAGCATCGCCCCAGCTGAAAGTCTTGACGAGCAGAAAGAAAGGAGTATGATTTATTTAAATTAACGCCAAGTTTCAATAACATATCTTGAACAGGTTTTGGGAAAGAACCACTTTTGTATTGTTTGCATCTCGAAAACTCGTAAGACGTTAGATTAACGCAGTGCTACTTATCGACGCCAGGTCGCAGCACCGTACGGTACGCCTGCAATGTGACGCGCAGGCAGCCCGCTGTACAGCAGTACAGTTCACCAACCAAGGGCGCATTCCGATACTCGCTACGTAGCGCAGTAGCCGCGCTCCACCCATTCCGAAATTAGCTCCAAACCGCCTTGTGTTCCGAAATACGCTACTGGAGCATTCTCAGCGCGCTCCTAACGCTGAGGGTTTTCAGCCCGGCACTAGGAGCGTTCCGTGGAGTGGGGGTAAATCAAGATGGCGGCAACTGAAGATTTACGAAAGGACTGCTGAAAATAGCACGTAAACTGTAAGGATGTCTGCGTAGTCCATTAGTTCTCCAAGTTTAAGGTTTGGAAATAATTGTTGATGAAAGAATCAATGAAATAACCATTTATTAAGCATTCTTCTAATTAAGCAATCTGATAATTTCACGGTCAGCCATGTTTTAAACGCTACACCCGTTCCGAATGTTGGAGCATAATCATACGCTCCACTGCGCCCCATAGGCGCTACGGCCGTAGCGACTGGAGCGAATATCGGAATGCGGCCCAAGCATCGCTCCATCTGAAAGTCTTGACGAGCAGAAAGTAATATGATTTGTTTGTTTTGCCGACATTTTTGTGATTTGTTTATTTTTGTATATTATAGGTGCAATTGAGCGTAGCGGGGTTTTGCTTGTATTGTTCGTATCTCGAGAACGACGTTGAATTGACAACGCAGTGCTAGTTATCGACGCTAGGTCGCTGCACCGTACCCTGCAATGTGACTGTACAGCACACCACGACATTCATACACTCATCGCTCCAGACGAAAGTATGAGACGGACGAGCAGAAAGCAATATGGTTTATTATGGCATCTAGATGTAGCTCATTGTAAAACAATAGAATAATCGTTAAATAAATAATACTAGGAAAACGCTTCAGTCCCGCCGCGTTGTTGGATGAGCGTAATTGGTGCATTGAGCTGCCAATTGTGTTATGCGGATTTTCTGATGTTCTGTGAAAAAATCAGAACTTCGTTGAAGATTTTTTTAAAATTAAATTAAATTAAATAAAAAATTAACTTAATTTTTTTTTAATTTATCGTAATTTTAAAAAAGAAAAAAATCGTAAAATTGAAATTTTCATAAGAAATAATTATTCGATTGCGCACAAATTTTACACGAATATATTAATTCATAAAATTAAGGTTCTGTGAAAAAAACATTATAATCGGATAAAGCATGTAGGTGTTATAAGCCGAAGAAATTAAAAAATTCGTAAAATTGCGATTTTCATGAAAAATAATTATTTGATTACACTCAAATTTCACAGGAATATATCAATTCATAAAATTAAGGTTCTGTGAAAAAATCATTACAATCGGATAAAGCATGTAGGAGTTATAAGTCGAAGAAAAAATCGGAAAAAATCGTAAAATTGCGATTTTCATGAGAAATAATTTTTCGATTGCGCTCAAAAACGCGGCAGTTCTTAGTTCAGAGATTTCGAAGGTCTCCATAAAATTTCATCACAAACGGAGTATCGGCTTAGCCGGAATCGTGTTAACAGACAGACAAAAATACAAAAAAAAACATTCCGGATTTTTTTCTCCAGTGTATTGAAATGGAATCTTCGCTTCGCTCGCTTCGCTCGCTACGCTCATCCAATTACTATGTTAAAGATTTTTTTTTTAATTAAATTAAATTAAATAAAAAATAAACTTAATTTCTTTTTTAATTAATCGTAATTTTAAAAAAAAATCGAAAAACTGCGATTTTTATAAGAAATAATTATTCGATTGCGCTCAAATTTCACACAAATATATAAATTTATAAAATTAAGGTTGTGTGAAAAAATCATTACAATAGGATAAAGCATGCAGGTACTTATAAGTCAAAAAATTGTTTTAAAAAAGAAAAACCCGCAAAATTTCTATTTTCATAAAAAATGATTTTTCGATTGCGCTCAAATTTCACACGAATATTTTAATTCATAAAATTAAGGTTCTGTGAAATAATCATAAAAATCGGATAAAGCATGTAGGTGTTATAAATCGAAGAATTTTTTTAAAAATCCAAAAAAATCGTAAAATTGCGATTTTATGAGAAATAATTTTCCGATTGCGCTCAAAAACGTGGCAGTTCTAAGTTCAGAGATTTGGAAGGCGTCCATAAAATTTCATCGCAATTGGAGTATTGGTTTAGCCGGAATCGTGTTAACAAACACACAAAAATACAAAAAAAAAGAAGAAAAAAAAAACATTCCGGATTTTTTTCTCCAGTGTAGTGAAATGGAATCTTCGCTTCGCTCGCTACGCTCATCCAAAAAATTGGATGTCACCGTTTCGATACCAGCCACCCCACAGGCAATTATGACTCGGCACGTTAAACCCCCTCACCAGCGCGCATGCGGACTGCGGAGTTGCCCATGCAACAGGTGGCGGCCTCAGCATATTATCATAGTACGAGTTGATGTTAAATTAAAAACTTCTCGTACACTATCTGTGGCACACTTAAAAAAATAATTATGCAACTTTATTATGATTGCGCATCGAATCTACATTACTGTGCCATGCGTCACGATTTCAACATGCCACTTTATGATAATTTGTAACTGCCATAGTAACTCACACTAAATCATCCGAGAATCATCGAAATATTTACCCGATTATCAGTACCCTTTACTAGCCCACAGGTGTTTCCAAGGGGATGCAGAGAGTGCGTGTAACACCCCCACCAATGAGACGATGAATATTATTATGATTGCGAACCAACTGACAGTGTTGGCTCAAGCGTAAAGCGCGAGACACTGATTCGGGAGGTACCGATTTCGAATCGAACTGAAAGTTTTTCCGAGGTTGTCTTCAGTTGGGTAGTGGGTACTCTTAAACAGCCCTTGGACCCTTCACTGTTGTTCAAATTCCAAAATACCCTTAGTTTAATGCCTGAAGAGGGGTACGCAATACATCTTATGAGCAAGAGTAATGGAAACTTACGATTATATGGAATTCAAATATATAATATATGAGCCTACATTCATTACAACAACAATGCCATTCTACTTTCCATTGCCTATCAACGACTAAGGTCAAAGCTCATAGGTCTGGAGCTAAACATTACCAGAAGTTCGTTGAAGACAGGGAGGAACCAAGTTTTTAAACGAAAAGTGAATATGTTAGCCTCTGTGGTTGAACTATAATTTTCATCGATCGGCATTAACGTTTAAGAAACATTTTCTTACTGCCCTGCAATCTGGTTGAAATAAGAGCGATCGAAAAAGAAAATTACAAAATAGTAAAACATATGGGTTGATGGAAAGTCCACCATGGTTGTGTGGATTCAGTATTACTTCATGTAGGCCGGGATGCACCCGGTATATTTATTTTAGTTATGTGGTAAAAATCATCACTTTTTTGTTGAATCGTGATGTCACTAGTTGAGATAACAATCATCGTGTATTATGAGATAGCTCGGTGTACAGCGCACATGTTTAGCTAGGAAAGATTGCCACAGACAGGACAGGTACACTTCAGTGAAGATAAGAAATCTCTTACAGTGTGATTAGCTTTTTTGAATTCAAGTGTGTCTATAGGAAATATACAGATATAGGCAAGAAATATTATCACTATGATCACTATTTTAGCGCTCTGTAGTTATTTTGAATTTTAAGAAAACCAAATTAATACTAAATTTGGTTTGGCAACCCTTAAACTTTTAATCCCTTTGGGAACAATGCAGGCAGGGCTTCCAGTTATCTTAAATTTTGTGTGTAAAAAGTACGAGAATTAATTGAATTACACATAATATGATTTGAGTAAAACAATAAGCTCAATTTACAATACAAATCACACTATACACTTTACAAACTCTCCTCCTTGTAACTCGTCTACGAATATAACCAATTGTTTTCTGGATCGAGTCGAAGCTAGAAAATATCAAAGTATATCACACTACATATTATGATAAAGTCGTTTTCTGCCAGTTCCTTGATTTAGGCCTATATCTGTCCGCGAGTGTACCTCTCCGAACTTGACCTTGAGACACAGACCCACTTGGTCATTTCTATATACCCGGCGCCTCCACCACCATCACAGTACTACACGAGAAATATGTCACACATGCATCGATCAGTCTAGTATGAAGGTGTTTACTAAACATGTACGAGGATTAGACTGGATTGACATATGATAACGGGAAGTTGTATAGAGTAACGACAAAATATTATTTATTGTAATATTGTAATTGTATAAAATTTATATCATCAAGTGTGCACAAGTTTAAAGGTGCTTTGGATACAAATATTCTTCTTTGAATACGAGTTTAGTTCATAGAACTTAAATTTAACAATCATGATTGATATTAGTTTGTTATATAATTGAATCGCGTAGACTGAGACAGCGCAGTGTTGTCAATAACTTGGGTCTATTCGATGGCGATGTCCGTACATGAGCGGAAAGTCTCCTGGGGTCCGCAGCCCATGGCTCCATGTCCGTCCTCACAGATGCCCCAAGAGTTAGCTGAAACATGTTTACAAGACATTGAGATGTGACCCTATAAGGTGACTAACTAGGAAATTAAAAGCTCTCGTGTTCAGGTATTTGGGGATGAATATCCCAAGACATGTTTAAGACTCAATTCCAGCAATCGTCTATATCCCTGCGATTGAAGCAACCCCCATCTCAATTGCCTTTGCTACAGGTGCCCACCATGTCATTGCTAACACCAAGGAAAACTTTCGACCCCCAAGACCTGCATATTATATTGTCTGACAATACACCAACATTCATGGCCGGCGATCTTAACGCAAAGTATACCTATCTTGGAGTTCAACAAATCTCATCTCATAAACCTACTTGTACATGGCATAGTACTTACATCACGACAGAATGTCTGTCAACTCTACATTCTCAATGCCCCACAATCCACTCTGCCAACATGGCAAAACGCTTTTTTCTTCCCTGGTAACCAATCATCCCACATTTGAGGGTTTCAGACCAGGTATTGTATAATATGTACTCTAAGCTCTAAGCTAATCTAACTCTGCTGGAGCCAGTAACAGAACTTCGTTTCATGGGTCCGCCCGCAAAATTTATATGCCCCCCCCCCCCCCCCCCAGGGGGCCAACAAATACATACATAGGCTCAGGGTTGTTTCAGGCTTTTCATCCGGGGGGGGGGGGGGGGGGGTATATAAATATCCCGTGGGAATATAAGGACCAAGTACGGGGCAGACGAAAATTTTGAAAATCAGGTTTTTAGAGTGCGTTTGGTGCGTTTAAGAAAAAAGTTGTGGGCTGAATGCAATACCAATATAAAGTAGTTTTTGTGTGTTGTGGACGCTAAAAGTTTCTAAATATCCACTAGATTTCACATTCAAACTGCTAGATTCACAAAACGGTCATTTTAGCAACGAAAACAAATACAATATTTTCCAAACAGGGTGAAATACAGTTTTTTTTTTAACGGGGCCCCTAAACGGGCCTGGGCCCGCCCGCAGTTGCAGGCTCTGCGGGCGCCTAGTTCCGCCACTGGCTGGAGCTGGTGTCGAACCAGCGAGTTGCAGAACCAGAGTCCGGCGTTTAAGCGGAACCTACCTCCATCAGTAAGAATCCGGCGTTTAAGCGGAACCTACTCTATCAGTCAGAATCCGGCGTTTAAGCGGAACCTACCTCGATCAGTAAAAGAATAGTGCATATCGTTCTATCTGTGTACCTTGAGAACAATGGAGCTACCTTTGAGTGAGTTATTTAGATTCCCCACGCCGGTCTTGTATGGATGTTTGTCTATACCACGAGGCACTACCGAACATCTCTTGGGGGAATCTTATCAAAGTGTTTGGTCCGTGCTCGCTGACTTTCTAGATGACTTGTTACCACTAGACTATATACTTGTCCAGGATACTCACCGACTCTGTAGTTCCAGAGAATGACACACCTCTCACAGGTCACACCCTTGGGCAGTTGAAGACTGACGGTGAAGTTGCCGTCTTGTTTGTTGGGCAGCTGGTAGCGGGTGGTTCCGTCCTCTAGTTGCAACAGGTGTTGGTCGAAACACTCGTCGGTCTCAAGGGTGTTGGGGGTGGCAAGGACACAGAGGCGATACTCGAACCAGCCCCAGTGGTTGGTGGTCAGTAGCACGGTGGTCGGGATCAGTTCCCCGGACTTGTACCTGTCAACATATGGTGTCAAACACTGTGTGGCGAAGTCTTAGCAATTTTAATGTTGGTCTGGTGTTTTTATATCACAAGTGCAGTTATATGACGGTATTTTTCTGAAGAAGAACACAATTACAACATCGAATAATACGCGATTGTCAACGAACATAGAATTGATCTATTCTTGCGCAAATTTAAAAAAAATGAATTTACAATTACAATTTATAAAAATGTTTACATCCAATTGTAATGTTTACTTTTGCACTCCTTCGTATTTTAGCCAAACTTATCTGGTTGGAATATTTAATGGCCACTGGAGGCGATGGAACCGTGTTACGAGTTACGAGTCATGAACCCGGCACCTCCACCAAATACTGTAATGTTCTCACATCTCGAAATTAAATATTTTTTATTGTTGTTCTTTGCTGTTTATAATACTGCTTTTATTTATCGCAAGTCTTAAGTCGTATCGTTTACTTTTAATTGGAATCATTAAGCTTACTACCATCTTATGCCATCAACATGTTGCTACTCTGCTTCGTCTCCTTTGCCTTCCTTCGCCTAACCTTGGAATTCTGATGTTAAACTTACGTCTTAACAACGATCCCCTTTCCGTATTTGCCCCCGTTCTCATTGTCACGTGGCCTGGCGTCTACCCAGTTGTCTCCGCACTCTCCGCACTTGCCGCCATTTTGATCGTGTTGTACCTGAAGACAGAAAGCAAACAAATATTATAGTCTTATTTTTTTATATTTATGTTTCAGTGAATTGAAATGAATTATACTTTGATAAGTCATCCGACTAAATTACGCAAGGATACTAATTTTATCTGAAGTACAGTTTACAGAAAATACTATCCATATCAATATGCTCCACAAGTTGCTTCCAAATACATTTTTAGCGGCTTTAATTTTTTTAAATACAATACTACATAAATTAATGTATTAATTCGCACTTAGAGTCTACTCACTCAGTCACACAACGATTTTTCACTGGGAGACTTTAATTTATTTTAGTAGATCGAGTCAACCCTTAGCACGGATATCATCGACGAACGGTCAACCAGAGATCGGCATTTGATATAGAAAATAGCGACCATATGGTTAGGCACGATTCACCCGTCTGCTTAATTTTCATGCGAATGTTTGATATTATACCAGAAATAAAATAATATTGATACTCACCTCGCGACCCCCGCAGAACATCTGATCGTCCTCGTAGTTTGGCGGAGTGTGGTACCCGAACCTCCACAGCGAGGACCTGTTGGGAGGATCCATCATCATCCCGTGTCCGTGGATCTGATCCACCGCCACCGTCGCCAGGGCCAAGATCACCAGCTGCAGGGAGAGCATTCTAGAAGGCGGTGAGCGCACTGTTGCCGTGTAGGGGAGAGACGACGCTTATAAGGCACCGGCCTTATCGGGAATCATGCTATCTGCTCATCTCTCGGCAAGCGGATTGTATCTTCTGCGAATTACAAGTACCACTTGGACCCGAGTGTTTTCATTCTAATTAACTGTTATTGTTAAGACGTGATACATATTTTTAAGTGGTTTTGATAAAGCATAGTTTAACGTTCAAACCATTCATACCTCACCTCGTATGAACTTGTATATATATATTTTTGGTTTAAGTGTTTAAGCCGTCACAATGCGCCACTAGCCTTAGATCCAGCAACAGACAGAGGGAAGGGGAGGAGGGGATTTTCAGGTCGTCTTCTTCGTCTTCTTTAACATAGTTCGTATCGCCGCATATGGTAAAATGTCCGTGTCATGAAAACCCTCATCGTAATTGATGAATGTATTTTCAAGAGTTATATTAGTGTTCGGATAATTATTTGCTTAAAATTTTAAAAATATCTATTTTATATTTGCTTAAAAAACATAAAATATCTGCTTAAAATAACAAACAAAATTGATTAAAAATACAAAATTTTGATTTATTTGATAAACACTTTGTTTCTTTGTATACCTCAATCAGAATTTTTTCGCACGGTTGATTCATCTAGGCTATACGGTGAATTACGATGAAAATGCTGGTCCTTGTCTTTTCGTCACGTTTAGTAACCGTCTGTAGGCAACTTTTTGAGAGAGGCACATTTCAAATGCTTTGACGTAGCTATGTGTTTCAAACCTTGTGACCTGGTATCGGCATTAATGTTTTTTCTCTAGAATTTCTAGAAAATACATTTACAGCGTGGTTTGGGTAGTGAATTTCCGGTTCTCGATTCTATTAAAGTATAAAGAATCCCACACATAACAAAAACTTGTAAAAATACAGCCAAACCTTACACACTAAAAAGAAATGAGATCTAAAATAAGGGCCAAGCTCATCAGTCTACCCTTCCACATTTGCGCATTCTTTCTTCATAAACGCAGTGTCCCATAACCGCATCCTTGAAAAGCTTGGCAAAATTGAATTTGCAACTATTAATTTAAACGTAATAGTTCATCAAAATTCTTTTTTTCTAATTAATTTTAACGTAATGGTCATGCAAATTCTATTTTGCCAAGCTTTTCAAGGATGTTGTTACGGGACACTGTACGTTTATGAATTAAAATGCGCAAATAAGGACGGGTAGATGAGCTTGGCCCTTTTTTTAGATCTAATTTCTTTTGAGTGTGTAAGGTTTGGCTGTATTTTTACAAGTTTTTGTTATGTGTGGGATCTCATAACCCATTATTCCATTGCAAAATTATTTGTTAAAAATATAATAATTTTATCAAAATCGATTAATTTCTATGTTATTACCAATTAACAATAGAATGTAAAATATCTAGTGGTCCAAAGACTTGCTTGTTGTAAACAATGTAGGCGATCATTGTCAAGTAACTATAGTTACTTGTTGATTGTATGCCTGTATAAGGCTTATATTAAAACCTTTATTTGGAAGCCTTCCAGTAAACTTTTTAACTTTTTCTTTCAAAAGGCTCTATATAACTATAACCTTAATGTTAATGTAAAATATGAACGTTGTAGCCCCACCCGTTTGGTCAGAATCGCTGGCCGATTGAAACTGACGGATTAGACCGTAGTAGTAGTAGTAGTAGTAGAAGTAGTAGTAGTAGTAGTAGTAGTAGTAGTAGTAGTAGTAGTAGTAGTAGTAGTAGTAGTAGTAGTAGAAGTAGTAGTAGTAGTAGTAGTAGTAGTAGTAGTAGTAGTAGTAGTAGTAGTAGAAGTAGTAGGGGAGTAGTAGTAATAGTGTAGTAGTAGTAGTAGTAGTTTTTTTTTGAATTGTTCTTTATTTGGAAAAAATACAAAATACAACAATTTCAGACTCCGCAAAACTACTTACGTAGCTTGTCTGCAGAGTCTCTTTAACAACAAAACATATATAAACAATATCTCTGACTCTCATTTTGTCGTGATACAATAAATTCAGATAACAAAAAATGAAACATTCTAAAACTAAGAGTAACACAATAGTATACAATATAAGAATAAGAAACATTATACTACCATATAACTTCAAAAACAAAAACAAATCATAGAAAATAATATTCATTCCTTTTATAATCCATTCTTTTATTTTCCTCTTCACCTCATTCATAGATTTTAATGATTTTAAATTGTCAGGTAAGGTATTTAAGTATTTAGGTACAATAATTTTTCTTTCCTGATCTCCATAAGTGTTGTAACTGGTTGCCGCCGGAATTAAAAATCTATCTCTATTTCTTGTATCGTATGTATGTTGCGTCACAGCTAAGTAATTTATGTCAAAATAGTTATTCGTTAGTATCATATATTCATGTAGTTCATTTACAAACATTAAACCTACATTACCATTTATGTCATACTTGTGAGGATACATGATCTTAAAAATACGTTTCTGAATGTTAACAATGTCTTGCACATGTAGTAGAAGTAGTAGTAGTAGTAGTAGTAGTAGTAGTAGTAGTAGTAGTAGTAGTAGTAGTAGTAGTAGTAGTAGTAGTAGTAGTAGTAGTAGTAGTAGTAGTAGTAGTAGTAGTAGTAGTAGTAGTAGTAGTAGTAGTAGTAGTAGTAGTAGTAGTAGTAGTAGTAGTAGTAGTAGTAGTAGTTTTTTTGAATTGTTCTTTATTTGGAAAAAATACAAAATACAACAATTTCAGACTCCGCAAAACTACTTACGTAGCTTGTCTGCAGAGTCTCTTTAACAACAAAAACATATATAAACAATATCTCTGACCCTCATTTTGTCGTGATACAATAAATTCAGATAACAAAAAATGAAAAATTCTAAAACTAAGAGTAACACAATAGTATACAATATAAGAAACATTATACTACCATATAACCACCCCACCAAAGATTACATAACTTCAAAAACAAAACAAAATCATAGAAAATAATATTCATTCCCTTTTTTTAATCCATTCTTTTATCTTCCTCTTCACCTCATTCATATATTTTAATGATTTTAAATCTTCAGGTAAGGTATTTAAGTATTTAGGTACAATAATTTTTCTTTCCTGATCTCCATAAGTGTTGTAACTGGTTGCCCGTTGCCGGTATTAAAAATCTATCTCTATTTCTTGTATCGTATGTATGTTGCGTCACAGCTAAGTTATCTTTGTCAAAATAGTTATTCGTTAGTATCATATATTCATGTAGTTCATTTACAAACATTAAACCTACATTACCATTTATGTCATACTTGTGAGGATACATGATCTTAAAAATACGTTTCTGAATGTTAACAATGTCTTGCACATGTAGTAGTAGTAGTAGTAGTAGTAGTAGTAGTAGTAGTAGTAGTAGTAGTAGTAGTAGTAGTAGTAGTAGTAGTAGTAGTAGTAGTAGTAGTAGTAGTAGTAGTAGTAGTAGTAGTAGTAGTTGTAGTAGTAGCAGTAGTAGCTAACACCCTTACAAGTGATTTTGAGCATGTTTCAAGCCATTTTTTCACCAAGAAGGAATGATCGTATCCCAACCAAATTTGGCATGTGTTGTCAGGTACCTAAATCCCCTCGATTTTTATAGTTTTCAAGTTCACATCACGTTTCAGAACGGCTTGGTGACACCTCGAAATCATCAACTCTGCTTGCTGTATAAGGTGCCTGAGTGTGTAGCACACCGTGGCTTGGCTGCGGCGCCCTAACGGGCACCTAGATAGATGACTTTTGTTCAAAATATCTGCTTATGGCAACAATGAGAAAAATATTTATCAACACATAACAAAAAACTCGTAAAAATACAGCCAAACCATCAAAAAGAAATGCCAAGCTTATGACTGTACCCTCCTACATTTTCGCAATCATAATACATAAATTCACTTTGCCCTTGCAAAGCGTGGGATTTTTTTATTTGCAACTATTGTTCTACATGTAAATGATAGTTGTTAGTCAAATGTTAGTTTAATCTACATATCGTAGAAGAGGAATACAAAAATACAATTAGTGAGTTTCCCTTTTCCATGGTTCAATTCCCGTTAATGGGAAGGTGCCTGGTATAGAAAGGAATACACACAGAAAATTTCAACAAAAAACGCATACCAATCGTCAATCGGACGTTGAGTTCTGTTTATATTGTAAAACATGATCCACGCACAGACGGAGAGACGGACGGACGGACAAACAATGACACATGTTGGGGATCTTAGATCCATATTAAACGTAATTATGTTTTAGTTACACCTATGGCATTTGAGGTTTTCATAACCCCCGGATCGTCGACGTTTTGCCACCTAAGTTGGGTTAATTTTCTCAACATTGGTCGAATAAAAATTATTTTTCGTAGTCGGATTAATTTGTTTGTATGTTGCCAGTTTATTTTGCAAACTTTTTATTTGACTTAAAGTGATGCCATAATAATGAGTCCAATCTGAAGTGTTACTAAGGCGTAAATGCAGGCCTAAGTTTAAAAGCTATCTTGTTATGCAGTTCGATGATACAATCTTGAATTCTAGGCGACAAAGAAAAAGATTCGTTTTCAAGTAGCTAACACTATTAGCATTCAATTAGATCTATCGAATGTTAACAGTGAGATTGCTTTCAAACACTTTACCAACCAAAACAAACACTCCAAATTTATAAGTATTGTAGAAATATATTTAAAGAATACAATGCAAGTACATTTTCATTATCTCGATTCAAGTTCACTTGACGTTGATTCGAAAATTACGATAATGATGCAAAATAAATTGCGCACTTTTTATTACCTATTAGTCTTTATTACTAGTCAAGTGTAAACCAAAAGTATGTTTACTGAATGTTTATGTTATGAATTATGTTTTTGGATGAGCGTAGCGAGCGAAGCGAAGATTCCATTTCACTACACTGGAGAAAAAAATCCGAAATGTTTTTTTTCTTTTTTTCGTATTTTTGTGTGTTTGTTAACACGATTCCGGCTAAACCGATACTCCAATTGCGATGAAATTTTCTGGAGGCCTTTGAATTCTCTGAACTGAGAATTGCCATTTGTTTGAGCGCAAACGAAAAATTATTTCTCATGAAAATAGTAATTTTACGATTTTTTTCGATTTTAAAACTTTCTTCGACTATTAACACCTACATGCTTTATTCGATTGTGATAAATTTTTCACAGAACCTAAATTTTATAAATTTATTTATTCGTGTGAAATTTGAGCGCAACCAAAAATTTATTTTATGAAAATCGCAATTTTTTATTTTTTATTTTTAAAACATTTCTTTGGCTTATAACACCTACATGCTTTATTCGATTGTAATGTTTTCACAGAACCTTAATTTTATGAATTAATATATTGGAGTGAAATTTGAGCGCAATCGAAAAATAATTTCTCATGAAAATCGCAATTTAAAAAAAAATACGCTCATCCAACAACGCGCCTGAAAAAGCGTTTGCGAAGCTCCCTAGTTATAATATGATTTTAAATGTGTTATATCCTAGAACCTCAATGTAAAATGGCAGAAATGCTGTATTTGAGTGAACCCAATAAATAAATGCGGGGAAGTATATTATATTTTCATTTGAGGAAATCGTCACATATACCTTTATTACGGTATTGCCGGTAATTATAAAAATAATCGCGCGGTATTTCCATCAATGATTAACGGGATGGTTAATCAAACATCAAATCACTGAGACCACGTTATTATAGCTATCGAAATACCAAATACGCCATTATAAAGGTCAATCCATCTACTCCATGTTGCATACAACCATATACACAGATTGCTTGTCATAACAGGCCCATATTAGTGAAGCACCGTAATTCAAGGAATGCTCATATCATTTTATTTGCCGTAACTGATTCACAATATTTTTTTACAAGATGGCGGACGAAGATAAAAATCTGGAATTTTTGTCAGTTGTAAGCATCGATGGTGGGGGATATCGTGGAGATATTTTTTCCGTGATAAACTTCTAGAAAAATAAAATAGAAACGTCAAATTTTCAAAGTTTGGATTTTTTGTAGGTTATTATTTTGGTGCAATTTTTGGTCCATGTTAAAATAGCTTCTCCAATATAATTCCAGAATGTTGGATGAAACATTCAACAAATACGGTACATTATTATTGAATAATTACGGCTGAATTTTTAAATGAGTCATTTGACTAGTGAATGAAATGTAATCCCATTGGCTATCTTTGACTAATCAGTTTGAAACAGACGATATTAGAGGCTAATTCAAATGAGAGTGATTTAAATTGGTTTGTGATTGAAAAATATTCATTACATAATAGATTAAAATGTAGGCAATTAAAATTAGAATTGGCTTATTGAGAAGGAATAGCTTTATTGGATGAGCGAAGCGAAGACTTCAATTTCACCGACCCCCCAAAAAATTTAGCTCGGGTGTTTTTTTTTTTTTTCCTGTCTGTTTGTTCGCTCTCTACCGGGCAAACGGCATATCCGATCTTAATGAAAATTAGAGGGGACCTTCAAAATTTCTGAACTTAGACTTGCTACGTTTTTGGATACAATCGAAGAAATATTTCTCATGAATATCGTACTTAAACGATTTTTTTTTCGATTTTTAGTGCGATATTTTCGTGACATTTGGGCCGATTCTGACCAAACGGGTGGGGCTACAACGTTCATATTTCACATGGACATTAAGGTAATGGTGATGTATTGCATTCTGAAAGAAAAAGTTGAAAAAGTTAGCCAGAATCTATAGGAATAAAGCTTTTAATATAAGTTGTTTACGGTAAAGAGTACCAATTGACAATTGAAACAGGACTTTAGAGTTTTCCTAGTTATAAAAGAAACATTCAGACGGCTTATTAGTGACTGTCAGACTGTGAGTTTATCTATATGAGCTATATTTCGTGGTTAATTGAGCGAGCGTAGCGAGCGTCTCCACTTGACTCTTATGGCTCGAATGTCTGTTTTTTTTTCTGTTACTGCTTCGGTAAAGTATTTTGAGCGAACTCTCGTTCAAACGATTATTACGATCTCACAATCGCGTTGTGTGACCCGGCACCTCCACAATATGCACCAGCCAGGAATTTAATTTCGACTACGTACCCGGCACCTCCACCAAAACTTTGAATTTTGATTTTTTTTTTTTAATTTCGTGGCCCTTCGTGGCGTTTAAAGACATAATTGCTAGTTTCGACCCTATTTCGCGGTATCAACTAAAATTTTGCGAAAATTCGCGAATTGGAAATTAGTACCTACCATTCAATCACAATTCAGGAGAATTCATGTGCAAACTGAATTTGAAGGGATTATTGCAACTTAAAAAAAAAAAAAAAAATCGCGAATTTCGTTGTCACCATTTTTGCACATCTCTGTGTATACAGTGCCAAGTTTGGTCGTCGCCTTATTAGTACCGTCGCCCTAGTTTATTGATTCATCGTAGGAAATTAGTGAAATTATGCACTTGTGGAAAATATCCGACGCTAAACTTGGCCCAACTCAAATGCGCGCACTCAGGTGTTGATGATTTATGCTGAACGGTTGGTAATATCATTACCAAATTTTGCATGGATGTAAATTAAGTACTTTTATATTAATATCCGCATTTTGTTAAAAAAAATTAAGCCACAAAGATCCATTGAGAGACATAAGTCCAAAACGTGACAAAATGGGAAATCCAAAACAGATTCCAATTCCGTCAATTCCCACCAAACTGTCTATCTTACGATAAAACCAAATTAAACTACGCGTTCACATTGATTTAAACGTTGATATACAGTATGCAAATTTGACTTTAAAAAATCTGTACACTTGAAACAAATCCCAAAATTTGACCAAAATTAAGTAAATTTCAGTGATTTCACTAACAATAATTAAAAACAACGAAGTAATAATATAATAATAACATTATTTAGTAATAAGCGTACTGGATAGCATAGATTTATTCTTTGTTAACGTTAGTGTGAAATTTGATAACGGTGTATTAAACCGTTTACCAGGAAAAACCAGAAAGCCAGCCTCAGCGACACCTCCTAACGTCATCATAGTAGTGTACTGTTTATCAGCTGCAGTCGGGTGGGACAGAATGCACGGGCAATTTTATCTACGCTGCTTTCCTCCTAATATGTACAATCAAGTGCTTAAAAGTTCAAATTATAATGTTTAGTTGTCTGATTGATTTTAGGTCTGATGAAAATAAGTTTTGAATATTTTGAACTATGCAATAATATTACTTTCGACGCCAATATTCCACATAGTCTACACATATTTTCGAGGTGATGTGTCGAATATTATTTGAAACGCGGCGTTACCCAACACTGTAATACATAAGCCCTTCATATTTCTGCAGTAGGCCTGAACCTAAACAATACTATTACAAGTAAAAACAAACAAATTTATGTGGTGCACTCCTTCCTCCTTATTATGAAATTCCTCAACCAGAAGAACGTCTCGAACGAGAGGAATTTCATATGTGCTGGCGAGATAAGTATTTCCCAAAAATAAAAGTCACTTTAAGGCTATTCGACCGCGTTTTTCTATTTTCCAAAATATTCTTTTAAGTCAAAATATAGTGAATGGCTTTGAAACCTGGCACTTTTAGAAAATCAAAACTGTTTTTCAATTTTTTCTGATCTGGTACACGCTCAATATCGCCTCCTCAAATTAATTTCAAACTTCAATTCGCCAAGGCACACCTTACAACGTAGGGTGTTGTGTTCTTATGACATAAATTTTCAACTGGTTTTCTAAAACAATCGTCTTTCCTGTGAATTTTTTGTTTTGCGGTATTTTGTACCGATTCGTACCGCCAAACGAAAAAAATTCGCAGGAAAGACAATAATTGTTTAAAAAAAAAACTCTCAGTCAGCCTATAGAAAACTAGTTGAAAATTAATGTCACAAAATCACAACACCCTACGTTGAACGGTGTGCATTGGCGAATTGAAGTTTGAAATTATTTTGAGGTGGCGATATTGCCGTGTACCGGATCAGAAAAAATTAAAAAAATAGTTTTGATTTTCTAAAAGAGCAAGGTTTCAAAGCCATTCATTATAATTTGACTTATTTTAGAAAATAGAAAAACGCGGTCGATTAGCCTTCTAATTCACAGATCAATTTTTAAATAACCTAATTTATGGACCTAAATATTGACTTTTAAATCTCAATAATTTTGAGGGCACCAAGGCATTTTCATTTATTTTATTTTTTAAAATACATATAGGACTTTAAATTTGGGTTTGATAATTGTTTATGATTCTAGAATCATTAAAGCTAATGGAAAAAATAATTTCGGATTTCATGTAAGATTGTCTAGCTAATGGTCATAATCTCCCACCAGAGCGCAGAACGCTCTGGGTTTGGACACAGTTGTCTGGACGTTGCGAAAACAGGAATGTTTACAACATTTTGACGGCAAAGCATTATTGTTGTGATAAGGTGACAGATTTACCACCAAAGTGCAGAACTATAGACGTTTGGTCACCGCCATGTGTAAGTTCCGTTGCAACCACAATGTAAAGAGTCCTATGACCAAACTCCGATCATGCGATCCTGACGGACAATCCTGGCGAACCAGCTTGACACTCTAGATTTATTAAGTTGGCATTGAGAGTAAACAACAACCAGGTTATTCGTGACAAATTTGAAGTGTTTTGGATGCAACAATATAATTTTAATATTAAATTTAATAATAAATAATAAAAAAGTAGTAGTAGTAGTATCACTTTTTATTTAGCAAATTGATATTTTTACAATATATTTCACAATACATTTCACAATATGGTCTATAATATATTCAATTTCATATATATAATGCAATTCCCTATAAAATCTTCATTGGTATCTTTATAACTTCACATTACGTCATTACCTTAATCATAGACATTGTACCTACCTCCCTTCGTCTCGATTAGCCAAGTTGCATAAATGTGAGACGTAAGCAATATCCAATCCAATACTACTAGGAAAACGCTAAAGTCCCGCCGCGTTGATGGATGAGCTTTTTATAGTTTTTAGTTTGCGTGGGATATCTTTACTTTTGCAAGTGCTTTGTTTTGTTGCCTACGCATTGTAGGTGATTGTTGTCAAGTTTCTATTGTTTCTTGTCAATTGGTAATATTTACCGTAAAAAGCTTATATTAAAAGCTTTATTTCTATGGATTCTGGTTAACTTTTTCGACTTTTTCTTTCAAAAGGTACTACATTACCATAACCTTAATGTCCATGTATAATATGAACGTTGTAGCCCCACCCGTTTGGTCAGAATTGGCCCAAATGGCACGAAAATATCGCACAAAAATCAAAAAACTTATATTAAAAGCTTTATTTCTCTCAATTCTGGCTAACTTTTTCAACTTTTTCTTTCAGAAAGCAATACATCACCATTACCTTAATGTCCATGTGAAATATGAACGTTGTAGCCCCACCCGTTTGGTCAGAATCGGCCCAAATGTTACGAAAATATTGCACTAAAAATCGAAAAAAATCGTAAAAGTACGATATTCATGAGAAATATTTCTTCGATTGTATCCAAAAACGTAGCAAATCTAAGTTCTGAGATTTCGAAGGTCCCCTCCAATTTTCATCAAGATCGGATATGCCGTTTGCCCGGTAGAGAGCGAACAAACAGACAGGAAAAAAAACAAAAAAAAAACACCCGAGCTAAAATTTTTTGGGGGGTCGGTGAAATTGAAGTCTTCGCTTCGCTCATCCAATTATTATCCCGAGTGGACTCCCATAAACTACATTCATTATAAATTCACAGTAGTATAGTATCAGTGAACTATTTTTTATTCTAGAATGAACTTTTAATTTGTTACGTATTAATGGTTAATTATTCATTAATACATAATACAACTAATATACAATATTCAATTCCTTCCTAGTTCAATACTCTATAAAATAAAATACAATAACCAGGGCTATAAATTTTACATTAATACTATTGATTTTCATTAGTCATTGAATCATTTATCCCAGAATGAACACGTTTCATGTGACATAGCCATTAGTTTACCCATTTTGATTTGTTTATTGCACTCTGTTCTAAATCTTTTAGGGTTGTCCTCGTCACGTATTGAGGATTGAGTTTAGTATGGTTAGGAGAGTTATTCTATATCTCTCAACCCCAGCAACCTCAAGCAGACCCTTTGAACCAACTTAATGTCATGATGGACGGTGGTCGGGATTGAGTCGACATAGCGTGTTAGTGCCTCGCTAGCTACAGTGTGAGCTTTCTCTCTATGTAACGTGATAGTTAACAGAAGTTATCAACACTTTCTAAACGATGTTATATAATTGAATGAGGTAGAGGTGGGAAGGTTACAATAAGAAAACATTCACATTCTATTTTAAATAAGAGTTATATTGAACAGAAAGAAGCAAATATAGAATAATGAGATATTTACCTTAAAAAAGAGTAGAATATTACAAATTTAATTGTTGGAGTATTTGATGTAGGACCTATAGCAGCGTAAAAAGGGTGGCATTCGGGAAATTGACAGATTTAGAGTAAGTAGCTATAATAATAATATATAGTTTGATTCTGGAAGGGTTCAAGATTTTCATTGCGTGCAAACTCCCGCCCCTTGTGGCAAGTGTGTGGTGAACTGCGTTCTCAGAAGTATAAGGATGTGCTGCAGGTGCAGGCTACTCGATTGTGATATCTGTGCATGACCGGAAGGTCTCCTGGGGTCCGCAGCCCACGGCGGAAGAGCCGTCCTCGCACGTTCCCCACGTGTTGGCTGAAACACGTGAAAAAACCTTCTTAGATTCACAGAGAGAATGCAAGTATAGTTATTACTACGACTTCGACGACAGCTAGCCTAGCGGATTGACTTTACAACTAGTCCGGTCGGCGAGAAGAAGTCATCTCGCTGTTCCCAATGTTCTTGATCGACTCGGATGCAAAGCCCACAACCATCACACACACTCTTTGTCAAGCTAGGTCATCAGGTTCGGTGACAACTCATCAAAAAGATTAGAGTCTGATCACAAATAACAAAAAATCCATGGTTTGCCCGGTAGTTCGTAGTTGTGTTATCTATCAACTCTGTTTGGGTTGTTCTGAGACAGTTGTGCAGTTTATATTATGATATTGTGGTTCCAAACTAACCTTGTTGATGCTGGTGCCATCGACAAGTGAACAAACGATAATATGTATTTGAAATCGAATCTGCTGGTTGGCCACAGTTCACTCGCCGATGACCCAAAAACAGACACCCAGAAGATTTAGAAACTGCGTTAAGACGATACGAACTCGGCACCTCTACCAAAAAGTTGTAAAATTTTGAAAAATCTCGAAATTTAAGCTTGGAAACTGATATTAATACGTACGAAACTGTTTTTATCTATCCTGACTGTTTTATCACGTCATAGTGCCTGTCTAGCGCATGCGCAATGCTCACCTGTCTTGTAATGCCACTGCAGCACGCAGCGGGCGCAGGTCAGACCCTTGGGCAACTGGAGAGCTACGGGGAAGTCCCCAGACTGGTGGGTAGGAAGCTGGTAGCGGGTAGTTCCGTCGGCGAGCTGCAGCAGGTGGGAGTCGAAACACTCGTCGGTCTCAAGGGCGTTGGGCGTGTCAAGGACGCAGAGCCGGTACTCGAAGTAGCCCCAGTGGTTCATCGTCAACCGGGCACTGGTTTGGATCACTTCTCCAGACTTGTACCTATAGACATAGTTCAAATTGTATCTTCATAATCCTTCTTCAAGAGGAACCATAAACATTCTTGATTCTAAACATAACATACCACTGAGTTAATGTTAATATTGACAATGCCATATTTAAAAAGTGGTTCCGAACTACTTTTTACAAAACATTACTTGGTACATTATTTATTAAAATTTACTTCACAAAATATCGCACTCGTCTCGAAAATATAGCGAGATATAGTTGTGTTCATGTGTTGTACTTCATAAACTCTTAAAATTGTTTTGCAATTGCCTTACACTCTTTAGTTAGCATGCATGTGGTGCAATTTCCAAGCTTACGTTTTGGCGATGACTCCTAGACCGTATTTGCCGCCGTTTTCGTTCGCTCGTGGTCTCGGGTCTGTCCACTTGTCACCACACTCGCCACACTTTCCTCCATTGGACTGAAACACAATCCACAACGTATTATTATGATAATTAATTAAAACTGACTACAATCACTCTGTATTTAGAGTTTGACAAGACTCCAATCATCTTGTACGTAATGTCATTGTCAAACTTCGTCCCAATAGTTCAACTCACCGCCACATACCCGCCACAGAAGTTCTCGTTGTCGTTATAGTTGGGCGGGGTGTTGAAGCCGAACCTCCACATAGAAGATCGGTTGGGAGGGTCCAGCAACATCCCGTGTCCGTGGATCTGATCCACCGCCACCGCCGCCAAGGCCACGATCACCAGCTGCAGGGAGAGCATTCTAGAAGGCGGTGAGTGCACTGTTGCCGGGTAGGGGAGAGACGACGCTTATATAAGGCACCGGGCTTATCGGGAGATAAGATGTCGGTTGCACTTACGATCACTGCGCAGATAAGAGCAGAGTAGCCAATTTTTAGTTCTTTATGCATGGTTTTGGGTATTTTTTTGTAGAAAAAACGACAAAATAAATATCACCTGTGGTTAGGCTTAGACTTGTGGGGACATTTTCTTTCTATGGTGTGACTGACAGGGGTTTGGGAGAGAGGAATATATAGTCTGAAGTAATCATGTTTCTTTAACTACCGTATTCATCCACGTTACAAAATTTATAGAGGATAATACAATGAAATATAAAAGTCAGTGATACAATCGTTTTATCAGTCCCCATGATTTACGAAGAAACGTGTAATAATTCAAATTTATGCACTCGTGAAAATGTTCATCGTCGCGATGAGCAAAGTGCAAAGGCAGTGGTTCAAGTGTGATTTGAAGGACGGCTAGCGATTGTAGTAGCGTGACCTTGAGGTGTATATATAGTACTCTTGCCAAGTGGAAATTGTTATCGGTGCACGGTGCACCTACACTAACAACAAGAGTCACCGAGCGTACTCGTAAGTATAGAGAGTTATTTCTGGAACACCACAACTAAACACCCTGACGATCTTACCTCTTTATTAGGGGAAATGTCGCAAATAGAGTAGCCTAGTCACGCCTAGTATCGTTTTTGCAACAAGTCCATCTATAAAACATCATCTCTGCAATTAATTACATTTTTGTACCCCTTTCTTTCAATATTATTCCAATATTTGCAGTCTATGAGAAATCTCCTGACAACATACCATGAACCTTATTAATCAATCAATAATTTTATTCATGCCTTAATTAACTCATTTGAACTCGCAAATCATACGCATAAACTGGAAATAAACCCTTAATATAAACTAGTTCCAAGTCACAGAGGCTTCAACTTAGTTTCGACTGTGTGTGTGTGTGTGTGTGTGAGTGTTTCTCAGAAATTCTATAAATAAGGATGTTTAAAGAAAATGCTGGATGACGACAAATCAATCAAGGACAAGAGATGAGCATTTTAATGTTTCATTTAATTAAAATATACAAAACAACAATAACAGGAGCATTCAAGTCTAGTTTATACTTTAGGTCGTGAAGGGCGCCGAAGTTGAATCTGGGTGTTCGGTTACTCGATGGCGATATCTGTGCACGATCGGAAGGTTTCTTGTGGTCCGCATCCAACAGCCGAGGTACCGTCCCCACATGGTCCCCATGTGTTGGCTGAAACACGGGAAACAAACATTTATTGACCGAGTTGAGCTGATATTACTTGGTCGTCAAAAGAGACAAAACACATCCGTATAATAACTAGAATCTTGACACACCTAAATCCTAAAATAATTCTGAAAAATGCACCACAACTATTAAAAATTAAAACTCATCTCGTCAGGCTTGAAGTTGTGACTACGTGTAACATATACGTGCAGGCAAGAGAAATCTTAGTATGCGTGATTGCGTGGGGAGATCAGGCGTCACATAATTATGATGGAGCAGCGTAGCTTTCTTTGGTGATGAGGAGATTGGAGGATTTGACACAAGTAAGAAAGGTGTGCCACAAGGTTTCGCTCTCTCTCCACTTGTGTTTCGTCTCATTTGCTCCGTGGATCCCCGGAAGTAGAGCTCGCTCGCCTATGACGTCATACTTAACGAAAAGCGTATGCTCTGTTCTCACCTGTGCGGTAGTTCCACAACAGCACGCATCGCTCACAGGTCAGACCCTTGGGAAGCTGGAGAGCTACGGGGAATTCTGCAGGCTGGTGGTTAGGAAGCTGATAGCGGGTAGTTCCGTCGGCGAGCTGCAACAGGTGTTGTTCGAAACACCCGTCAGTCTCAATGTCGTTGGGGCCGGCAAGGACACAGAGCCGGTACTCGAAGTAGCCCCAGTGGTTGGTGGTCAAACGAGCGGTGGTCTGGATCACTTCTCCAGACTTGTACCTGGAAAAAAGAGGATAACAACATAGACTTTGCTCCTGACACCCCCGTATCAAATTCAACTCACGTGTTTTGTACTTGCCCATGGCACCTTATTATTCATACAATACAAAAGTGTCGAAAATTACCCTACTAATGCTTTATTATTTTGGAATTATTTAGTTATTTTGTGTGTTTTAAAAATTTATGTCATGTTTTAAAAATTCTTTCAAAAAACAAAATAGTGATCGTTTGCATGTTACGTTACTTATTAAGATTTTATTGAAACATTTTTAATAGAAACAGTTATGATCTCTCTGGGCTGGTAAGAGTTCTACCAACCATGATTGCATTATATTGTGTATTGTGATGTTTTCTCGGTTTCCAACGGAAATAAATTAAATTAACTGTGTTTATGCTTACGTCTTGGTGACAATTCCAAGACCGTATTTTCCGCCGTTTTCGTTGGCTCTCGGTTTCGCATTGGCCCAGTTGTCACCACATTCTCCGCACTTTCCACCATTTGCCTGGAACACAACCAAACGACTGTGACAATACTGCTTGGTAGGTTTTGCGATGCCTTACACGACACACGTGTTTTCCATGATGCAGCAGCGAGATGTACGAGCGAGATTGCTTTGGTTCAACAAAACTGTTTGATTTTCACTGTCTTTTTTATAATGAGAAGTGAACACCGGTCATTCGAACCTGATTATACTTAATTATTCTTATTATGAACCTCTTGCCTAATTTTAATTACACCTGTTTTGGATAGTAACTTTTTTTAACGAACGGGACAAAAATAGCAAATTTCGGTGACCATATTTTTTATTAAAAGTTCCTGTTACCCAAAGAGGTACTAAAAATATCCCCTTCATTTGAAAACGCATTAAGTTGCTGCCGCTAGTAAAATGTTAATACATTGCGTAAGGATGTACATATTATTTGTGAGAAGAGTTAATTTTATTTATCAACCTATCTCGTATGAGATATGACATTGTTTTCATTGTTTACTAAAATTACACGATAAAAATCACCGCAAATTATTTAGATAACGTCGATGTGACAGCAAGATGATTGATACGTAAGATATTATAGATACATAACAGAACAGTGGGCGTCGATTGGGTAACCAAGATGATGTAAACGAATTACCAATTAATGGCTGATTTAAAGATTTGATTATTGATATAGGTACTACAAAAATATATATTATAAGAAAGGCGATCTGTGTTTTGGAGATGGTATGCTACAGATAAAATCCCATGAGAAATAGATGAGTGTAAAATATTTAATATTTATGTATGCGCAAGACAATATGTTTTCCACAATCAATGATTTTTTTATTTAACGTCGTAGGCCCCTGTATATAAAACATATATCTCAATATATTGCATATTGCCAGAGCGTTAAGTTGAGATGAAAATACGATCACAACAACATGACACAACGCTTTCCATCTAATATGATCATACTTTACACAAAAATTAATTTACTAATTAACTAAAACAACCATTATTGTTTTCTGAACATGTCCCATCACCGATTTATTGCAAATTAAATATAATGTTGTATTGTATTGTATTGATAATATATTAAAAGATGAGATTGTGAAGTAAAAACATAATTTTGTGGGTTAGTTAACCAAAATGATTGTGCAATTTAATTATCTCCCATTTTCAGTCACTAAACCACGTACTATCCACTATCTTTATAATTTCATTTAAATTTGAGTTTCGCTTGCTGATTAGAAATATGTAGTCTAATACAGTACTATTTAAACTCCATTTTCTAATAACATCATTTTCATTTGCCAAATTTTAGTAATTATTAGTAGTGGAGTATTTCCCCCAAAACACTAGACAAACGGTTTGAAAACGTCAGCCATTTTTCAATATGGGGACTATCGTTGCAAAGTACCAAGTTGATTATTGATTATTCTTAAGATGCATTGTTTATCAACAAAATATACTTTTTACTTTAAGTTCTTAAACAAGCGCATGAGTTAACCGTCCCCGTACAAACAGTAAATGCTTATACTAACCCCGTATCCGCCGCAGTAGTTCTGGTTGTCCTCGTAGTTGGGCGGGGTGTTGTATCCATACCTCCACATGGAAGATCGGTTGGGAGGGTCGATCAACATCCCGTGTCCGTGGATCTGATCCACCGCCACCGCCGCCAAGGCCACGATCACCAGCTGCAGGGAGAGCATTCTAGAAGGCGGTGAGTGCACTGTTGCCGGGTAGGGGAGAGACGATGCTTATAAGGCACCGGCCTTCCGGCCTTATCAGGAGATAAGAGTGATAAAATGACAGTTGGTCTTAAAAACTTGATGAATTAATATTTTGAGTAATATTGAAAACAATGGGAGAGATTCAATGTGCGTATTATGCACTTATGTATTGCATGTTTTCACGTTGTACACACGTGGTACCATAACCCCATGATTTGTTGTTGCTTATTATCCATAATGGCAATAATCATTGTTAGTTATTTAGGTATTTTAATTAATTATATGATTAATTATTCTGAAAAATGGCATGTTGTTATTTTATAACTTAAAAAAGAAGGTTAAAATACGGTGGTTTAGGACAAATTTACCAGTAATGGTGTTACCAACCATTGAAAGGTAAAATATCAACAATGGCAATTGTAATTTTTTTCGAAATAAACAGTAATATTAGTAAAAGTATTTACCACTACATTATAAAATAAGTAAATAACTATTCTAAAATTGCACTCGACAAAAAAATATTCGGAAAAGTATTACTTTTGGTAACCATTATTGTTTATAATCTTTCCTTCGTTGTAGCATGACAATTATTACAAAATAATGTCGCCCTAGAACCTTACTGTTCTGACTTATCAAAAAACGAAAAATTGAAACTGCCCAGAGTATATTATTATTTTCAGTTCAGTCTATTTTTATTATCTAGGGCGACGGTCGTTCGCCCGCAGCCAAGCGCACGCGACTGCTTAACTACTAACTCGACCTGTATAGTGTATACTCCTACCCGAGTTGGGGTGTTTTCAGCTATCTGCACACGCCGCCCCGAAAGGTTTACAATCTTGAAACTCGGTATATGACCTGATATGTGGTCCATAACCTACCAAAAAAATCAGCTAGATCCGATAACTCGTTCTGTGTTAAAAAAAGTGTCTCAACATCGTCGAAAACCTTCCGGCTGGCTGGCTTGCTGGGTGGGTGGGGGATTCTGCTGATTTGTATTGCCTTGTGAACTGCATTATCGATCGATGGAAGCACCCAAGACTATTTGAATTAATATTATCTAGGGGGCTTTGAAAGACTCTTGGTCAACAAAATTGTCAATATCTAGAACCTCTATGATCTAGAAGGCAGTTAGAAGAAAAAGAAAAAAAGCATAAAACAAACTTTGGTGGCTAGCAAACGCTGTTTGACAGCTTACATCGAGTTAATTGAAATTAGTTGGAAACTAACACAAAGGTAAGAACTAAGGCCTCGATATATAATGCTCTCTTTTCGTTCCATATTATTGCTTCTAGGCTTGATCATTCCTCTGGTGAATAGTGAATTTTCCTTTGACATTAGCAGCCATGTTTTTTATTTACGTCGATCGTTGCAGTTCACAGGGCGATACAAATCACGTGTACAGAGCACCGCCTGCTCGAATGGGATGGCTCACAAAACAGGCAGTCTATTTGGGTCCATCCCATTCGAGCAGGCGGTGGTACAGAGAGTTGACACGCGATGTCGGCGAAGGAGGTATCTTTCAGACCTCTTGATTTACTTATGATCGAGGGTGTACCTCAGACTCATATACTTTTTCTTTCAAAACCAAAACCAAAACCATTTAAATTCAAAGCCATTAATAAATATCTAATACGTGGTCTCCATATAGCCATGAATTGCATTGTTGTTTGTTTTTCACGCCTTGATATGAAAGAAACAGCAAAAAGATGTGATATCCCCCCCAAATACAAAAATTTGTAAAAAAAAAAAAAAAAAACGGCAGCCAAGCTCTCCTTCAAAAGTCTTCGGCTGTGAATGTTGTGAGATATAGTATCTTTTCATTCTTCCTCCCTAGTTTCGCATTAAAAAGAAGTAAGATCATTTCGCCTGTTGACGAGCGCCAAGCCAACCATTTTTGTGGTAAAAAAAGGAAAATTTGTAAATTAACAATCATAAAAAATTACTTGGCCATTGACTTTTTAAAGTTTTCGTTATGAACCAAATTCAATGACCAAGCAATTTTTTGGGGATTTTGAGTTTAAAATTTTGACTTTTTTACCACGAAAATGGTTGGCTTGGCGCTCGTCAACAGGCGAAAATGATCTTTCTTCTTTTCAATGCAAAACTAGGGAGGAAGAATGAAAAGATTGGCTCAAATTTTATATCTCACAACATTCACAGCCGAAGACTTTTGAAGGAGGGCTTGGCTGCCGTTTTTTTTTTTTTTTTTTTTTTCAAATTTTGTATTTGGGGGGGGGGGGGTCTCTTAGTACTATTACAAATACTGCCAAAGTGATTCATTTTAAATTTCTGGCATTATTCATTAAATACTTAAAAATAATTGCGCCTAGTCGTAATTTTGTTATGAAAAGGCGATTGAACAGTATGGTTCTAGGGCGACGATATTATAATAAGCTGATAGAAATCATACAAAATTGTTCAACAAATCGGATATCTCAATTTCTGAAGTGACCGTTCTGGGTTTTAGGGTATCAACTGACGAACGAATCTATGAACTAACTAGGAAAACGCCAAAGTCCCGCCGCGTTGATGGATGAGCTTTTTTAAAGTTTTTAGTTTGCGTGGAATATCTTTTACTTTTGCAAGTGCTTTGTTTTTCTGCCGACGCATTGTAGGTGATTGTTGTCAAGTTTCTATTGTTTCTTGTTAATTTGTTATTATTTAACGTAAAAATCTTACATTAAAAGCTATATTTCTATGGATTCTGGCTAACTTTTTCATCATTTTCTTTCAAAAGGTACTACATCACCATAACCTTAATGTCCATGTATAATATGAACGTTGTAGCCCCACCCGTTTGGTCAGAATTGGCCCAAATGGCACGAAAATATCGCACAAAAAGTCAAAAAACGTATATTAAAAGCTTTATTTCTCTCGATTCTGGCTAACTTTTTCAACTTTTTCTTTCATAAAGCAATACCTCACTATAACCTTAATGTCCATGTGAAATATGAACGTTGTAGCCTTACTTGTTTGGTCAGAATTGGCCCAAATGGCACGAAAATATCGCACTAAAAATCGAAAAAAATCGTAAAAGTACGATATTCATGAGAAATATTTCTTCGATTGTACCCAAAAACGTAGCAAGTCTAAGTTCAGAGAAAACAAAGGTCGTGTCAAATTTTCACCAAGATCGCATATGCCGTTTGCCCGGTAGAGAGCGAACAAACAGACGGAAAAACAAACAAAAAAAAAACAACCGAGCTAAATTTTTTGGGGGGGTCGGTGAAATTGAAGTCTTCGCTTCGCTCATCCAACTAATCATTCTTTGCAAGCCCTATCCAACGGATAACAATCTTGAAATGAATCATCCTGTCTTTAGCAGTAAATGCTGAATTAAATAAAGGACTTGAACGAAATTAACTGTCTACTTTTTGGGGAGTTAAAATTGTAAGAGATCCATCATTTTCATATAGTTCCACAGCTAATAATTTCTAGACGAACAGTTTCGAGATTATTGGATGAGCGTAGCGAGCGAAGCGAAGATTCCATTTCACTACACTGGAGAAAAAAATCCGGAATGTTTTTTTTTCTTTTTTTTTTGTATTTTTGTCTGTTTGTCCGCACGATTCCGGCTAAACCGATACTTCAATTGCGATGAAATTTTATGGAAGCCTTCGAAATCTCTGAACTTAGAACTGCCACGTTTTTGAGCGCAATCGAAAAATTATTTCTCATTAAAATCGCAATTTTACGATTTTTTTCGATTTTTGGAAAACTTCTTCTACTTATAACACCTACATGCTTTATCCGATTGTTATGATTTTTGCTCAGAACCTTTATTTTATGAATTAAGATATTCGTGTGAAATTTGAGTGCAATCGAAAAATTATTTCTTATGAAAATCGAAATTTTACGGGTTTTTTCTTTTTTAAAACAATTCTTTGACTTATAACACCTACATGCTTTATCCGATTGTAATGATTTTTTCACAGAACCTTAATTTTTGGAATTTATAGATAAGTGTTAAATTTGAGCGCAATCGAGAAATTATTTCTTATAAAAATCGCAATTTTACGATTTTTTTCTTTTTTTAACAATTACAATTAATTAAAAAAAATGAAGTTAATTTTTTATTTAATTTAATTTAATTTAAAAAAATTCAACTTAGGAATGATTTTTCCACAGAACAACAGAAAATCTGCATAACACATGGCAGCTCAATGCACCAATTACGCTCATCCAACAACGCGGCGGGACTTAAGCGTTTTCCTAGTATGCTAGTATGAGCTCATATATACACGCACTAACAGTTTGTTTTATCACATTCAGTGATAGCGATCTTTGTTTTCAATAAAACATGTAAATAACATTGTTTTGATACTTTTTATGTAATCTCTAATAAAATAACACGTCAAAGTACAAAGTTGTTTCTATTGCGTTGTATCGATATAAAAAACAAGATATCAAATCAAGTGTAAACACTTGATACGAGACAAAGAAAATGTCAATTCCAGGAACCACATTGACAAGGCTGTAGACTGTTCAAGTGTGCTCAACTCAAGTGTTAGATGCTGATTGTTATCAGATTTAGATCATAATAATATAGTACTATTTTAACTCAATGATAATATCTTCAGATGGGATTAATAAGAACTTCGTTTGTCAACAAAACTTAACTACATAGTGGTAGTATACACTATAGACCCCCACCCACCCATTCCACCCATTCGATACGGTGACTTTATAGCTGTCTTTATAGCTACGCTAACGCTACGATTAAGTAACAGCTTGTGGATGTGTAATATTTTCCGTAGAAAATCCAATACATCATTCTACTTCATTACTTTTATTATTTGAGTTTATCATTTATGCCCTTCTCTAAAATCGAGTGGGTAGACTCGAATTGTCTTCAGTTGAACGGAAAGAAAAATATTTGTATGGATCCTACCCAACATATTGACCCTCTTCAGGCACCTTGGTTGATATAGGATGTGAGGATAGTTGCGTAATATTTTAAATCTTATTTTGTGGGGAGATTAATTAACCGAACATTAGGTAACTCCGGCGAATCTCTTCAGGCAGGAGTGCTGGTTGATACTGAATCTCATCGGCGACCTCACGAGTCAGTGACTCACGTTCAACACTGAGCAACCGCTCTATGGAGGTGCGATACAAGTGTGGATACGTTTGTTTTTTTTGCATTTAAATATAAATATTTCATCGCTAATTTTGTCAAATTTAGGATTTTGTAGCATCAATTTTTTTCAATTTCAATTAAACCCTATGTGTGGGGTGTATCTTGCTCTTCTTATGGTAAATGATGAATTCTAGAAACATTTCAATTTAATATATAGGCCTAGTTTCATGAAACTCTAGAATATATTGCTAAACTAGTTCTCAATAGGTATTAAAAACATAATTTGAAGTTCAATTCGCATTTTGTAGCATCAAAAACATAAAACGCTTAAAAAGTATCTCTAGATATATTCGGTTATTTCTTTGATTTGCATTGTTATAAAAGATGAGAGTATGAAAAGTACCCACACATAACAAAAACTTGTAAAAATACAGCCAAACCTTACACACTCAAAAGAAATGAGATCTAAAAATGGGCCAAGCTCATCTACCCTTCCACATGTGCGCCTTCTTAATTCATAAACGTACAGTGTCCCGTAACAACATCCTAGTAAAGCTTGGCAAAAAGAATTTGCAACTAGAATTAATTTAAACGTAATAGTTCATCCCAATTCTTTTGTTCTAATTAATTTAAACGTAATGGTCATACAAATTCTATTTTGCCAAGCTTTACTGGGTGTTGTTACGGGACACTGTACGTTTATGAATTAGGAATGCGCAAATGTGGAAGGGTAGATGAGCTTGGCCCCTTTTAAGATCTCATTTCTTTTGAGTGTGTAAGATTTGTCTGTATTTTTACAAGTTTTTGTTATGTGTGGGATCTCATTATTTTTTCAAGTTCCATTGCAAAATTATTTGTTAAAATATAATAATTTTATCAAAGTCGATTTAATTGCTATGAAATTAACAATTAACAATAGAATGTAAAATATCTAGTGGCCCAAAGACATGCTTTTTGTAAACAATGTGGGCGATCATTGTCAAGTAACTATAGTTACTTGTTGATTGTATGCCTGTATAAGGCTTATATTAAAACCTTTATTTGGAAGCCTTCCAGCAAACTTTTTCAACTTTTTCTTTCAAAAGGAACTACATCACTATTACCTTAATGTCCATGTAAAATATGAACGTTGTAGCCCCACCCGTTTGGTCAGAATCGCTGGGCAATTGAAACTGACGAATTAGACAGTAGTCAGTAGTCAGTAGTAGTAGTAGTAGTAGTAGTAGTAGTAACTAACATCCTTAAAGTGATTTTGAGCATGTTTCAAGTCATATTTTCACCAAGAAGGAATGTTCGTACACCAACCAAATTTGGCATGTGGTGTCAGGTACCCAAATCCCCTTGATTTTGATGGTTTTTAAGATCACATCACGTTTCATGACGGTTGGGTGACACCTCGAAATCACCCCAACTCTTCTTGCTGTATAAGGTGCCTGAGTGTGTAGCGCACCGCGGCTTGGCTGCGGCTTCCTAACGGGCACCTAGATGTATAGCAGGGCCATTGATACTAGTATACCCTGCTTACAGAAACGTTTCCACTTACTAGAATAAATAAACTAAAATCACTCAATTCGATTTGAATTTGCACCACACAGTAAAAAATGTGGGGTAAAATCCAGGTGGAGTGTGGGATCTTTAGTCTTTTATTAATTTATAAGTATAAACTTAAAAATTAGTTATTGATATACCCATCTGGATATGATAGACTAACATTGGACGAAGTTGGGAACTGATGTATGTGAAGTTGGATAAGGAACGCATATTTGCGAGGATGGCATGACATAATATGATGACATTGCTAAGTCTAGTTGCGCACAGCCAAGGGGTACACAAGTTCCTGGAATCCATTTATATCGACAGAATTTACCTACCTATATACTCTTTGATTAAAATAACATCAATAACATAAATATTTAAGTATAAATAAGTATAAATAAATAAAATAAATACATGTGTGGCTCGTTGGTCTTGTTGTGTGGCTCGTTGGTCTTGCGTGTGGCTCGTTGGTCTTGTTGTTAGCGTATCTGCTTTCAATGCAGAAGGTCCAGAGTTCGATTAGCGCTAAAGTCAATAGTTTTTTAACTTCTGATTTGGACTTAAGTCCATCAGTTCGTGTCTTAGGAGTTTGTAAACGGTGACTTTGGAGCCGTCCTAGCAACGAAGCACATAGTAAATTCAGAGTTGTTCTGAATCGGCCTTGTTGATTCTGGCGTTGATTCGCACTGTCCATACCACTGATTGCTATATTTCCTATTAAAAATGTCGATCTTTGGTTGGTTATCGCTCACTCGTCGATTGCGTCGGCCGGCCTACAGGGTTGGCTTGGACGCTTTGATTTAAAGTCCTCCACTGAAAATCAGTTATATAACTGAGTGGATAGACTCTAAATACAATTTATTTATTTATTTATAATTTTATTCGTATTTAGAGTCTACCCACTCAGTCATATAACTGATTTTCTGTGGGCGACAGTAAATCAAAGCGACCTAGCCATCCCTGTATCAACTAAGTTGAAAAAATCACACCTCTTATTTATATCCACTTCATAAAACTTTTATAGACAAAGATGAATCGAACTTCGCGATTAGTTTTGTTGCATGAACGAGCTCAGTCATGCAAACCACAAGAAAATATTTACTATTTTTAATTTCTCGTGGGCCGTCTGTCCAGGGACAATTGATTGATTGCTTGTTTTTATTGTCTTCCAGTGCATCTTTGTCCCTCTTCAGGGTAGTAGCATTAGTAGTGAGGGTAAAAGTGAGCGGAATACTCAAGGGCTGTTTAAGAAGACAATGTCAAGCATTCATGACAACGACTGAAGAAAAATGCAGGATTGCCGGCGACGGGAATCAAACCATCTACCTCCCGAATCAGAGCGAATCTCACACGTTGTACATGAGATACCTTTATCGGTTATCAAAATACGATCATACCCTTTCTGACATAAAAAGTTAATTTTTAATATGAATGCATAAACTTAAAAAATTAAGGTATCCAATCCTTCTAAGATTTTTAGAGATAAGAGATAAACCTCCCATCAATAATCCCCAAAACTAATATTTGTATTAAACTATGCTTTGCATCTTCAACGTAATAATCCTCTCCATAAGAATAATAGGCCTTATCTTCACACAAATAATGATAGGAACGACTAAAGTGTGGTTTGTGACATGTGAACAAAATATTATATGAATTGCAACATTAATTTTACCATTTAAGCTGCGAGTCAAATGAAAGAATAATTATGTTTGGTTTGCGTTACGTTGCATATAATTTTAACAAAAAATATTGTTTGCAAGAAACAAACATAATATTTAGCATAGAGCCGTGTGAGGAACTGCTTAATATGCATGTTCGTATTCAAAATATAATTGAGGAACTGCTTTGTATCGTAGCGAGCGTAGCGAGCGAAGCGAAGATTCCATTTCACTACACTGGAGAAAAAAATCCGGAATGTTTTTTTTTTTTTTTTTTTGTATTTTTGTCTGTTTGTTAGCACGATTCCGGCTAAACCGATACTCCGATTGCGATGAAATTTTATTGAGACCTTCGAAATCTCTGAACTTAGAACTGCCACGTTTTTGAGCGCGATCGAAAAAATAATTCTCATAAAAATTGCAATTTTACGATTTTTTTCGATTTTTAAAAAATTTATTCGATTTATAATACCTACACGCTTTGTCCGATTGTAATGATTTTTTCACAGAACCTTTATTTTATGAATTTATATATTCGTGGAAAATTTAAGCGCAATCGAAAAATTATTTCTCATGAAAATCGCAATTTTACGGGGGTTTTCTATTTTAAAACAATTCTTCGACTTATAACACCTACATGCTTTATCCGATTGTAATGATTTTTTCACAGAACCTTAATTTTATGAATTAATATATTTGTGTGAAATTTGAGCTCAATCGAATAATTATTTCTTATGAAAATCAAAATTTTACAATTTTTTTCTTTTTTAAAATTACGATTAATTAAAAAAATTAAGAATTAAAGTTTATTTTTTATTTATTTTAAATAATTGAAAAAAAAATCTTCAACTTAGTAATGATTTTTTCACAGAACAGAAAATCCGCATAACACATGGCAGCTCAATGCACCAATTACGCTCATCCAACAACGCGGCGGGATTTAAGCGTTTTCCTAGTAATGATACACCAACAACGTGACGATACGATTGTATACTTATTATCCAAGTCAGTATCTACCGTAGCAGCAGAAGATACTAGGATGATACGCACCGGCATGGACATTCGATTAGTAGATCTTAGGAAATAATCTTTTAGGAGGATACAATAAAGAAAAACAAATGCATTTTTGATATAAGTAATATTTTATTGAGATGATCGATATCTACAGCTCTTGCACATGAAAAGTAAATCAGATAGAAATTATCTTCTACCTTTTCCTGAAGAATATTGTGATATTAAGAAGATAGAATTGAGGTGAGGTGATGATCTAATGGAAACAACGTCAGCAGTGGTATAAAATACAAAAGCTCTTAAAATAATGTATTGTGATAATTGTGTGAAAAAGAAACAATCATTTTGACAATGTGAATTAATTGACTTGTAAAATAATGGTTCTCTTTTAAATGGATGTATAAAACTCAGGAGAACGAAACACACCAAGGTAGCTGGACGAGGTTACTCGATGGTGATGTCTGTGCAGGTACGGAAGGTCTCCTGGGGTCCGCAGCCCCACGGCGGAGGAGCCGTCCTCGCATGGGCCCCACGTGTTGGCTGAAACACGTGAACAGAATAAATCAATGTCTTATGTATATAACAAAATATGAAATATTTGGCTCCTAAAGGACAGGGAAATAGAAAATTATAAACCCTCCTTAATATTATAACTTGACGATGAGAACAAATTGCTCCAAAAATAAATTTGTTATATCATTCTGCTAAGGCGCTACAAAGTATAAAGTGTAGGCCTGTCAGCGGTGTGACGTCATCGTGGCTACACGCGTCACCTGTTTGGTAGTTCCACTCAGCACGCATCGCTCGCACTTCAACCCCTGAGGAAGGTACATAGAGACCGTGAAATCTCCCGCTGGAAGGGCGGAAGCTGGAAGCGAGTGGTACCATCCTCGAGCTTCAGCAGGTGTTCCTCGAAACACTCGTCAGACTCCATTGCGGTGGAGAATCAGGACACACATCCTGAACTCGAACCATCCGCGTGGTTTGCGTTCAGACGGGTGATGGTTTTGATAAGTTCGCCGGACTTGTATCTGCAAAATGTACAAAGTGCAGTTTATGAAAAGAAATATAGAGCACAAAATGGCTTAATGTATTCAATTGACAAATGGTAAATTGTTGGCTGACAAAACAACTGTGTGCTTCCTGGCTTGTACTCACGTCTTTGCGATCACTCCGGTACCGTATTTGCCTCCGTTCTCGTTATCCCTGGGCCTCGGTTTCGCCCAGTCGTCCCCGCACTGGCCGCACTTCCCGCCGTTCTGGCCATGCTGGATCTAGAGAGGAAAATTCATTATTTATTTCTCAACTAGAACACTTGCTCGCTGACTAAAAAGTAAAAAGACAGTTAAATAACTCAGTCAAACGGTGCGAGATTTATTTCGTAATCAACATTTTAACAAATTACATGGATCGATAAGGTTAGATAAGAATAGTATTTATTAGCTACAATCAGCTGCACATACATAGGGCCTACATAGTTTACAAACCAACTTACAACATCACAAAATTACAATTCTTCCAAAGATTTTGTTTTTTTTGTTTTGTTTTACATATTATGCACACGAAGAAACAACAATCAACAACAAATTTTGTCCAAAGTAACAATACAAGATTTTCTTTACAGTACATCCAAACGCTTCAGGTTAACTAATACGGCTGGAGGCTCTACACTACTTTATTAGTCATAATCAATATAATCTTGCCCACCAACACTCACTGCTTTGATTTTATTACTTTAAGTTAGCGTCAAAGCGCTATAAAGACCCACCGACTGGCCAATAAACTAGGGAAACGCCAAAGTCGTTGTTAAACGAGTGAGTGAGCCATGTGTTAAGTACCCGATTACATTACTTTTCTTCCCCCTACCTTGGGCCTACCTAGCCTATCATAGGCTAGAGAGGCGCATTATGACCTTACAGTTGACGCGCCCGTCCCCGTATACCAACTAAACTTTAAAAACTATTATTTATACGAATATAATTATCAAACTTAAATGCAAATGTTCCCGGGTACTCACCACATGACTCGCTCACTCGTCTCACTACGACTTTGGCGTTTCCCTATAGTCTAGTTGGCTAAGGCGCCCTTGTAGCCGAAATGTGAAAGAAGTGAGTTCAATTCCCTGGTCGGGAAAGATTTTGTAATTTCTAGATTGTATTTCAAAAATAATTGAACATGATTTGAAATGCATAATATAACGCAGTGTTGTCCATCATCTGTGGCAATAGGGCCTACTATGGTAAACATAGCCAGTACGAAATACGTGAAAATATTGCAAGGTTTCCTCAATCTACGAGCGAATTTGTGGGTACATTGACGTGCAACATTCGACAGACCTTGCATGGGCACGGCATTTCACGGCCAGGCGAATAATAAACAAAAAATATATTTTCAAAATCTAAAACATTGTACCCGATTACATTACTTTTCTTCCCCCTACCTTAGGCCTACCTAGCCTATCATAGGCTAGAGAGGCGCATTATGACCTTACAGTTGACGCGCCCGTCCCCGTATGCCAACTAAACTTTAAAAAAACTATTATTTATACGAATATAATTATCAAACTTAAATGCATATGTTCCCGGGTACTCACCACATGACTCTCTCACTCGTCTAACTACGACTTTGGCGTTTCCCTGGTCTAGTTGGCTAAAGCGCCCTTATAGCCGAAATATGGGAGACGTGGGTTCAATCCCCTGGTCGGGAAAGATTTTGTAATTTCGAGATTGTATTTAAAAAATTATTAAACATGTTTTGAAATGCATATAACGCAGTGAAGTCCATCATCTGTGGCAATAGGGCCTACTATGGTAAACATAGCCAGTACGAAATACGTGAAAACATTGCAAGGTTTACTCAATCTACGAGCGGAATTTGGGGGTACTTTGACTTAAAACATTCGACAGACCTTGAATGGACACGGCATTTCACTGCCAGGTAAATAAAAAACAAAAAATATCTTTTCAAAATCTAAAACATTGTCGTTAAAATAATTTCATAACATTGGAAGTCTATTTTTCAGTTTATTATTTCTTGTATGTTTAAATCGCAATGAATCTTGCTGATTTTGTTAGCAGTTCTCAATAAACTCGTACCGGATGTCCGTTTAAAATTTCAGCGCAATCTGTTCAGCGATTCGGCTGATTTTTAACGTACACACACACACACACACACACGCACGCACGCAGAAAAACAATAAGGGCCGTTTAAGTCGAATGGAAATCACTACGTTCGCTACGCTCACTCGTTCAAATACTCTATAGTAGTACAACTTTATTTTTTAAACAAAGCTCTGCCTTTACATTAAGGTTGCCTTAAGACACAGAATAACAAAAATAATTAATTGACATTTATACAAATTATGTTTAACAATAAGAAAAATTAGTTACAGATTATGAAAAAATAAAATGAAGTGAAAAATGAAGAAAGAAGTATGATTTGTGAAGTATAAAAATAACAAATACAGATTTATACTTGTTACTTCTTGCTTTGGCCATATAGTTTTTTAGTGGAATTAGTGTATGAGTCCACTAGCCCAACAAGAATGTTGCAAAATAATGGACTGATTGAGCAGAAAAATTAGTGTATTGGTCAATTGAGTTGACAAAGGGATGCTATAGTTATAACTTCAAATACATCCCCCTTTTTAACTATGGATAGAAACTGTTAATTTATATCTTTAGTACAAGAAATAAGAATATATATGCCTACCCCGTATCCACCGCAGTAGTTCTCGTTGTCACTATAGTTGGGCGGGGTGTTGAAACCGAACCTCCACATGGAAGATCGGTTGGGAGGTTCAATCAACATCCCGTGTCCGTGGATCTGGTCCACCGCCACCGCCGCCAAGGCCACGACCACCAGCTGCAGGGAGAGCATTCTAGAAGGCAGTGAGTGCACTGTTGCCGAGTAGGGGAGAGACGACGCTTATATGGCGCCGGTCTTATCGGAAACCATGCTATCAGCTCATCTCTTGACAGCACTCTCGAACATGCATCGCACTATCATAGCCATCTTATGATCAATCGATGCCGAGATACATTTTGTTTTAGTTATTACACTCGTGTACTACAACCAAGGTCGAAGCCAGAAATGGCTGAGGGGAAAGTCTTGACACCAACTAATGCAATTTAGCGACGTTGGTACATCTTGAAATGAAAGCGTCCATTTGTATATTTGTTTATTGAACAATGTAAATACGTTAATGTAGTTTTAAGTTGACTCCCATTTGTTAGAATATGTAAACGAAACAATGTGAAGTCTTAGTTGAAGAGTGTGAGCCATTTGGTAAACTAGATTTGTCTGGGCAGGTAAATTTATATACACTGGCATTTTATTCTAAGGATTTATTTGGGGAGAGCAAGTTAAATAGCGATAGATATAGAGCTCCTTTCCTATAATCGTTTTTATAGCAGCTCTTACTTATTTATATTTTTACAGTCAACTTAGTCTCGGAAATACTTGTCTAATTACGTGAATACTTTCGCAGGGAAGCTGTGTGTGTGAAGTATGAAACTATAGTACAAAACCTTGCTGTACACCAGTGAACCACCTGTCAGTACTTTGGTATATAAAATTAATTCCTTCTCGCTCATTTATGTTCTTCTTTCTTCATCGATAATTGGTTGATTGATTGATTGGATATTGCTTAACGTCTCATATTAATGCACTTTGGCTATTCGAGACGATGAGTGGTGATAGATGAGGATGAAGTATGAACAGAAGGGAGGAAGGGAAACCCGGTACCGGCACGTAGCCTACTCCTTTCGAAAAGTACCAAGGGGACCAACGGCTTAACGTCCCATCCGAAAGGACGGTGTAACTTTGACAGTCATATAGGTTCCTCCACTAACCCGGACTTCCGAGCAGACGTCGAGGATAACGAAGCCTTTACACTAGCTCTCGAACCCTCCATCTGCTCTAACCAGCGGTATACGTGAGTTTCAGGGCGGAGCGGTCATCCACTCTACCCCTGACCACGCCCGATTCTGCTTTACTTCGGTGTTCGAGTGGGAACCGGTTAAACAACCTCGGTTAAACAGCTGGCTGATGATTGGTGATACTCTTGAATTAAATGAAATGAAATGTTTTTTAAAGGATTGTGGAACGAAGAATGCTCAGATACGTGAAGTAAGTTATGATGTGACGGCTTTACATGACCTGAAGTGAGGTAGCCTCTGTGGTATTGAAGGTGAAACGAATAATATCCCACGACACTATATAGAAATAGTTCAGCTGTAACACACAGAGCTTATATTCTGGAGTAGAGGCGAATGTTTAGCGGTATTCTCTTAAATATTATCACTCAATTTCCGCCGTAGGCAGTAAGTCACCGAAGGAGAGGTGAATTGTCCCGACCCTGTTGTATTTGCTTAATTAAGCTTCAGTGATAGACAACGAAGTGTCTGCGTCTTTTCTTGGAGATTGACACCGCGGTCTGTGTGTTTGTCTGAATACGAAACGAAACGGTGAAAGTATACATGTTCTTAACCAATAATTTAATACAAAGAAGAGACGTTAAAAGCGCATTGAAAAAAAATGAAAAAATGAGTACATTATTATATCACAATAATTGCTAATATCTGAACTTAAACAGTCAAACAATACTGAGCTTTAAAATGATATTACTTTTTTCTATAATATTAAGATGGATTTTATATTATAATTTTTTTTTTTTTTTTAATTGAAAAGTGCGCAGCGGAATTTGCATCCAAGACACGCTATCTCTGTTATTCACTTATAAAGTTCTCATAATAAGATTACTATTGTTTTAAGCTTATGTTGTAAGCTACAATTAAAAGTGCATATTATAGGTTTACTTACATAAATGGTCATCGACGTAAACAAGATATCGAATCAGTCAAGTATTTACTAACATGAGTACTCGACAATTTAATTGTCATAAATGTAATGCATATTGATTATACGCCTACTCGTCAATCATATTTTAGATGCTCTCAAAGTCACCTTTAGTTTATCATAAAGGGTTTATCTTGATGCTTCGTCTTAAGATTTTTGTTTTGAATCAACGCCTATCAGATTTATAACCTATTGAACATTCTTAAGTCTGAAGGTATATAAGAAAATAGTACTTTGTTGAGCTAGTCTAGACATATACGAAGTATCAAACCAATTACACCGCTTCTATGCATACCATACACAATTGTCAGCTACGTCTAGGTTGGGTATGGTTGTTACTAGCTGATCTTGTATCCTTTTGGATGAGCGAATCGAAGATTCCATTCTACTACACTGGAGTAAAAAATCCGGAATGTTTTTTTTTCTTTCTTTCTTTTTTCTTTCTTTCTGTTTGCATTTGTGTGTGTTTGTTAACACGATTCCGGCTAAACCGATACTCTAATTGGGATGAAATTTTCTGGAGGCCTTCGAAATCTCTGAACTTAGAACTGCCACGTTTTTGAGCGCAATCAAATTCGCAATTTTGCGATTTTTTTCGATATTTAACAAACTTCTTCGACTTAAAACACCTTCATACTTCATCTGATTGTAATGATTTTTCCACAGAATCTTACTGTTATGAATTAATATATTCATGTGAAATTTGAGCGCAATCAAAAAATAATTTCTCATGAAAATCGCAATTTTATGCTTCTTTCGATTTTTACAGAAGTTCTTCGACTTATAACACCTACATGCTTTATCCGATTGTAATGATTTTTCCACAGAACCTTAATTTTATGAATTAATATATTTGATGAAATTTGAGCGCAATCGAAAAATAAATTTTCATAAAAATCGCAATTTTACGCCTTTTTCGTTAAAAAAATTCTTCGACTTATAACACCTACATGCTTTATCCGATTGTAATGATTTTTTCACAGAACAACAGAAAATCTGCATAAGACATGGCAGCTCAATGCACCAATTACGCTCATCCAACAACGCGCCTGAAAAAGTGTTTGCGAAGCTTCCTATAGTTTATACCCACATTTTAATTTCTTGTTTTCTACGCCAATAAATGTGACTTGTAAATTTTTCAAGATCTATATAATTATTGTGTTATGGGTGTTCTGTGCAGGGCATCGAACCGGTACGAACCGAAAACCGAAAACCAAAAAAAAAGATATTTTTCCTGAACCGAAAACCAAACCGAAAACCGTTATATAAAGTGCCTGAACCGAAAACCGAACCGTAACCGAATTTCTAATTTCGTTTTTTTCGGTTAATTTCGGTTCGGGGGTCAGTTTCGGTCACAAAGTCTAAAAATCGCCAAATAGCGAAAATTGGGAAAAAGCCAAAAAAAAGTTTGATTTTCCCTTTCACAAGTCCTGTTCATACCTTCTTTTCATAAGTCCAAAGACACCTGCCTACCACACCTTTCAAAAACGCCGACTTCAGAATGTTGTTGTTAACCGTGGAAATCAAATTAAGGTCACTTTAATTTAGTGCAGTAAGGCTAAATGTAAATAGACGACACTCCCCGTCACCGCACCCATTGCCTTAGTCCCGTAACGTTCATTATCCCAGTCTCTCATAACGGCCTCTACAGACACATACCTGATTTGGACTAAGGAGTGAGGACTGAGGAACATTGTGGAATGTGGACTTTGAGTCAGGTTTTGGGCTTTGTTCATATACATGTTGGGAATTGATGGATGTGGGCATGTATCGGTAATTAATGTTAGTAAATATCCCTACAAACGTATTCAACTTTTAAAAAAATGATACTTTTATTGATCTTTTGCCTTATAAAATGTAAAATGTAACTGAAAAATGTAACTGGTTCGAACCGGTTCGAACCGAACCGTTATTTTAAGAAAGGTCGAACCGAACCGAAAACCGAACCGAAAAAATAAAGTTGTACCAAAAACCGAACCGAAATAAAAATTATTTCGGTTCGATCCCCTGGTTCTGTGTGGTGTCATATAATAATTCTTGTGGGAAGCCTGTCCAGGGTGCAATTCACAATTATTGTGAAGGGATGTCCGAGGGCTCTGGTTCTGTGTGGTGTCATATTATTGTGAAGGGATGTCCGAGGGCTGTTTTTAAGAGGAATCATTCCCGTGCATTTAAAAACGTTGAAAAAAACTTTCAGTCCAGATTGCGGGTCTCGATGGGATTTGAACCCGGTACCTCCCGAATCAAAGTCTGTCGGTATAGGCCAATGCTATTTGATTATAATCGTCGAACACTTTGTGACATTGTCCCACCCAATGACGTACATAAGCTTAGCTTATATTATGTCATTGGTCCCACCACTCGTTAATCCTCAACACCACTCATAAATCTATAAACAACGAGTTTATATAAAGAAAAATGTGCACTTGTATTCAATTCAACTAATTACTGTGTTATTGGATGAGCGAAGCAAAGATTCCATTTCACTACACTGGAGAAAAAAATCAGGAGTGTTTTTCTTTTTTTCTTTTCTTTTTTTCGGTTTGTATTATTGTGTGTTTGTTAACACGATTCCGGCTAAACCGATATTCCAATAACGATTAAATTTTATGGAGGCCTTCGAAATCTCTAAACTTAGAACTGCCACGTTTTTGAGCGTAATTGAAAAAGTATTCCTCATTAAAATCGCAATTTTACGATTTTTTTCTATTTTTACAAAATTTCTTCGACTTATAACAACTAGGCCTACATTTTTTATTCGATTGTAATGATTTTTTCACAGAACCTTAATTTTATGAATTAATACATTCGTGTGAAATTTGAGCGCAATCAAAAAATGTTTCATTATTAAAATCGCAATTTTACGATTTTTTCGCCCATGCTGGTCAGAACAAGCCACGGGTAAGGCGAGGAAGGGGGATTTCTCACGTCGTGGTCGTCATTGTCTTTGTCATCGTTCGTTGTGTCATTGTCACCGTCGACGGAGAGGTCGTCAAGGGAAGGGGGAGGTGTCCCCGACGACGATTGCCAGAGCTCGCCTCTAGTTTTGGGGAGTATAATATACTTCCCTCATATTAGCTGATGTTTGCGAGGTGGACTTTTTCTCTTGAATCGCCTTTAACGATTAGCAGAGCTATGCTCTGGGCCAATTCTACCCCGGGCCCAGACGGAATCGTCTTTAAACGCTGGAGGAAGTACCTGTTCTAGATATGGGTCATACATCGGCCGTTCCATTTAGCCTGGGGTGTAGCCTATCTGTTCAACAAGGGTATGTTACCACAAATGTTTGTATAAAGATTATACAATAGGGAAGCGCCAAAGTCGTTGCTGGACGAGTCAATGATCCATGTGTTGAGTACCCGCTAACATTACTTCTCTTCCCCGTACATTAGGCCTCCCTAGCCTATCATAGTCTAGAGTGGCGCATTATGGCCTTACAGTTGACGTGCCCTTATACCAACTTAACTTAAAAACCTATTATTTATACCACAATATAATTATCTAACTTAAATGCAAATGTTCCCGGGTACTCAACACATGGCTCTCTCACTCTTCTAACAACGACTTTGGCGTTTCCCTAGTTTTAATCTAAAATTCAATTTTGTTAAGTTACGTTTTACTTCGATTGTCCAACTGCACGAAGTGCAATGAAGTGCAATAAAGTGCATTTTCTTAGCTTCCGGTTAATTTCCCGACTGATACATCCTGCTTGGTACAGAGAATCCGGAATCAAGATTTGCCATCAATATAGAGTAGGCCTACGATAGTTTGTGATAAAGATAAGACAACTGGTTATATTGTCGATGTATATCTGGAAAAACTTGGTTTATATATAAGATAAGGCTAATTTTATTTCCAAGAGCTTGCGTGTTTTTCACAGTTATTTGTCATGTCCTCTATTATGCTTCAAGCAACATTGGTACCAAGTTCTTCAGTACTTCATAGCGCGGGATGAAAATAACAACAAATACGAGACGTTTCACCTCCCATCATAACAACTTTAAACTTATCTTGCTGTTTATTAATGATGTATTTCTTTGCCCTTTGTTGATTTTCAATTTTTGGTGGAGGTGCCGGGTACCATCATATAATGTGTTTATGTGTTTAAAGCGTGAGCGTGTACTTGGGCTTGTGTATACGTATATGTGTGTGCGTGTGTCAATACGGCAGGTGGCTTTTGGTGGAGGTGCCGGGTAAGAGCAAATAATAACATGTTTGTATGTGTGTGCGTGCGTCTAGCGATTGCGCAATGTTCACTATGACTCTGTGATAATGTATCAATGTAGCAGGTTGCTAATGATGGAGGTGCCGGGTAGAAACATATGACGCCGACTACTTTTATAGTTGTAATACTTCCGTAGTTGTTTCAGGTGTCACTCCAACACACAACCACGTGCGGTATTTGGTAACACATAAATTATTATAATTTGTGTATATAAAAAACAAGTTCACCTCTACAGAAAAACACGGCGTGATTTAGAAATGTGTTTAAACCAGTGTCTTCAGTTTGAACGGGTTTATAATAGTAACCGTAACACTAACATGGCAGCCAATTTTGTACTTCCATGTTGTTAAATCGGAAAGCCGTAATGATTTTTGGTGCTCAACGTCTCTTTTATTGCAATATTGTTATTCGAGTCAATGAAGGATGTTGGATGAGGGTGAAGGACAATCACAAGAACCTATGCCTTATACGGGATTCGAACCCGCATCCCCCTAGCTAGTGTCATACGATTCGGGCCTGCTCACCAATCGTAATGAGACACCGTGGAAGGGTAATAAGCATTTAAAAATGTTTCACGGGGGGATATAAAGAACAGGAACACGTTTAATAGTTTGTAATTCGTTTTATTTTTAACTACGTGTATATACAGCAGTCTGAACTGATTTGAGGTAGAAACATAGTATAGCACTTGGAACAACATGGTATTCACAGAAGTGTGACCCTTGCAGACAACGACCGAGACAACAGCGTTATGGTGATGGTAAGTACTAGATAGTAGATTGTAAATATTTGAGTGTGCCAGTCGTTCAATTTGACAGTTTTGCGCACATGCACATTATTGTTGAAATAAATTTGCATGTGAAAGACTTAACCGTTAGTAACACAATCAAAAAGATTTAATATTTCTTGAATTAATAGTTCAAATTAGTTATCATTTACTATATTAGGTCAACAAGCCTGTCTCGAAGGGTTGGGAGATAGAAAAACAACAATATAACGTGAAAACATCACTGGATGGCATAGTATAAATTAATTAGGTGAGAATGAAAGTATGTAAAATGTATAGCATGTCGTCAATATTATTAAGCGGTATGGGTCCCGTAACATCTTGCCCGCAAACCCGATGGCGGTCGTTCAATCATGCCATTCGAATGTCACTGACTGCACGGGGGAAATCGCATGTTTTAATGCCGACAAGACAGGAATGGGCGCCTCCAGTTACACGATGCTGATGTCCGTGCACGACCTGAAGTTCTCCTGGGGGCCGCATCCTACTGTCATGGTACCGTTCTCGCACACGCCCCAAGAGTTACCTGCCGAATAAAACATACGATACGTTAACTCAACTCAGATCTGGGCTCATTGCCTGTTTGAGATGGAAATGGTTTAAATTTATTTTTCAAGTTAGAGATTTCAGTCATGCTGGATTTAGTAACGATTTAATACATTTTTCGTATACTATGTTTGATAACACCTTTTCCAGAATAAACAACATTGTATTGGAGATGACATTGTAATTTTTTTAAATCAAATGTTTAGTTGTTTTTGTCTTGAAAAACTTGATAAATACAAATTTCCGTAATTAATGTAGTTAGATATTTTAAAACCTAAACTCGCCCGGGACTTCAACCCGGGTGTTCCGCATTTCAGACGGGTGGACTATACCGAATATGCAACTAACACTATCTGAATTGTTGGTGCATTATAGATCTGAATTATATTAAATATGCTCAATTCCAAACGATTAACCAAATAAAAAATAGTGTTAGTATGTAATTAAAACATGTTTCTGTGTTGTACACCTGTGCTCACCTGTGTTGTAGTGCCACTGAATCACGCACCGCTCGCACGTCACGCCGACTGGAAGCCGGAGGGTGATGGGGAAGGTTCCAGTACATGTTTCTATGTTTTACACCTGTGCTCACCTGTGTTGTAGTGCCACTGAATCACGCACCGCTCGCACGTCACGCCGACTGGAAGCCGGAGGGTGATGGGGAAGTTTCCAGTCAAGGGGGTGGTCACTTCGTAGCGGGTACTTCCGTCCTCCAGCATCAACAGGTGCTGGTTGAAACACTCTTGAGTCTCCAGAGCGTTAGGGCTCTCCAGGACGCAGAGACGGTACTCGAACCACCCCATGTGGTTGGCTGTCAGCATGGTCTCGGTGTGGATAGTCTCGCCCGACGTGTATCTGATCGGAGAACAAGAGAATATGAAGTGACATTCTGAAAGTGGTTATGGAAAACCTGCCCTGGCCATGCATCCTCTCTTCAGGTATTTAGCTAATAGGTGTAATGGGGTTAGAAGAATTATTGTGGAGGGGTGTCCAAGGTCTATTTACGAGGTCTCCATCCCTTGCATTCGCATTAACGACTGAGGAAAACTTTGGAAAAAAACTTTAGTCAGGACTGCCGGTCTGGACGAGATTTGTACCCGGAAGCTCCCGAATCAAAGTCGCGCGCTTAATGCTCGAGCCAACACTGTCGGAATATATTAAACACACACAAACAACAAACAACTACAACAACAAGGAAATACAAAATTATCCATAATTTAGCAGCGGAGTCCCCCTATATAATTAATCACTTTTTATTTTCTGCGTGTCCGTCCGTTTGTGCGTAGGTTTATATGCTGTTTTTGTTGACATTGTCCTTTGACAAGGATGAAAGTGAGTATTTTTGGTGCCCTTAAAAGTCAGGGGAGGCGGAGAAAGCCCGTTTTGAAAGAAGAATCATTGTGTTCTCGGCACCTCCACCAAGCGGTTTAAAATTCTGGAAGAGTTTAATGTTTACTTCTTCAACAATCTGTTGATTAAGAGTATCACTTCTTATTTTGAGTGCGGGGTGAGCTACATGAGGTTCAACAGCATTTATACATACATTATTATTATTATTATTATTATTATTATTATTATTATTATTATTATTATTATTATTATTATTATTATTATTATTATTTATTTTCAATTGTCATGACATAATACACATTACACAAAACAATATATACCAGTCAAACAATTGATGGTAGTGAGAATTAGAGCATGCCCCATACCACATAATAATAGTTTTCCAAAAATAAATATAAACCTAGTCTTAAAGAATCTTGTGACATTGACATACATAATTATAATATGTGCATATATACCAGTGGTAAAAAGAATCATATCTAGCCATGAGTGCCAAGAAGAATCCTCTTTGGTCGGACCAAGGATTATAGAACAGGGATCCGACAAGTTCGCTTTAAATTAATTTCCCGCCATGAAAATCATCTTTGTGGTTCAGTGTGTATATCTAGACTCAAAATTCGATGTTATTGAAAATATTTTATTTACTTTTCGACGATCTCGCTGTGACAGTAAAAGTCATTGATCCTAAAATCGACTAATCATGATCATACGTTTATCACCATTATTATATTTAGTCTGTCAAGTGTCCTAATCACTTGTCTCTAGGAAATACAATTATTCATAACCGGTGTGACGTTATCAGTAAAAAACTGATTTTCGATATTTCTGATAGTGTTATCGTGAAATAAATGAAATCACGCGCGGGCAAAGTCGATTGTCAGTCACTTTATTAGCTTAAAAACTGTTCCCACACTTGAAAATTGATTGACATTGATTAATGATGGGACAAGAAATCTTACATTTTTCTACCAAATTTAAATTACATTAATTGTTTTTTCCATGCATGCATAGGGATACAAAGCTACTTATCAACCGATTGTCAAAGAAGAAGATAACATCTCTTGATGGAGGTGCCGCGTACACAAAAATGACCTCTTTTAATGACCAAGACAAGGAGTCAAGAGAAAGTACTCCCCCTGACTCCACGCGGGTGCCCCAAATATCACCATCCTTGTTCGAGGGCGATGTTATCAAAAACGCATGTCAATCGGAGGTCGCGATCAGTTTGTACCGTGAGACTTGACACACGCACAATGGGCGGATAGACAGACGGACAGATTGATTTGTATTGCTTAACATCTCATATTAATGCATTTAAGGTTATTCGAGACAATGAGTGGTGATAGATGAGGATGAAGGGTGAATAGAAGGGAGGAAGGGAAACCCGGTACCAGCACGTAGCCTACTCCTTTCGAAAAGTACCAAGGGGATCAACGGCTTTACATCCCATCCGAAAGGACGGTGTAACCTTGACAGTCGTATAGGTTCCTCCACTAACCCAGACGGCCGAGCAGACGTCGAGGAAAACGAAGCCATTACACTTGCTACCGAACCCTACATCTGCTCTAACCAGCGATATACGTGAGTTTCAGGGCAGAGCGTTCACCCACTTTTCCCCCTGACCACGCTCGAGGCTGCTTAACTTCGGTGTTTGAGTGGGAAACGGGCTAAGCGACCGCGGCGAAACCACTGGTTAGGACAGGCAGAAAAGGGGACTTGGCTCCATAATTAATCAATATTGACATTCACTAGTATTAACTAGGAAGCTTCGCAAACGCTTTTTCAGGCGCGTTGTTGGATGAGCGTAATTGGTGAATTGAGCTGCAATGTGTTATGCGGATTTTCTGTTGTTCTGTGGAAAAATCATTCGTTAGTTAAAGGTTTTTTATTAACTTAAATAAATAAATAAAAAATTATCTTAAATTTTAATTTTTTTTAATTATTCGTAATGTAAAAAAAAAAAATCGTAAAATTGCGATTTTTCTAAGAAATAATTATTCGATATCGCTCATATTTTAAACGAATATCTAAATTCATAAAATTCAGGTTCTGTGAAAAAATCATTAAAATCGAATAAAGCATGTAGGTGTTATAAGTCAAAGAATGTTTTTAAAATTCGAAAAAAATCGTAAAATTGCGATTTTCATGAGAAATAATTTGTCGATTGCGCTCAAAAACGTGGCAGTTCTAAGTTCAGAGATTTCGAAGGCATCCATAAAATTTCATCGCAAATGGAGTATCGATTTAGCCGGAATCGTGTTAACAAACAGCCAAAAATACAGAAAAAAAGAAAGAAAAAAAAACATTCCGGATTTTTTCCTCCAGTGTAGTGAAATGGTATCTTCGCTACGCTCATCCAATAACTTTTGTGAAGACATTGTGCTGTGTGTATGGTCCAGGACTCCAAATTCACGAAAGAGACACATGCATCACCCCGAGATGATTGATTGATTGATTTATTTATTTATTAAGGTCATTTTAAGCCGGGATTAAGGCTAGTGAAGCCTTATCTTCCACTCGACCGGCATTTAGTACAACTCTAAACACATTTCAATTTAATCGTTACAGCTAATCCTAGGTATTAAAGTAAACAAAGAATATTGCCTAGAAAGTGAAAATGAAAATAATTATATAAACAAAATACATATATTTTGGCTGACTTATAATGTACTGGTACTTATATTTATTTTAAACAACTAGTTATGTATGTGCGCTGTCAGTACAAAAACATATTTTTTTGAAGAAAATATAATTAAGTCCGTCTAATCCTACCAAAATATATATGTTTTTGGATGAGCGAAGCGAAGATTCCATTTCACTACACTGGAGAAAAAAAATCCGGAATGTTTTTGTTTTTCTTTTTCATTTTTTTTGTATATTTGTGTGTTTGTTAACACGATTCCGGCTAAACCGATACTCCAATTGCAATGAAATTTTCTGAAGACCTTTGAAATCTCTGAACTTAGAACTGCACGGTTCAAAAAATTGATCGAAAAATTATTTCTCATGAAAATAGCAATTTTACGATTTTTTTCAATTTTCATGTTTTTTTCTGTTTGTATTTTTGTGTGTTTTGTTAACACGATTCAGCTAAACCGATACTCCAATTGACGACTCGAAATGGGCGGAGCCTAAAACGATCCATAGGTCACGTGACTAGTATTGGGTATAAATCCTCATTTCGCAAGCTGGCGCCTGCCGAACGGCGCATCACTTATCACGCTCTAACTTTTATTCTATTCATTATTTGGACAACATTTAAATGGATAATATTTAGCAAACATATCATTCCGTGTAATAGCGATTATTCCGATTGTTTTGACAAAGTCGTTAGCTTGTTATAACAATGTACGCATCACACAAGTGAAAATTATCATGACTTAAGTTTTCTCATTAATTAATTTGACAAAAAACTACTGATCGGATTTTCGACAAGGATTCTTTGTAAAAATGCATCAGACTGTTTAGACAAGAAATATACTAACTTTCTAGATAGAAAGTGCACTGAACGAAAATTTACAGCATAGAGTAATATGCAGCGTGCACTTTTTCACGGCTCATCCGCACGTCAAGAGTGCGTATTTTAGATAAAAACACATACCCTGCATATTACTCTATGCTGCAAAGTTTCGTTCAGTGCACTTTCTATCTAGAAAGTTAGGTTATTTCTTGTCTAAACAGTCTGATGCATATTTTTAAAGAGGTCTTGTCGAAATCCGATCAGTAGTTTTTTGTCAAATAAATTATTAAAAAAACTTTAGTCATTGATAATTTTCACATGTATGATGCGTACATTGTTATAACAAGCTAACGACTGTGTCAAAAAAATCGAAATTATCGCTATTACAAAGAATGATACATTTGCTAAATATTATTTATTTAACTATTTTCCATATAATGAATAGAATAAAAGTTAGAGCGTGATAAGTGTTGCGCCGTGAAGAAGGCGTCAACTTGCGAAATGAGGATTTATACCAACTAATTCCGCCATGATGCCTCGTGACGTCAGGAGGCGGGTACAATTCAAGTCGTCAATTTCGATTAAATTTTCTGGAGGCCTTCAAAATCTTTGGACTGAGAACTGCCACGTTTTTGAGCGCAATCGAAAGATTATTTTTCATGAAAATCGCAATTTTACGATTTTTTTTTCGTTTTTCTTATTTTTTCTGTTTGTATTTTTGTGTGTTTGTTAACACGATTCCGGCTAAACCAATACTCCAATTACGATGAAATTTTCTGGAGGTCTTCTAAATCTTCAAACTTAGAACTGCCACGTTTTTGAGCGCAATCGAAAAATTATTTCTCATTACCCCCTGCACTGCAACTGCAATTTTACGATTTTTTTCGATTTTTAAAAACATTCTTCGACTTATAACACATACATTCTTTATTAGATTGTAATGATTTTTTCACAAAATCTCAATTTTATGAATAAAATATATTCGTGTGAAATTTTAGCGCAATCAAAAAATTATTTCTTGTGAAAATCGCAATTTTAACATTTTAAATTTTTTTTTAAACATTCTTCGACTTATAACACCTACATGCTTTATCCGATTATAATGATGTTCTCACAGAATCTTAAATTTATGAATTAAAATATTGTTGTGAAATTTGAGCGCGATCGAAAAATAATTTGTCATGAAAATCTCAATTTACGCTTTTTTCGTTTAAAAAAACATACGCTCATCCAACAACGCGCCTGAAAAAGCGTTTGCGAAGCTTCCTAGTATGCATCATTCATAATGTATAATTATAATTTGATGAGCGTAGCGAGCGAAGCGAAGATTCCATTTCACTACACTGGAGAAAAAAATCCGGAATGTTTTTTTTTTTTCCTTTCTGTATTTTTGTCTGTCTGTTAACACGATTCCGGCTAAACCGATACTCCGATTGCGATGAAATTTTCTGGAAGCCTTCGAAATCTCTGAACTTAGAACTGCCATCGTTTTTGAGCGCAATCGAAAAATTATTTCTCATGAAAATCGAAATTTTACGATTTTTTTCGATTTAAAAAATATTTCTTCGACTTATAACGCCTACATGCTTTATCCGATTAAAATGATTTTTCACAGAACCTTAATTTTATGAATTAATATATTCGTGTGAAATTTGGGCAATCGAATAATTATTTCTTATGAAATTTCAATATTACGATTTTTTCCTTTTTTAAAATTACAATTAATTAAAAAAAATAAGTTAATTTTTTATTTAATTTGATTTAATTTAAACAAAATTTCAACAAAGTTCTGATTTTTTCACAGAACAACAGAAAATCCGCAAAACACATGGCAGCTCAATTCACCAATTACGCTCATCCAACAACGCGGCGGGACTTAAGCGTTTTTCCTAGTATTTAAAACGCAATAGTTCACATATCCATTTAATTCTTGATTAAGAGTGTAGTGCGACGTCATTACTGTATCATAGAGATGCATTTGCGTAACTACTAAATATTACTGATTATCAAAATAAAACAACACAAAAGGTTTCATTACCTGTGAAAAGCATTTCATAGCTTTAGTTATTATTGTTACTAGGAAAACGCTTAAGTCCCGCCGCGTTGATGGATGAGCTTTTTTGTAAGTTTTTAGTTTGCGCGGGACCACTTTTCCTTTGCAAGTGCTTTTTGAATGCATTGTAGGTGATTGTTGTCAAGTTTCTATTGTTACTCGTTAATTGTTATTATAAACCTAAAAAAACTCATATTAAAACCTTTATTCTATGGATTCTGGATAACTTTTTCAACTTTTTCTTTCAAATACAACACATCACCATAACCTTAATGTCCATGTAAAATATGAACGTTGTAGCTTCACCCGTTTGGTCAGAATCGGCCCAAATGTCTCGAAAATATCGCACTTAAAATCGGAAAAAATCGTAAAAGTACGATATTCATGATAAATATTTCTTCGATTGTACCTAAAAACGTGGCAGGTCTAAGTTCAGAGATTTCGAAGGTCCCCTCCAATTTTCATCAAGATCGCATTTGCCGATTGCCCAGAATCGTGCGAACAAACAGACAGAAAAAAACAAACAAAAACTTACAAAAAACCTTGGAGCTAAATTTTTTGAGGGGTCAGTGAAATTGAAGTCTTCGCTTCGCTCATCCAATTAATAAAATTGTGGTAAAATCAGGCATCTGAGAGTCGTTTCATGAGATATATAACTTGGTATAGTTTCGTTTTTGAAAATACTAGGAAAACGCTAAAGTCCCGCCGCGTTGATGGATGAGCTTTTTAATTATAAAATGTTAATATTAATTTAAAATAATAAAAACATTAACACGGCCCATACAAGCAATCATTAGGTCTGTTGGATCTTTGATTGTTTGTAACAAGGCTGTGAGTAAGGTATAAAATCTCCTGTAAAGTTTTCATACAAGGCTGTGAGAAAGATCTAAAATCTATGTTTTCGTGCTATTTGGGCGGATTCTGACCAAACAGGTGGAACTACAACGTTCATATTTCACATGGACATTAAGGTTAGGGTGATGTATTGACTTTTGAAAGAAAAAGTTGAAAAAGTTAGCCAGAATCTATAGAAATAAAGGTTTTAATATTTAACACCTCAAAAAACTCAAATTAAAACCTTTATTTCTATAGATTCTGGCTAACTTTTTCAACTTTTTCTTTCAAAAGTCAATACATCACCGTTACCTTAATGTGCATGTGAAATATGAACGTTGTAGCCCCACCCGTTTGGTCAGAATCGGTCCAAATGTCACGAAAATATCGCACTAAAAATCGAAAAAAATCGTAAAAGTACGATATTCATGAGAAATATTTCTTCGATTGTACCCAAAAACGTGGCAAGTCTAAGTTCAGAGAAAACGAAGGTCGTGTCAAATTTTCATCAAGATCGCATATGCCGTTTGCCCGGTAGAGAGCGAACAAACAGACGGAAAAACAAAAAAAAAACAAAAAACAAACAAACAAACAAACAAACAATCAAAAAAAACACCCGAGCTAAATTTTTTGGGGGGTCAGTGAAATTGAAGTCTTCGCTTCGCTCATCCAATTATAGTTTCGTAATATGTTCATCAGTTAGTAGGGAGAAGCTGGTACGATTTGACAAACAGATTTGTTCTGTGTATTGGAAAAGCAAGTTGGATGCCGGACCTCGACCTTGTGCCGAATGTATCGATTGAAATTCAAGGCTAGATAACGACGAATTTCTATGATAATTATTGATAAAGATAAGATAGATAAGCGTTTTTATTTTCCAGGCGAAATTAAGGCTAGCTAGGTCTTTTCTTCCTTCTAACCTTTATACTAAGCACATTTTTACAGATTTATAATTTCTTAATCACAATTTATAAGAAAATATTAATTTATGATATTTAATTTACATTTTTATAGTGCATAGCCTACATATTTACACAATAAAATAATATGCTATTGAACATTAGAAAATATATACAGTATTTATTAATACAACCAGGTTCCACCGTTGTCCAGGAGATTCTAATTCATACCATAATTATAAATATTAAGTGAGTAGTCTACAGAAGTTAGGATCAAGCATCAATGGCAGTGATGAGAATGAAATAAGGCGATGAACGAGACTTACGAGGTTTAAGATTACGTCGGTGACTCAGACGAAACCGAGATGCATTGATGGTATTGTACAAGTCCCAACATGTAAGGAACTCACAAATTAGTTTATGATACAATTAATATGAGGGTGGACTTTGTGGAAGGGATAAAGAAATAAAAGAAATGGATTCGGGCATTTATTATTTTATACCATATTATTCACTTCTTGATTTAAGTTCAAACATTTTCTAGGCATAGCCTACAAAACTGAACAAGAATCTCCCGGTTGAGGATAAGGTGTGTGGCAGATCTCGTATCAATATTATCGCACGCGTAACTGGGTTAGATTTTGTAACATCACATCAACATTTTGCAACATGTAACATGTATCATTTGTTTGTAATATCCAATCGCGTTGAGTCGCATTAAAACAACAGCCGTTTATCATTGTACTAACATATTATTAATGTTTGTATTTTATCTACTTTCATTACTCTACATATTATTTACTTACTCTCGTTATCTCACTTTATATCGCACGTTATAACATTATCGAATTTACTATTACACTCAATTACGTTAGAAGTTCAAGAATCATAATTTTTGGGGCAGAATCGGAGTCGATTGTTTATGTTGTTATTAGTGATCCATCTTACGTCCCACGCGGATGCGGCGTTCGTCGGCAAGAGACTGTATCTCCCCAGCAAGGATTAGTGGTGACCAACAGATGTAAACTCAAGCGTAACGCGCGAGACTGTTTCGGGAGGTCCTGGGTCCGAAACCCGCCACTTGCTATTTTAACTGAAAGCTTTTTTTCAAGGGACTGACTCAACCAAACAGCCCATGGATATTCCCTTTGCGACGATCTCTAAAATACCTAGCTAGACACTTACAGAGTCTCATGCATTGTCCTGGGCAGTTTTTGTGTGTTATCAGTTCGACTTACGTCTTGGCGATAATCCCCAGACCGTATTTCCCGCCATTCTCGTTGTCCCTGGGCCTGGGCAGGGCCCAGTTGTCCCCGCACTCCCCGCACTGGCCGCCGTTGATATGGTGCTGGACCTGGAATAGAAACACAACTCAATTTCAACTTATATGTCGTCAACTATTTATCGTCTATTGATCTTATGCGTTGATCAATCTCTATCCACGATATGTTATCAATGTAGCCTCAACCAGGCAAGCACGTGGTTTACGAAGAGCGTAAACCTTCCTCTTATTATGATCTGTATACAAGTATAGTGTCTACAATGTAATAATATAATACTTTCAACTACAACTTGAATTTAATTATTTTTCTCTAGAACCAATGATTATTAATTAATCACCACGAATAAATTAAATATTTCATTGTTTCGAATCTCAGTTTTTTTACCACAAAAATCTAATCGAGTTCCCCCTTCTGAGCTCAGGGTATTGGCCCAGGACATGATCTAACAATATATCTCGTTTTACTTAATAAAATCTTCGTAACGATCATGGGCCCAGGATATATTTTTCTGCCGCTTGTACAAGGTGAGAGGAAAGTGGGTTTTCATCTGCAGCTAGCTTAGGGGAGTATTTTATATGTTAGTATGTTATATTATGTTCAGTTAAGCCATAGTTTTATTTTTATAGTAGGCGACCACGACGATGTTATTATAATATTATTGAACATTACTATTTTACCATTTTATAATATTCATCTGGTCATATCCCGTAACTTGTTGTTAATGACACTTCCGTTTGCTAACCAAGGTTTAAACTTTAGAACATCTTTCGAAAAGAGCAGTAATTGCAGGATACCCTCGGTATGAAGCCCAGAACGTTCTTACTGTGTGAAAGCTGGGTTACTGTGATGTGCCACAGTGATCCACCCACCGTATTCACAGGGCTCAAAAGCCATCCACTCTTCTCTCTGCGTACTCTACATACGAACCTCCCTTCCACCGCAGAAGTTCTCGTTGTCGCTGTAGTTGGGCGGCGCGTCGAACCCGTACCTCCACAGGGAGGACCTGTTTGGAGGGTCCAGCATCATCCCGTGTCCGTGGATCTGATCCACCGCCACCGTCGCCAGGGCCAAGATCACCAGTTTAGTTGCAAACATCTTCAAGCTTCATAGAACGCAATACTCCGGGCCAGGGTAACCGGGCATTTATAAGGTCGTTCTTATCGGAAGATAACGATTGCAAACTTATCCGCATCGTTCACCATAACACCTTTAATATGTCAATCAAGAATGTTTGTTTCCAAATCTTTGCCGATGTCGAGAGAAGGTTGCGGGAATTTTTCCGGGCTTGGGACTTGGGTTGAGTCATGCTTAGTTCTCGGCTATAGATAAGTCTTTGAGGCGTTTCTTAGCGATTCTCGAGAACACATCTCGTGTTGTTTTAATGACAAAAAACAATGATGTGCACGGCTGATTAGGTATAACATATTTACAGAGAGATCGAGATAGTTCGTAGAAATAGCGGCAAACATAGGTTTAATTTTTAGCTGCGGCAGCGATATGCTTAGGCCTACTATATTCTCTAGCTGGAGGAAAAAGTTGTGACAGTGACGTAATGGGATTGCACAGCAGGTGTTAATGTTGTGTTTGTGTTTTATAGCGGAAATGAGTATATGACGAGTTCCAGTTATTTGCGACAGGAGTTGGTGTATTATACGAACCTCGACGTCACCCGTTTGTGCAAATCGCGGAATATCCAATGGCGAAACTTTCGAAATACGGTTGGGTGATCTCGAGGCAACTTGTTTTATAATGTAAGAGGCACCTCCACCAAAAAAACACGTTGTACAGCAGTAGGCCTATGCTTCGCTTCATACTTGGAGTATTTTAGAATTTTTACATTTTCTCCTAGGAAACCTGCAGGGTGCAATGAATGCTTCCACTTGGGCCCGGATCTACAAAGAGGAGTTGCCATCAAACACCCCATTTAGGAATTTACAAAAAGAGTTACGCATTTTTAGGAGTTATTTAACTCTAAAATTATTTAACGTCTGCTCCTATTAGTACAATTTTTACTCCTAAAATGGATTAAGAACAGCTTACTCGTTAAATTAACTCCGTTTTTGGTTAATTTTTCTTTGTGGAGTCGGGTGTCGTAGCTTAGTATTTTGGGTTGCACTTGGAGTTAGGACAATTGTAAAGAGATGTCCTAGGGCTGTTTAAGAGGAATCCCGAGGAGGAAGAGGAAACTACTGAGGAAAACCTCGGGGAAAAATCTTCAGTCAGGATTTTCGGACTCGATGGGATTTGTACCCGAGACGTCCCGAATCACTGTAGGTGATATTTTGGGTACTCTCTTTCACTTGCGTGTTCCAAGTAATTATCGAGTATTGTTATAGGCATACTATTTATTAGAATGTGATTCTGACTTACTATGGAATGCAGGTTTCTCTTTCATAACCCACCATGGGCTTAACTTGTGATTAGGCCATGATTACAAGATTGGCGCTTCGCTTTGAACCTCCAGTTTCCTATATAGTATTATTAGGAAATAAATTTAAATAAACTTATCTAATGAAGAGTAAAGTTTGCAACGGCTATTGGAGATGAGGTTGATTTAAGGAATTCATACATTATTTAATCAAATATACGTTTTCTTGAACGCGAACAGCTAGGAACAAAACTCTTACCTGAAAGGGATTCGGTTCGAGGCCCCTTCGTTTTAGTGAGAGAAACGTCTTGTATTTCGTTACAAAGGCCTACAAGTAATACTTTTGACATTCTGGGTATTCACTTGCCGTGCGAATCTGGTAATACCAGCCATTCGGCAAAGAATGTTAATTTAAAAAAAAAGTAATTTTGATCGAAAAAAATTAATCTGTACTTAAATGATTTATAATTCTTTTAAATGGATTACAACGTGTGCTTATAGGTCTTTGTAGTACTTAAAGTTTGCTTTATCGACAGTAAAATCATCTAAGCACCATCAATCAATCATTTAGAAGTTGATTATATCTTCCTTGTCACAAGTGAGATTTGGCATGAATTAACAAAATGTTTCAAAGTGTGATTGATTAATTAGTCAAACTGTTATTCCCGAGGAATTTGTGAAAACAATACATCGTTTTCACGAGATATCTTGCAGTGTGATCATTGTTCAAGCACTTATCATAATTACACATTAAATATCTTATTATATGCACATATTCCCAATAAAAAGCACGTGAGTAATTTATAACCTAATAACTTAGATAATAAACAATACGATAAATGTTTTTGATTGTTTGACGCATGACCGTCAGTTGCAATGAGTGTTTAATCCATGCCACGAGAAAAGTTTCGTTTTCGTTACGTGTTCTTCGTAAAATCGTACTTCGTAGAGCCCATCTCTAAAACGCCTTTTGAGAATGCCTGAGAATATCCCATCTCTAAAACGCCTTTTGAGAATGCCTGAGATGTAGTTTATTATTTTAAACGTGCCCTGAGAATTTATTGACTGTTTAATTAATATATTTTACAAAAATTTGCTCAAAATTTATTTTCGAGGAATTGTTTTTTGTCTCATCGACACTTATGCTATCCTTGAGAATTTTAAAGAGGCAATTGAAAATGAAATGAAACGAATAAACAAGCATCACTTTTCTGTCCGAACGTCTGTGCGTGTCACGTCTCACGGTAAAAGCCTCAGAGGAGATAAAGTTGGGTAAAGGTAAAAGCCGAACACGACCTCCGATTAAACAAAAAACTGATTTACAAAGGACAACTAAAGAAATCTAGTGTATTATTATATAATATGCGCACATTGTATTTTCGGGTAGTCCATGTGGTTTTTTATGAGCCAAGATTAACAATCTGATTGCTTCACGATTGAGGAAAGAATGAAGTAAAGCCTGCTGGTAAATACTGACAAAGTATTAAAAGGTACATGTATTTAGGTATTCTACCCAATATTTTTGCTTGCCGTGCGTCAGTGATAGTTTCGAGAACTGTCTGTATGGTGTTGTTTGTAGTTGTCTTGTCGGAGCTTTATTACTAATCATGTCACTCTTAACTATGCTAAGGATTTGTTTCCACGCAGTTGAACGAAACGTTGGTCGGTGAACCAAAGAACGAGACACGGTTTTACCTACTCATATATAAATATATACGCGGTAAAACCCAAGAACCTAGTTGGATGAGCGAAGCGAAGACTTCAATTTCACTGACCCCCCAAAAAATTTAGCTCGGGTGTTTTTTTTTTGTCTGTTTGTTCGCACGATTCCGGGCAAACGGCATAAGCGATCTTAATGAAAATTGAAGGGGACCTTCAAAATCTCTGAACTTAGACGTGCCACGTTTTTGGGTACAATCGAAGAAATATTTCTTATGAATATCGTACTTGTACGATTTTTTTCGATTTTTAGTGCGATATTTTCGTGACATTTGGTTCAATTCTGACCAAACAAGTAGGGCTACAACGTTCATATTTCACATGGACATTAAGGTTATAGTGATATAGTACCTTTTGAAAGAAAAAGTTGAAAAAGTTAGCCAGAATCCATAGAAATAAAGGTTTTAATATAAGTTTTTCGATTTTTAGTGCGATATTTTCGTCACATTTGGGCCGATTCTGACCAAACGGGTGGGGCTACAACGTTCAGATTTCACATGGACATTAAGATTATGGTGATGTAGTACCTTTTGAAAGAAAAAGTTGAAAAAGCTAGCCAGAAACCATAGAAATAAAGGTTTTAATATGTGTTTTTCGATTTTTAGTGCGATATTTACGTCACGTTTGGGCTGATTCTGCCCAAACAGGTGGGGCTACAACGTTCATATTTCACATGGACATTAAGGTTATGGTGATGTAGTACCTTTTGAAAGAAAAAGTTGAAAAAGTTAGCCAGAATCCATAGAAATAAATGTTTTAATAGGAGTTTTATGAGGTTTATAATAACAATTAACAAGTAACAATGGAAACTTGACAACAATCACCTACAATGCATTCACAAAGCACTTGCAAAGGAAAAGTGGTCCTACGCAAACTAAAAACTTACAAAAACGCTCATCCATCAACGCGGCGGGACTTTAGCGTTTTCCTAGTATTGTACATAAAAATAATTACATAGATGCAGACACTGTGACACAACAATGAACTACAGCTAAATAAATATTTGACGCTTAAGTCCCGCCGCGTTGTTGGATGAGCGTAATTGGTGCATTGTGCTGCCATGTGTTATGTGGATTTTCTGTTGTTCTGTGAAAAAATCATTACTAAGTTGAAGATTTTATAAAAATTAAATTAAATTAAATTAAAAATTAACTTAAAATTAAAACGTAAAATTTCGATTTTCATGAGAAATAGTTTTTCGACTGCACTCAAATTTCACACGAATACCTAAATTCATAAAATTAAGGTTCTGTGAAAAAATCATTAAAATCGGATTAAGCATGTAGCCCAGCAAACACAAGTAATCCCGCCCGTACATAAAACGTACGTTCAAGAACGTACGCGCACGTACGTTTTATGTACGTTTTCCCCCCGTACATTGCCCGTAAGAATGTGTCACTTCCGCCCGTATGTATAACACACGTTTTTTAATGGTTTACAACATACCAGGGATGCACCTTAACCGCACGGAAAACACACGTTTACGGCACTCAGTAAATTCCGCCCACACGGGAAACACACGAAAAACACACGTAAAAACACACGTTTTCGGCACTAATCAATATTTAGCCAGCACCTCGCTTGGTCTGCAGGGAATAAATCCATGGCTCCATCTAGTAGAGAATCTGAAAAGTATAAGTTAGCTATGCAATAAACAATTACTAAAAATATTAAAAATTATTTTATTGACTTATGAAGTACAGTACTCACATCAATTTAAGCGGTATTTCATTAGATAACTATGTCAGTTTATTCAATTTGGAAATATGCATTATTAGATAAATTTACTTCATCGTGTGTATTCGAACCTCGGCCATGTGTCGCTCCTTCAACCTGGAATCTGAAAGCCAGTCACTAGACCGTTCGGCCACGGTGAACTGATGACTGAGAAGAGTTAAACTAGCCTGTAGTTGGACGAGGCGCTCTCGTGTTTCGTCAAACCTAATAGGCCCCTATTCGGTCTCGAATATGATTTAAAGTTATAATTCTCCATAAATCAAAAACGTTGTATCATAAGTTTAGAAGGAAATATAACAATTATATTGCTAACAGTAAAGTTTGATGTAGATATATAATAAATTGAATTATACAGAACGGCAGAAGGCATTTATCAGTAGTAATTTGGTTGGAATCCTAAATAGATACATATATCCTGTATATAAATACATTTTGTCAGTGGTATTGTGCTAATATGAAAATGGTTGCATGGTCAATATATGATGATTGATTTGAGTATGAAATTCACGCTAGCAGTGGTGCAGAAATACGTACGTTGCCCATACGTGCAACACACGTACTCAAATGAATTACCCACACACCACACACATCCCACTCGATACGTGCGTTTTACGTACAGTTTACGTTTACATTGAGTACGTACGATGTCTGTGTGGGATATGTGCTGTCAAGCAACGCACAAGCAGTGCAGTGCCTGAACGCACGTTGCCCATACAATTCCCATATGTTCCAAAATACATATATACACACTACACACGAATTACACAGTACTAGTGTGTTTAACGTACATTTAACATACGTTTGACACAGTCGTGTGTTTGCTGGGTAGGTGTTATAAGCTGAAGAAATGTTTTAAAAATCGTAAAAAATCGTAAAATTGTGATTTTAATGAGAAATAATTTTTCGATTGCGTTCAAAAACGTGGCAGTTCTTGGTTCAGAGATTTCGAAGGCCTCCATAAAATTTCATCGCATTTGGAGTATAATCGTGCTAACAGGCACACAATAATACAAACAGATGCTAACAGACACACAATAACACAAACAGAAAAAAAAACATTCCGGATTTTTTTTCTCCAATGTAGTGAAATAGAGATAGAATCTTCGCTTCGCTCGCTACGCTCATCCAATTATAACAATGCATTATTTATAACACAACAATTGGTAACAAATTCAAAAAGGATACTATTAAATGCAATAATTAATGAACCAAATAGAAAAAGGGGTGGGAAAAAATCAAAAAAGAAAATTACTTTTTGTTGGCATTGCCCTATGGCATTGCCCTTCAACAAGAAAGACAGACAATATTTTTAGTGACCCTGTGGGTTTGGGGATGTAGCCTCTCAGAAATGTTGAATATTTATGGCCTCGGGCGGGACCTCTATGCCTAACGGTTAGATTCGCTCCCTATTTTGGGAAACCCGTGCCTGTTTCGTCCTCCATCGTCATCCATCACCACTCATCGTCTCAAATAGCCTTAGTAATAGTGCATTAAAAGCATTAAAAAAATCAAATCACTGGCTCCATGAGATGAGAGCTACAACAACCAATATCTCCGCCGTCTAGGATGATATGATTCAAGGTCTACTACATCTCCGCCACCTGGCGGAGGCTCGTCTAACTCGCTCGTGTGGCCAGAGTTAAGTGGGACCAGAGTCGATAAAGAAGTTGAAACTTCTTTATCGACTCTGGTGGGACCATGGGTGGGACCATAAGCTGTCCCACGTCAAGGTCAAGCGAGAGCACGGACGCCAACGTTGACAATTTACACACAATGGGCATTAGGTAGGGCCTACCGTATTTGGTCATGTTATCGTGATTGATATGTTATCACATAAATCAACATTTTATAAGCTGTGAATAAAGTAGTTCGTCCCACAGAATCAGTATTTTAGCGAAATAATGATTTTAAGTAATCACGATTTCGAAAGTGTTTTTTGCCTTGTTGGTAATGATGTGTCCAAAGTTCCAGCTGTTTATAATGCCAACCTCGCCAGATGTGATGTCAATGTTTAGGAGCATCAAAATGTCTTGATTTTATTCGTACACTTCATAAATACTTTATTTTTAGGATATATTGGGCAGGCCTTGGCTTTGAAATAGTCGTGTTTTTCTCCGAAAGCAGTTTTAGAGACCGTTATTTTATTTACTTTTTGCCGATCCTGTGGCCATAGTGCGTGGATAATATGACATCGGGCCGACTTGGCTAACCTTTTCCCTCTCTGTCTAAGCGCGCGCACCATGCTATCCCGTCTCAGTATGCGCGCGCATCACATAATGTCTGCCGCTCAGTTCAAAGAAATAGTTAACCTTATTGACTGAGGAAATAAAATAAAAAAACCTTCAAAACCTTAACGTTTTCTAATTAAAATATAAATTATTTTTACCCGGAAAGTATTTTTATTAACTATTTTTTAAAAATAAACAAAAAATACCTTCTAAATCTTTAACATTTTTATTAAAAAAAAAAAAAAACATTGTTGGGGGTTTGAACCAGCGCAGAGCGAACCCTACCTTAGCATCCCATCTGCTACCACCACTGCTACGGCGCACTATGTACGTTGTCCGCCTATAAACGTATATAGTGGCATCGCAAGCGAGCCGTGAGCGCGCGGGTGGTGGGGGAAGGTTAGCAAAGTCGGCCTTTAGATTCAACAGTGCGTGGACGACAGTGCTGCGATCCCTCGGCGAGTGACAGCTTATCCGCTAGGCGGAGATCCAGCAGACCTTGGGATGATTTTAACGTCCACATGGCGGTGCTACATATATTTCGTGTTGGCTGTTGGCAACACTGAATCCGGTGTTTGCGGAAGGTTTGTTTCCCTTCCCGCCTATTCGTTTATCAGCAGCAGCAGCACGCGACCACTCATCACTTTGCGTCAGCCAGCTGTTGCACACCGAGTTTACCCTGTATTAACTTTTTGTTTTGATTTAGTGACGTTTTTAAATGTACGTAAATATTGAAAAATGGCTCATAATGGTCGTTACTACGAGTATTTAAAGGTGGGTGGGCGGTAGCTAGGCCTAGGCCCTAGAGTAAAGTAGAGTAACCCCCTAGGCCTAGGCCTAGGCCTAGTCCAAAGCCTCCCTAACAGCAACCTAGGTTTCAGTTTCCCTAGCCTAGGCCCCTAGTCTGCCTTCAATTTGGCTGTTCTGCTGACGCCATGTTATCTCCTTCATGATGTTGATTTCGAATAACTGGTTTATCACTAAAGGCAAATTACCATCTGACCAAAAAGAGGATTAGGCCGGTAGGCCTACTCTTTCGGTTGGCATGCCCTTTCTTTACACTGCAATGTTAGGGGGGAGTTGGGGGGCTACGCGAAGCGCGTATGTTTTTTGATTGGATATTGCTTAACGTCTCATATTTATGCAACTTGGCTAATCGAGACAAAGGGAGGGACGTAAGGGGGGACAAGGGGTGGACGTTGATAATAAAAACTAGGCTATGATAATGTTGTAAAACATACGCGCTTCGCGCCCTCCCCCCCCCAATGTTGGGGCATGCCAACCGAAAAAATACCGCCAGGGTAAGGGTGGCCTAGGCCCATTCAAAATCTGACGGCTTATTCTACGTAAATCCAAAGATCCTACGCTAGCTGGAACTCCTTCGGCGGGGGAGTCCAAAATAAAGTCATCCTGTTCTTGCTGTTTTAGTAACAAAAAACTTCAAAACCTTTGACGTTACTATTTTAAACGGAAGTCCTTTCGGTTGAAAGTAGGGCTACTTTCTAGCTCCCTAGCAACGTTAGTAGAGGATTTGTAAGTAGACTATTTTATTGAAAAACGTGATGATTTTATTTTGGACCCCCCCCCCCCCCCCAACCGAAGGAGTTCCCTATGAAAGGCCCTAGCCCTAGGTCTTCAGAACGGAGGCTTGACAGCTAGGCTAGGGTCCTTTGGTGAGCCCCAGCAAAAGTAGGCCAAGGCCCTAGAGCCTAGGCTTAGCCGTAGGCCTACTTCTTCAACTCCTACTGTAAACCATCAGGCCACTTCCAGGTTTTCTCACTGCACCCTTCTCTTCATTATGGACTTTTCTCCATTTTCTCTCTTCAATCACCTTATAGGCAAGGGCCTAGTCCTACGAGTTCATTTTCCTTTTTATTCTGCACCACTCTTTGATTTACCGCTTCTCCGTTTATTCTGGGGTCCCTCATTTTTGGAACTCCTTCGGTTGGGGGTTTCTAAAAGCTTTTTACGATGTTTTGTAGGGGGTTGGGGGCAGGGGATAGGCGCAAAGCGCATATATTTTACAATATGTAGGGCCTACTTTGTATTGATTGATTGATTGGATATTGCTTTATTTCTCATATTTATGCAACTTGGCTAATCGAGATGAAGGGAGGGATGTAAAGGATGACGCGGGGGGACAAGGGGTGGACAGGCCTGTGCTGGTCAGAACCAGCCACAAGCGTATGGGGAGGGCAGGGGTTCCCCCACGTCGTGGTCGTCTCCGTCTGTGTCATCATCCGTCCGTGTTGTCATTGTCGTCGCCGTCGGGGAGGTAGTCAAAGGGAAGGGGTTCCCCGACGACGACCTAGAGCTCGCCATTAGTTTCAGGGAGAAGAACTCCCCTAATCACGGGCCAAACCACGAGAAGGTTGCGAGTTGGAATTTGATTGCTCACTTTGTATTAGGCCCTAGGCCCTATATTCTTTTAACACCAACAAACTTTACACAACCTCCCCCCTAACCCCCTACAAAACATCGCAAAAATCATTTGGACTAGTGATGACATCGAGTCCAAAAAGTCCGAACCGGTTCCTCCGCTCCGGAATCGGTTCTTTTAAATAAATATATATAAATATGTATATATATATATATATATATATAGGCCTATAGGGTAAGCGGGGGTAATTGGGAGGCGGGGGTAATTGGGTGGAACATTTATTTTTTCCATTTCCCCAAGTTATTAGGTAGGCCTACAGTTTAAGTAAGTAAACTATCTTAAAATTATCATAAGATATCACTCTTAAATAATTAACAATATGTAGTTGGTTTATGAACAAATTGTAATTGTTAAAGAAGATAGGTACTCTTATTGTTGTCAATGGAAGAGGACTAAAAGTTATTTAGAACTTCACAATTGCAAATGTTAAGTTGAGTTCTATTAATTTCCAAGCAGTGTATTTTCAATCCAATGCTTGTTTTAAAGTATTAAAGATTTTGAAAAAATTTTTTGTGTTTTTATCAAAACAATAAAACAAAATTTATCAATGAAAACAAGCAAGAAAAAAACACTCCTCCAGGGTTTTTTTTTCGTCGTGGCTCCTGTTCCCTCCCTGTAGCAACTATTTCGATTTTTGAAGACAATTCGCATTTTTTCCCACAGCGCTAGTTACCCCCCCAAAGAGTTTTTTTTGTTTCGTTGTTTACATACATCTGCAACGTTTCAAATGTCATCATCCCCAGAGATGAGCTTATTTTTCTTCATAATAGGCAATGGGCGGCAAGAATTTGTAAGATACCGGGATCCTTTATCTAAAACAAGTAGGCCTTTTTTTGCATAAAATACAGGGAAAAAGGAAATTGTGCCATCCAGGCCCCCCCCCCCAGACCCCCCTTATCACGCCACTGTTGAGGGAAAAAGCATGTGGAAAGTAAATTTTTTAGCTCGTGGGCCCAGTCAAGATAGGGCCCCAGAGGTATTTAAGCCTATGGTTTTTTTAAAAGATTTGGAATAGGAGGCATAGGCCCTTAAGAAAAATAACATGCCTATTAGCCCTTTGCCATATATTATCAAACAACAAAGTTATCAATATCTACTTTGTTTATTACCAGCATAATTTTAACGAGACAAATTTGTATATTACTATTCTGCAAACCTTGATAAGTGATGTACGTATACAAAATACGATCTAAAACATTCATTAGTTTGGATTTAACAGTAAAATACAGGGGAGATGACATTAATGTGATGACAACATCAAAACAAAAGAAAGCTCTTGGGGACGGAGAACTAGCGCTTTGGACAACAATTAACACTGTGCGCGTGGACAGGCAGGTAACGAGGAGCCACGACGAACATCTAGGAGGCAGTGGAAATAAGTATACCACCCAATTACCCCCATTGTGGGGAAATGGGTGGTAAAGAAGTTGAACTTCAAAGTTATGCTTTACCTGCTAATATAAACTTTTTTCACCAGGTTGCTCTTAAAACCAACTTATTTTAGTGATGTTTTTAGATGGCAGTGATATCTGCAACAATTTCCCTCCATTTTCAAGTTTTTGACATAGGGCAACATAACCTATAAATCAAGTCCGGTGGCAATTTTTTCAGTGATTTTTAAAAGTTTTTAAAGTTTATAAGTTTTTTATTTTGTATTGAAATTATGAAAATCTTGTTGCAGTTTGTTCACACATAAAGTATGTTTAGTAAAAACGAAGACAAAAATGTAAAAATAGTTTTAGTCTGTTCTAATTTGCATATTTTGTTTATCGTTGCATAGAATATAATCAATTATTATCGTTATTAAATAAAACCATTAGTTTTTAACCTACAACAAAGTGTGAGGTATCAATCTCTTCAGTTTCACTTCCTCTATCACCAAACCCATTTACCCCCATTTCTACAGCATGTGTATTATAGAAGATTTCAGGCCTCCACCCAATTGCCCCCATGGGGGTAATTGGGTGGTTTTGTAGTTGAGGCATAAAATTCCATTTTTTATATGATCAAAGACCAATAACTGCTAAAATGCACATGTTTTATTAAATCTTAACAAACAACATATCATTCAAGAGAGTAGTTGTGCATTATTTATATAAAATATTTATAAAATTAATTTTTTTCTAAACATACCTCCCAATTCCCCCCGCTTCCCCTTTATATTACAATTTTTTTTTTGAAGTTACAATTTACAATCAGTAGGTCAAAAGTGAGTTAGTATCATTCTTCAAAGTTCAAACAATGCGCGTGTCCTTGAACACCCGTAGCGTAGCCTATTGTGCAATCTGGAGTGGGATGGGCCTAGCATAGCTGAATAACTTCAAAATCTGTGAGAAAAAGGTGCTGTTACGTTTACGTACCAAAAAGAAATACAAATTTGAATTTACATATTTATCAAACCAGTTCGGGGACCCCCCCCCCCCAACCGAAAGAGTAGGCCTACCTCATTTTCAGGGCAGAGACGCAGCGGGAGTAGGCCTAAGTTGTGCATTAGATTCGAACTTAACCTTGGCCCTAGGCCTAGTCGGAGGTGGATTTATAGGCCTCAGCCACCCTCCGGGTGGCTGAGGCCCCCCTGAATTCTGCCATTAGAAATATATAACGGTAGGCCTATACATATAGGCCTACCAATGAGCTATGCCATACATAGGCCCTACGGCACTGGGAGTTTTAAATAAGGATTCAAAATACACAATATAAAATTTGGGCTCTTCTGTCGTTGGTATGGACCAGTTTTTTAACACTGTTTTTCTTCAATAAAATCAATGAACTTCAACTTCAAATGAGAAATGTATAAACAATAACTTATTATTAACAATTATTAACACTAATCACTCTGAAAATATACAATTATTAGGTTAATTACTGTTATTAATCACTCGCATATCTCACTGTTTTCGGGCCGCCATCATTTAGGCCTGCCGTGCAGAGTGTTGTACTGAAGTACCCCGCCAAGAACATAATAAAAAATAGAATCATCACGTTATTGCTGTTATAGTAACAAAACAAACCTTCAAAACCTTTAACGTCGTCATTTCAAGCGAAAATACTTTTCCGTTGAGTGTCCTTTATATTTAAAATAGCGACATTAAAGCTTTTGAAGGTGGAGTATTTTAATGAAAAAGGTTGGTTGGTCTACTGTCCGCTATGTTGCATTTTACTATGACAAATGCCCAGTTTTCGCCTTGTAGGCCTAGGCCGCATCACTCCTCGGCGTCCTCGCTACTTATAGCTTACAATTATTAATAAAACATAATGAAATGAAACATGTAGGCCTAGGCGGCGCCTAAGTGTATTTTTTAATAATATAAATGACTATTTATAAAATATTACTCATTTTAGTTGTTTTTCATTGTTTTTATTGAAGAAAAACAGTGTTAAAAAACTGGTCCATACCAACGACAGAAGTACCAAAATTTGTATTCCATTGGTATAATGACACTTATCTTTGGTGTGTCATGATCAACATATTTATTAACACTGTTTGTCTAGGATCCAGCCAGGGACCCGGTGGTTAGTGTTTCTTCAATATTTCTACCACTATGTGGTAATATAACCACAGGATTAAACAAACCACTGAATAACTGGTAGACTCATGAGATACACTTTATTTCGCACGCTTTATGTCGTGACAGTTACAGACATGGTGGTTACAGATACAGGAAGTCTTCTAGCTAAACTCACCGCCTTGTGCAGGTCCACGTCCGGAACGGTAGTGGTTGTTGTTGTCTCTAGACACTACACGCGGGTGGGGGGGGGGGGGGGGGGAGGCGAAGTGCGTATGTTTTACAATATTATCATTATTATTACTTCGATCCCCCCAGGCTTATCCCCTAAAACAGTGTTAAAAGAATTTGTCCATACCAACCAAAGAAGTACCTCTCCACTTGGGTACATTGGTACTTAGGTCTATATGTATATGTATTTTTGAAATGGCAGAATTTGGGGGCCCCTTCTTAGCTACCCGGGGCCTTTTCCTGCGCGTACCGGGTACCTATAAATCTGCCTGTAGGAAGGTTCCCTATTATTCTTCTGGGTGATTGAGTAGAGCCCTTGCAATCTTACCTCAATGCATTTGAGGTCTACCCTACAGATTGTGTTTTCCATTGTATTTATTTTATGCATTTCAAAAGATATTCAAAATGGTGTTTGATGAAGTAGGTAGTGATGTAAATTTTCATGAAAAGTCAAATTTGTGAAAACTTTTCAAGCTGTGAAAAGTTCATGTTTTAGTCGCTTATCACCGTCGTTTCAACTTAAAAATTTTGACACATGATTGGTAGGCCATAATGGCCTACCATAAGTCATAGATTATAATTTTGTTCGGCCCTTTACCTCTAAATCAGGAGGAAATACCATCATAGCATAGTTGTTAGGACGAGGAGAATTAATTGCAGGACATTAATTTCATTGATGTATTACAAAATTTCTATGTTGATTGTTGATTAATTGCTTTAGTAGGCCCTATGAACTTTTTATTATGAAATATAGTAGGCTCTAGGCCTATACAAAAGAAGCCAATGCCTACTTTTAAAAAAATGCATAGGCCTACAATGTCTAATGTTATGTAGCCTAACAGTATACAAATCCATATACCGTACTAATTAGTAATTGAATGGGCCAAGTCAATAACTGACCAAGTTACAAAGACCACATTCTGAGATAAATAGATAAAACTACATAGGCCTAACGCAGCAAATTTTTAATTCAAAAGCATACAAAATTGCACACTACTTACCTAACAATATATTATTTTAGGATTTTTATTTTTTTGACTTTACTTTTCCTGGAAAAAAATCGGGAATCTTTTTTACTTGGTCAGTTATTGACTTGAGGTTGTCACTTGGGCATTTCTTGCATTAACTTTTTTCATTTTAAGGAATAAAACCATGTGTTAAGCCTTTTCCATCCACCCCTTTGCAGCCACATATCAATAAACTATCACGTCACTTGAAAATAAATGTAAAAATAAAAATATACAATGTACATAAATATTTTTTAAATTTTACCCAAAATATATATTTTTTTTAAATTTTACCCAAAATATATTATTATATATATCTTAAATTATTTATTTTATATTTATTTTATTATTTATTAATTTTAAATTTATTAATATAAAACAAGACTATGAGAGGAGGAGGATTCCTTACTGTAGTTAATATCCACATAAGCAGTCCCATGATCGCCAACCTCATTGCAAGAAATGACCAAGTAACACGTACTTGGTCAGTTATTGCCTTGAGCCAAGTTTTCATCGCCTGGTAAATGGCTAATAACTGCTCGAACTTGGATGTTTTTTGCATTAATATGATGCCCCTATGCATAGTGAATGTAATGGCGTTCCTTACTCATTTGCGCATTTTTTGTAACTTGGGCACTTAACCCGAGAGTAGTCGCGCCCCTGTTTGTAACGTTAGTATGCGCGCGGTCCTTTAGACCGCATTATTTATTATGGGCTAATAACGTTAGGATGACGTTTTGATTACGAATATAAGGTAATTTATAATATATGTAACAGCATCCTAGTGTTTATAAATTAATTAATTGTCATCAAAATACATAAATAATCAATCAAATATCAAGAAAGTAGCAACTCAAAGGTATTAAAATTTTTTTTGACCTTGTATTTTCTTATAAAACCAGGGAACGTTTTACTTTATGCATACTTGATATGTTGAGTACTCACCGACAATACAGACATAACATTGTTTCATTTAAAGGATATAACCATGTTTAGCCTTTTCCCACCCTTGTAGCGCCACGGTCAAAACGATCCGTGCAACTAAAATAACCTCTCAATAGATAGAAGTTACCAAGAATACTAAATGCGTTTTGTCACAATGCTCAATCTATTTGAAGTTGCAACAAACAATCAATTTTTAAATGTTGACAAATACAACTGTTATATAAAATATCGTTCTATAATATACACTACTACATTCTCAGTTTAATAATTATAGCCATTCATATTATTAGATAGTACATATTCATTTATAATACATTTCAAACTAAGCAATCTATGTCAAGTGCCAATATTTCCAGTATCGTTATCACGTAGGGCTTTAAGCTTGCAACGTTGCAGACATGTTTTTTTCTTGTTTTTTTTTTTTTTTAATATATTTTTATATTGGTTAAATATAGATACAAGCATGATAGATAATGAATTGGCTGAGTATTATTTCAATTCTTTAACTTGCGAATTAAGTAAATGACTGGATTCATTTAATTGAATGTTGGGTTCATTGATAATACATTTCATGGCGAAATTATATAAGTGCAAATTCAGAACGTTATTACTTGGCATTGATTCCAACTTCATCAGACCTAGTAATTATGCAACCTAGTTTTTAAACCAACTTTTCAAAAATTTCAAAAATTTTGCAACCAAGCTTGGTGAAAAGTTTGCATGAAAGTGAAAACTTTTGAAACTTTTCATTGCAAACTTTTCGCCTTTACATCACTAGAAGTAGGCAAGCCTATATTTAAATAAAACTTTCCTTGTGAAGTCCCTTATTGTTCAAATCTCTGTTAAACGTTTCCAGTGCAGCGTGAAACATGGCTCTATTGCTCTTCTATCAATGACGATGGCTTTTTCCTAGAATAAGCTATAGGCTAGGGCTCTTAGATAGACCAATTTACTTAATCAGATTTTTTGTGTATTAGGCAGAATCCAATGATGTGTTGGTTGAATTGCGAGTCGTGAACGAGCTACTGGATTCTGATACACCTCTCAACAACAAGTGGCTATTGCTTCATCATTGGTACGAAGTAAATAAAATCATAACAGCAGTTGTCTCCAAGCATGTATTGAATAGGGATGAAACACGTGAAGAATGTGACACCTCAATTCAAACAATTGAGGGAACTAATATAAATATTGCGTAAGTTTTTTCAAAGGTCTACATTTAATTCATTTGTCATTCATGTGGTAGGTAGTTAATGTAGTAGTTTCTCTCCTCTTGCTAGCTTATATGTGCTCCTCTTACAATAATACTTATAGATCGGTGGAAATACACAACTTCTCTCCCTTTATTACATTCCTTTGTGATTTTCCTCCACTCCCCCTTAAGTTTCCTCCATTGAAGTCGCTGGCCTTAAGGTTCTGGAGAAAACTTGTAATTTCTGCTCTTTGGTGAGTCTGTTCCAATCAACCATTAATCTCTCCAGAAAAGAGTATTTGCCCAGGTCTGTCCTCCATGTTCCCCTCTTGTAGGCCACATACTTTCATGTGTGATCATTTCTTCGTGTAGTTTGGAATGTAGGCCTATCAATAAAGCTCCTCTTGGCCCTTGTGAGCCCTGGACTCTGAACAGCACCTACTTATTGTCAATCAATATTGATGATATTAATAAATGATAACCCATTGAAAAACCACTCTGGTGTTTTGTGTTTGCTCACTACCAGTCAAATACTAGCTACCTACCTACCTACCTACCTGATATTGAAGAAGTTTTCAGCAGGGGTGTGCAGTCTGGGTATGCTAGGTAGGGATGCGGTGCATACCCAATGATTCAAGCACATTTTTTTAAATCTGTATTTTTTTGATTAAATACAGTAATGTATGTTCACCATTACCAGAATAAACATTTCGTAAGAGTATGATAAATGTTTTCAGCGTGGTCTGTATTTATTGCCCATCCTAATGGAGGTTGCCTTGCACCAGCTCGGTCAATGCATTCTCTTGACTTCGGGTATTTTTTATGGGAGCAAGTAAGCGGAGCCCTCTCGGAGACTGAAGGATTCATGAGTCTTTTAACATCAAGGTCTGTCGGTCATTCTTGAAGCGGAAGGGGGAGGTTATAGAAAAATCCTAGTCTGCGAGTAAGCTCCAAACTTCGGCGTTCACTGCTCCTTTTCTAATTTTTTCGGTTACACTTGCAAGTGCTGGGGACGGTCGGAGCAACCCTCACCCACCAGTCGCAACAAGGCATTTGCCAAGTAAAGAAGTGTTTCAAAGTTGAGTGTGTGAATTATGTGAGTGACATTGCTTTTTTTGTAAAATAATGCTATAGTTTGAGTTCAAGTAAATCTGCTTCCTTGGTAAGTCGAGCCTCGGTCATTTCGTAGACTTTTTTCGTCATAGAGAATGGCATCGATTGTCTTACCGGTAGTGTCTCAAATAACAGGTTCACGTATACCTAACAACTTTTAAGTAGTTTAATATGAAAGAGAATACCAAGTAGGCCTAAATTATATTTAGTTTAGCTTTTTTCATTTTGGTAGTTAAACTATGATCGTAATTATCGGTCTTTGTGCTCAAAACACACATAATTATTTCGCATTTTCACCAATCTCTCCAAGCTAAAAATAATGTCTAAAACGCGTAGATTTGCACCGTCACAGTTGCGATTTTGGGGGCCTTCCCCTCCAGACCCCCCGCGGTTCGACTATAATATACCCACTCAAACAGGTCATCGCACACCACTGGTTTTCAGAGAAACGGAATCTACCTGTGTTGTTTATTGGTACAATGCAATGTCTGATAAAAGTTAAACTTTAAGACACATCATGGGCTCATGGCCCCTATTATTGTTTTTTTTTTAAATTAAATTTAGAAAACAATAAGATAAGACATTATGTTCTTCTTGTCCTCCTTTGTAAATTAGTTTTTATAACTAGGCCTAGCTTTTTTTAAAGCTTTCTTTCCGAAAAGACTGGTGGTTTCTTTTGCGTCGGGTAATATATTTCATGCCAACCCTGATTATTAGGGGTCCAGGAAAATAATCCAATAAAAATTGCAAAATAGCAACAAAGAACTCGGGAAAGACTCATGTCTTTCTTCTTAGAAAGTTTTGATTTTGGCCCTACACATATATGATTAGGCCTATTTTGATGAGCGTAGCAAGCAGGGTGAAGATTCCATTCCACTACACTGGAGAAAAAAATCCGGAATGTTTGTATTTTTTTCTTTCTTTTTTTACTGTTCGTATTTTTGTGTGTTTGTTAACACGATTCCGGCTAAACCGATACTCCAATTCCGATGAAATTTTCTGGAGGCTTTCAAAATCTCTGAACTTAGAACTGCCACGTTTTTTAGCGCAATCGAAAAATTATTTCTCATGAAAATCGCAATTTTATCATTTTTTGTTTTTAGAAAACATTTCTTCGACTTATACACCTACATGATAGATTTGATTATATTGATTTTTTCACAGAACCTTAATTTTATGAACTAATATATTCGTGTGATATTTGAGTGCAATCAAAAAATTATTTCTCAAGAAAATCGCAATTTTACGCTTTTTTCGTTAAAAAAAAATTATAACACCTAGGCCCTACATGCTTTATCCGATTGTAATGATTTTTTCACAGAACAACAGAAAATCTGCCTAACACATGGCAGCTCAATGTAACAATTAGGCCTACGCTCATCCAACAACTCGCCTGAAAAAGCGTTTGCGAAGCGAAGCTTCCTAGTTACCAGTTTTCATTCTCTTTTGCAGATACTTCTTCCAACCATGCTTAGCCCTAACTACTCTACCATATATTCTGCAACCATACGAGAGCAATGTGGCTGATCCAGCAGATGCTTTGAAACAAGGTACAGTATTTGTATTTTATTTCATCAAATTGACACAAACACAATACACAGCATGCATAAGAATCATAATTTTAAGGTAATATCTAACCACTAACCATAGGCTAATTGTTGATGAGCTTAGCGAAGATTCCATTCCACTACACTGGAGAAAGAAAAAAAATCCGGAATGTGTTTTTTTTTTTTTTTTTTTTTTCTGTTTGTTAACACGATTCCGGGAGCCAGCGGTTTAGCCGAGCTCGTTTAACCGGTTCCCACTCGAACACCGAAGTTAAGCAGAATCGGGCGTGGTCACGGGTAGAGTGGGTGACCGCTCTACCCTGAAACTCACGTATACCGCTGGTTAGAGCAGATGGAGGGTTCGAAAGCTAGTGTAACGGCTTCGTTCTCCTTGACGTCTGCTCGGCAGTCCGGGTTAGTGGAGGAATCTATATGACTGTCAAAGTTACACCGTCCTGTCGGATGGGACGTTAAGCCGTTGGTCCCCTTGGTACTTTTCGAAAGGAGTAGGCTACGTGCCTGTACCGGGTTTCCCCTCCTCCCTTCTGTTCATACTTCATCCTCATCTATCATCACTCATCGTCTCGATTAGCCAAAGTGCATAAATATGAGACGTTAAGCAATATTCAATCAATCAACAATTCCGGGTAAACCGATACTCCAATTGCGATGAAGTTTTCTGAAGGCCTTCGAAATCTCTAAACCTAGAACTGCCACCAGTTTAAAGCCCAATCGAAAAATTATTTCTCGTGAAAATCGCAACATTATGTTTTTTTTTTTTTTTTCTTTGACTTACTAGGGAAGACGACGGGTACCCGGGTACGTGTTTCCACTACCCGTTTACCCGTAAAACCCGTTTCGTTAATTGAGGTGTCACATTGTAGGTGGAAGGCTAATGTAAACATGCGCTTTCTCATATCTTTTGTGCTTGGCGGCGTTTTTGTTTTGAATTATAATGTCCTTTGTTCATGCCGCCGACTTGTGGCAGTGTGCTGAGTATGCCCCCCCCCCCCCCCCCCCCCCCCCCCCCACCACCTTCCTGCCTAACCACTCGTGCCATCTTCCAGAGATTATACTGCGTAAATAATTACCACAACAGCACTTATGTTTTCAATCTGCTAGAAGTCAAAACTTAAAAGCCATCACCCATGGTGATAAACCTTTCCTTATCTTGTTTACTCTCATTTGGGCTCCAGCCCCCCTCACCCCCCCCCCCCCACCCACGCCCCTGCGCCAACGCATCCGTGAGTCGTGACCTTGACTTGACTGTGTCAAGATATAAAGCAGATGCAACAAAACAGTGAGTGTTATCTTAATGGCCCGCTGCTGTTCCTCTTTCTTGATTATGAAATACTTCTTCATCGGCATGTCGTTGTTTATAGAACAGCATTACGTCATCCGAGATATTACGATAATTGATGAGCGCGTTTCTTCATAGTTCATTAGACACCCCACACGATTTTTTTGTGTTACTACCCGGGTAATGTGGACGGGTACCCGGGTCGTAAAAAAGTCTGGTTTCGTCATCCCTACTTATAACACCTACATGCTTTATCCGACTGTAATGATTTTTTCACAGAACCTTAATTTTATGAATTAATATATTCGTGTAAAATTTGAGCGCAATCAAAAATTTATTTCTTATTAAAATCGCAATTTTACGCTTTTTTGTTTTTTTATTAAATTTCTTCGACTTATATAACACCTACATGCTTTATACGATTGTTATGATTTTTTCACAGAACCTTAATTTTTTTAATTAGAATATATTCGTGTGAAATTTAATTATTTTAGCGCAATCGAAAAATTATTTGTCATGAAAATCGCAATTTTACGCTCTTTTTCGTTTTTTTCCCCAATTTCTTCGTCTTATAACACCTACATGCTTTATCCGATTGTAATGATTTTTTCACAGAATCTTAATTTTATGAATTAATATATTGGTGTGAAATTTGAGCTCAATCAAAAGATTATTTCTCATGAAAATCGCAATTTTACGTGGTTTTTTTCTTCTTGGATTTACTTTCATGCTTTATTCGATTGTTCTGTAGTGTCTAATGTAATGTGCGCCCCTGATCCTCATGTTGTCTTCGTAAAAATTAAAACAATATTACCAAGCGTGTCTCGCAGTCCATAGCAATGGGAAAACGAAATCAATTTAAATACATTCTGCATAACACATGGCTGCTCAATGCACCAATTACGCTTATCCAACAACGCGCCTGAAAAAGCGTTTGCGAAACTTCCTTGTTAAGAGTATGGAAATGCTAACATGTAAAGTAGGCTAGATCCTCAGTCTCAAATACGTCCGCACAGGGGCGAGCGTACTGAATCGTCATTCTGACCTATTCAAGATGGCGATTTGGCGTTCCTAATTATGCTTGACATTATGTTTTAGATGTGATTAAGTATTTTTCTGGATTGTTTTGATATGGTTTAGTTTGTGCAGCATGGGAATGCACAAACAGAAACAATAAGAAGTTATTGCATTAGGTAATTTAGTAATCATTTGGTGCTTACCCCTGTCAACCAGACAGCCATCTGGAAAAATATTTGCGTTACAATCGCTACAACCTAATTTAACATGCAGACTGACCTATTCAAGATGGCTTCTAATTGATATGCCAGTGGACCAATGACTGGGGATACTAGCCTTCTATAGATGTTAAATATCATTCTAGTATGGTCTTCAAATACATCTGAAGTGATGTGCTTGCGTATGGCTGTTCCACCTTGTTTTTCCATTTTCTGAAATATGCAACTAGGCCTATATGTAAAAATATAGTCCTACTAAATGAAATTGAAACCTGGCACTATAAGAACACCAAACATTGTTTTTCAAATTTTTCTGATAGGGCACACGGCATAGGTATATTGCATCTTCAAAATAGTTACAAACTGCAATTCCTTCTAGTACCTCGTTCAACATAGATAGATACCTTCTGTTGTGTTTCTGTGACATTAATGTTCCGACTGTTTTTCTTCAGTTTAACAAAGAGAAAATGTGGAACTTTTTGGAACCGTTTCCCCTGCGAATTTTTCCGTTTTCCGGTACAATGAAAAACAATTTGTGGAACATACCAAAGTGTAAAACTAAAATCCCATGTTTTCTCTTTGTTAAACTGAAGAAAAACAGTCAAACAAATGTCACAGAAACAACTTTTTACGTTGAACGATGTGCTAGACGCAATTGCAGTTGCTCTAAGTTTCAATTTCTTACTAAGAAAACAAATAAAAACAAAATACAAAATACAAAAAACCTTCTCAAGATTTTGAAAAATATTTTTTTTCCATACTTTCATCAGGGGCGGATTTAAGAAAAGGGGCCCAGTCGGCATTTGGTATTACTCAATTTCACTCGCTATGAGGTTGGGTGGGCAAGCTGGGGTCTGGGGCGAAGCCCCAGCCGCCTTAGGCTTTTTCGCCGCAGTCGAGATTTTTTTAAAAGGTGCCCTTGTAAGGTGGCCTAAAACACATTTTCAGGCAAATTTCAATTATGAATAAGGGTTACATTTTGAAGCTAATATTGCATTGAAGATTGATTATGTACCTGACTGAAATCGGTTGACAGTCTGCTTGGGAGTGAAAACACTGCACACAAAATATAATGAATATTAGTCTAAAATCAGATGGCTAGTCTAGCCTCCCAAATCACGTCTCTTACAGAATCTTTCTCAAAAATTTTCACACAAACCTTCCTTTCTGTTTGCATGCCCGACTGTAGTAAAAATCCTAAAAATCAGTACCTAATGTAACCGTGGCGTATACACACGCTAAAGCACAGTTTTTGCAAGCAAAGTACTATCTCACTTTCGCACTTCTCTCATCAAACTTCGAATGCAACTGAACTATGGAAGATGGAACTGCCATAGAAATAACCTACAGATTCATATGATAAAATGAGCAGCCCCCACCCACTAGCATTCTGCTAAAATAACTGATTTTCCTCGAATTTAAAATCAATGCACATCCGCTTTCACGTTTACAAAGGGCTGTTTCTCAGAAACTTGTAAATCTGCTTTGAACGTGGCTCGGCCACCTCCTACCCTTACTTTCTAACCAGTAACAACCTGTGGTTATTGTGAAACCATCATACTTATCTCTTTAGGTAGGGCCTAATATGTCAGGCGTTGATACTCCGTCATTGAAAATTTCAACAAGATTGAACAAATGCTATAGACGAACAGGGGCCCGATCGGGCCCTGGCTTGGCCGACCCTGCCGCCCGTTAAATCCGCCCCTGACTTTCATCAGTTTACTAAAATATGTCTGCAAAAAATATGTTAAAAATTATATTTGTGATTTTTTTAATCTATTATTTTATTATTTGTTCCGCAATACATTCATTGATTAAATGTGTCATGAAGATGGCAAAAAAGAGCAGAGCCCCACACTTGGTGACTGCCAACCTCATAACAATAAATATAATAAAATAAAACAACATTAGGTATTACAATCATTAGCAAAACTATTTTTAAAACATGGAAAATAAGGTTAAGAAAGTGGCTACACTTAACGAATTACTATTGATTATAATAAAAAATTATCAGTGAAAAGTTAGCCTACTGTTGAATTAATTTTGTAATGCAAAAACATGTGTGCTAGGGCAGAATTAAAAGTGTCTAGCAAATCTCCCTTAACTCAAATGGAAGATCATTCCATTCATTTTAAGTCCTGTAGTAGAAGCCATTTTGGTAAGCTGTTGTACTTGCAAATGAAGGAGTTGGAGTTTGTTTATAATTCCAAAGTGTGTTTGGTGCGTTAAAAACTTAAAATCTATGTCTGTGCAAATCCACGAGTCAATTTAAGCAGATTTGAGTTTTCGAAGTATTCGAAAATTTGAATTTCCCGCTGTTTTCCACGTGTATCGGGAAGGCTTTAAACGCAGGTCTTGAAATTTCAAACAAAGCTTTTTTCAAAGTTTTGGTGGAGGTGCCGGGTAGGTAGTCAAAATTAAATTAAGGGGAATCAACCAGGTCGTTGAACGTCCAAAAACCTTGTTTTTTTGTTACGGCTATTTTCATGTGTATTATAAAAACTTAAGAAAAAAAATGGGAAATTTTTTTGGGGGGAATTGGAGGGGTATTTGGGGGTTTCGATACCTTATATTTATGTGTTCTAATTCAAATCGTGAATTAAAACTACTGACTGAATCCAAGTCAAATTTGGCACGCATTTAGAGTTAAGTGTTAATTGCTCTGACTGCAGAAAAATTGAAATTTGTGCAATGGGTTGACAACTATGAATTTTTTCGCGTACCTCTACGAATGTCATATAATATAGTGCTCGTTTCGTACACTGACTTTACTACAGCAAGTGACACACGTTATATAGGTCCCAGTCAGACTATTGGCACGAAAGTGCACTTTCCAACGTGGTATAACACTTCAAAATCGGTATAGGCACTATCCAGATCGAGCTGAAGTTCCGAGTGCATTGCAAAAACTTGAAATATTTCTCGCGGATTAGTCGCGGCGAGGATTCAACGCATCCAACAACTGCCGCTCAGTGCTGCTGCTCACGGTCTCGCCTGCGGCGTTCCAGCGAACTTTCTCTATTTCGCCTCGTCTTCTGACTGAGCGAAGCGATAGCATCATAGAGAGTAGAGACGACCTTGATCTGACGCCAGAGCAGTGACACACACTACAGAGTATTACTGGAGTATACTGAGTAGCGAGCAGCGAATAATGTTGTTTGCGTACGTTGTGATGACGGAATAAAAAAGAAGCGAACTAAACTTACTGAACTTGAACTAATTTTTCAGCGATTTATGTAGCATAACAAAACGTCATTACAGACTGTGGTTCCCAACCTTTTTCAACTCAAGGCACCCCTTTGCTACATTCAATAATTTCGCGGCACCCCCTTCAGCCAAGTAGTATTTACTATTTAGCATGTCTGGTAAACAAAATATAACAAAATTCAGCAATTTGATGTCAATTGTTGACTATGTTTAGTAAAAATAAATTACGTTTCAATTTGCTAGGAAACATAACTTGATTTGCTAGCTTTTCACCACAGACAATGGCTAGCCCCTCTGCATTGGGTCGGCATTGAAGACGGGCCTCTCCATCTTCTTCTGTCCTGCCACCACTCCTCGTCTTCCACCACATTCCAGTTTCCTCCACGCTGTTCTACATCTTTTCTCACACTATTCTGCCATTGTTGTCGTGGTCTGCCCCTTGGTCTCCTACCTGGAATTTCCAATTCCATCATCCTTCTCGGTAATCTCGATCTTTCCATCCTTTTGACATGTCTGAACCACTTTAATCTTCTCTCTTTAATTCGCTCCATTAAATTCCTCACGCCTACTTGATCTCGGATATCCTCATTCCGTATTCGGTCCCATCTAGTCTTACCTACAATGCTTCTCAAAAACTTCATATCTACACACTGCACAAGCCTAATTAACAAAATAAAATAGGGAGATAATCAGATAGGCCTAAGGAATTTTTTAAAGAAAATTGCTCTTCATTTCTTTAAGTAAATACATGACCGAGACCGTTTTTTGGGTGGCGTTGCAGCTGATCCACGACCCGAAGCTGCCTTCCTCTGACCTGGGGACAAGTGACAACATATTTGTGACCTCAAGAATTGCGGCACAGTGTGAGAAGCAAGTTGGTCAACCAATCCCTCGGACTCAACATAGACCAATCATAGTCACAGTTCGTGCGTTGGTCAAGCCAGAACGAGTTCCTTTCCAGAGGCGGTTCAACTTCAAAAAGGCCAATTGGGCAGCATTCAGCACCGACCTTGATGCTGACATTGCCCTTATCCCTCCCAAAATCGAGAATTACAACACATTTATCGGACTAGTCAAACAAATCTCAAGGAAAGAACATCCCAAGAGGCTGCAGAACAGAATACATCCCTGGTTTAAACGGAGATGCCAAACCCTTGCTGGACCGCTACAAGGCCTTGTTCGAGGAAGACCCATTTGCAGAAGAGACGATGGAAGCTGGAGAAGTACTCATGGCAGCCATAGCGGAGGACCGAAAGGCAAAGTGGTGTGAACTTGTGGCGAACCTGGACATGAAACAGAACAGCAGAAGGGCCTGGAAACTCCTGAAAAACCTTAGTGGGGATGCGACAAAGCCAAAAAATAACTTCACGGAAGTTACTCCAACCCAGGTAGCAAGCCAACTGCTTATCAACGGCAAGACTGCCGGAAGAAAGTCGAAACATCCGATAGTGCGGGACGTGGAACACGAGACAGACCATCTTGGTACAGGGTTTACTATGCCAGAACTTGAAGCTTCCATCAAGGCCCTAAAGCGGAACAAAGCGGCTGGTGTGGACGAGCTCAGGGTGGAGCAAATTCAGAATTTCGGCCCAAAGACTCTACAATGGCTTCTGGATATTGGATATTGGATATTGCTTTACGTCTCATATTTATGCAACTTGGCTAATCGAGACGAAGGGAGGGACGTAAGGGATGACGCGGGGGGACAAGGGGTGGACAGGCCTGTGCTGGTCAGAACCAGCCACAAGCATATGGGGAGGGCAGGGGTTCCCCCACGTTGTGGTCGTCTCCGTCTGTGTCATCATCCGTCCGTGTTGTCTTTGTCGTCGCCGTCGGGGAGGTAGTCAAAGGGAAGGGGTTCCCCGACGACGACCCAGAGCTCGCCATTAGTTTCAGGGAGTGAAACTCCCCTATTCACGGGCCAAACCGCGAGAAGGTGTCGAGTTGGAATTTGAGCTTATGAATGATCGCAGAGGACAATACCGGAAGATGTGGAGACAGGCAAGAGTGGTCGCTCTACTGAAGCCAGAGAAAGACCCCAATGACCCCAAAAGCTTCCACCCTATCCTTGTTGTGCCACCTTTTTAAGCTCCTAGAACGACTTATCCTCAACCGTATCGCGAGCACCTTGGAAGAAAGCAGGTTTCAGACCTGGTAAATCTTGCTGCGGACAAATCCTAAACCTTACCCAACACATAGAAGACGGCTTTCAGAGAAAGGAAATCACGGGCGTCGTTTTTATAGACCTAACGGCAGCATTCGACACTGTTAACCATAGGAAACTACTGAGGAAAGTGTATGAGGAGACGAAGGACTACCGACCGAAAAATAGTCGTTGGGGGAGTGCAGAAGAATGGATGCCCCAGGAAGCGTGTTGTCACCAGCACTTAACAACGTCTACACCAACGACCAGCCCACCCCTGACTACATACGGCAGTACATTTTTGCTGACGATTCAGCGTTGGCAGCCCAAGGCTCTAGTTTCACGGAGGTCGAGGGTAAACTGTCAAGTGCCCTGGAGGAACTCTCCCAGTACTATGACTCAAAACAGTTGAAGCCATACCCGAGTAAGACACAGGTGTGTGCTTTCCACCTGAAAAACCGCGAGGCCAGGAGAGAACTGGATATAGTATGGTGAGGTAAAAACTCCAACACTGCTTCTGACCAGCTGACCAATTAAGCCCATGTATGAGTGCGAGACAGGTACAGGAATCCGAGTCGCCTCCTGGTTGCCCCCGCCTCACGACCAGTAATCCGCGCGATATCTGGAAGCAAAGTGCCAACAGGATGGCCTGTTCCATTTTTGGAAGTATTGTGTGAACCGGACACGGAAGTAATATAATGGGGGATCAGGGGTAATCAAGCGACAAGCCAACCCCTGTAGGCATACCGCCGAAACCGCGAAGTGAGACAATATCGCATTACGGCTAGAGAGCCTCGCTTCTATGACTCACCACGCTGTCTGATTCACTCTAATAACAACTTGACAACCACCACCAGCATGCCAAACTGTTGCAGGCACCAACTGGATAAGTCGCCCAGGGAAAGGGATTGGTCCACTATAACGTCCTGCTGGCACTTTTGAAGAAGCGGCGGACGTACTACTTTATTCTAAATAAGTGACAGCTGACAAGGGTTACAGATATGGGACACGGGAAACACCCATGCAATACGGGATTCCCCCGGCTAATACAGGACACCTGCAACCCTTTTCAAACCATTTGGTGTTGCATTTTTGTTATATAATTTTTGTGAGCATTTAAAGATGAGAGCTTTTAGTGGGACATAAATCAAGTCGACAAGCCAACTCCTGTAGGCATACACGCCGAGCCCGAAGTTGAGAATATCGCATTACGGCTAGAGAGACTCGCTTCTATGACTCACCACGCTTATGATTCACTCTAATAACAACTTGACCCACCACCAGCAGCGCCAAACTGGTCAGGCACCAACTGATAAGTCGCGGGGAAGGGATTGGTAACTATACGTCTGCGCACCTTTTTGAAAAAGAGGGTAGATCTTTATTCTAAATAAGTGATATGCTGATCAATGGGTTACAGCATATGGGACACGGGAAACACCCATGAAATACGGGATTTCCCGGGTAATACAGGACACCTGGCAACCCTTTCAAACCATTTTGTTTGCTGTGTTTGTTATATAATTTTTGAGCATTTAAAAGATGCCAGACATGTTTTGTCCTGCTTGAAATTTGCTTTCTTAAACAATGTTATCAGACAACAACTCATTTTTATGTTTTTCCATTTATTTTAGGTAGAGTGGAGACCCATAATATAATCAACTTGTTAGATGAATGTAGTTACTGAAGTCATGTAATTTTTTTTCAGATCTTGATCTGCCCTCTATCCAACCCTATGAGCACATGATAGTTGCTGCTGTGGCACCCCGGTAAGTCACTACTGCTACTACTACACTACACTACTAAAGTAGTGAAGAAGTAGGGTAGTACCCGACCCGGTCCGTTATGCTGGGTTCACAAGCCGACGTTGCGACGTTCAACGTCACGTCGCGATCGCCGATGTTGGCCGCTAGGTGTTCACATTGCTATGAGCGACGTTCGGATTTTAAAACTACGATTATTTCGTATTCAGACGTTTTCAAGTGTACACAAGTGCACAGAACAATAAAAGACTCGCTAAAATGCTAATAAGTAGCTCCATTCTTCGTTTTCGTAGATATTTACATCATTTTAGGCTTGTATGTTGAACTTCGGCGACGTTCCGGCGTGGAAAATAGGAATCGTTTCTATTTTTGACGACGTCGGAAAGGGAGGGGCACGTCGCGTCGTCCGTCACCTGGTTGGTCGATAGCTCACTTCCCTCGTCGCAAACGTCGCGAACGTTGGCTTGTGAACCCACCGTTATGCATATTTTCTTGTGCTCGGTAGGCTATTATTGGTTTGGTATGCAGAACATAATGTGTGTTGCAGTTGCCCCTTTGTGTGGTCAATACAGTGTTAATAACATTTATTCTGAATGGCCAAGTAGGTATGGTAAAAATAATGTATTCATTGCAATTTGCAAATTCTAAGCCAGTGTGTTTCAGAACTTTTACTCAAATCTTATGAAACTATCATAAGCCACAAGAACTATTGCATGTTAACATTTTCAATATAGACGGGACAACACCATTTAACTGAATTCGATTATTTGTTCCCCACATCAACAAAATTACATGCTCTGTTAACATGGTAGGTTGCTTAGCATCTTCATTAATTGATTTAATTTTAATTAATTTCATTAATTAATTCCCAGCATCTTCATTAATTTAGCTTTTCTTATTTTGTAAGTTTTTGGCAAAACATGTTTAAATTTTAAAAGCATTAAAAAAAAATCTGAGTCGGTCGGCTGGGAGAAATTGTTGACAAAATCAAGTGACTGTGCTTGCCAAAGTTGGCAGTTAAATTGCACGCGAGGCACGACGCAATGATGTCTGTAAACTAATTATTTTAAATTTTTAAGCTATAGATATTAGGGATAACATGGATGTTTAAAATTAGTACCTAACTGTGACCCACTGTGTGATAAGTCTTTGGGCTTAGTGGGATAATGTAATATGCAATGTGTGTACTTTGGATTTTGCTAGATCTAAATAAAAATACAAAATAAAACCTACTGATCCAAAGTCATCCATATAATATAATATTAATGTTATATTAGGTTACCTACTAACATTTATTTGTTGATTTATTTCAAATTTTGATGAAATCTTTTTATTCTAGCGACATCAATGATGACCTCCTTTCTGATTCATCCGGTATCGAGAGCATCAAACGACCGATCATACCCACTCCGGCAGTTGTTCCCGAAAGTGATGATGACACCTATTTTTCTGATATGAGGAAATCAGACTTGATAGAAGAAATGCTATTTCAAAACAGCTCAGATGCCTCCGTATATAATTCAAACCCTCTGAAATCAAAATCACTTAACCCGGACAGTGTTGCAACTCAACATGAGGAAAGATTTAACATTCTGATCCAAGACAGCGTATTGGAAGTTGACGTGACAACAGATGAAGATCAAATGGCCGACAACTACTCTCAGTTAGTCATATCTAAAGTGTCTAAATATACAGGCACAGAATCCCTGTTGAATGACCATGAACATAACTTGACTCAGGTTATGCAATCTGAGTTGGAGCCATTTCTAGCAACTCCTTGTCAGCTGGATTGTGCCTCACATAACAATTTAAATTCAACTTTGGGTAGTTTAGCAAACTCCAGCAGTGAATTGGAATCTCCTGTGATGGTCGCCAACACCACAGCAAAGCGCAGGCGCACCCGTGCTGATCGTACTCCCTGCAAGTCCTCGCACTCCATGTATATGCGTCCCCGTTCTTCTCAGGAGTCGCAAAGTTCCGTACAATCGACGGTATCCAGCTGTGAAACTGAGCTAATTGCCCATGACTCTGTGGATGAGGAAGTTCCTTCTGCTTTCGCTTCAATTCGTAGTGAGAAGCACGGTTATACTGGGAAAAGAATTATGTTGCTTAGTGATGAGAGTTCCCGACAATCGACAGTATCTGAGCTTACCCAGGAGACGCAGTTGTTCTCACAAAACGAGGACATTTCTTCAGTTCATATTGAAAAGCACGGTAATACTGGGAAAAGAATGATATTGCTTAGTGATGATGACACCGATGAAGATGGCTTGGCCGGTAGGGAGATTAAAAAGTTGACATCATCTAAGAAGGCTGGAAATATCGCAGCAGTCTCATGTCAAGACAAAACCAAAACGGCTCTTGATGAAAGTAGTGTTGAACAGTTGGAGGATAAATCACTTGGCAGAAAAAAACGTAAATTGAAGAATTATAGCGACAATCGTACGTCAGTCGATTTGTTCAGCTCTAGTAATGAATGCTCAAATATTAAAAGCAGTCCTGTTGAAAAAGAATCTACTAAGAAATATTCTAAAACAAACAAAAAATGTTTGAATTTAAAATTAATTGCAAAAAACAAAGAAGTACAAAGTAGCCCTACTGTAAAAATGTCTCGTAAAGTGAATCAACTTAATGAGTCTTTGGATTTAATATCTGCACCACAGTCAAGTCCAACATTAAAGAAACGTGCAGGTCAAACCAAACTCCGGGTAAAAGATAATACCAAGAACGTAAACAAAGTAGGAAATGATGGTGCAGGTATCAATGGCAAAATAATTGATGACAATAAGAAGAAAGTTTCAAGGAAAGGAGGTACTAGATCATTGAACACGAAAAAGAGAAATGTTGTAGAAACAATTGATGATTTCTGCACACAAACTAGTAGTACCGGCAATACAGATGTGCAGTCAACTGAAAACTTGAAACATGAATGTTTTGGAGAAGAATCAACTTTTGAGGAAAAGTTTTCAAAAGTGAAGAATGGTAGGCCTAAATGTAATGATCCCAATAATGAGTTAACCCTTGGGAAACGAAAACTACAAAAGCAATCTCAAATCAAACCTTCTCCCACTCAAAATAACCATAAGCAAAAGGTCCAATTAAATGACAGGGTAAAAAACAATGAAAAGCTTGAACAAGCTAATTCCAACGATACTGTTGTTGTTAATGGAGATAAAACAAGTAGTATTGACAAAACAAACTCTAATTCTCAAGTAAGCACTGCAAAACGTGGCCGGCCAAAGAAGAGTACTAAATCAAAAAAGATTGCCAGTGAAGCCTCGCCGAGTGAAATTGATGCAAGAAAACGAATAAACAGAGATCCCAAGAAAGTGCTTGGTAATTCTTCCGAGTCGGAAGGCACAATCTCTCCACTTGCAACAACAAGCTCTGGTTCTCAATCAGGCGTACGGAAATCGTCACGTGTTAAATCTATTAGTGATGTCGAAGTCTCTAAAAAATACAATGAACAAATGTCCGGCATTGATTCTTCAAGTGAAGAAAGTACTAGGCCTATACATGTTGATCCAGAAGTTACTGCACCTAAACTAACTGATGCGAAAGATTACAATGACAGACTTAGTTCAAATTACCTTGAAATGCAGTTTAAGAAAAGTACCAGGTACCTTCGGGAAATTTACAAAGGAATTCGTCCATCCAGCAGGCACGACCGATATAGACTTGGAGGCCAGGATGAGGAGGGTTTAGTTTTTGCTTTGTCTACGAGTCCTTACTCCCAAGACCAGTTGCAAATGCTTTTGCGGATGTGCTGTGATGAGTTTTGCGATACTTTTGAGGCCAGAATGAAGTTCCATAGATATATCTCTAAAGTACTTCTTCCCGAGTTGTGTACAAAAATATTTATGCATCGGTTTAACTTGAATGAAGAGGAAGCCTTAACGACGATAGATGGAGCGTTTATACATATTCGACCTGAGAAAAAACCGGATGACAATGATGTTGCTTGAATCTAAAAGACAGTCACTAGTGACACTGCTGTGCAAAATACAGACTGATTTATATCAAACACTTTAATTTTGTACTACATACCATGTTGATGAAATACTAAACTATTACCTATTTGTATAATTTTTATTACTACTACTAGGCCTAGGCTACTATGTAGGTCCTACTCGGGAAAACTTTGGACAAGTGGAAACCGGTTTTGATTTGGTTTTTGATAAAAGGGAAGAAATAGTTTCAACTTTAATTTCATATATATATCAGATGACATCAATGGTAGGTCTACAATAGGCTACTAAGACAGTATAGATTTGTACCCTTTCACCACTTCCCTACATTGCATCAATCGGCCGATGGCCCGATATCAATTATGGGCGTCAATTGTTGAATGGTTATTTATTATTATTAATAGGCCTATATTGGTTGATAATACCGGATATAAAATAAGTTGATTTGTATTGTTGTTGTTTTTCACAATTTTTTCCCCTCGAGAATAATAATGAATGATCATTTGACATGGCGTCAATATCGTGTGAAATTAGGGCATATTTTGATAACAAAACTGTAGCACTGGTCTGTCATGAGCCAGACCGTGAGCCAGACTGCTAGTTAGAAGTTATTTTTAAATTTATATCAAAATTATCGAGTTATTCAATAGTAAAATTAATTTTTTTTATCAAAATATTTGTCAATGTCAAAATACCGATCGATAAAATCAATAGCTTCGCCCATATGGGCCATCCCCATTGACAATGGTCTTTGCTCACGCTTGCCCCACAACATGATTCACATGTTATTTACCTAAAAATTGTCTCACTTTAAATTTTTGCAGAAAACCAGTTTTGTAATTGGTTATTTTCAACCGGTTAGTGAATTTACTAACCGATGTCATCCCTACTCTGTATTACATTCAAGCTACTGTACTAAACTTACTACTTATAATTATTCCAATAGGAACACACACCAAGTCCAAATATTGGCTTGGGTGTAAAGAATGAATAGAAAACCACGTAGGCTAACAACACCATTGCCACAATGTTAACCCATCCTAAGAAAACCATTTCAATTTTATCGAGGTACAAAGTTTTATGTTTATTATTTCCCACGTTTATTATTTCAAGCGGCATGTGACGTCACTATCCAGGTCGTCGCCAATGTGTTCAGATAAGAAATCTATCTACTATATGGGTCTAAGTAGGTTCTTTTATCTAAGTTCTTTGGTCGCCATATGGTTATTGCATGGTCTTATAAATAGTACTAACTGTCTTGTAAATCCATGGTGAATGAATGAAATTAACAACCACCTTCTAGATAACACATCTAAATTTACTGCATGGTCGCTAAACAGCTCGTGTTGCTATGACAACGATGGTGGTCACTTTCTTTTGTTTTGTGATTATTCGTTACGTGATTGGTTCATTGGCCTTACTGGATTATGACGTATGCGCCCGTTTTTCCCGCATAAATTTTTGGTGCAACTTTCACCTAACTTTTTGGATGAGCGTAGCGAGCGAAGCGAAGATTCCATTTCACTACACTGGAGAAAAAAATCCGGATTTTTTTTGTATTTTTGTGTGTTTGTCCACACGATTCCGGCTAAACCGATACTCCAATTGCGATGAAATTTTATGGAGGCCTTCAAAATCTCTGAACTTAGAACTGCCACGTTTTTTAGCGCAATCGAAAAATTATTTCTCATTAAAATCGCAATTTTACGATTTTTTTCGATTTTTGAAAAATTTCTTCTACTTAAAACACCTACCGTACATGCTTTATCCGATTGTAATGATTTTTTCACAGAACCTTAATTTTATGAATTAATATATTTGTGTGAAATTTGAGCGCAATCGAATAATTATTTCTTATGAAAATCGCAATTTTACGATTTTTTTCTTTTTTTAAATTACGAATAACTAAAAAAATTAAAAATTAAAGTTTATTTTTTATTTCATTTAAATTAGGGCCTAATTTTTAAAAAAATCTTCAACAAAGTAATGATTTTTTCACAGAACAACAGAAAATCCGCATAACACATGGCCGCTCAATACACCAATTACGCTCATCCAACAACGCGGCGGGACTTAAGCGTTTTCCTAGTATGAATGAAAATATGATCTAAATAAAAAGAGAAATATATTGACGCATTGAGAAACAAGTCCTTATTGTAGTAGAAAGATAAAACTAGGAAAACGCTTAAGTCCCGCCGCGTTGTTGGATGAGCGTAATTGGTGCATTGAGCTGCCATGTGTTTTGCGGATTTTCTGTTCTGTGAAAAAATCATTACTAAGTTGAAGATTTTTTTAAAATTAAATTAAATTAAATGAAAAATTTACTTAAATTTTAATTTTTTTAAATTAATTGTAATTTAAAAAAAGGAAAAAATCGTAATATTGAAATTTTCATGAGAAATAGTTTTTTGATTGCGCTCAAATTTCACACGAATACCTAAATTCATAAAATTAAGGTTCTGTGAAAAAATTATTAAAATCGGACAAAGGATGTAGGTGTTATAAGCTGAAGAAATTTAAAAAAAAATCGTAAAATTGCGATTTTCATGATAAATAATTTTTCGATTGCGCTCAAAAACGTGGCAGTTCTTCGTTCAGAGATTTCGAAGGCCTCAATAAAATTTCATCTCAATTGGAGTATCGGTTTAGCCGGAATCGTGTTAACAGACACATAAAAATACAGAGGAAAAAAAAAACGTTTTTTTTTCTCCAGTGTAGTGAAATGGAATCTTCGCTTCGCTCGCTACGCTCATCCAATTAAGTCACATATTATATTCCCTATTAAAACTATTGATACCATTTGATTTTGTGAGCCTGTGCCATTTATATTTTTGTGAGCCTGTCTTTACAGGCCTAGACCTATTAAAAACTTTGTCTTCACTCTTCAGTCAAACTGAATTATGTATGCATTATATTTATGATTAAGTGGAACCAATTCTGAATTCCTCAGTAAGTGGTGAACAATGATGGGAATTTGTTTTTTGTGTTCACCGCCAATAGTTATTAGCGCCCCTCACTCCGCCTCCGCTTCTTTACCTACTTATCACCAATCTCGCACCGATATCAGAAGCCATTTTGGCGATGAACAGTCTTGGGGAGTAACGAGTACCTTTTTAGCGAATTTATGTGGGAACGCATTTGTTTTGCAACATTAGAAACTTGCAGAGGTGTCGGCATGATTTTTTGCAGGGGGGGCAAGTAGTTTTTTTAAATCCCCCTACCTGTGCCACTACAATGCTCGAAGTGGAAATTAAAAAAGGACTGGAGGGTAGTAAGAGCCAAGTGGTTTCGAGAAGAAACACTAAGGGGGAGCAGAGCCCCCAAACAACAGCGGCGCAGGCGAAATGTTAAGAAATTAGGTATTTAGAGTGCATTTGGTGCTTTTAAAAAAGTAGTGGGCTGAACGCATACCAAAATAATGTATTTTTTTTGTAATTAGTGGATACTAAAAAAATATAAAAAACTTTCAAACATTGACTATATTGAAAATTTAAGTCTCCCCTTTTGGCAATGAACCATCGCAGACAAGAACAAGCTTATTCCACTTTGATGTGTTGTGCTAGACCGACAATTCTTGATGTTGATTTCCAACAATCGACTACTTTCTATTTTCACAATCATTAAACATGTTTGGTTTATAATAAGCCACCAAATTATACAATATTATAATTGTAATTTTCATATTATGTTAGATTATTAATTATTGTGGCTCATTATTATTATGTTTTATTCTTGTTGATTATTTTTGGCCCCCTAGAGTCCTGGGCCCTCCGCGACCCCCCTTAGCTATGCCACTGGGTTCTATATTTACTCCAAACTTGTAATTTTCCACTAGACACTTACAATAAACGATGGTGGAAACTTTACCCCCTCCTCTACATACAACTCGAGGAATCACGTGTCTTTCACCGTTAGTATAGGCCCATAAATCGTATCACTTTGTTGAAGATACAAAAAAATTTGCACATGCACACTTTCAGTAATTAAATAGGAGCCAACCTTTACAAACAATAATTTTCACTTTAGTGTAAAATTACTAAATGTTTCCCATGCAACCAAAATCTGTACAATACCGACTCACATACTACTCCTTGATGCCGTATTTTGTTTATAGTTGTACATATGGGCATAGTAATCAGAATCACTAACTAGCAACCAAATTGACAGAATAATATCTCTTCTAAGGTCTTGTCTGAACAATATTCTTTGTCTCATTCTCAGTTTTGATCTTGTTACTAGTTCTTATGTTAAATGTAGCTTTTGGTCAAAGCTTGATGGTAGTATCAATATCAATACAAACAGCCATGGAGTTGACAACTAGTAAATAAATAATGTGCATTCCAGCAGTGTCGTAATGATATGCATATTATGCAACTGCAAGGAAATGGCAGATTTCTTGGTTAAAGCAATAGGCAAACCATGTATATTATTATGTTATTATTATTAATATTATTTTATTGGATGTATTTCATACAAACTCGGTCAAAACCGGAGCTAACATGTTGTACGGACTTACGTCAAGTACTTCCATGTGTATCTATATTACATACCTACATTATTACTTTGTCTTAACTCTAACTAAAATAAGTCATTTATAATATAGTTTGCAGATGATGTTTTCTTTCTGCTGTGTACGGTCGTGGCCGATTTCTCGTCGCCATCCTAGCATTTGCTCTTCGGACAATGGGAAACCACGAAAACCATGTCAGGACGGAAGCTGTCTCGGAATCTCGAAGTATCATTCTTAGTTTAGAAATTTACGAACTATTCTACACGTGTTGAGTATTACTGCCTTTTGAGTCTCGATGTAAACATTGGGTGGAAGATCTAGTTGTTTAATGCTTTCATGTAGCTTCTTCGGTATGATGCCATTAGCCGATATCACGTATGGGATTGTATTTACCTTTTTCTGTTTCCACATCTTCTTGATCTCAATTGCAAGTTCACTATACTTGTCAATTTTTTCTTCCATGTAGTCTCGACGTTATGGCACATTGGGACAGCAACGTCAATAAGGGTAGTTTCTTGTTTCTTCTTGTCAATTATAATTATATCCGGTCTGTTGTGCTGTATAGTTTGGTCTGTTATAACTGTGCGGTCGTAATATAATTTGAAATCTTTGCTATCTAGTACTTTCTCCGGTTTGTATTTGTAGTAAGGTGTGTGTGTATCAATGAGGTTGTACTTGATTGCTAGTTTTTGGTGAATAATGTTAGCTACTTGGTTATGTCTGTAGAGGTAATCCGTTTGACATAGTGACTGGCACCCGGATATGATGTGTTCGATTGTTTCACCCCTTACACTACATTTTCTACATTGATCGTTTACTGTCGCATCTTGTATAATGTATTTTTTATAATTTTTCGTTGCAATCACTCTGTCTTGAATAGCCAGCATAAAACCTTCTGTTTCTCCAAATAGTTCCCCGTTGTTTAACCACCTATTTGATGCTTTAATATCTACGTGACCTTTATGTAGTTCATCATAATGTCTCTTGTGAGAGACGTAACTCTTTTGAAGCGTCAGTTATGAGTTTCCCTTGTAGATTGACATTTTCGTTTGCTAGATTGAGTGGAGTTTAATGATTTGTCAGCTAGCACCACAGCCCTATGCAGTGTTGATTGGTTGCTCTTTGTAAAAAATATTTTCTTAAAATGTCTAGTTGTTTATAATATAAGTTGTTCAGATCAATTAGGCCTCGTCCTCCTTGTTCTCTTGGAAGTGTCAATCTCTCTATTGCTGATTTAGGATGATGCATTCTGTGTTTCGTAAGTGTAGTACGAGTTAATATTTCCAGCGCGTGGATGTCTGTCTGTGTCCATTTAATGATTCCGAATGAATATGTCAGTACTGGTATAGCATATGTATTTATTGCTGTGATCTTGCTTTTACCGTTTAGTTGCGTCTTGAGGATAGATTTTAGTCGCTTCTTGTATGTATCTATCAATTTTTCTTTCATTACTTTATGTTCGATTCTGGCAGCTTGTGAGAATCCTAAATATTTGTATACTTCGTTATCATCCATTACTCCAATCCTATTTCCATCATCTAGCTGGAACTCTTCTGCCTGCGTAACCTTACCCTTTTCGATATGCAGCGTCTTACACTTGTCTACTCCAAACTCCATGCAGATATCTTGACTAAATTCAAATGAAGTATTGATTAAACTGTTTAGTTGAACAAAATTTGATGCATATATTTAGATCATCCATGAAGAATAGGTGAGAAATTGTGTGACATACCATATTATTGTCCTTAATTTTAAATCCGTATGTTGATTCGTTAAGCATATGCGACAGTGGGTTTAATGACAGACAAAACCATAATGCGCTAAATGAGTCACCTTGGAAAATGCCACGTTTAATTTGGATTGGATCTGTAGTTATCTGCTGGTTTTTCATATTTAGTTTTAGTGTTGTTCTCCATGTTTTTTTTATTATTATTATTATTATTATTATTATTATTATTATTATTTCAAATTTAAGGCTTTTGCGGCCCGGTAAATAATAAACACAATTAATTGGTCGGGACATTTCGCCACTTCGGGGCATACTTTTATGACAATTTTGCTATCATTCAATAATAATGTCCTCAAAGCACTAGCAGGCTTTAAAGACTTATATTAATTATTATTATTATTATTATTACTAAGGAAACGCCAAAGTCGTTATTAAACGAGTGAGTGAGCCATGTGTTGAGTACCCGATTACACTTTTCTTCCCCCTACCTTAGGCCTACCTAGCCTATTATAGGCTAGAGAGGTGCATTATGACCTTACAGTTGACGCGCCCGTCCCCGTATACCAACTAAACTTTAAAAAACTATTATGAATACGAATATAATTATCAAACTTACCACATGACTCGCTCACTCGTCTAACTACGACTTTGGCGTTTCCCTAGTCTAGTTGGCTAAGGCGCCCTTGTAGCCGAAATGTGAAAGAAGTGGGTTCAATCCCCTGGTTGGGAAAGATTTTGTAATTTCTAGATTGTATTTCAAAAATAATTAAACATGTTTTGAAATGCATATAACGCAGTGTAGTCCATCATCTGTGGCAATAGGGCCTACTATGGTAAACATAGCCAGTACGAAATACGTGAAAATATTGCAAGGTTTACTCAATCTACGAGCGGAATTTGGGGGTACCTTGACGTGCAACATTCGACAGACCTTGCATGGGCACGGCATTTCACGGCCAGGCGAATAGCAAACAAAAAATATCTTTTCAAAATCTAAAACATTGTCGTTAAAATAATTTCTAAACATTGGAAGTCTATTTTTCAGTTTATTATTTCTTGTAGGTTTAAATCGCAATGAATCTTGCTGATTTTGTTAGCAGTTCTCAATAAACTCGTACCGGATGTCTGTTTAAAATTTCAGCGCAATCTGTTCAGCGATTCGGCTGATTTTCAACGTACACACACACACGCACACAGAAAAACAATAAGGGCCGTTTAAGTCGAATGGAAATCACTCCGTTCGCTACGCTCACTCGTTCAATTATTATTATTTTTATTATTTTTATTTTATTTCATTTCATTTTCAAATATTGATACATTATTAGACGAGTGAGCGCAGCGAACGTAGTCTACAACGCTACTCGATCGGGCCTTGGTCGTGATTAATTCTGTTAAATGTTAAATGTTAAATGTATGTTAAATGTCTGTCTGTCCGGTCCCATACGGCCGACGGCCAAATAGACTGAGCTGAAATTTTAAACAGACATCCGTGACCAGGTAACTGAGAACTGCTAACAAAATGAGCACAATCCGTTGCGATTTAAACCTGCAAGAAATAAAAAACCGAAAAATACGTTGAAATGTTTAGGAATTATTTTAACGACAATGGTTTTCATTTTGAAATAATATTTTTTGTTTGTTATTTACCTTGCTGTGAAATGCCGTGTCCAAGGTTAATCGAATGTTGGACGTCAAGGTACCCCCAAATTCCGCTCGTAGATTGAGGAAACCTTGCAATATTTTCACGTATTTCGTACTGGCTAAGTTTTCCATAGTATTGTCACAGATGATGGACTGCACTGCGTTATATGCATTTCAAAACATGTTAAATAATTTAAAAAATACAATCCAGAAATTACAAAATCTTTCCCGACCATTGAACCCACGTCTCCCACATTTCGGCTATAAGGGCGCTTTAGCCAACTCGACTAGGGAAGCGCTTAAGTCGTTGTTAGACGAGTGAGAGAGTCATGTGTTGAGTACGCGGGAACATTTGCATTTAAGTTTGATTATAATATTCGAATAAATAATAGGGTATTTAAGTTTAGGTCATAGTTTAGGCCATAATGCTCCACTGTAGCCTATGATAGGCTAGGGAGGACTAAGGTAGGGGGAAGAAAAGGAATGTTACCGCGTTACCGGGTACTCAACACATGGCTCACTCACTCGTCTAACAACGACTTTGGCGTTTCCCTAGTATAACATAAAACAAGCATCCAGAACACAATATTAAATCTCCTAACAACAATGCTCTCGCAGTAAATATTCGTGAAATTGATTAGGCCTAAAAGAGTTATTACTCTAAGAATTAATTTTTTACAACTTAATATATAATATCAATACAATATTATACTAACTGTTTAATACACTAGGAAAACGCTTAAGTCCCGCCGCGTTGTTGGATGAGCGTAATTGGTGCATTGAGCTGCCATGTGTTATGCGGATTTTCTGTTGTTCTGTGAAAAAATCATTACAAAGTTGAAGATTTTTTAAAAATTAATTTAAATTAAATAAAAAATAAACTTTAATTTTTAATTTTTTTAATTAATCGTAATTTTAAAAAAGAAAAAAACCGTAAAATTTCGATTTTCATGAGAAATAATTTTTCGATTGCGCTCAAATTTCACACGAATATCTTAATTCATAAAATTATGGTTCTGTAAAAAAATCATTAAAATCGGATAAAGCATGTAGGTGTTATAAGTCAAAGAAATTTTTAAAAAATCGTAAAATTGCGATTTTCATGAGAAATAATTTTTTGATTGCGCTCAAAAACGTGGCAGTTCTAAGTTCAGAGATTTCAAAGGCCTCCATAAAATTTCATCGCAATTGGTGTATCGGTTTAGCCGGAATCGTGCTGACAAACACACAATAATACAGAAAAAAAAAAAAACATTCCGGATTTTTTTCTCCAGTATAGTGAAATGGAATCTTCGCTTCGCTCGCTACGCTCATCCAAAAATTATAAAGTAGCCTACCGGTAACTGATTTTACACAAAAATCTTAGTTTGTTGATCCTGAAATTGACAAGTTTGCATTTTCTTGAATTTTTTAAATCTGTTTTAGGCCTAACATCCTTAGATTTACATAATGTAGTATCCATTGTAGAATCGCAGTACTATTATAACTCCATGGTTGAATATTCTAAATTGGCCATTTAGAATAATGTGTCTTGAAACTGTGCACCAATATACACTCGGAACACAAAAATATGTATTCCAAAATCTGGCCCCTTCCTAGCTGGAAAGTGGATTTACTGAAAAGGTAATCTAGTATGTCAATAATGGTGTATTATATCCTCCAAGGTCACTGGGCATAAAGATTGCCCCATGTTATTTCTTATGGGAGATTTTTGTCGATGGGATCTCTCTTGAAAATAACTTTTTAGACGAGTGAGCGAAGCAAATGAGGATTTTATAACGCTACTCGATCGGGCCTTGTCGTAATTAGGCCTAATTCTGTTTGTCTGTTTGTCCGGGCTCATACGGCCAAACGGCCAAGTAGATCGAGCTGAAATTTTAAACAGACATCCGCGACCAGGTAACTTAGAACTGCTAACAAAATGAGTGCAATCTATTGCGATTTAAACCCACAAGAAATTATAAAATTGAAAAATATGCTTGAAATGTGTAGGTTTCATTTTAACAACAATGCTTTTTCTTGAAGAAGTAATTTTTATCAAATAATTTTTGGTGGACCGTGATTACATAGTACTATTTATAACTCTATGATTACATGCATAGCAGTGATCTGCTGGGACATTGAGTAAACCTTGCAATCTTTACTCGGATTTCGTACTGGCTATGTTTTCCATAGTATTGTATGCATTTCAAAATATGTTTTATAATTTTTTAAATACAATCCAGAAATTAAAAAAATCTTTTCCGACCGGGGGTTTGAATCCAGGTCTCCCACATTTTGGGTATAATGGCGCCTTAGCCAACTAGACTAGGGAAACGCCTAATTCATTGTTAGACGATTGAGCTAGTCATGTGTTGAGTTGAGTACCCGGGAACATTTGTATTTAAAATTGATAATTATATTGGTATAAATAATAGGGGTTTTAAGTGTAGTTGGTATATGGACGCGTCAACTGTAAGGCCATAATGCGCCACTCTAGCCTAAGATAGGCTAGGGAAGCCTAAGGTAGGGGGAAGAAAAGTAATGTTACTGGGTACTCAACACATGGCTCACTCACTCGTCTAACAACGACTTTGGCGTTTCCCTAGTTTAGTTAATAACTTGACTGTTATTACATTATTTTAGTTTTCTAGCTAAACAGAGCTCCGTTGCGTAGTGGCTTCGTTTGCCCAATATATAATACAAAAATAAATTATAATAACTGAGTGGTTCGTTGCCAAGGTAATTATCCAGTTCAAAGATTTTTAATACCCCATCTCGCAAACATCAGCTAGTATGAAAAGGAGTATTTAAGTCGCCGAAACTAGATGCGAGCTCTGGCAATCGTCGTCGGGGACCTTACCCCTTTCCCTCGACGACGACACGACACTACGAACGATGACAAAGATGATTACGGCTGTGACGTGAAATCCCCCCTTCTTCCCCCTATCCGTGGTTGGTTCTGACTAGCATTGGCCTCTCCTCCCCATATCCCCTAGGCTAGAGTGGCACATTATGACCTAACGGTTGACGCGCTCTCAAACTTATGAATCTAAACAGCAAATAATCTTTCGTATTTAAATCCAGACCGGTTGTTGGCGTGTTTGAATCGATCGCGCTATAATTCGTTGCGCAATCGAACCGTGCCTCGAACCATCGAGCTCGAACGCGAAATAATTGGCAATGTGACCAACTTACAAATGTTTTGTAAAAATGATTTGTTAGGGTATAGGTGTTTAATATCTATGGTTTTAGGTCTAAACCACATAGCTCGGTGGTATAAACCCTATGAATGCGTGATCACTTGAAAATGTGCCACATTGAGACATGCAATAACACTAGTTATAACAATTTTTACAACATAATCTCAAAATAATTTGCCAAAATTTTCCAATTATGCTTTACTTGGTTACCGAACCTGTATGGGCGCGAGAAATTGCGGGAAATGATTGTTTACTCTTTACTCATTACTGGCACTGGCAGTTGACATTTCAAGTAGGCACACCGCACACGCGCTTGGTTTCATCACTCTTCTATACGATTTTGGCAAGATTTCTGTGTTAAAGGAGTAGGCCTATATTATTATTATCTGAATATGAGCACTGATTGTGGTCCAAGTGGGGGCGTCGAGAATCTGCTGGAAGGCTTCCTATGTGAAGCAAAGTTGCAGAAGAAAGCTCTACAAATCTTGGAAGGAATGGACAAAGGAAACGCAGTGTTGTGCTCTAAGTTTAACGCTGAAATGCTTCTCTGCAAGAACGAAGTTGCAACCTTAAAAGAAGTATTGGCAAGTCAGAAACAAGAACTTGAAGAACTTAAAGTAAGCCAAACATAGGCCTAGGCTAGGCCTAGACCCTACCCTTTGGGCACTTCTTCGGTTGGGGCGGTCCAACTATCAACACAACAACCAACACTAACAAAAATAACCTTTAAAACCTTTAACGTCGCGATTTCAAACGAAAGTCCTTTTGCGTTGAAAGTAGGCCCTACTGTATATTTAAAATAGCGACGTTAAAGGTTTTGTAGGTGGAGAATTTTAAGAAACTATGAGTGACGCCGCCTAAAGATAGTTGAACCGCCCCAACCGAAGAAGTACCAGCCTTTGTGTAGCCTTTGTGTAGGTTGCTGTTGGCATGTCTAGGTATCATCTATTCAATGAGGCCTAGCCCTAGATGGTAAAAACTTAAGTTTGTCTGTAGGCCCTTGGCGTAGGGCCTAGGCCTAGCGGTAGGCCTACTCTTGTAGTTGGCGGGTCCCAATCTTTTTTTATACACTAACGGAAAGGATTTTGGGTGCGCTCTTTTCGAAAATATCCTAGAACTAGCGTGGCGCACTGTAGGCAGCGGAAAGTTCGGCTAATCTTCCGAAAGTAGTTTGTAGGCCTAACAGAAAGGATTTCGGGTGCGTATGTTTTCATTGAAAAAAAAGATGGGACCCGCCAACTACAAGAGTGCTGGCCTAGCTAGGTTAAAGGCTAGGCCTAGACCCTAGCCAACAGGTTTGCGTTGTGTAGGCTATATATAGGCTATTGGCCTAGGCCTCACTAACTTATCCGGAACTTTTTTGGTTGGGGTCAGTCAACTTTTAACTTTTTTGGTTTGGGTCAGTCAATTATTAACACTGGTGTTGTAGGTGCGGCTGCCAAATGTAAGACTAAGTTTGTTGTCTGTGGGGTCCAGGAGCGAAGCCCCGGTGGGGGTGTTGGAGCTTTTAAAGATAAAATAATAATAAATTAAACCTCTAACGTCACTATTTTAACACTCTCCCTCGCATAGCGTAGGCCTACTTAACCGTAGGCTAGTGAAGTAATGTGTCTCCTGACGAGGAGCAATATACAAGGGAAAGGGTTAACACTCTCCCTGGCATAGCGTACTAAAGCGCAGTGAAGTAAATGTTCAGTTCAGTTTTATTATTATTATTATTATTAGCATCCATGTAGGTTACATTGTAACATTGGGTTTGTCAGTAGGGCCTACCTTCATTATGAATATATATACCCTATAATTATATGTTCTGTTGTAGGCTTTCGTGATTCATGGTTTATGTTATGTTACACTTTACGGAAATAATCACGCTACCTATATTGAATGTTTCAAACGAATATTTAATTACAACTTCAACATTTCAGAAGACTAGGCTTCCATTTTCAAGAAGAGTTGGGATAAAACAATAAAATCAAAACATCAGCAACACAATAAAAATATAAACAAACTTAAAACCGCCTTACAAAGGCAAACCAAATAGCAAGTAAAAAGCAAATCAGGTGCAGTGAAAACTTTTTAACCACATCACTGTGTAGGCCTATAGGGCCTATATATATATATATGAATATAAGGTTTTTAAGCATAAGCCCGCTTCAAGGACATAGTTATTGATTCATGAATCAATATATATACCTATATACACATGATAAATAAAACAACAATACAATACAATCTAGGTGCCCGTTAGGGCGCCGCAGCCAAGCCGCGGTGCGCTACACACTCGGGCACCTTATACAGCTAGCAGAGTTGGGGTGATTTCGAGGTGTCACCCAGCCATCATGAAACGTGATGTGAATTTGAAAACTATCAAAATCGATGGGATTTAGGTACCCGACAACACATGCCAAATTTGGTTGGGGTACGAGCATTCCTTCTTGGTGAAAATATGACTTGAAACATGCTCAAAATCACTTTAAGGATGTTAGTTACTACTGGCTACTACTACTCCTACTACTATCTAATCCGTCAGTTTCAATTGCCCAGCGATTCTGACCAAACGGGTGGGGCTACAACGTTCATATTTTACATGGACATTAAGGTAATAGTGATGTAATTCCCTTTGAAAGAAAAAGTTGCTGGAAGGCTTCGAAATAAAGGTTTTAAAATAAGCCTTATACAGGCATACAATCAACAAGTAACTATAGTTACGTGACAATAATCGCCTACATTGTTTACAAAAAGCAAGTCTTTGGACCATTATATTTTTTCATTCTATTGTTAATTGGTAATACCATAGCAATTAAATCGACTTTGATAAAATTATTATATTTTAATAAATAATTTTGCATTAGAACTTGAAAAAGTAATGAGATCCCACACATAACAAAATCTTGTAAAAATACAGCCAAACCTTACACACTCAAAAGAAATGAGATCTAAAAAAAGTGCCAAGCTCATCTACTTTTCCACATTTGCGCATTCTTAATTCATAAACGTACAGTGTCCCGTAACAACATCCTTGAAAAGCTTGGCAAAATAGAATTTGCATGACCATTACGTTAAAATTAATTAGAAAAAAAGAATTTGAATGAACTTATTACGTTTAAATTTAAAGTTGCAATCTCTATTTTGCGAAGCTTTTCAAGGATGTTGTTACGGGACACTGTACGTTTATGAATTAAGACTGCGCAAATGTGGAAAAGTAGATGAGCTTGGCACTTTTTTTAGATCTCATTTCTTTTGAGTGTGTAAGGTTTGGCTGTATTTTTACAAGATTTTGTTATGTGTGGGTTTGGCTTACTACAAACTAACTAAATCAGCCTGTCATAAATGAGCATTAACTACTCCAGAGCAACTAATAAAACCAGTGTTCTCCCCAGGCCCGGACCGCCCGGCAATAATTCCCTGCCGCCCAGCAAAAAAAAAAAATCAACAAAAAAGTTTTGAAAAAAAAATTATTATTATTTTTTTTTTAAATAAACAATTTGCGAATTTAGGCCTAATAAACTCTAAACGTCCACTAAAACGTTTAACGTCCCATCTCTAAACTGCAGCGCAGATTGTAAATGAATTCATGGAGACTAATCTCGCTGATATAGAACCCGAAAAGGAATGCATGATGTTTGGTAAAAGTTAAACGAAACACTCACATAAGTTGGCAAAATGGTAATCATCGCTATGATCGTAAACATTCACTGCACCCAAGGAGCACACACAAGTGAACAATTTAAGCAATTTTCCAATTTTATTGATTGCTAGGACGAATTTTAAAGTAATAAAAATGAAGTCATCAAATACAACAATGTTTCACGTTGTAGTACTTACATAATTATAAACCTAGGCCTACAAATTTTAGATAATAAACACTTAGAAAGAATAGTTCATCACCACCTTTATAAGAGCCTGTTGTACTCGTAGCAATAGATCTACAGTAATTCACATAGCCTACATTACAAAGGAGAAAATAGGCTTAGACTATGATTTCAATCAAATTTGAAATGTTCATACTACTAAACCAACTAAAGCAAGCTACTTTAAAAGTGCTTCAAAAACCTCTAAAACTCACCAAATCGAATGTAGGATCTCAAATTTTTTCCGGGGGCAAGCCCCCGGACCCCCACTATTTTTTAGCCCTACCAGTAGGCCTACCCGGCAATGTTTATGGAATACCCAGTGAACATTTTTCCTGGGGAGAACACTGATAGTATATAACATAAATATTTACAAATGCTTTGTCACAGCAAGGATGTTGAATTAATAAAACAATGATAAAACAGTGATATATTTGCTATCTACCAGGTAAACATGTCATCTCTTTCATTGATGATGTAGGCCTATTCATTTATTGTGTAAAAACAGTTTTCTATCAGGTATGTTTTTATTGCTAGTAGGCCTATCTGTTTGTCGGTATTTGTTAAGTTTTTTATGTTTGGAGGTAGTCTATTAAATACGGTTATGCCCATATTTATTATTGATGTCTGTCCCTTTTTTGTGTTGTATTGGCTGGGATGAAGATGCTCTTTCTGTCGTGTGTTGTGCGCGTGAACTTGCGTGTTTGATGTGAAATCCTGTCTGCTTTTAATTGTTTGTTTTAAAATTTCTAAAATGTATAGGCTTGGCATAGTCATGATTTTAAGATTTTTAAAAGCTCCTCTCCCATGATTCCATATTTTTTTCATATGTCTCCTGACGAGGAGCAATATACAAAGGAAAGGGTTAAACAAAACACCTTTTGCATTGCAACTCCTTTATATTTAAAATAGCAACGTTAAAGGTGTTGTAGGTGCAGTATTTTATTCATAAATGTGTAAAATTATGACATGAGGCCTAGAATAGGCCTAGTTGAAAAAAGTTGACTGACCCCAATCAAAAAAGTACCACTTATGTTTGCCCTGTTACCTGACCCTAAAATCGCAGGTTTCCTTGAAGGAGATTAACTTACCTACATAAAACACTCCCAAAAAATCCCCGCCTCCTTTACCATTAGGCCTAGGCGTAACATTACATTTGTTTGTCCATTAAGGCATACAGTGCTAGCATTCAAGAGCTCAATTCCAAACTGGAGTACATCGAGAACAACATTCCGCAACATTTCGCCTACAGCTCCAACGTATTAATCGAGGAAAGTGATACATCGGTATGTTAAATTATTTTACATTTTGTGTTGGTAGCGTGGCCTACCGGTACCTAGGTAGGCCTACTGATAACGAGTTACCGAGAAATCCTTGTAGGCCTACTATTGTTATGTTCCTTCATCTTATTACTTTAGTCTACTGTAGGCCTTTTGTATTTATTTATTTGATGGATCATTTAGCATCTAGTACTATGTAGGCCTACATCAGTTCTTATTGTTTCTCGATTTCATTATTCGGGAATTTGTTTGGTTGAGGGGTCCAAATGCGTTTTCGATGTTTTGCGTGAAGTGCGTTGGTGTTAAATGAAATATAATACCAAGTAGGCCCTGCATAGTGCATACTGTAAAACATACGCGCTACTCCCCCAACCGAACAAGTTCCTAAAATTAACATGATATTTGGATTCAGGACGTTTTATTCTCTAAAGATACTTTTGGTTGAGGCATACCAAGTTAAGCCATACCGGTACAATGCTAATGACCGTTCTTGCCCTAAAATTTTTCAATGAAGGTTAATGTTATATTTATGCTTACAGTCAATTTTGGATGTTTCAGTGTGTGTCTGATGATGGTGATTGCTCCATTGATGATGAAGACTCTTCTTTCTCTCCAACTAAGCCTACAAGTGGCATTGCCCCAGTTAGATTATTTGCAGACTTGACAATTCAAAGTCCCGTAAGAAATGAGACATATTCTCCGTATTCCGAGCCAAAGGAAGCTTACTACTACAGAGAATCCCCTGTGCAAAACTACCATCAACCCAAGCCAGCCTGTAAAGTGATAGAAACCAGATTCTGTCCAACCATTGCATACTTGACCCAAGAGGAGTTCAATTCCATACCATCGTAAGTGGTTTGTGTGTTAGTCAAGTTTGCTTAGTCTTAAATAATTAATTAGACGAGGGAGCAAAGCGACTTAGTATTATAACACATGTCAAACGGAACACGGTCTTTTTGTTTGTCAGTGTGAGTGAGTGAGTTCGCTGCAGAACGGCTAAACAGATTGCGCTGAAATTTTAAACATATATCCAGGACCAGTCCTCAGGATGCAGGAGCAAAATCCGTTACGATTTAAACTCCCAATAAATAATGAAGCGAAGACTTCAATTTCACTGACCCCCCAAAAAAAATTTGCTCGGGTGTTTTTTTTTTAATTTTATTTTAATTTTATTTTTTCCTCTGTTCGCTCTCTACCGGGCAAATGGCATATCCGATCTTGATGAAAATTGTAGGGGACCTTCAAAATCTCTGAACTTAGAGGTGTTTTGATTTTGGGTACAACCAAAGAAATATTTCTCATGAATATCATACTTTTACTATTTTTTTCGATTTTTTGTGCGATATTTTCGTGCCATTTGGGCCAATTCTGACCAAACAGGTGGGGCTACAAGGTTCATATTATACATGTACATTAAGGTTATGGTGATGTAGTATCTTTTGAAAGAAAAAGTTGAAAAAGTTAGCCAGAATCTATAGAAATAAAGCTTTTAATATAAGTTTTTTGATCTTTTGTGCGATATTTTCGTGCCATTTGGGGCAATTCTGGCCAAACGGCTTGGGCTACAATGTTCATATTATACATGGACATTAAGGCTATGGTGATGTAGTACCTTTTGAAAGAAAAAGTTGAAAAAGCTAGCCAGAATCCATAGAAATAAAGCTTTTAATTAGGGATGTGCGGGTACCCGAAAAACGGGTCATTTTCGGGTAGGTAAAATTACCCGACCTCGGGTCGGGCCGTCAATTCCTACCCGAAAAAGTCGGGTCGGGTAGAAGTAATAAAGAAACACGCCAATCTGCTCCTTTTAAACCTCCCGCTCAGACGCCAAACGAACAGCTGACGTCGGAGCGGACCAATCGCTACGACGTGGGCGCGGCTATGCTATGATGCTGTGTCCTTGGCTCTTCCGTCGCTGTCCCCGCTAAAGTAATAGGCCCTACTGACCGTCATTACTCGTCTTCTGGTTATTCAACGCTAATAACGGCATAAAGCAAGTTGAATATTACGTACGTAGGCGAATGGTGAAAAAGAAACAACGCTAATAAACATCGTCTAATGCCTAGGCGGCAGGCCTAGAACAAAGTTGCAATTCATCTAGAAGTTCGATCTAGTGCGCATCGTTGCGCGCAGCAGAGCGTTGGGCGGAGTCAGACCGAAAGGCTGGTGCAAACGCGCGATTTCGTCAGATGCATGGCTGGTACAAACGCATGATGATGATTTCGTCGGCCGGAAGAGAAAAATACGCGATCGCATCGGTTTTTCTTGGGGTTTTCGTATCGGAAATATTAGAAAACGATCGTTACGATATTATTTCCGAGAATAACGAACGATTGATGCAGGAAAACGATAATAGCGGGGTTTCACTGTACTAGACCTAGGCCTAGGCATACTCAAGCAAAAGTTCATAAGACGCCGATTTGGATGTTCTTCGTGTCAATATAGCCCAGAGTGGCTACCTGCAACCAATGCAAAACTGTTTTGTAGGATTTTTTTTTTAATGAATTCACAAATTAAAAAAATTTCACTACCCGAGCCCGACCCGAGGGTACTTCAATTACCCGAGCCCGAGGGTACTTTCAATTACCCGACCCGAGCCCGACCCGAGTTCAAAAACCACTACCCGCACATCCCTACTTTTAATATAAGTTTTTTACGGTAAATAATACCAATTGACAAGTAACAATAGAAACTTGACAACAAAATGCGTAGGCAGCAAAACAAAGCACTTGCAAAAGTAACGATATCCCACGCAAACTAAAAACTTAAAAAAAGCTCATCCACCAATGCGACTAAAAAAAGCATTTGCGAAGCTTCCTAGAAAATTGAAAATAGGCTGAGAAAGTCATATTTAATTTAACGTCAATGGATTTTGTCCTTGAAGAAATCCATTTTGATCAAATCATGTTTTGAATGTCAGGCAGTGAATGCATGCAGTGACCAAGGTATAACAAATCTCCATCCTCAAGGTTTCCCACAATTCCGCTGGGAGATTGAGTGAACCTTGCAATCTTGACTTGTATAGTATTGTAAGCTATGCATTTCAAAACATGTTCTATATTTTTTTAATACAATCTAGAAATTACAAAATCTATTTTGACCGGGGTTTGAACCCAGGTCCACCACATTTCTGGTAGGCCTATACAAAGGTTGACCTTAGTCAACTATGCTAGGAAACCGCCAAAGTCGTTGCTAGACGAGTGAGGGAGCCATGTGTTGAGTACCCGGGAACAAATTCCCTTTCCTCTCTCTATATAGACCAGTCGAGAAATCCAAATTTATGCTTAGAAATCAATGTTAGCAGCAAAATGTGAGACATTTGGGTACCGGGCTGATTTATTGGTAAAAAAACCCAATAAATCCGAATCTGCCCGGTACCACCACCAGCGAGGCTTATTACCCATAATTCAGCCCGCCGGTACCACAATGTCTCACACGTATACAATGGTATTTACCCAAAGGGGGCAAAAAAAAACACTTCGCTGTATCAAAGTGGTCGCCATTTTGAAAAAGGTACTTCCGTTTCTTGGGCGTTACCGCAACACGTTCCATCGCTCTTCTTGACCCGGAAAACCCCTTAATGAACCCTTTCTAAGGTGTTCATCCAGCACTAATAGGATTTTAAATAGGTGTATCCCTTTTTAACAACTTGTTGCACGTCATCATGAAATCCTGGGCAAATGGGTCAAAATCCAAGATGGCACTGGGCAAATTCAGATTCGACATAGTTTGTTTCTTACAAATTATGCCGGTACCCAAATGTCTCCCACATGAAATGATATTTTTCCCGAAAAAACGGAAAATCCCGTCTTTTCCACATGAACGTGGCCGCCATTTTGAAAATGGTACTTCCGGTTCTTTTGCGTTTCCGCAACACATTCCATCGTTCTCCTTGACCCCGAAAATCCTAAAATGAACCCTCCTTAAGTGTTTACCCAAAATTAATAGGACTTTTCCTGACTTTTCTACACCATGATGGACGCCATCTTGAATTCCGGGCAAATGGGTCAAAACCCAAGGTGGTACTGGACAGATTAAGATTCAGCAGGGTTTATTTACCATAATTCATCCCGGTACCACAATGTCTCACACGTATAAAATGGTACTTACTCAAAGGGGAAAATAGACCCATTTTTCTCCATCAAAGTGGCCGCCATTTTGAAAATGGTACTTCCGTTTCTAGGGCTTTTTCGCAACACTTTCAATCGTTCTCCGCGACGCCTAAAACCGTAAAATGAACCCAACTGACGTGTTCAACGAACAAAAATAGTAGTTTTAATGGGTTCATCTGGATTTTACACCTTGTTGGACGTTATCTTGGATTCTGGGCAAACGGGCCAAAATCCGAGGTGGTACCGGGCAAATTCGGATTTTTTGGTGTTTTTTTACTTATAAATCAACCCGGTACCCAAATGTCTCACATTTTGCTGCTAGTATTAAAAATCTTCAATTTTTTTACCAGTCTAATATATCTACAAGGCTGATTTCCTCTCTAGCCTGTTATAGGCTAGAGTGGTGCATTATGGTCTTATAGTTGACGCCCCGCCCCCTTATACCAACCGAACTTTTTTCTCCCGAGCACCAGAGTTGGGAGGGAAGCCCCCTTACTGGTTAGTGCTGACGGTGTGTTTCAGTATGAATGGTGTGTGAAGTAACCTTGCTGATGATGACAACATGCATGCAGAATTTACTTCTTGCGTGGCCCTAGCACAGGTTTGGTTATGTGTTATGAGTTTTGTTTGCATGTAGTTAGCTGATTTTTAGTGGCCACCATCTGTCTGATGAGTCCCAGAAGGACGAAACGCGTCGTGGATTAAGGTAACAAACAACTTTAAATTAGCTGCAGTTGTCATCAGCAGGTGAAAAGTTTTGTCGCCCCCAGCCCTTCAGGTTGGTCTTTTATGTTCTCTATGCTTTCCCAACCTGTCAACCCTTCTCCAATCTAAACTTAACTAGCCACATGGCCTTTTCCACACTAATTGTCAAAACCCTAAAATGTATACTTTATTTATAGTTTATAATATCAATGAACTCAATTACTCAAATGCAAAAGCCAGCGGTTTAGCCGAGCTCGTTTAACCGGTTCCCACTCGAACACCGAAGTTAAGCAGAATCGGGCGTGGTCATGGGTAGAGTGGGTGACCGCTCTACCCTGAAACTCACGTATACCGCTGGTTAGAGCAGATGGAGCGTTCGACAGCTAGTGTAACAGCTTCGTTCTCCTTGACGTCTGCTCGGCAGTCCGGGTTAGTGGAGGAACCTATATGACTGTCAAAGTTACACCGTCCTGTCGGATGGGACGTTAAGCCGTTGGTCCCCTTGGTACTTTTCGAAAGGAGTAGGCTACGTGCCGGTACCGGGTTTCCCCTCCTCCCTTCTGTCCATACTTCATCCTCATCTATCACCACTCATCGTCTCGATTAGCCAAAGTGCATAAATATGAGACGTTAAGCAATATTCAATCAATCAATCAATCAAATGCAAATGTTACTGGGTACTCAACACATGGCTCACTCCTCTAACAACGACTTTGGTGTTTTCCTAGTATTGCTTTATAGGTAGGGTAGGGACCCTGAAATTTCATGAATTACATTTTTCACTGAATGATGCTTAATATGACTGTTTTATTATTAAGTAGCAAATTGTGGCAATAATCATGTTTTTATGCTAAATTAGAGCAAAATCAGGAACTTTCCTTAATTATTCTGTAAGTTTAAGTCCATAATATGCAATTATTTTGACAATTGGGTACTGAAATCAAGATTTCTGTTTTAACTTATGGTTGGCACCATGACAATTAAATATATTATTAACGAACACGCGTAGCTAATCCCAATAAAGTTAACTTTATATGGCCTAAATATTTGTTCATGTATAATACGTGTTCATTTCACTCAAGGGTAGTGATTGCAGTGCTATTTTTATGACTAAATGATTCCTTTACCTTGAGTTTATATACTGAAATAAGTGAAATTGAAGATTTTTTATAATGAAATGAGAACTTTTTATTTTGCTATTTCTCAGAGTCCCTATTTATAGGTAGTCTTCATGCTCATTGCTTTAATTCCAAGTTTTCCTTGGATTCCATCATCTTTGTCATCCCACAGCTAAGTGGTAAATAAATATATGACTTCATATTTGTATCTCTGCTTCTGGCCTCCTTAGACTAATCTTTTGCACCTGCATGATTACACTAGACCTACCAGATAGACATCATTTGTATTTTGTAGAAAGTTCACTTTAGACCAGTGCTTCCCAAACTCTTTGGAACCACGACCCACTTTTAAAATCAACAAACTTTGGCGACCCACCCAGCGATAATTTTATGTACAGTATACACAAGGAGAGTGAGGGGGTGTCTTTTTTAAAGAAATTAAATTTTTACTTGATGTAGGCCGTGTATGTATATGTATGTAGCTAGCCTATCTTGAGTTTTTTTTTAATATAATTTTACATACACACATCTTATCTATTTCTCACAATGAGAGTGTACGAAGGGTTCTCTTGTTTTTGTAGCTGTGTTAATGACGGCGGTGACGTTGACGTTGATGTGAGTTATTTTCAGGTGCAAGGAGTTCAACAGTAACTGTTGAACTCCTTATAAGCTGCAACTGTTGCAGCTTGTTTCGATATTTGGTTTTAATTCCTACCATGTACCACTCGTTTGATTTTTCAGAAGACAAATCTATAAGTTTTTCATCGGCCTTAGACGATAACCCAGTCGTCGCGTCGTTCTGAAACAGATTTGCAATCCACTTCTTTTCCTGACAGTTTTCCATCTCTTCAAGGAAGTAATTATCAAAATTTTCTTTTAACCCCTTCAAATGTGCGGAGGTTGCGGTGATAATGCCCTCTGCTAGTTCCAACTTATTTTCGATGATAATGGTTTGAAATGTTTCAAAACAATCATACTTGTGGTCTTCAATGTTTTTTTCCCACAACACATTTTTTGTATGAAACCTCTATTTGTTGTGAACTGCAAATATATCGGCTCCTTCAGTTACTTGTAAATACAAATTCAGCTCGTTTAATTTTGAAATCAGCCAAATACGTGAGGTTCAGTACGAAATCCTCGTTCCAACGATTCTGCATTATCGCTTTTACCATCCAAAAACATTGCGAATTCATCACGGAGTTCTACAAGTCGTGTCAACACTTTCCCCCTCGAAAGCAACGTCATGCAACAGTCTGTCAACTGGTAAGGGGAGAGGAATGTGAGGGGTGACTTATCCTACTTCAAAAGGCATGTCAGAGACGTATTTATTTTTGCTGTATTGTTCCCATTTACACTTTTTTCATGGTCTACTATTATAGGTAGTTGTAAATAAAGACAATACTTTTGGATTTTAAAAACTTTTGGCGACCCACCTACAACTAGTTTGCGACCCACAGTTTGGGAAACGCTGCCCTAGACAAAACCAAGAGTAGGGCTGCACGTTGATGATATGATGATCCTATCCTCAATGAACGGTTAGTTGCGGGGTCACTAGGACAGGGTAGTAAAACTGGACTTAACGTAATGGACACCTGTAAATGTTTATTATTACTAGTATTATTAGACTGTCTTTCTCAGTTTTGTCATTTTCAAGGCTAATATTTTCAGGTACATGAAAGGGCGCACTCGTTTGACTTATGATGCAGTCAATGTATTTATCGACACTTTTAATACCGCACTTAACAAGAAATACAAGATCGCACTGCAGCTTGCAAGCAGTCTGAAGCTTCAAGAAAAACAGCTGCACATGAAGTACAAGAAACAAGAGAATAAGGACACAAAAGGTAGGTGCTCTTGCATTCTACAGTAAACGGTAACTTGTGACTGCAGCCAGTGATTATCTTAGTACCTAGCACTTCCAAGAGTATATCTAGTGCCATTATAAGAAAAATGACTTCACAGAACGATGTATGGTTAAAACTTCCATCGCACTCGGCAGCAACCGCTGCCATCCTTGGATGCGAGGTTACTGGAGGCTCTCTTGAGCGTACTGATGATGCTCTGGGGCTCTTCGTCCACCCATTTGCTAACTACTGTTCTCTTAAAGGGCGCATGAACATCGAGTCCGGTAAAACTAGGGCAGCGAAACTTGACCATTTGTACGATAATAAAACAGGAATACATTGATGGTATCACCCTTATAGTAGAAAAAAAACAGCAAAAAAAAAGGAAGCCATCATATTTCCCTAGCATCATTGCAAGGTCAGCCTAGTTACGAGCTTCCCGACCTTTGAGGGCGGGTAGTTTGCGACACAGTTGACGAAATGTGGTGTAGCGCCACTAGTTTGGCTGTGAACGGCATTCCGAGATGTGATACCTAAAGGATAATCTTCCACAAAATTGAGGAATTTGACCATTTGTGCATATACCGGTAAATACTTCATTACGCTCCATTGGATGCAGATTGGGCATTGGAGGCTGTGACTGTGTGTGTGTGTATACATGGGAGTGGGCTACTTTCTAATGAAAATTGACACATGAATCTTGTGCTGTAGGGTGTGCCGGGGGGGGGGGGGGGGGTTATTAATATCGTACGATTTGATGCACAACAAAAAGTTGGGGCTGATCTGAGGCGCAGGTTTGCAATTTAAAAACCAACACAAGTTTGTGAATTTGTTGTTTAAAAGGGTAGCATCTGAGTGTGATTGGTGACCGGTCTTTTTTGAAATGGTGCACACATAGAATTGGTGGTAAAATAAAAAGAAGCGTAGGCCTACGTATGAATATGAAAAAGTGGGCTCCAAGGCCATGAAGTAGTAACCCGTGAAAATGTTTCAAGTTGCTGAAAATTTGTCAAATGCAATTTAAGCTAGGCTAGGTAGAAAGACAGATTATCAATTAGGATTAGGTATTGAAAACTCAACAATTCTTCATTTCCTCCTCCTTCAATATCCCGACCGTAACCTACCAGTAGTGGAGAATGACCCCTAACCTGTTCTACAACAAGTGTATGCTGCTTGAATGAGACAGGAAGTAATAAAAGATTAACAAAGTTTCAGTGTTTCCACATTTTTTAACTTTCAGAAAAACTATGTTACGCAGCCTTCCCCCCCCCCCCCCCCAACATGGTCAAGTGTCCACGCACTTATTATATTTAAACAAGTACCACTGAGTAGGCCTACAAAAACCAAATATAGTTTATAATGAAAAAAAATGAAAACCATTCCCATTGTTGAAAAATAGAAACCCTTAAAAACAATCTCCAACCAGCAACTAAGATCTCATTTGCTTTCAGGATTGTACTTTATAACTGAAGAGGACCTCAAGAGCTCAGGACAAATTAAAGCTGTAAACACAATCAACTCGCTGATGAGCATATTACGTTCATGTCAACGCATGCACGAGGTTCGAGGTGAAGGCATAGTTCGCTTCGTCGTCAGCGGTAATTAACTTCTTTTAGTCGTGCCTTGTCTCCATGTTCCGTTACCTAGTACTATAGTCTTTTAGCTACAATAACAGTTACTTTACTATAATTCCACAAATAGTTAGGGGTGTGCAAGTTAATTTTTTGGTTTAGAATCTGAATGCAAATCCTGACCAAGAATATAATTGATTCCTAAGATTTTTTTACCTGTAATGAATGACATTAATTTTATCAGACTCGTCTGCATCTTCAATATTAGTATTTATAATATTGTGTTTTTACTAATTTTGATATGCTTTTTAAAGTTACCTCGGCATTACACAAAATAAGTATTATTTGTAGCCCATCCATTAACATGTTGGTTTGTAGATAGCAGCCATTTCATTTCAGTTACGTTGTTTCGTTGTCCATCACAAAGTATCAAATCAAACGATATAATTGCAGATTTTTGGTTGTGTAATCAATGTTAGTGACTAGGGTAGGTTATCAGTTAACACTTATCTTTTTCGACACTGTATTCGAATATCAAACGATTTCTGTGGATGGATATGAAATTCTTGGGCTTCGCACACCCCTACCACAAAAAAAAAATGCAAGCATACCGGAGGGCGGAGACAATTAATTACCTTGTTCAGTTATACTTATGTATATTGGAAACTCCCTTTTGAACCACCTGTGATAAATTTGCTCTGCTTGTTCTGTGTATATCAAACATTTAACAGGTCAAATCAAACATTACATCATAATTATTATATCAAACAGACTATCTATTTTATCTCTAGTCCCCCCCCCCCCCTATGCGTGCCGAAAGCTTGTGTCTTCAATCATTTTTCTCCCTAGCTATCCAATAAATATGTGCTTCCTTCTCTGGCACGCTCAGGTTTATTTTATATATATATATATATATAACTACATGTTCATGTTCTAGTAGTACTTCTCTTAATTTGACTAGAAGGTTTTACTTTTGTTAATGCTTTATATTAATGTTTGAGTGCTGAATTTTGTTATTGTTGCAAATACAAAGCCAAACTGAGGAAGCTTGTTGCTGTAACTTTTATCTTAATGACGACATACATCACACAGCTCGGAAACAGATTAGTCAGAACGGTTTGAACCAAAATGTGGACATCAGTAGATTCTCAAACGGTTCAAGATTTTGTAAAATGCCAGCCATGTTGTTATTTTAGTTGGCCTCAACAAGCAAGCCAGGATGATATTAAACTATGTTTCATTTTATTTAACAGCTTCAAGTGACGCATAAAAACGGGACCAAGCAGATCAATGTTGTTGTTTTCATTAATTTTGCCTTTGAAGTTAGATCGAAAGTTGAATTCTGAACGATATATCGCATTCTCATTAGTCATTTTCCTTAAAACGGTTTGACATGTACTATATCAATCACTGATCAATTGATTCGAGTTATCCAAATCCCTTTCTGAAGTGTATTGGCCAAAACCCACAGGTAGGCTATATCAACATCTTCAAACCGTTTCAAGCCAAACCGTATTACTAAACAGTTTCTGAGCCTAGTGATAAACGTACTGTGTCTACTGAGCCGAGTGATAAACGTACTGAGTGTGTCAGTTCGTATTCTGACTGTTCTCTCAAGCTCTAGATATACTAATATCTCATCTTCACTTATCAGTACGTAACAGTATAGTAACTGGTTATTTAGGTAACTTAGAGCCGAATGCATGGTGCTGTTTAGCAACTGCTGAGGTGGGCCTATATAGTATATAGGTTGACTTCTCAAGCTTGGTCGTCATTATCGCCTTTATCAAACTACCTAATAACAATAGCATTCTCAAAGAAAATGTAACTCAAGTGCGAGTCCTGTGCGCCTCTTTTTTTATATGAAATTGGGCACTTCAATACCTAACACTTACCGGTAATACTTGTAGGCCTACTGTAGGCGCTAGTATACTATTTTTAAGTTACATTCTTGTATCCTCAAGTTCATGGAGAAAATACAAAACAAAATAACAAACAATACAACTAGTACACCAGGTAATAAATTTAGTTATTTCAATAGGCCTATATATTTGCAAAAAAATCTCCTAACATAAAAATGTATATGTCTTACCAGCAGTAACAATAAAGTGTTGATCTATTTTATTTACTATATTTATTTTACATCAGTTTTATCCTGTTTCCTGAGTTATAAAAACGTATTTACAAAGGAGGACAACTAAATAAGATTTAGTACATAAAATGCACACAAAATAATTAGTCGAGGGAGCTTGAGTTGTCTTACTACTCGACTTAAAACGAGACTTTTTTCCTGTGTCTGTGAGTGAGTGTCTGTGTACGCTTAAAACCGGGTGAACCACTGAACAGACTGCGTTGAAATTTTAAACAGACATCCGGGACCAGTTTTGTGGGTGCTGTTAACATATTCAGCAAAATCTGTTGAGATTTAGACCTACAAGAAATAATAAATTGAAAATACTTAGGCTGAAATTGTACATTCAATTTAATGACAATGAGTCAATGACTTTTGTTCAAGAAATCATTTTTATCGAATCATGCGTTGAATGTCAAACGGTGAATGCTTGGCAGGCCAAGGTATACCGAATCTTGCACGTTCAAGGTTCACCAAAATTCAGACAGGCGATCCGATAGTATACCTTGCAATACCTCATACTTTGTACGGGTTATGTTTTTCAAAGTACCGGTATTTTATGAATTTGTGTTTCATAAATTAAGTAGGCCCTATATGATCATGATCATGCTTAATTGAGAGTAATGTGAACTTCCATATTAATAATAATATGTATTAACATTATCTTATAAATTTAAAACGTTAATTCTAATCAAGTCCGCAGCGCTTAGGGTTACCATAAGTGTCTCAGCAAAAAAGAGGACATTTCGTTCACAGACATTCGCGGATTACAAGGGGTCTGGGGAGGCGAAATTTTTTTTGGACATTTTTACTGTCAGGATAGCGTTTAGAGCGATCTGAACAACGGCCAAGGAAGGACAGTGGTGCCGACGCCTTTTAAATTGAGGGGTTATTTTTTAAATGGACACTACATTTTATGACAAAACTAAGGCAAGTGGCCTTAGCCTACAACACTTCCTTACATACGCCGTACGACGTGGACACAAGGCACGAAACGTACGGATATGGTAACTAAATCACGTGATAGTTCACTGCTTGCTGCACAGCCTGGCGTGTTGTGTGACACGCTCTGACCGGCTCGGACATGATCGGCTGCTCGTATTCGGCGATTTACAGTCGGTGGATGGTGAGGGGGCGGAAGGGTGCGCATGGAATTAAGTGAAATAACCGGACATTTGCATTATTTTGAAAAAACCGCCCGGATGCCCGGACAGACATCAAAAAAGAGGACATGTCCGGCTTTAGCCGGACGTATGGTAACCCTAGCAGCGCTTGGTTCCATCCCTTGTCTAGCAACAACTTTGTGGCACAATAGAGCGCTCCATCTTCTCATGTCCACTCTGGCGGCGAACGCTGGAAACGCGCTAGTGAGGATAGAATCTACACATGCTATCCTCGCGCGTAAGAAATTAACTAATTGAGATAAGTATTGTGATGTTCTATCGCGCACACAACAAACAGCACCTACATGGAATCTAGTCTTCAACATCATATTTTAACAGAAACATAATTCATTCCGTGAAAAAATGCATTGGAGACACTGAAAACGTAATCAAACGCCGACTGGTTAACCAACTATACCTACTGTTATTTTGTTAGTTACACATTTCGTACGTTGAATATTATCTGTCCACAATCCACCTACCCACTTGCCAGAAGAGTGTATATTTGCTGAAGCCACTTATTGGAAGATAAGTGACTCAACACATGCACTGATTCGTTATTTCGTGTAAGGAATCTACAAGAAATTACGGAAACAAAACACATTCCCTCTCACTTAGGTAATTCAGTGAGATCTTAATAAAGAGTGGTCTTCATATTAATATATTAAATTCATACCTAGTTGATAAGACTAATTCATTTTTGGCTTAAAACAATCAGTAGCCCTAGATTATATCACAATAAATGGGCTAAGTCCAGATTTACAAAACCCAACCTTGGCCGGGGATCGAACCCATGCCTCCCAAAAGACCACCGAGACCGCGGTAGTGAATTTGTTGCTGAATTATTGGTGCATTTTGATATTATAATATAGTCACCAATCAAATCACCACTCCCAGTTATATAGTCCGCGCCCGGCCAGAGGGAGACCATGGGTTCAATTCCTGTTTTTGTTTATAGTATTTATATTGGTATTTTCGTAATCACAATAAAACAATCAAATCCCCTCAAGAGTGGGTGAATAAGGTTTAAAAATTTAAGTATTGCATTTTAATACCTGGGCTACCATGATTCCGAGAAAATTAAGCACAAGACCATGTTGACTTGTTATTCCCAATGTTCTTTTATATTGGTGTTTTGTCCAGTAATTTTTTATTTTGCATTCTAATAATTTAGGAACGCATATGTTTATTGTTTACTGCTTTATTGTCTTCACTCTTCACAAAGCTTGAGTTGCTTTATTGTTGTTGCTTGAATTGAAACGCTGTGTGCTACTCTAATATTGCATTACATTACATTCCATATTAGGCCTATTATAGATTATAGAACATAACTAAATATTTTGCTTTGATATTAATAAATTTAGTCATTATTGGATATTATTGGATGAGCGTAGCGAGCGAAGCGAAGATTCCATTTCTACTACACTGGAGAAAAAAATCCGGAATGTTTTTTTTTTTTTTTTTCTTTCTTTCTTTCTGTATTTTTGTCTGTCTGTTAACACGATTCCGGCTAAACCGATACTCCGATTGCGATGAAATTTTATGGAGGCCTTCGAAATCTCTGAACTAAGAACTGCCACGTTTTTGAGCGCAATCGAAAAATTATTTCTCATGAAAATCGCAATTTTACGATTTTTTTTCGATTTTTAAAAAATTTCTTCGACTTATAACTCCTACATATTTTATCCGATTGTAATGATTTTTTCACAGAACCTTAATTTTATGAATTGTTAGGCCTATTATTCGTGTGAAATTTGAGCGTAATCAAATAATTATTTCTCATGAAAATCGCAATTTTACGATTTTTTTAATTTCTTCTGCTTATAACACCTACATGCTTTATCCGATTATAATGATTTTTTCACAGAACCTTAATTTTAAGAATTAATATATTCGTGTAAAATTTGTGCGTAATCGAATAATTATTTCTTATGAAAATTTCAATATTACGATTTTTTCCTTTTTTAAAATTACGATTAATTAAAAAAAAATAAGTTAATTTTTATTTAATTTGATTTAATTTAAAAAAAATTTCAACAAAGTTCTGATTTTTTTACAGAACAACAGAAAATCCGCAAAACACATGGCAGCTCAATGCACCAATTACGCTCATCCAACAACGCGGCGGGACTTAAGCGTTTTCCTAGTTTCAAAGTATGTTGGACTCTGTAACGTTGTACTCTGGAATAATACTACGGCCACAAAAATAAGCGGTTTATATCAATGTCTGCGTTCACAGGCGCCCGACAGACTTTATCCGTAGGTATTTTAATTATAAATGCTGATATAAATCTATATAAATACTAGAAATACTTATTAATAAATAAATACTAGATTTTGAATTCATAATGAGCCACATGATACCTATTCTATTTCCCCCAAAACCTTATATATTTACACTCTGCTTGTGTAGGATCATATGGGTGTTTACAAAGGTATCCTCGTTCGGCGGCCATGACGGTGCTACGCCCCCGCGACACTAGCGCATTCTCTAGGTGATTTTGAGTCCTCTATAGTAACATTCATCACTTTAGAATGCAACTAAAAGAAATAACATATCAACTAAATTGTCTTCAGTTGCTTGTGCACTCACATACACCACACATGTTTACACTTTACACACTCACACAATCATTCACTCAAACATACATACACCACCACACACATACATTCATGTTAATATAATTTTTATAATAATTTTTATGTAACTAATTTTACATTGTATGGTTGCATTACTGGTTTGTATGTTTTGTTATGATTTGGTAAATTGCACTTGTGGGGCATTTGTTCTGTTGTAATGTAGCCATGAATAAATAATTTTTAAAGCAAAATATGAAATTTAATGTATCAACAACAATGTTTAATAACAACAATTTTTTTTTTCAACAACACATTCAAATTGTATAATGATTGATTTCACTTCATATTTTCCATTATGAAAAAATTATGAAAAAAGAGAGAAAAAACTAAAAGAAAAACTAACAAAAACTGATTAATTAGAAAATCCCACTAACCCAAATTTGTTTTGTAATGAATATTATCATTATTTCATGCTTCTTTATAGTGGAGACCAAAAACCTTCACGCGCCTCTTCGTGCTAGCCGCGGAGAGGCGAGTTGCAGCGAGGTCATATCATACTCTGGTTGCTCATTAAACGAACTAAAATAAATATTTCTCATTAAAAGCTTTTCATGAGAAATATTTCTCTTCGATTGCACCCAAAACCAAAACATATCTAAGTACAGTTCAGTGATTTCGAACGTTCCCGTGAAGTTTCATTTTTATCGCCTATTGGCGCAGGAAAAAAGAGATTTTTTTTGATCTTACAAAAAAACATGGCAGGTCTAATTTCAAAGATTATAAACGCCCCCTTAAAATTTCATCAAGATCAGAGTAACCGTTTATCCGGTAGAGTGCAAATAAACAGACAGATAAACATTAAATAAACAAAAAACACCATAGCTTTTTTCATATTGGAACGAATTGAAGGCTTCGCTACGCTCATCCAATAAAATTAACTAGCCCTGTACCCAAAGTTTATTTATGTACTTCATCACTATACAGCCACTCCGGCTTGTCACGGATGTTACATTTCACTCTTAATAGAGCTAAAATCTTATTTTAACTTATTAATTGTAATGTTTTATACTGAAACAATTGTGTTTACACACTACCTACCATAAGGTTTTTTTTTTTTTTATAGATATATTGAGTGAAATGTGGTGTCACGGATGTTACATTGTTTGGGAAGTGGATCCCGGATCATCATCAAAAGATAGAAAATTCAGGTCCCTGGCCCAGACAGCTACATTTCCATATACATAGAGCTTATCCATGAAAGATGAACCCTCATAATCACCCATTCATTGTTTTAAAAATAAATGATATTAATTGTTATGATTTTTTGTGTGCGTCACGGATGTTACAATGGTTTTTGTCACGGATGTTACACACACTTTGCCGTGCCAGTTTCTAACCATTTTCAATTTATATTACTATGTTATTCTTAGTTACAAATTCAAGCACTCCTTATCTATAGTATCTAAAAATTTTGGGTTCAAAATAAATTGTAAAATAAAATAAATGCGATGTTAAGGAATTGCTGAGGCTGGTGCGGAGACAAGTTTAGACGCTAGCATTCTGGTTTTTCTGGGTAAACGGTTTATAACACTGTTATCAAATTTCACACTATTGGTAATAAAGAATAAATCTATGCTATCCAGTAGGCCTACGCGTATTTCTAAATTACCCAATTAATTGATTTTGAATTAAAATTTAGTGAAATCACCGAAATTTACTCCATTTTGGTCATTTATTTCAAGTAAACAGATTTTTTTAACTCAAATATGCATACTGGATATCAACGTTTAAATCAATGTGAACGCGTAGGTTAACTTATTTTTATCTTAAGATAAACGGTTTGGTGGGAATTTCCAGAATTGGAATCCTTGTTTTGGATTTCTTTTTTTTCACGTTTTGGACTTTGGCCTATGTCTGGCAATGGATTTTTAAGGCTTAATTATTGCAACCAATTGCGGATATAAATATAAATGTACTTTAATAACATCCATGCAAAATTTGGTAATGATATTACCAACCGTTCAGCAGAAATCATGAACACCTGAGTGCGCGCATTTGAGTTGGGCCAAGCTCGGCTCTTAACTCTTTAACGTATTTCCTTTGTTGTATAATATAATTATAGTTTTCCAATATGTTATGTTTTATAAATGTTTACATAAACTTAGGTAGGGTTGTTTTTATAATAATACAAACTTTTACAAACATGTAATAGGCTACAAATACTATCGAAGTTTGAAATAACAGTGACAAGGACCAAACATTTCCCGTATTAAAAATCTAGACAAGAAAAAGATTAGGCTACACATCAGCAATTTTATTTTTAAATAAACCCTTCAATCCAATTGATTGATCATATTTCAAGTGTGTAATCACATCACAATCTTTGAACAACATCCGCGACATGTAACATCCGTGACACGTAACATCCGTGACATGTAACATCCGTGACACTATTTCTCAGAAATGTTTAAAGCTATGAACACTTAAAAAATGTCAAAGGTTAGCCTCAAGTACATTGTCAACATCACCAACTTGTAGCAAAATATAAGAACTATTATACACCAAAAAACAACTTATTTGCCTTTATTGTCACGGATGTTACATCACAAACATGATTACATATATTCATTAATAAATGGTGTGATATAATTACATAAAGACTTGAAATTCACAGTTTAGATTCTTCACACATAACCTTAACTTATGAACTGCTTAAAATGTAGGTACCAGCTTATTCTTTAGAATACCAGGCTGCCAACTTTTTGTAAAAAAATCACCTTCCACTTACACCAACAAAAGCTATAATTTCAATGGCAAATACAGACTAATAGTAATTTTACAAAAAAAAAAACTATTTTTGGTTTCATAAAATTACATGCATCATCTTTCTAATGGTAAAAACATTTTTTTTTAATTTAATTTTTTTGATTTTTTGTACTTTTCCCCTTTTGAGCCGGAGTGGCTGTATAGTTGAAATTAAACCGTACTATATAAAAGAAATTAACAACTCAGTTTACTGTAGTACCATTTATTGAGCAAAGGAGGGAATAGAGTTGAGTTATCTCCTACACTAGTAAATAAAATAAATAAATTCATATTTAGAGTCTACCCGCTCAGTCATATAACTGATTTTCAGTGGGGGACAGTAAACCAAATCGACCAAGCCAACCCTGTGGCCCCGACGCAATCGGCGAGTGAGCGATAACCAACTAAAGATCGATTTTTTTTTAAAATAGGAAATATAGCAATCAATGGTGTGGACCATGGTGGTATATATCTTTAGGTGATTTCACTTGGGGAACCTACAATGCTATTTTTGTGGTCGCTTAATGCACGCAGGTCAGACGGACGCCGTCAGGATCGCGACATTACAAGAGTACCATCAGAGTCGATAAAGAAGTTTTGGGGAAACTTCTTTATCGACTTTGGTACCATACCATTTCGTATAGATGGCGGTGTGCATACACTTTATTGAAGTCCGTGCATTCAGATCGGTAGCAGAATGTTCGAATTTTCGAATTCGAGCCGTCTATTGGTCTCCAAGGCCGCCATCTTTTAAGTTCTACGTCACGTGATTGGTACTCTGACACGTCACGCATTCTGTCGGCGACCGTCTGCACTGCGTGCATTAAGCGACCACAAAATTCACGGCAGTGAAATCACCTAAAGATATATACCACCATGGTATGGACTATGGACATTGCGAACACATTAATCATGTCCCATATTTTTTTTCTTTTATTGTTTGTTATTGTTTGTTTATTCTTGTCATGTTTACAATTAAAAACAGATACCGGTAGACATAAAATTACAATTGGAATGAGCGTAGCGAGCGAAGCGAAGATTCCATTTCACTACACTGGAGAAAAAAATCCGGAATGTTTTTTTTTTTTCTTTTTTTCCTGTATTTTTGTGTGTCTGTTAACACGATTCCGGCTAAACCGATACTCCAATTGCGATGAAATTTTATGGATGCCTTCGAAATCTCTGAACGAAGAACTGCCACGTTTTTGAGCGCAATCGAAAAATTATTTCTCATGAAAATCGCAATTTTACGATTTTTTTCGATTTTTAAAAAATTTCTTCAGCTTATAACACCTACATGCTTTGTCCGATTTTAATGATTTTTTGAAGAAACCTTAATTTCATGAATTTAGGTATTCATGTGAAAATTGAGCGCAATCAAAAAACTATTTCTCATGAAAATCGAAATTTTACGTTTTTTTTCTTTTTTAAAACAATTCTTTGACTTATAACACCTACATGCTTTATCCTATTGTAATAATTTTTTCACAGAACCTTAATTTTATAAATTCATATATTTGTGTAAAATTTGTGTGCAATCAAATAATTATTTCTTATGAAAATTTCAATATTACGATTTTTTCCTTTTTTTAAATTACAATTTATTAAAAAAAATTAAAATTTAAGTTAATTTTTCATTTAATTTAATTTAATTTAAAAAAAAAATCTTCAACTTAGTAATGATTTTTTCACAGAACAACAGAAAATCCGCATAACACATGGCAGCTCAATGCACCAATTACGCTCATCCAACAACGCGGCGGGACTTAAGCGTTTTCCTAGTTTAAAAGAATGAAAACTCAATAGTCAATACCCAATCATAGCAAAACAACCTATTGACGATGACTGACTGAAATATATTGTATCCCCTTCACTTTCTGGGCAAGACCATAGAACATGAAACGTATTGTTTTTTATGTTGTACATTTCAACTGACATGGTAGCATCAAAGTCTGTTCCAAATACGTATATCTTGTCGTGCACAAGGCAAGAGTTGGTGCAGTTCATCTGGAAGCGGCCAACAGTCGTGAAGGGCGTGTCGGGTAGATTGCCGTCGAATCTTATTAGGTCATTTGAGTACATACCTGAAAACAACGGTACATATATCTACAATGAAGAGATTGTATCGGGTAGATTAAAGTACTATTGTGCTTGCAGCAGAACCTTGTTCTTAGGTTCATGGTATTGCAATAATCTGGGGAATATGTTTGGTTGTACCTGTGAGGTAGATGGCATCTCCCATGGGCATAGCACTGTTGAAGGTCGAGTGGCCGTGTGTTGTTATTACTGACCACACATTACCCCCCGGTTGATAGCCCCAGACTTGCGGTCCAAACACGTAGATGTTGTCTTTGTATTCGCAGCAAGCGGCCGAGTACACTGGGTGCGGAAGAGGAGCGCACGTTGACCATACTTCTAAAAGTCAAGTCAACAATTAATCGATCAGAAATACACAATACATTACAACATATTTTATTTTATAGTGAAATGTAATGTTTTTCAAGGGGTCAGCTTTAAAAATGAATACCTGACCATGCCATAACACCACACCAAATGACATGCATTAATTATAAACAATGATTCAATTTACAAAATTAATGACCAAGATTCTACTGTGGTATTCTGTAGTATTGTAAATTAGGTACCGGTACAAGGGTAATGGACTTAATTCTACATGGGTATATATTTAATGGCTCCTAAACTACATTCACTACCTAGGTAGCTAACTTCATGATATTCGGCAGCTCTCAGACCCACCTGAGGCTCAAACTCAGTAGGACACGCTTTCTTTGTAAATTCTCAATTGTGAATTTAAATATTGGAGCAATCTATAAATTGAAAATCATGTTTAGATTAGGCCTACTTACTGGACATAATGTTGTATTTGCGAACCGAGTCTGTGATCACACGGTGTTTGCCAAATCCACCAATCACAAATATGTCGTCGCCAAGAATGCACACAGATTGATGTCGACACGGCCGGTCTAGACTGCAACCACCACAAAGAAAAATAACCTGGGTAAATTAAGAGTTTCACTGTTGTATTTTAATTCTTGGTACTTTTCATTTACGGATTTGAGAGAAAATTGGTTTAGTAACCTACATATTTCAATACCGTTATTTAATATTTTCAGCAATGTATGGTAGCAAACAATCAATCAATAATATTACAATAAAGTGCATGAATAGAAAGTGAAAAAGTAACAAGTCATATTTTCAGGTTTTCAATAAATAAAAATACAGTAGGCCTAGGTGTTTGATTCTAATGATGCCCGTTCAACGTTCGGGCATTAATAGGAATAGTATATTACCTAGATTTTGGCTGCATGACTTCTAGTTAAATGGAACTTAGCTCGTCTCTGCTTTAAGAGAGCGATAAATGGCCATTACTCTGGAGGTAAAGCTATGTCACACTGCATGACTGCGAGATTATTAGAAGGCCCATATTACCTACTCTGCTACTACCTACAGCAAGCTGTTGCATATCTATCCACTAGCCTCATTGTTACAGGAAGTCAATATAAATTATAAAGAAGTACTAGAATATATTTCTAGTCATATTGACTTCTTCATAACAGTACATTTGTTTACTTCTCTCTCTATATGTTATATGTACCTACCTAATTGGATAATGAGAAGAGAATAAGAATGAAAGTACCGTAAATGGTCAGTCTACCTTGTTTCAAATGTCCACATTTTCTCCCACAGATTGTAACGCCACACTGATTTGTTCCAATTACTATGGCCCCAAAAAAATTCCCCACCAAGTAGAAACAAGTCTTGACCTGAAAGTAGAAAACACAGAAGTCACTGTAGACATAGGCCTAGTTAGCTTGCACAATATAAAGTAACAATTATTGAATTCATTATTTTAATGCCGTAGGTACATAAGAATGAGTTTTATAGGACTGCATATTGTCAATAAAGTTGCAACTAAGTTTTATTTTACATCATCAGATCTTTTCATAGTAGGCGTGAACTACCATTAGGTTTCCCCAATACAATAAATGCTAAGAGAATATAAATATTAATCAATAATCACTATAGTGTACCTACTGCTACTTGGCATTTACTGCTTTAGTAAACATTGTGCTGGTGGTGGTAATATATTTGCTCTAACATTAGAATTACGATAAGTCAGATTGATTTACAGTAGATAAATATTGCTATTACCCTTGTTGACAATTTTGTATCCGTTTGGTTCGGTGGGCCCCTGCTGAGCTTTTGTCAGAGGTACTAACGGAACAGGCACGTTGTTTTTAAAACCAATAAGGTAAGGAGTAGGCGGGTTACGATAGTGTCCCACAACGCATGGTAACAGCGGAAGGTGTCTAGGTGGGGTGTCGAGCAGTAGTTTTGCTTCGGACAACGTGGACTCTTTGCTCGGTTTGTCGGTTCTCATTTCGTACTCTGACGTAGACGACGTGTCATCCCCCGGAGGAATGCAACAACACTTTTCTGCCATGCGTAGATTCCGTTTGTCACCGACACTGTCTTTAGGAACTAATGGACTAGACACCATTGTAGTTTGCCTGATCCTTTCATATTGATCCTCGTCGTCAACAGTGACATTACCATTCTTAACATCTAAAATTTGTTCTAAAACTTGGGTTATCCAATGGTTCTCGGTTACAAAATGGTAGAGAAACATAGTTCTGATATCGGATACTGAGATGTCTGAGAATCTAATGCACTTCAATACGCGTAGAAAATACTGTTCTTTATTATCAGTACCAGTACTTGAAGTTGCCGGTACTTCTTGGAGCCAGCTTAATGCTGCCTCAAACACTTCAAATTCACCACCATTTGCGGTATTCAAACCCTCATCTTGTAAGTAATCTTCAAGCTCTGATATAGAGAGCTCAAAAAAGGTTGAATGTTTTTTTACATTTGAAAATTCCCATAAAGCTAGAGTTCGAGACCTATGGTAAAGGTCTGTCAAGCTCAAAGCATTAGCTCTGGCCATTATAGTAAGACAGGTAAGATGTGAGAGGAATTTCCTAGTGATATTATCTACACATGCCATCTGCAGAGTTGTGAACTGAAGCATACTGGCAGCTTGTAACACTAACAAGAGATCGTCGCAGTCCTTAGAATCTAAAACCACGTCTCCGGCTTGGATAGACTGAAGCAAAATACTCATGGCCATAGGATCCACTTCCTGTCAACAACAGATGTAAGGTACAATTCAATTGTGAAGTTGTATTTTATACAGGAATGCACACAATAATCAATAACCTTGATTCTAGAACATTTTGATTATCAATTCTGTTACCGGTACTGGTAATGATTATTATTAAATTAATATGCCTTAATTAATTAATTAGTCTTGTTGATTCTGGTGCCGCTTGCTGGTGGAATCGTGTCCAGCTTGATTGGTCGGAGTTTCCTACTTAAATATGCAAGTCTCCAATAGGTTTACTCGTTGATAGTGTTGGCGCCAACAGAATTGGCTTGGTCTGCTTTAAATTTAATGTCCCCCACTGAAAATCAGTTGTGTGACTGAGTGGGTAGACTATTTACGAATTTATTTATGAATCGTCAAAATACAATAAAAAATCTATAAGGTTAAAAAAAATTAAATGTCTGTCAAAAAACTTTAAATGGAAAATATATTATTGAATTGCTTGCTTTCTAAGTCACATTTATTTGTCCAAAGGCATCATAATTATTGTATAAATAAATGTACCAGGTATATGCAGAGCTTACACGTACCAAGATGCATTAATTGGTGTTGACTGAGACATTCAAACTTGATATACATATTTTTATTTTTTACTAACATAGGGCAATGCCAAGCTGGTTTGCCCAGATTCTCCGCCAGGATTGCATGATCGGGGTTTGACAACAGGACTCTTTACATTGTAGTTCCAGTGGAACTTACAAATGGCGGTGACCAAACATCGATCATTCTGCACTCTGGTGGGAAATCTGTCGCCCACCACAACAATAATGCACTGCCGTCAAAATGTTGTAAAAATTCTTATTTTATCAACGTCCAGACAACTGTGACCAAACCCCGATCGTTCTAGGCTCTAAGTGGGAGATTAGTTTGACCATTGCACTATTATTGTTCAATAATTCAGTCACCTTTTGCATTGTAGTAAATAATAACAATTACACCTACGGGAGTGTTTCCAGACTAACCAAATCGAGAAATAAACCCTCGCTCATATCTGCGTAAGGTAAATGACATTATAATTAATGTTTGGTAGTCAGTTCAAAGGCAACAGTTTTTCGTTGCAGTACTGTTCCATCCATTCAAATGTATAATGCAACTAGAATTCAGAGCTTAAAATGTACCCGTCCTTATGGTCTAGTGGTTAAGACGCCCGTCTGGAATGCGGGAGATCCGTGGTTCGATTCCCGGTTGGGGCGGACTTTTTTAATTTCTGCATTGTAGTAAATAATAACAACAAGTATGTTCATTAAACATTTTTAAAAGGGCAATGAGTTTATAGTGCACAAATGAACAATATGATATCTCTACAAAAGTATGTAGCCTAACGAGTGGCAAAAATACGAGCTTGGGTGCAGGAGTGAGTGCACTATAGTGCAAAGATACTAATAGGGGGGAAAAACAGAAAAGTTATAGGAGGAAAGGCTTGCCACCTATCACATGGGTCAACAGCATTGTAAGCTAGTTAAAATTTGATTCACTGACAGTGACAGGACACGCTGGATTGAAGTTTAATGGTGTTTTCCAAATTGGCCACACTAGTGCACACTTAATGTGAACTAATGTCAGAATCATCATCCATGGGGAATTTAGTGTGAACTCAGTGCCAGTGCATGGAAACCATTGGTAGTGCATTTAGTCGCACTGGGTCCGAGGATCGGCGGCCCTTGATGTGCGTAATTTGATTTGACACCATGTTTGTACAAATCTGGACAGGTCGTGTTAAATTGAGGATTGAACTAGAATGCATGGATACAATACTCGGCGAGTGCAATGACGTTTCATTGTGAAATGTTCAAGTTCAAGTTCTTTATTAATCCGTAGATTTATACAAAGTACAAATATGGATTTTGTCAAATTAATACTAAAGATATCATAGTTATAAGTAGTATGTAAGAGGAAAGTTCAGTATGTTATGCTATGTAGGCCTAGGCCTTTAGTAAGGAACATAAAATAGAACAAAATAAATATGTACATTGTAGGCTACACTTAAAATAAAATAAACTAGGAAGGCCTGGCACAAGATTAATAACAATTGTGTACCAGCACACACAGACAAAGAGTAGATATGTAAGAAACAGCTTCTTGAAAGGGATGACAAAAATAAGCTTCCAATCAGATTGAAGGAAGGTATAATATAGAAGTAAATAGAATATAGTAAATAGGCCCTATGTGATGAAATATTTACATACTAGTGGGTTGTGTGGGCACTTGGTGCATGCCAATGGCAAACACCATTAGATGAGTACTTCATAGGCTTATAATAATTATAATTTAGGTCTCTAGTTTGCCTTTCACACAGATTTCAAGAAGCCATGGCCCTGGATTAGGACATACTTACTTTAATTTCAATTTTGTGCTTGTTTTTCTCTGCAAAGTTGTTACTGAACATCGCTTCGAAGTATGGGCTATGTTCAATGAGAACTCTACGGCAGCATGGGAATTCTATGCCATCAACTTCCAACACCACGTCAGGATCATTATTTCGATGCATTGTTCTGCAGGAATTAAATTTCCCTCCCTTGAATGGTCCCTCCACGCGGATCGTGACGTTGGTCCCAGAAGTCTCTGCCAGCTGGTATTATGCAATGATAACGCCCATTTTCAAACAGTTGTTATAAGCCTACACGAAATTAACTCGTTTACTTGATAATATACAATGTACTGCACAAACAATCTACAGAAACCACAGTAGCAGAAATATACAAGTAGAAGAAAAAAACAGGTGTTTTGTGACGATACAAACAAAATGCCAGCCAAGGATACTCCACTTCTTCTTCTTCTTCTTCTAGGTTTTGATGGCCTTGGCTATAAAGTCCATTTTGGCCAGTTGAGATGCTATTGGGAAAGGGGAAAGGGTTACAGTTATTTATGAGGATCTTTAGCTTGCTAGTTCTAGTTTATCACATGTATTGGACGCTCAAAATGCTAAAGGAGACCTTTCTACTTTTAGTCTTGCTTTCTAATTTCTAAACTTAATACATTTTTAGGTGCCTTTGGATTCTTTGCTCCTTACCACTACCAAGATTTGACAAATAGGTGATTTGAGTGGGTACTACTATCTTCTTGCCAGAGGCTCATCAGGCTGTCTACCACAAGGGGTTTAGAGCCGTGGTTAAACACTTAATCCATGATTCCCAGGAGTTGCCCCAAAAGAACAGTAGGGATATGCAAAGGGTCTAGGTTTTAAACTTTGCTTTCTTATTTTGTCTGATTACTATTGTTTTGGATTTTGAATTTAACCATGCAACGGAAAGGCACAGTTTCCCCAGGAATAACAGCAGACCGGAAGTTTTAAAATACGTTGTTTATTGTTTATTGTGTGGGATTGTAAAGTTGTATGATGTTGAACCAGGTTTCCACATTATAAATTCGGGTATTGTTCTGGAAATTTACGTTAATCTTCATTTTGTGTGGGATGAACAGGCATTCCATGTTATATCTCTTTGTATCCTGGGGAGTCCTTAGCTTTTTCCCACAGGTTTTAAATAAAAGTTTTCGAAATTTGTTTTGAAATTCTACGTTTGTTCTGTTAGTTTTATTGGCTGAAAGGTTTGTAGAAGTAAAGGGTTTCTTGACTTCCACTTAAAATATGTATTGGCCCCCTGCCCGTTACTTTCACATTGGTGGATGTGGATTCTTCTCGTCAATCTCTGAGTGTAATGAGGGTCTTTTCCCAGACCGTATTAGGGTTTCGAGCCCCTGTCCTCGCGGTTTTGTTTCCTGTTACCTGTTTCGTGGTGTTTGGGAGAGCGGGGGAATAAATGGATAATTGTCACGGGTTTCCCCTCCCTAGTGAAGGGAGTCCTTCGGACCGTGGTAGGGGCCTGCCCGCCGTTCTCTCTGTTATGCTGAATTTAGACCGGCGGGGTGGTTTCCGGTTGATTGAAGTATGATGAGCATACGAGTCTGTTGGGGCCCCCGGGGACATTTCGAGAAGCTTCAAAATGAGAATATTCTCCGTGGCCATGATTTTTCAAATTTAATTTGTTTTTCCATCAGGACATTCTCGCGTGGCTTTGTGTTTTACCATGACAATGGACCAAGTATTGTCTAGATTGCGAGCATTGGGAAGCTTTGTGGCGTTCACCGCAGCATTCAATCTGATGACGCTTTTGCATTGATTTGTTTTGTGGCCAAAGCGAAGGCAGTTGCCGCAATAAAGACGGAAACACATAAGGTTAACGGGGAGGCGTTATGTAAAGATATACTCTGTCTGGAATTTTAAAACCTGCAACAGTGATTGTTAGGCATCTGATGGTAATTTTTTTCTGGCTTGGATGGGTTCTTCTGGTTATCCTTTCGCCCTCAATAATTTTTTTATTTTCCTGTTGTTTCCCATTTCCTTAAGGCCTCCTCTTCCCTGTATGGGACAAACGATCCCTTTTTATAATCCCTTTCCGTTGTGTAAGGTGTCCTGGTATATAACTGTTAAAATTTAGTGCTTTGAGTGATTGATTCTTCAGGAATTTTATTTGCCTCTAGGGGGGACCTCACTACAATTTCTATTTTGTTTTCCCGGTTCTTTTTTTTGTTTTATTGTGTTGTAGTTTTTGTGAAGGATTTTGCCAATCAGTTTTAGGGTCGATAGTTTTTACCTCCTCCCCTCCGAGGCTATTTTTCTGCATATATTTTGAACGGACCTAGATCGGATGGGTTGTATGGTATGTTTTGGGAAGGGATCTGCGTTGAAATTGTTGGTTTGTTGTTGGTTTTTGCTCTGATTGTAGGTTGGGGAGTCTGTTCTTGGATCTCCATTTTATTGGAGTTGTTGGCCTTTCCGGGAGAGGCTGAAAGACCTTCTTCCCCTGTCTCTCTCTCAAGTCCCTTGTTATTCGTTTGTCTGGATGGGTTTTCTGGAAAGTAAGGAAATTTCTGCTGTTCTAGTCGTGTGTTTATACGCCCTGGGCTTTTCGCGAATTTTGTTTATCTTTTGTTGCTTCCAAACCTCTTGGATTAACAAACTTTTGTTGCTTGACCTTGGAGTGGAAGATTTTTTGTGATAGCTCTGCCCTTTCTTTGGCTATGTATGAGCCGTAGCTCTTTGTCCTTTGGCCTTACGTGAGGAGGGTCCTGACTACCTCTTCAGATTGTATAGCAGGAATTTGGAACGGTTAAGGGCTAGGCTTAGATTCGTTCCTGGTTTATTAGATGATTTTAAATTGCCTGGTTGGGGTGTGATCATTGTTTGGGAATTAATCAAATTCTGTACTGCCTGTTCAGTTTCATTATATATTTCTCGTGGTGTATTGTTAGTAGGTAATTGGGTTAAAGTATTCGATTGGGTTTGAGTTGGTTGAAGGAATGAATGAGCTGTCAGGTTTAGGGATTGCCCCTCCACCGTCAACACGAACACGCCCCTTGGTCACTCATGACCCAAGGGGATGCGTGTTTGGATAATAATGATACAAATAGTTATAGGCCTAGGCCTACTACTATTACTTAGGAGCTAAATAATGATTTACAAATAAAGATCTAAACTAATTAACGATACCTGCACCATTCACATGTACTGAACTACAAGTAGGAGGATACTCCACTGATTTGTTTCGAGCTGTCACTGTCAGTTCACCCAGCTGGTCACGTGATCACGTGGTTCCCAAAAGTTCAAATTTATTTTACAGGTACCGCTAGTGAAGGTCAAGATGGCGCGTTTTATTTCTATGAAAATGTTTACGCGCGGTCAAAATATGCCATAAAATACTAGAAATGGCCACTCCAAAACCTATCGAGTGGGTTCACTCGTTAATGACAAGATTTGAGGAGCAGGTGAATACATTATTTAATCTTTTCAAACGTTATTTGTACTCTTTCGGCATGTAAATGATAAAATCAATATCCTGCTAGGTCTAGCCTAGGCTAGCTATGCCTGGATTTGTGAATGACAAGGGAGGGGCGATGTCGGCCTCGAAGGGGCTGTAGCCAATGGGGGAGGGGGTAGGGCTTGAATGAAAATATCAATAACGAGTAAATGACCTTCCATTGATAATTTCTATTCGTAATGTTTACAAAATAATGACATGTATGTCTCTTTTGTCAAGCAACCTTTGATCTGTCAGATTGCCTTGTTATATTCACATTGTCACTGAGCACTTGGTCTCTTGATTATTTTGTGGGCTTTGGGACAACGCCTTTTTTGGTGGGCCCAGGCTAGGGCCTAGGGCTAGGCTAGCCTTGCACTGTCCTACAGGAATGAAGTTCATAAACTAGATTAATTAGACCTATTTGATATGTTGTTAACTTTTAAAATAAAGTCTTAACAACAACAGGTTCTAACCGAAGTGACTAGCCTTTTCGTTGGTCATATGGATGGACAAGGATTGCTAGGGCCTAGGCCTAGGGGCTAGCCTATAGGCACCGTGCGTTCGTACAAGCAGCGCTCGCAGCGGCACTCTTTGCAATTCGGAAATGCACCGGCTCGCGCGCACTAGCTGTCATCATACGGCGTACCACGTTATTGAGGTTCTCTAGTCTATGCTGTAATGTTTGCTACAATTTTGTCTAATATTGCAATGTTTATATGACAACGGCAACGACAGTAGTAGTTGTATTGTTAGATGCTTAACCTGTACAAGAATATCTCGAAATATGTAATGATTATCGTCAGTTTTCCGAGCCGGCCGTGGGAGCGATTGGGGAGTGATTGCAGTTTGCTAAGTCATTTAAAATTTCAATATTATAGAAAGTAGGCCTAGATGGGTGGGACATTGTTTTCTCACAAAATAATTAATGAAACTTGAATGTAATTAGAACAAGAAATGCAAGGAACTTATATGTTGTTATGTATTAGTAATGATTTTTTTTGTTAGGTATACTTATAGTCTAGCTACGACGAGACCAAACCCTTACTACCTAAACATTATATCGCCTGTATCGTGTAAAACACACCCCCCCCCCCCCCCCCCCCCCCCCCCCCCCCCCCCCCGACGACCTGTTAAATACGAGAAATGTATGTGTAATAGTACGGCGAAGAACACTGTCTTCCCAAACTCTTGCAGTCGAGTTTTTTAAACAGGTATACACGTTTCTATTGTTTTGTTTTGTCATTATTTTTCCGATTCCGGATTATTCACAATACAGAATAATATGATATAGGTTGATTGTTTGAGATCGAACATAACTTTCAGATAGGGGATGTGTGTTTATTATATGTTGAATATGAACTATATTTGAACGAATAGAAAGTGAATACAGTTTATTTTATCTTATTATTGTATGCCATTAATAGAACGTTAGATCATTTGTCAGTGAAGTATTAGAAAATCTACACTCACAATTAGATTGTAAATCATCAATGTACGGATCATACGGGGTGCAATGGATTTGTTTGCAAAATAATTCTTTAGATTATTTCAAAAAATACAGCAAAATACATAACTAATAATTGTATTATTGTAATTATTGTCTGCCTTTCTATAAGCAAATAATTATATTCCTTGTTTATTTAAAATTCATTAATTTTAATTTAATGTCAGCATATTTATAATTATCTTGTAAGGACGATTCTTAAGTCGCCGTTTGCTTTGTATATTATAATTATTTTATTGTTGAACATTAATTATATTAAGATGATTAAAAAATCTAGACTGAATCGCAATATTTTGATCCAGCGACATTCTGTATTGGAAGCAAGTATACAAACACAAGACCATTGAGCTACACAAATTATATACGCAATGCGTGAAATATAACAATTATGGTAATTTGGTAATATCTGACACATTTACTAATTATTCCGAGAAAACACCAGTGCCCATTTCCAGAGGAGATTCTTCAAACCAAGGGCCATGTGCAAAAAATAAATGAGTCCCCCTACTACCTTATCGTTACTCGCATGCTGATTTTCTTAGCTGATAGTTTTTGTTTATTATCATTTCTGGAAATGCTAGTTTGAACAAAATATATTTTTGATTGAATGTTTTATTATTATCTATACCTTTGCAAGGAATAAACTATTTTTCGACACCTTAGATTTCTCTATATTTCGAGTAGGCCTAGATTAAACAACGTGCTAGGGCAACTATTATTTTCTTATTCAAAAGCAAAGATTATCGTTTTTTGTAGAAATATTTTTTGGGTGAGAGACCCTTTTTCTGCTATCACCTCATTTCGAAGTGAGATGGTGTGTGGATATTATATATTATGAATAGTTAGCCTGGCCCTTTACTCGACAATTATAGGAATCATTCACTGCATTAACATTTTAAAATTCGCATTGAATAATAAATTCGTACGAGCCGACGATAGATGAGTTTCCCACTGACAGAGCGCCCGCGAATCTCAGGCTACATTCGACAATTGCGCGGCTTTGCCACGTGAGCGCTTCACTCGATCTCACTAGCGCGCTCAGTGGCCAAACACGGTGCCATAGGCTAGCATAGGTTGTTGCTGTTGTTTTTTTGTATTGTATTGTATTTTATTTATTTATTTATTTATTTAACGTCTATCCTATTCAGTTATAAAAACTGATTTACAAAGGAGGACAACTAAAACTAAACTAAACTAAACTAAACTAATCTAATTACATAGATGCAGAAACAACAATAAACTACATTTTTGTAAATATTTGAAATAGTAGCATTACAACAACAATGCTTAAGATCATGATGTTTTTTGGACTATACACTAATCAAAATAAAACAAAGATTACGATATTTCAAAGGTTAATCAACCTCCTTCATCAGGTTTTTAATGACAGTTGAAACAAGACAACAGAATGGGCTTTAAAACAAATAAACAATGCCAACTAAACAAATCAAATTACACCAATCCACCAAAGAATCATAATAATAAATGTGGTTGTAGTTGTTGTTGTAACATAAAAGAAATTATAAAATTTACAAAACAAACAAGAAGAAGAAACATTATGGCTTATTAGTTACAAAAACTTTCCAAATTCCAGGAAAATCAATGCTAGGTGCACTTATTACATTATTATTAACAGACATCAATGCAGCCTCTCTAAGTTTACGTTTATGTGGATTGGCTTCATGAAGGATATGGATGAGTTGTTCCAATCCACATAATGGTGATTTTCATAAACATGCTCTGCTAATCTAGAGGAACATACTTTATGCTGCGTAACGTTGTTCTTATGCTCCTTCAACTCACCTCAAGAGGTCTCTTTGTCTCTCCAATGTACGCGGCACCACATTGACACGGTATTGAGTAAACAGCATTCTTGGACGATTGGATTCGTTCTTGGGTTTAGTAACTGTTAATATACTTCTTAGGGTAGTAGGTGATTGAATAAACAGTACGAATTCCAAAAGGAGATAGAAGACGTCTGACTTTTCGGACAAATTCGGATAGTTTTTAGATTCTTTTAGATTTTAGATTCGGAATTAAAGCCCATTCTGTTGTCTTGTTTCAACTGTCATTAAAAACCTGATGAAGGAGGTTGATTAACCTTTGAAATATCGTAATCTTTGTTTTATTTTGAGTAGTGTATAGTCCAAAAAACATCATGATCTTAAACCAGACCTACTCTAAAATTGTTTCACCTTTGTAATAACAACAATGCATTAAACACAACAATTTTGGTAACAAATAAAAAAAATACATCATATGCCATTTAATGAATGAATCAAATATAAAAAAGGGGGTAGAATGAAAAGAAAAGAAAAGAAAGGGGGAAAAAAACAAAAGGAAAAAAAAAGAAAGAAAGAAAAAAAGCTGTTAGATTACATTGGTGATGCCGTAACAATTACGGGCATCGTAACATAGGCATTGTCAAGTTTTTCAAGAGACTATACATTGAGCTATACTTACAGGCTAGGTATAAACTAAGATACTACTCATCCAATCAACCATGGAGGCTATGTTAGACCATGCCTACTGCCCCCCACCCCACCCCCTGGATCCGCCACTGATGGGACTTTACGTGTCTGTTGCCTGTGAGTGTATTCTTCAAAGAACGGTCGAACTAACCACCAAACCGATTGGGTTCCTACTCTTTCGGTTGGGGTCAGTCAACTTTCTAACACTGCGATTTTCGAGGAAAAGCATAGGTTAGAGGGGGGGGGGGGGTGCGAAGCGCGTACATGTTTTAATAATAATAATACTAATAATGAATATACAATTTTTAAGCATAAGCCCGCTTTGAGGACATAGTTATTGATTCATAGCAGTTGTCGAAAAAGTTTTTTTCGACACCTGCTATGAATCAATAATACTAATACTAATAATAATAATAATAATAATAATAATAATAATAATAATAATAATTGAGCGAGCGAAGCGAGCGTCTCCACTTGACTCTTATGGCTCGAATGTCTGTTTTTTTTTTTTTTCTGTTACTGCTTCGATACAGGTCGCACCGTTTCTCTGATCGACCTGAAATTTTGCACACATGTACATACCACCTAGGCGGGTTGCTGTATAGTTTTGTGGCAAAATCGTTCAAAAAGTTAAAAAGTTACATTAAAGTTAATTGAAAGTTTTTTTTCAAACTTTAACGGAGACAAAATCTGAGGTGGCCAAATCATTTAGAATGTCCGTCCGATCACGAATATGTTATTTTTATTTTGATCCGATAAGTAGTGTAGTCGGAAATTACATTATAACAAAGTCCCGTTACCATGGCAACGGCGCACGTGGTTTCAGGTCACTATGCACTGCCACCTAGAAGTAATCAAAACACTATCGAGGAAGCAGTGTATTATTTGTAACCAAAGAGTTTAACAAGGAAATGATGTCAAGGTCTTCTAGATGGCAGTGGATTTTATCCATTCTCTCCTATTTTTCAAATTTTCAGCTAAATCGGTCAAGACCTTAAAGACTTATTGGTATGTAACATTATGGGAATGTCTTACTCGGGTCGTGTTGCACGTACCGGTGCTCGCTCAACAACGCGTCCAACTGAGCGTTTTCCTAGTAATAATAATATAATAATAATAAAAAAAGTACAACCTCATTGACACACACACCTTACTTACTACTACAAATACAATCCAGAGAAAGTAGGCCTACTCTAGTGAAGATTTCAAATTATATTACGACCGCACAGTTATAATAAACAGACCAAACTATACATCACAACAGACCGGATATATAGGCTAATAATAATTGACAAGAAGAAACAAGAAACTACCCTTATCGACGTTGCTGTCCCAATGTGCCATAACGTCGAGACCACGTGGAAAAAAAATTGACAAGTATAGTGAACTTGCAATTGAGATCAAGAAGATGTGGAAACAGAAAAAGGTAAATACAATCCCATTCATTATATCAGCCAACGGCATCATACCGAAGAAGCTACATGAAAGCATTAAACAACTAGATCTTCAACCCAATGTATACATCGAGACTCAAAAGGCAGTAATACTCAACACGTGTAGAATAGTTCGTAAATTTCTAAACTAAGAATGATACTTCGAGATTCCGAGACAGCTTCCATCCTGACATGGTTTTCGTAGTTTCCCATAGTCCGAAGAGCAAATGCTAGGATGGCGACGAGAAATCGGCCACGACTGTACACAACAGAAAGAAAACATCATCTACAAATAATATTAGGCCTATGAATGACTTATTTTAGTTAGAGTTAAGACAAAGTTTAATAATGTTGTAATAGGTACACATGTAAGTACTTGACTTAAGTCAATCAATCAATCAATCAATCAGAAAAAATGTTTATTCACAAGAAAATGCTTATTACATTGGTTACATGGCTTATTTATAACACAAGTTAATCAGTACAATAAAAGCTCATAGTTGAGGTCAAAATAATAACAATAATGAATGATGAAACAAAATAATCTATGAGTGAAATGACAATAGTAATGAAATAAAATTCTATAAATGCATTATCATTTGAGAAGCCCACATAAGCATAATGCTCGTGTGTGGGCAATTACAGGACATATTAAATACATTGTTCATAATCAACAAGATGATGGCTAGAGTAATTTACTTTAGTTTAAATAGAGAAGAAAAAAGTATGCGCAAGGAAGCAAATGTGAATGGTTACCCTAATCCTTAATATTAATTCACATTTTCAAGCCTACCCTGTAACTCATAGGTTACAAAGGTTCCTAAAGCTAGTGACCTAAAAACTATAGACTTAAAAACTAAACTTAAAAACTAAACTATTACTGCAAATAATAAGTTAAAACTGATTGGGCATTCTGATTACTGTTAAATCCTTTTTCGAGGAGCCACCTTTTTTACATTCTTTTTAAAAGTGTAGAAAGAAGAAGAGAACATATTTTCAGGTAAGGCATTATGAATTAGGGGCCCAAGAAAGGAGATATGTCTTTGACCCAGGCGTGTGTTTTTCCTAGGCAGGAACAATCCATGCCGGGTTGAAAGTCTAGTGTTAGTACGTGTGTGCATAGACGGCTGTTGAAATTCTGAATTGTATTTATGAATAAAAAGTAGTATATTTCTAACATATAACTGTCTAATGTCAAGCACTTTTGCTTGTTTAAAGGTACTTTTGGAAGAGAAGTCTTTTGGCTTTTTTAACATGGTTTTTTAGGGCTAATTTTTGAATAATTAACAGGGGGTTGAGATATACATTTTGCACACCACCCCATCCAATAATGCCATATTCAAGGCAAGACTGGAGTAATGCAAAATAGATGGTTCTAAGAACATTGAGTTCAAAAATGTTTCTTAATCTGTAAAAAACATACATTAGATTTTTTTCTTTATTACATAGAGTAAGTATATGATCATTCCATTTTAGATGAAGATCGATTTTTAGTCCTAAGTATTTAGTCATACTAACTTGTTTAATCTCATAACAACTACATTGGAAATTAGTGTCTTGAGTAGGCCTATAAACACAAGGAGAAGAATGAAGTTTGATATTGAGGTTCACATTTTTAGGTTGAGTAACTAGAGTGGGTGAGAATGTTATATAGACGGTCTTAGTTTCATTTAGAGTCAGTAAATGTTCATTTAGCCATTGAAAGGTGTTATTTATCACCTGGTTTGCTAGTTTATAGACCTCATTCCAGGTGTTCATTGATAGTATGATTACGGTGTCATCAGCATATGATATGATAGTTTTCCCTTAAATTTCAGATTACATAGATCGTTTATATAAATAGTAAACAGTATTGGTCCAAGGACAGTACCCTGTGGAACTCCAATTTCAACTGATTTATAGTCACTGTAATGATTGCCTACTTTTACCCTTTGTTTTCTATTGTTTAAGAAGCTACGAAAATGTCCAGCGCTAATCCTCGAATTCCTAGATTTTCCAATTTGGTTATAAGTATTTTGTGGTCTACCGTGTCAAAGGCTTTACTCAAGTCTAGAAAAATAGCTATAGTTTTTTTTGATTGGTCCATAGATTCATAGATTGTGTTGGTTACTTTATAAATAGCATTATCAGTACTCAGGCCACTTCTGAAACCAAACTGATTCGGGGAAATTAGATTATATTTATTCATGAATTCCATAAGCCTCGTCTTCAAACATTTTTCTAACAATTTAGAAAAATGAGTTGTTAAGGAAATGGGCCTGTAGTTTTTAGGTTCTAACTTACTTTCAGCCTTGTAGATGGGGGAGATGTCGGCTACTTTAAAGTAGTCAGGAAATATACCACTTGTTAAGGCGGCGTTAAAATATGAAGTAACGGATTGACAATAAATGGATGAATAGTTTTGATTGTCTTGGTGCTGATATTATCATATCCACGGGCTGAGTCATTATTTAGATTTGTAATGAGTTTGTCCGTACAACATGTTTGCTCCGGTTTTAACCGAGTTTGTATGAAATACATCCAATAAAATAATGATAATATTGTAAAACATACGCGCTTTGCCCCCCCCCCCCCTTCCCCAACCTATGCTTTCCCCCGTTGACTGACCCCAACCGCAGAGTACCAACCGATTGTACTTACATTTTAAACAAACATTTGGGAACAAATTCGTGGCTGCTGGGAACATTTTCAGCAAAATCGGTTACGACTATCAAACGACGTGGAATTAGTGATCCAGAACGTTATGAAAAATTCACTGAAAATTTTCAGAAAATTTTCAACAAGGCTAAAAAAATTCAATATGCTTTTATTTGTTTGTTTGTTTTATTGTTTTTTTATTGTGTTTGCTGAGTACATATTATATTGTTATGTACAATGATATTTAACTAGGGAAACGCCAAAGTCGTTGTTAAACGAGTGAGTGAGCCATGTGTTAAGTACCCGATTACATTACTTTTCTTCCCCCTACCTTGGGCCTACCTAGCCTATCATAGGCTAGAGAGGCGCATTATGACCTTAGCTACAGTTGACGCGCCCGTCCCCGTATACCAACTAAACTTTAAAAACTATTATTTATACGAATATAATTATCAAACTTAAATGCAAATGTTCCCGGGTACTCACCACATGACTCGCTCACTCGTCTCACTACGACATTGGCGTTTCCCTATAGTCTAGTTGGCTAAGGCGCCCTTGTAGCCGAAATGTGAAAGAAGTGAGTTCAATTCCCTGGTCGGGAAAGATTTTGTAATTTCTAGATTGTATTTCAAAAATAATTGAACATGATTTGAAATGCATAATATAACGCAGTGTTGTCCATCATCTGTGGCAATAGGGCCTACTATGGTAAACATAGCCAGTACGAAATACGTGAAAATATTGCAAGGTTTACTCAATCTACGAGCGAATTTTGAGGTACCTTGACGTGCAACATTCGACAGACCTTGCATGGGCACGGCATTTCACGGCCAGGCGAATAATAAACAAAAAATATATTTTCAAATCTAAAACATTGTACCCGATTACATTACTTTTCTTCCCCCTACCTTAGGCCTACCTAGCCTATCATAGGCTAGAGAGGCGCATTATGACCTTACAGTTGACGCGCCCGTCCCCGTATGCCAACTAAACTTTAAAAAACTATTATTTATACGAATATAATTATCAAACTTAAATGCATATGTTCCCGGGTACTCACCACATGACTCTCTCACTCGTCTAACTACGACTTTGGCGTTTCCCTGGTCTAGTTGGCTAAAGCGCCCTTATAGCCGAAATATGGGAGACGTGGGTTCAATCCCCTGGTCGGGAAAGATTTTGTAATTTCGAGATTGTATTTAAAAAATTATTAAACATGTTTTGAAATGCATATAACGCAGTGAAGTCCATCATCTGTGGCAATAGGGCCTACTATGGTAAACATAGCCAGTACGAAATACGTGAAAACATTGCAAGGTTTACTCAATCTACGAGCGGAATTTGGGGGTACTTTGACTTAAAACATTCGACAGACCTTGAATGGACACGGCATTTCACTGCCAGGTAAATAAAAAACAAAAATATCTTTTCAAAATCTAAAACATTGTCGTTAAAATAATTTCATAACATTGGAAGTCTATTTTTCAGTTTATTATTTCTTGTATGTTTAAATCGCAATGAATCTTGCTGATTTTGTTAGCAGTTCTCAATAAACTCGTACCGGATGTCCGTTTAAAATTTCAGCGCAATCTGTTCAGCGATTCGGCTGATTTTTAACGTACACACACACGACGCACGCACGCAGAAAAACAATAAGGGCCGTTTAAGTCGAATGGAAATCACTACGTTCGCTACGCTCACTCGTTCAATAAAACAATTATCACGAGTAGCCCATGTTTTATACCTATCCCTGGCAACTTTGTATCCCTGAGTAGGCCTAAAATGTACTAGGAGGAAAGGAACTATTTTATTAGGTCTGTAAAATGTGTTTGTAATTTTGTATATATCTAATTTTGTGATACCCTAGGCCCTATAGGCCCTAAAATCAACTTGTATCTAAAAAAAAAAAAAAAAGAGGAAATTGTAAAAAAAAAATTAAAAATTTTCAATGCTTTGAAAATTTTCATGAACATTCTCATCACTACGTGGAATGTCGTTTGTTTTCATTTTTATCAATCATGTTTCGAATGTCGGACAACTTGAAAACCCAATAGGCCTAGGCCTACCTCTATTTTCACATCCAAAACAAATGCCTCTCTCAAGCCGCTTAGTCCGATTAACGGAAGGCATCATATCCCACTCAGATAGCGTAAATTTCCTAAGACTGATAGGCCTACCGGTAATGACTAGAGCTATGAAAAAATAGCGTTTATATTCTGAATATTTAGCATTAATTTTTCCAAATTTAACATTTTGTAGCATTAATTTTATTCTTTCCAACAAAAACCCAAATGTGGAGAGTTTCTTGTGTTTTTAATGGGGAATGAATTCAAATTATGCTTTATAGGAATATTTCAATTCAATGTAGTCACTTTAAACGTTAGAATACAATGCTAAACCAATTCTCAATTGGTAGGCTATAGGTAAACCTTATTTTCAGTAAATTTAGCATTTTGTAGCGTTTTTAAGAATTTATACTCACTGATTTAGCATCAATAACCTAAAACGCTAAATTTTCATGCCTCTAGATGACCGAAATGAAAACTTACTCGACTTACTTCAAACTTCCTGCACTCGGACTCTGTAAACAATATTTTGTACTCAACTATCTGTGATCTAAAAACTAAAAAAATTAATGTAAAGTTGAACATTCTGCCCTTCTCTTCCCCCCCGGTTCGTACGCCACTGACAAAGGCGGTGTATGCACACACATCTTGAAGCAACTTTGAAGTGTACATCATGTAGGTATGCCTACATTAAGACAGGTAGGCCTAGGCATCCTCCAAGTCCCTTCTGAACGTGAATGGCGCTTTGAAACAAATTCAACGTGTAATGTCTAAAATCTCCAACCAGCTAAAAGGAAAGCATCTTCATTGGGTGACCATGCGTCCCGGAAAACCAGACATTGTCCCGGAATTCTACTTCTCATCCCAGTGTCCCGAAAAATGCTTTCGGGACACCTTTTTGTTACGGATTTGTCAAAAGAATTAAAATCTCTCCTTGTCGGTGAAAATAGGCCTACTAAATAATTTTTTTGTATTCTTTGGGTGTAAGTGCCTTTCTAGGCTAGGCTTCCTATAGAATAAAATGTATGGACACATAGGCTTACTCAATAAACGTAATAAAAGTTATGTGGGCCCGCATCCTTCATCGAAAACAATGTTATTCAATTTTATTATCCTTCATCCTGTTTTAAAAGCAATCAAAAATGACTAAAATAGGTAGGCCTACCTTATTTTAAGGCAACAAAAAAAATTCCCTTTGGGCAATTATTTGGGATGCCCCCGAAACCCCCCCGCGCTTTTCCACTACAGTGGCTTGTGTTTGTTTTGTCCCGTTTTTTTTTCCCCAAGAATATGGTCACCCTAACCTTCATTCAATGCATATTGAAGGTGCATCATGTACCTACGTAGCCATTGCAAAAATAAAGTAGACCTAGGTAGTAGGCCTACCTACCTATGCTCTTTGAGTTTTGATAATTTGCTTAACAATCTAAGTTGGTATTTATTCAAGGATTAATTAAACGAGGGAGCGAAGCGACTATATATATATATATATATATATATGTAGTCACTTTTTTAATTTCTGTCTAAAGTACTAACATAACAGCGTCATAGTCGCCTACTATAAAGCCAAGTTTAAACAATATATATATATATATATAATATATATATATATATATAGTTTAGATTGGAGAAGGGTTGACAGGTTGGGAAAGCATAGAGAACATAAAGCCCAGCCTAAAGGGCTGGGGGCGACAAAACTTTTCACCTGCTGATGACAACTGTAGCTAATTTAAAGTTGTTACCTTAATCCACGACGCGTTTCGTCCTTCTGGGACTCTTCAGGCGGATGGTGGCCACTAAAAATCAGCTTACTACATGCAACCAAAACTCACAACACATAACCAAACCTGTGGTAGGGCCACGCAAGAAGTAAATTCTGCAAGCATGTTGTCATCATCAGCAAGGTTACTTCACACACCATTCATACTGGGGCACACAGTCAGCACAGACAGTAAGGGGCTTCCCTCCAAATCTGGTGCTCGGGAGACAAGAAATCCATGACTTACCCTGGATTCGAACCAGGACCCTTGGCAACAAGAGAAAAGCTGCCCCTCCTGCTGTTGCTGGGCAAGGGTGCCTCTTCATTCATACAAAGAGAAAAGGTTAGAGATAGGAAGGGTGGAAAGTCACAACACAGCACAACCAGTGAGGGGGCTTCCCTCCTAGACTCTGGTGCTTGGGCAACAAAAGAACCATGTCTTACCCTGGATTTGAACCAAGACCCGTGGCAACGAGAGAGGCTGCCCTACTAATTGTGACTGGGATTCGAAAACGAAAGGAAACAAGACTACAAATTGCAAGCTCTTGGCTATAGCACAGGTACACGTGCTATATTAGCTCTTGGCTGCAGATGAAGAGGTTGAAGGAAAAGACGAGTAGGGTCTAACAGGTTCATCACCTGCTAGGCCCCCCCAGCAGGACAAGGAGTCACACTTGTTATGAACAAGGAAACACGGACCCACCAGAGGGTGTAGAGTAGGCTCGCCCATCTCGACCCCATAGGTGAAGAAAGATGGAAAGTGATAGGTGTCAAATGACTTGGTTGTTCAATTAGTTTGGAAAAGGCCAAATGGCTAGTTTAGTTTAGATTGGAGAAGGGTTGACAGGTTGGGAAAGCATAGAGAACATAAAGCCCAGCCTGAAGGGCTGGGCTTATATATACATAGACTATAAGTGAAGATGAAACTTTGCGAATTATAAGAAATTTAAAGAATAAGAAATCAATAGGTCCAGATAGTTAATCAAGCTTTCTTATAAAGAAATGTGCAAGAGTATTAGTAGAGCCACTTACTTACTTAATTAATATGTCTTTTAATGAAGGTGTGTTTCCAAAAGCTTTAAAAAAGGTGGTGCGGGTAAAACCAATTTTGAAAGAGGGAGACACTGTGACATCAGTAATTATAGACCAGTTTCATTACTTAGGTAATGCTTTTTCAAAGGTGTTTGAAAGAGTAATGTATAATAGATTGTCCGAATACTTAGAGGCAAATGAGATAATAGCAAAAGAACAACATGGATTCAGAGAAACTCAGAAAAGAGATCAACTGAAACAGCTCTTGCTGCCTTCATTGACAATGTTGTAACAGCACTTGATCAGAAAAAAGCACCAGTAGCCATTTACATGGATCTTTAAAAGCTTTTGACTGCGTGGAGTATAATACATTAAAGGCTGGTTTATGATTGACGTCAACGTGGGGAGACGTGAATGGAAACGCGAATGTGGTGGAAACGGAAAGCGAGGCGTTTACGATTGACGGAAATCGGGACCACTTCGTTAGTCAAATAAAACAATAAATAAAACGTCAAATGAAACCCTAGTGCCTAGATATCTAAGCAGACGTTGTAGGTTATATGTTTGTTTTGTTTTTTGTTCTGTCACGAGGCGAGTACAAAGCATTTGCACATGCGCGACGATCACATCGCCAAACGGAACGTGAATGTAGTACACGCCAAAGTTGGGACTTGACGAACTTTGGCCGCTCCGTTCTCCATTCCCCTTCACTTCCCGTCAATCATAAACGCCAAGCTGTGAATGCTATGTGTTATCTTTCACGTTCACGTCTCCATTCACGTCTCCCCACGTTGCCGTCAATCGTAAACCGGCCTTAATAACTAAGTAAACTGTTTTCATATGGAATTAAGTGAAATGCCCTGCAATGGATATATTCGTATCTACATGGAAGGACGCAATATGTAGAAATTTCTGACCATTTGATTTGAACATAAAAACTAAATCTGAGAGGAAATACATTAAACTGGGAGTACCACAAGGATCAATACTAGGGCCTTTACCCACAGTGTTGGCTCGGGCGCTAAGCGCTTGACTCTGATTCGGGAGGTCCCGGGTTCGAATCCCGTCGAGACCGGCAATCCTGACTGAAGGTTTTTTCTGAGGTTTTCCTCAGTCGTTAAGGCGAATGCAAGGGATTGAGTCCTCTTAAACAGCCCTCAGACATCCCTTCACAATTTCCTATCCGCACATACCTAGTTCACCTGAAGAGGGGCTAATTGCACCCTATAACAGGTTTCTCACGATAAAAATTTAAAATTTAGGGCCTTGGTTTTTCATTATACTAATCAATGACATGCCATGTGCAATAAGTGAAGGGGATATGCTTCTGTATGCAGATGAGATGACGCAAACACCACCCTTGCTCATGCACTTATAGAAACATTAGAAAAGACCGCTTTTATCAGTTTTAACGAAGTGGCGCAGTGGCTGCATCCAAATAACCTGATAATGAATAGTAAGAAAACTAAATGTATGATATTCCCAAGGAAAAATATGGAAGAGCAAAATATTTGTATCAGGTTATGTGATGAAGACCTTCCTATTGAACAAATAGACACAGCTAAGTTCTTAGGACTATATATTGACAAGTGCTTATCGTGGGACATCCACACTGATTATGTAGCAAATAAACTAAGCTCATATGTCTTATGTAAAATGAAAATATATGCCAATAGAAATTTGCTGTTAATAGTGTACTATGCCCTGATTGAGTCACATTTGAGCTATAGGTTAATAGGAAATAAAAAAGATAAGATCTTTGTCATGCAAAAAAAATGCTTTTAGAAGATAAAATTAAGAAAGGGGATACATGTAGGGGACATTTCAAAACATTGAATATTCTTACTCTTGCATGCCTCTATATTTACAAAGAAATATTATTTCTAATTAACCATAGGGAAGATATTTAAAAAAACATCACTACATAATACTAGGAGGAAAAAATGATATATATAATTGTGACATCCCATAGGCTGGCTGTATGTGAGAAAAGCCCCACATATGCAGGAATAATCATTTTTAAAAAGCTACCTGCAATTATCAAAAACAAACCAACTGATACATTTAAAAAGGATCTTAGGACATTTCTTGTTGAAAAAGAATACTATGATATTGAGGATTTCTTGGCGGACAATAATAATATGTCTTGAAAATACAATTTATTTTACATAGGGCCTATTATAGATGCCTAGCCAGCCTAATCCTATGCCTTTATCTAGTAGCCTATCTTATATTAGTGTAAAAGTATATTTTTATTGTGTATTATTGTATTGTTGACATAAGTGTATTTTATTATGTAATAAATGTAAATTAGTTTTAGTATTTTCTATACGTACATCCTAAATCAGTCTTAAAGTCTTTTGAAAAGACGTGTTTAATAGCTAGCTTACTACTAATAACTTGCTTGTCTTGTCATAACATTGTAACATTATATGCTAGTATTAGGTATACAAAACAAGACAATAAAATGAAATAAAATGAAATGAAATGAGTGTCTCCATTCAACTCAAACGGCACTCATTCTGTGAGTCTTTGTGTGTCTGTACATAAAAAATCAGACGAATCGCCGAACAGATAGCGCTGAAATTTTAAACAGACATCCGGTACGAGTTTTCTGAGAACTGCTTACAAAATCAGCTAGATCAATTGCGATTTGAACCTACAAGAAATAATAAATTGAAAAATAGGCTGCTAATGTGTAAGAAGTATTTTCACGTCAATGGTTTTGTTTTTGAGAAAATATTTTTTGTTTGTTATTTGTCTGGCTGTGAAATGGAGTGCCCAAGGTGTATCGAATCTTGCACGCTCAAGGTACCTCCAAATCCAAATTGAGCTGGGAGATTGAATAAACCCGGCAATCTTTACACGTATTTCGTACTGGCTATGTTTTTGGATGAGCGTAGCAAAGATTCCATTTCACTACACTGGAGAAAAAAATCCGGAATATTTTTTTTTCTTTTTCTTTTTTTTCAAGTTCTTTCTTTTTTTTGTATTTTTGGCTGTTTGTTAACACGATTCCGGCTAAACCAATACCCCAATTACAATGAAATTTTATGGAGGCCTTCGAAATCTCTGAACTTAGAACTGCCACGTTTTTGAGCGCAATCGAAAAATTGTTTCTCACGAAAATCGCAATTTTATGATTTTGTTCGATTTAAAAAAAATTTATAACACCTACATGCTTTATCCAATTGTAATGATTTTTTCACAGAACCTTAATTTTATGAATTAATATATTCGTGTGAAATTTGAGCGCAATCGAATAATTATTTCTTATGAAAATCACAATTTTACGATTCTTTTCTTTTTTTAAATTACGATTAATTTAAAAAAAAAGTTTATTTTTATTTTATTTAAATTAAATTTAAAAAAAAATTTAACTTGGTAATGATTTTTTCACAGAACAACAGAAAATCCGCATAACACGTCGCAGCTCAACGCACCAATTACGCTCATCCAACAACGCGGCTAGTCAATAGTATTGTCACAGATGATAAGACTACACTGCATTATATGGATTTCAAAACATGTTTAATAATTTTTTGGATGAGCGTAGCGAAGATTCCATTTCACTAGGACCTACACTGGAGAAAAAAATCCGGAATGTTTTTTTTTGTGTGTATGTCTGTTAACACGATTCCGGCTAAACCGATACTCCGATTGCGATGAAATTTTATGGAGGCCTTCAAAATCTCTGAACTTAGAACTGCCACGTTTTTGAGCGCAATCGGGAAAATTTTCTCATAAAAAACGCAATTTTACGTTTTTTTTTTTTTTTTTAATTTTTTAAAAATTTCTTCGACGTATAACACCTACATGCTTTATTTGATTGGAATGATTTTTTCATTGAACCGTAATTTTATGAATTTATATATTCGTGTGAATTTTAAGCGCAATCGAAAAATTATTTCTTATGAAAACCGCAATGTTACGATTGTTTTAATTTTTAAAACATTCTTCGACTTATAACACCTACATGCTTTATTGGATTGTAATGATTTTTTCTCAGAACCTTAATTTTATGAATTAATATATTCGTGTGAAATTTGAGCACAATCAATCAATCATTTCTCTTAATAATTGCAATTTTACGATTTTGCTATGATGCTGCGATAATGCTAAGGCTTATACAATTTTAATTTTTTTTTCAAAGTGAAAGGTGTTTTACATTAAAAAACAATAGGCCTATATCTAAACATTTACCAGATGGATTTTTTAATTTTCGTTTTGTTTGTTAAATATGATTTTTTCCTTTGCATTGTTGGAAAATGTATTTTTTTGTAACAAATCTATATTTCCCATATTTTAATCAAAAGACTATAAATCTCATCAAAAAAGTGTCTGGTGAATTTGTCAGAATAATACTTGTGAGCACATTAAAGAAGAAATTATCCTTTCATCTTAAAAACTGTAGAAGAAATAGGAAAAAATGTTAGCAAATGTGCTAGAATAAAAGTTTTGAGATAATAGCATTTAAAGATTATTTATGTTGTTTTTTGGTAAATTTGAGTATAATATAGCCTAAAGGTTCAGTTTATTTATTTTAGGCCTACATGAATTCACTGGGCCTTTATAACCTGTTAAACTAGGCTTTTTAAAAATTGACTAAAATTGTAATGAATAACAATATACAGCCCTAGATTAGGCCTAATATCAGTACCGGTAAGCCATTTTCCCATGCAAAATAGCATGCAGCTCTCAAGAAAAAAATCATTTAATGCTTTTAGCATTAAGACTTATATCAGCATAAAATAAATTTATGAAGTCAATAAATAAAAAAGTAAACTTAAAAACAATTAAAACAATAATAATGCAAAATTGCTGGTTTTTCATACATTTTCAGTGAAACAACCCCTTAAACAATTACGCTCATCCAACAACGCACCTGAAAAAACGTTTGCGAAGCTTCCTAGTAAAATACAATCCAGAAATTACAAACTCTTTCCCAACCAGGGGATTGAACCCAGGTCTCCCACATTTCGGGTATAAGGGCGCCTTAGCCAACTAGACTAGGAAAACGCCATAAGTCGTTGTTACACGAATGAGCGAGTCATGTGTTGCAGTGTTGAGTACCTGGGAACATTTGTATTTAAGTTTGATAATTATATTGGTATAAATAATATGGTTTTGAAGTTTAGTTGGTATAATGAGGGAGTCAATCTATAATGCGCCACTCTAGCCTATGATAGGTTAGGGAGGCCTTAGGTATGGGAAAGAAAAGGAATGTTACCGGGTACGCAACACAACTCACTCGTCTAACAACGACTTTGGCGTTTTCCTAGTCTTATAACAATGCATGTTATGCAACTCTTAATAAAATGTCTTTCATCATACTTGGAACAGCTGCCATGCCGGACCGGACCACAGACTACCCATGCTCGTGTCAACGAAGAACAAAACAAGAAATGTTTGATTCAGATCAGCCGATTCCGATTCTCTCTCGTCATCTCGGGTCTCACCAAGATACTGCAGCGTGTGAATGAAATGGTAAGAGCCAACCAGCCAACTATATAAACGGGGAGCGACTGTGGGCTTGTGCTGTATGGGAGTCTGTAGATAATGTTGTTTTTTTGTTTCTGATAATGTGTCTCTCTGTGTTGACCCAAGTTCCATATTAATTTAGGTATGCCCTACTGTAGGCCACTACCCCGGAAGAATCACAAATCTCTTTTCAAAAGTATAAAGTTCCTTCCAAAAATAATTAGGCCCCTATTAATATTTTCCATTAAAAGTTCACAATTTAAATCTAGTTTGTAAATTCTTCAAGTATAGCTGTGGTGGTTACCATCCTATCTAGAGTGAGTCTTGTCTAGTTCCTGTCTGTGATGGCTGCCCCGAGACCGCACGGGCCTGACATGGAGCGCAACTGCTACGAGTCACTGCTCATCGTGTTGGATACCCTGGAACGATGTCTCAGCAACCAGCCCAAGGACACGGCGCGCTTTGATGAGGCTATGAACGTCAAGCTTCTGCTCAGAGAGATTTGCCAGTTTATTGGTCAGTTCAATGTCATGTAGTAATAATAGGTTTTAGGCTAGAATAGATGGGCTAGCAAATTAGCAGTCCAATTAACAAACCAAAAACGCTGTTTCATCCCTTACAAAAATTACAACTTTTTCTTACTTTTAGATTTAAAAATGGGAATGAGTCAAGTTGTTCAAGGATATAGAGGAGGGATGAATCACACATTACAAATTAATAATTTAACATACGTACTGATTAATGAATTTATTAGAAAGATGCAGTAGTGTGAGAATGATTGGAGAATGGGTACCAACAGCTTCCGTGAAGTGGAGTAGGCAGATTCTGATACAAAAACAAACATTGTAGGCTTGGACATTGAGGTAGTTTTTGTGTTGTTTCTATCATGGTCTGCCTACCATGCTTCAGGTAAGCTATTGGTACCCTATCTATAACCACTCTCATGATACAGCCTTATGGCATTCTTTGCATACTCTGAATATATACTACCGGTAGTTAGTAGGTTTACGACCAGTTTTACATACACAACACAAATTACAAATTTTACAAGTTTCTGTTTTTTTCCAGATGTGCCAAATGACAATCCTAATGCGCTACAGCTTAAGAATCTGGCTTCTAAGGTTTTGTTTGCATTGAGTCTGAACTTCTTCAATGCTGTATTTAATCGGATATCAGCTAGGTAACTGTTATTCAGATTGCTTACTTAATACGTAGGCATAGGCTAGTAATTTTTCTGAACTGAAGTACTTTGGCATACAGTGATCTGTACTATGCAATTTGTAAGGCACCATCCAACAAGGTTACAATATGATTTAATCTCCAGATTCAATGATTGAAATTTTCCTTTTAGAAAATCCAATAGACAAGTAAATTTAAACTTGAGTCAATGTTATCTTTGGATTTAATGTAGGGCTAAGTCTTCTTTGGCATAGGGCTATCCAATGTATAAATATTGATGAAAGTAGGAAATAAGCATGAACTATATCTTTCTGCTCATATTTTGTCATCTCTTATGAAGTAAGCCTAAATTATAAAAAAATCAAGGAAAAATATTATGTTTTTGAGAGTGATCTTGCTATACCCACCTACCTTTTCTGCCCTAGGCTTCAGGAGCTGAGCGCCTGTAACGAAGAGAACCCCGACTATAGCGACATAGAGCTCATCCAACATATCAATGTCGACGTGATAAGGCTCTCGAGGCTACTCAGTGGTAAGAGAATTAGACAAAAACATCAGGTTTGTGATTGACTGGAAGCCTAGTAGGTAGTAAAATCTTTTCTATCTTGACCGAGTTGGTCTTGTTGCTAGTAGCACATTACTTACACATAAACAACACTTCCTTATAATTATATTAAGTTCACAAATGTCACACAGATGGGTACTGGTTGTAGAGGTTAGGCCCTACTCCACCCTCACTAATTACTACTTCATTACCACTAATTGCCTTGTTAATTTTTCGACCAATATTTCCAATAATAGCTTTGTTGTCACCATTTTTGTCGGGTATGAAAGCCGGGATTAGGCCATACAATCTTAATAGCAAGTTCATTTCACCTGTTTTACCATTGAGAAATCTAATTAATTAATTACAGCCATAGTTTTCTACCTGCAAGTGTCAGAACATCTCAAAAGATGCAGAATTAAATTTACTATAATAACAAACATCATCTGATTTCATGTGAAATCAGACTGATCTTTTAATCAACCAAATCAATTATTGTAATAATTTCTGTTCTGTGTTGGACTGGTGGAGGGGGTATTCGGGGCTTCCCGCACAGACCTAACCGTTTGCACTTCCATATAAGGTCATAAAATGAATCCGGGTCAGTGACTGGTCAAGCAGTTTCCCGCGTAAACTATATTTAGAATAATTTGAATTAGACGCTATTCTTGATTGGTGGAAACTTACTCACAATCAAAGTAGACCTCAAAGGTGAACTTTCCTTTGTTTGGACATCAGTTTTGAGTGGCGTGGGTGTGATCGGATTGTAAGCGAGCGTACAAAACAGAAGGACGCGGTGCAAGGGACGCGCGCTTTTGGCGTCACTCGTGAGGAAGTCGTGGTTGGGCACGGATGCTGCCGGTGTGTGGTTTAACAGAGGGCGATAGCCCAGTACAGAGGGCCGAGGCCCAGTTGAATCGTTGATTAAGAGGGCAAGTAGCCCAGTTTGTGTGTTCTATAGAGGGCAGAAGCCCAGAGATAAATTCTGTGTTTTATCCGAAAAGCGAGTGTTTATAAAAGTACAGGCGCGAGCTACCGCGATTAGTTGCTACGTGTAGAAGGCTGACGCAGTCGCCATTTATAACAGTGCAAGGTTTGAGATTGAGAGTGGTTATTGGCCATTGGTTTGAATTCAGTTATCAAACGAATAACTTTTATTATTGCGACGAAAACAGGAAAGATACCGCCGTAATATCAAAACGCGATTCAACAGGTAGTTTTGTGCATCCGTTGCAGGAGTACCCGGCTGTACTAGTGCAGTGAGAACCAGCCACGCGGGAACAGTGTGAGATCGCTCACAGGGAGTAGCGAGTTTAGGCTACGTGATTTTGAGACGGAACTTTTATAAAGGTGCAACTAGATAAGTGCCACATCGTGTACGCAGCAATGCAAGTGAGAGAGAGGAACTATAATCGGGTTTATTAACAGTTTTTAACAGTAGAACAGTGATAGGGAGTTGGACAATCTTCGGAGTGACAGTACTACAGAGCGTTGGGCGCTATAGAACAGGTTACAAAGGGACAGGAGAATGTATGTAGAGAGAGAGTGTAAATCAGTGATGTTATCGCATATTCAACAATGAACAGTTTCTGCGAATGCGTATCTAAACCTTGAACATTCATAATCGTGCATCATCGGAGACTCCCGCACTCAGAGAGTCAGGCGGCTGCGCGCGTATCACGCGATCATCGTACGTTCAAGGCTATCCATTGGTCGGACCTGGACAACACCTCATCTTCATCACCGTCGGGGACTGGCATTGGGGGATGCTGATTGACACCACTGAGGAATGAGTACTCACTTTATTGGCCATAAGGGTTATTTAATCTAAAGTGTATTAATGCCCTATTATAAAGGGGAGATTTGCGGGGAAATGAGAAATATAAAATAAATGTCATATGTGTAGTGTGGTACCACGGTAGGCAGGTAATCACCTTTTTAAGTGTATTTGGTTGTTGATAATGATATAGGCACGATGATGACGAAGCTGGAGACTCCTTGGTTGCAGATTAACTCTCCTTTTCTTTCCAGCCTCCTATTGATTTGTTTTGAAAGTGTGCTTATTTATATATTTGTTTTTGGACCTTACCGAAGCCTGTGCCTGGCTGCCTCATTTTACCTAAAGCTTATCACTAAGCATTTTTCTGATCTGAACTGAGGGTAGAATTAAACCAGTATCAACAGTCACTTGGTCGGTAACTGGAGATTAATAACATATAATAAGTCACTTCTGTTTAGGCCTCACCTACCAAAATTCTTGTCATAATTGTCATTTTAATTAACTTTTCATTTCACAAGTATCAAGTCAAGACAGAAATCCACGCTACGTTTATTTAGTGGACATAGTACTTGGCTTTCAGCAGCTAAATTCAATTGACCTAATTTTGTAGAATTATACCTATTACTACTAAGTCATATTACTAATATGGTAAAGAGAACCCACCAGAGAGAGAGAGAGTTTAGCCGGAGCAGTACAGAGACGGAGAAGCAGGGGAAGACCCACCCCTTGACCGTGAACCTCGGTAGGTGCCTTGGTATTGTGTATTAATGTCATTAGAAACTTTGTCGAATTTTTTCTGTTTTTTTTTAGTCCTTGGAGGGAAAGTTTGAAAAAGGGAGCGCAGCAGCTCTAACCATTACATGGTACTGGTACAAATTTAACCTTTGTATGGATTATTTATGTATAAATTTATAAGATAATGTGTAGGTTTGCTGATAAAAAAACACTCTCCATAATGCCTTTTGAAAATTGTCTGGACTACTGTAGCATAATCACAGGCAGTTTTTTTTATCTAGCTAAGTTAGTAGGTAGGCCTAGGTAGTAGTTTTGAGAATAATGAATAGTAATACTAGGAAACGCTCAGTTGGACGCGTTGATAAGCGAGCATGTGCTATAGCTAGATCCACGTTGCATATATTGTTTTTTAAATTTAAAATTTGCGACGTTCGCTGTCCACGGGGCCATGTTTCCAATTTTATTTATTATTGCCAAGGTATTTGGGTAAACCCGTGGGTAAACCTTTACTTTGTGGATAAAATCCACTGCCATCTAGAGGACCTTGACATCATTTCCTTGGGAAAACTATTTTAACTCTTTGGTAACAAATAATACACTGCTTCCTCAATAGTATTTTGATTACTTCTAGGTGGCAGTGCATAGTGGCCAGAAACCTTGTGCGACTTTTCGTTGCCATGGTAACGTTACTTTTGTCAAAATGTAATTTCCATCTATCTACACTACTTATCGGATCAAAATAAAATTAACATTCGTGACCGGACGGACATTTTAAATGATTTGGCCAGCTCAGATTTTGTCGCCGTTTAGTTTGAAAAAAACAACTTTTGATTAACTTTAATGTAACTTTGTAACTTTTTGAACGATTTTGCCACAAAACTAATGGCATTCAATCCAGATCGAAGCTTGCGGATGGTCCAAATTTCAACTTGATTCGAACCTCCATTCAAACGTTATGGCGAGACATACAAAAAAAAATGACTTTTTCCGGCAGAGTCAAATGGAAACGCTTGCTTCGCTCGCTTAATAATGAGCATCTCAAAAACATCTGGTTTTAGGGGGTTTCTATGCAAGCGAACGCTTATTTTTCCATCGCTTCAGTTTAGGCTAAATGACTTGCCGTTAGAACTGGTGTTTTTATTTTGCCTGTTATTTAGCTGTTTGTAGGCCTACTCATTAATTATGAGTGTATGACCTGTAGCAGACCTTGCTAGTTGCTAATTAGTAATTATTTATTTTTGCCTGATTGGTACACAGAGTCCATCCAGAAGTTCCGCCTGCTCAAGAAGTCTGCCCATCTTGTACTAATCATGTCGCTGGAGAAGGCCATCTGGAATTGGATGGACACTTATCCTAATGAGTTTGCAGACCTGCAGGTACAGTGTGGAGAACGTTACTTACACTAATGCTTAGTGAGAAATGCTGTAGTCTAAATTATTAGGCCTACATTGTGACTAGATTCCTGTAAAGTATTGCAATAGGTGGGATAATTCATATTATGTTTAAAGATGCCAACGTATGTTCAAAAACATTGAAGGGATTTCTTAGAGATTTAAATGGAAAACAAGTATTTGCTCGTACATTGACTAATCCATGGGCCTAGATAAACATTTAGGTCTGTAGTAGTGATGACGACGGTTAAGGTTTCTCTTAACGGATTAACCGGTTGTAAAAAACGGTTTTAACCGGCTAATTTAAAAAAAAAACGCGTAAATCACGCATTATCGGCGCTCGCTTTGTGTTGTGCAATCGCAAGCGGGAGTAACCGGGAGTAAGATCAAGCACCGATTACGAAATTGCTTATGTGGCACATCTGCGTAGTGTAACCGATATCGGATCGTGGGCAGCTCAAGGTCTCTTGCCTCGTCGCTATCTCAGTGCCCCCCCCCCCATGCCGAACTTACTTATTAGTTCATTCATTAGTTATCGCGCCCGCCCGCTGCGTATTTTATCTCTGAATGTTTTCAGTGTCACGTAATAAATATCTTTAAAACATGCTGAAATCGTACTTCATAGAGAACGACCTTCACCTTCACAAAGACTGCCAAAGACGAGTGTAGTGTAGCTGGCATTGTTTACGTGACATCACGGCGGCCGACCTCGCGCGGGAAGGGGAGGGGGAGGGGTATTTATTCTGTGTATTATCTGTTCCGTGAAAAAATCGCACGAGCGGAAAAACCATTTTGAGCAGCTGGAAATTCCATCAAATCTTCCAGATGTAAAAATAAACTACAAACAACATTTTAATCTTTTTATCTCAATTCAATGTGCACACGCCAAGTTTATTATGTAGTAAATAAAATGCAGTAAAACCCCTATGGATTGTTCCCGCATCGTCCGTTTTCCCGCCATGATCGCTATATTTGAAAAGTTTTTGCAAAAGTCCCATTTACACAATGTTAAAAATTCCCGCATCCACTGTTCCTTAATCGATCATTTTACTCACCGTATCGTTCAAAATGTTGTGTTTCTCAATGTTAAATTTACCCTAAGGCATGCATCATTTTCGCCTTTTTGAACACCGACCGACGAAGAAGCACTAGTATTTCCTGCCAGCGAGCTCGATCTTTTGTGAAGGTTCACTTCCCCACCCCGCCTGCCGCCAGCTGCCTAGGAGACAGGTTACCTCTCCTCTCCCACTCGCGCTGCCAGTGAAGGATACGGCCCGGCCCAGCCGGCCGGCCAGCTCAGACACTACCAATGTTGCACTCTCCAGAAGTGCTGTGTTTTTCTTACGCGAAAATAATTGCAAGATCATTGTTTTTAATCAATGATGCTGTCAATACAACACTTGTGAAACTGACGCTGGCTACTGAAGACTGCAGTCGATTTCGTCACATACAATAAAATGATGACATGGCATAGAAACATGAAACATGTGCTTGAATCATGCTCATTGAAGCTCGTCGGGAAAAGAGGCCGGTAGTGGAGTGGGTAGACCAGGTCAAGTATCGGGTTGCATTTGTCGGCAGTGCTGAAATACTACGATCGTATGGGTGGGAGGAGGAGGGGGGGGGGGGCGAACGGAGAGCCACTCGACCTTCTCTCATTGCCAGACTGCTGCTAATGAGGGGGTGGAAAGGGACTGCATTACTCATGCGGTCGGCGGCACGTGTTGAGCTGTCAAAGCGGGCGGCACTCGGACCAGTAAATAACAACAGGGCAAGGTCGGTTCTCTTTATCTCGCGCGCGGTAAATACAAGAAAGAAATTTCACATTACATCGCCAATAAATTATCCGGTTATTGTTCACGTAACTGGTTATTGTTCACGTAACCGGTTACAAAAATTAACCGGTTCTTAAACGGTTAACGATTAATCGTCGTCATCACTAGTCTGTAGGCCTATATAACACCGTTTTAATAGTGCTCCTTCTATAAATGTTTTTTTTTCCTTACCTTACAAAAAAATGTAATTATGTATGTTGTTCAAATACATTTAACATTACCATTTAAATGTTAAACCAACATAACGTTTTATTTTTATCCCTCTATAATAAATTGCAACAACCTGCCTGACCTGTTTCTTTTTCTTCCCTTCTTCACAGCAGAAAAAGCCAAACGAGGAACTGAGTAAAAACTGCGAGGGTTTGTTCGACATCCTGGATAGCTTCGCTGACAACAAAAAGGGTCGTGTGGCGGTGTGGCCGTTACAGATCATGCTGCTCGTGCTCTCTCCCAAGGTGCTAGAAGAGATCGTGAACGCAGACTCTGGTGCTCCCTGTAGTCCTCGCCATTCGAAGAAGAAACAGTTCATAGACTCGGTGAAGCGCGCAGTCGGGCCGCACGGCACTGGCAAGCAGATGACTGAAGCCGCGGCGGTCACTTGCGTGAAACTCTGTAAAGCATCCACGTACATCAACATACTGGACTCTAATAACGTTGCCTTCACATTAGTCCAGTCTATTATCAATGATCTCAAGGTTAGTCATGCTCCTAAATTATTGTTTTAAACCATTTTTAGAACTACGTTATTTTACGTTAAAGTTGTTTCATTAAACAGAAGTGCTTATCGTCTCATTATAACATACATTCCATAATATGTGGATATAAGTTATAACGCACCATTAAAAAAAAAGTCCATTACAAATAATAATACCTATCTAGTATCTAGTAATGATATAGGCCTATATCCAACAATGAAGTTGGGTATGTGGTGGGAGTAGGCCTCTCACCAAACTCTTGGGTTCCTAGGTCTATCAAGATAAAATTGTGGGGTAGCCTATGGCCATTATGCTTTATGCACAGCGTTTTTTCAATGGGTAATTTATTATATAGCGGATAGCTTATAACTTACTTCTAACAATTTGAGGAGTCAAAATGTGAGTGTGGCTAATTCTGGATGGAGGCCTATAATCGTGTGAATATGGTACATAGGTCCTGTAAATTGGGAAGTATGTCAGTTTAAAGTTAAACTAGGGATGGGCGAACGTTAGAAATTCCGAACTCGAACCAAACTTTTTTTGAAGTTCGGTTCGGTTCGAGTTCGAAATTTGAAGTTCGAGTTCGTGATTTATCAAAATTACGAACTTGCTCCAAACTTTTAAACTTGCCGCTGTCGCGCGCGAGAAAATCCTCCAATGGTGAGGCAGTATTATTCATTCGACTTTCGATTTCCTGCGATATTTTCGATAATTGAAATGGAAGCAGCTCTCCACCTTCTAATGTTCGACTAATCGATTCGCAGCAATAATGCGATACATCATGAATGTATCCGCCAATGAGAAAGCTGCTAATATAAGACCTCAAGACGAGATGCTGTGACATTTACGACGATATTTACGATGTTTTATAGAGTAACAAGTATTATTTGGAATCACTGAACAATAATTAAAGACCGATTAACCATGTTTATATGCAATTATGTTAACTAGGAAAACGCTTAAGTCCCGCCGCGTTGTTGGATGAGCGTAATTGGTGCATTGAGCTGCCATGTGTTATGCGAATTTTTTGTTGTTCTGTGAAAAAATCATTACTAAGTTGAAGATATTTTTAAAATTAAATTTAATTAAATAAAAAATTCAGTTAATTTTTTTTTAAATAATTAATCGTAGTTTTAAAAAAGGAAAAAATCGTAATATTGAAATTTTCATAAGAAATAATTATTCGATTGCGCACAAATTTTACACAAATATATTAATTCATAAAATTAAGTTTCTGTAAAAAAATCATTACAATCCGATAAAGCATGTAGGTGTTATTCGCTGGAGAAATTTTAAAAATTGAAAAAAGTCGTAAAATTGCGATTTTTGTAAAAAAAGGTTTTTTGATAACGGTCAAATTTCACATGAATATATCAATTCATGAAATTAAGGTTCTGTGAAAAAATCATTACAATCGGACAAAGCATGTAGGTGTTGTAAGTCGAAGAAAAAAAAAAGAAAAAAATCGTAAAATTGCGATTTTCATGAGAAATAATTTTTTGATTGTGCTAAAAAACGTGTCAGTTCTAAGTTCAGAGATTTCAAAGACCTCCATAAAATTTTATCGCAATCGGAGTATCGGTTTAGCCGGAATCGTGCTAACAAACAGACAAAAATACAAAAAAAAAGAAAAGAAAAAAAACATTCCGGATTTTTTTCTCCAGTGTAGTGAAATGGAATCTTCGCTTCGCTCGCTACGCTCATCCAACAAATAAATTTCTCGCAGGCAAGTTTTAACCACATTTGCGTCAGCTTACACACCTTAATACGATGTCGATAAGCTACATAACCTCAAAATAGATTGTCATTTTACGTTTGTTATTCAAAGTTAGATAACAACAACATGCCTATGTTCTAGGCCTAATAAAATTTAATAGTTGCGGTATTTAGACGAGAACTGGCCGCGATTTCACAACAATCTTTGTTAGGTTTGGTTTATGGACCAGGGCCTCCCTAGACCTAGGCTAGGTACATAGGGAATATTTTAGGCTTAGGGGCTAAGGTTAGGCTAGGGCTAGTCCCTAGGCCAAGTAAAGAAAAGCCTAGCCTAGGTTAGCCTAGAATATAGAAGATAATAGGTGTCTAAACATGTTTTATAAGCTCTCATCTAAACCAAGACTTTGGAATTTGGTAGCCTTGCCTAGGCTAGGGCTAGGCCTATGCCAAAATTTAGGATGCTGTGCCAAAAGGGCTAGGCTAGTCAATCCTGTCGATGAAGGTCGATGAAATAGATCTCGATAGTAGGGAGATATAGCCTTAGCATAGACATTAAAGTATGCCCAATTGAAATTCCTACCTCCCTGTTTTTGGTTTTAAGCAGATTTTTTAAAGTTCGGTTCGAGTTCGAAGTTCAAAACTTTTTTTTACAGAAGTTTGAGTTCGATTCGAAACTTAAAAAACCAAGGTTCGCCCATCCCTAAGTTAAACCATAGGCCCTATTAGGCCTATTAGATATTAGCCCTAAATTCAATTACTGACAGTATCTACCTAATTTAGTGACTACTCGTACATAGGCCTAGATAATGAATAATCCAGATACAGTCAAGTCATTAGGCCTACAATTTACAACAAATTAGTGTCTTTGTAACAAAATAACTAAGGCCTAGGCCTATATAGGTAACAGTGTGTGTTAGATTAGACTTAGAATATTATGTAAATGTGTAAAATAGTGCTATGAAAATGCTGTCCATACTGCTTTGCAAATTGCAATTCAACACACATAGTGCAAATTAATTTTTTTAGAATAACATGTAAATATTTGTAGGCTTATAGCCTAATATTGTCCTATTATAATTAGTGCGGAAATGGCCAACTTGTAACCCAACAATGACAACTCAAATATTCTATGTATAGGCCTACCTACATTGTACCCTATACCTGCTGGATTTTAAAGAGGCTAATAATAGGTTTGTTTGGTTTGCTACACGAACTTACACTTTACACTAGTGTAGGCTCAAAAAGTCTAAAAAGCGTTTTCGTATTAAGTGTAGTGTAAAGTGTAGCCGTTTGGTTTGACTTCGTGTAGTGTAAAGTGTAGAATTTCTACACGAGCTCCAAGAGGTCGTGTAGAGTGTAGGTGTAGAAATTTAGGCGCAACATTTGAAGAGAAACAGCTTAAAACATGATGAATGACACATTCTTTCATTGACAATCCGATATAACTCCTAAAATCAATTAATAGTCTATAATTACGCATTAGAAACTGATTCGGAGTATTTTATTTATGTGGCAATATAGTTTGTGATGAGGGCAAATGCGTAGGGTACTCTAACCTCAATTAGGATAAGCACTATTGAAGTTTATATTCCAAATAGCTTTTCATCGTTCAGATAGTACACATATACTATCATTTTGACTCATTTAGTGCCTTCAACAGTACTGTTTGTTGTTTTATTATGTTTTTTAGTTTGACAGTTCGATGTGAGCGAATCTAGTGTAGAGTGTAGCTTAAAAAACGTTTGGTTATCCTGGGTAAAGTGTAGTGTAATTTGATTTCAAGGCCTACACCTACACTACACAAGTCTACACTACACTAGGTAAACCAAACAAACCTAATTCTACATCTACATGTAGGGCCTACATCTACCGATTTCACTAGGCCTGTGAAAATAGATTATCCTAAACAAAGATTGGTTGTTGATTGAGGAAGCTGCCAAACCTCGGAGTGACAGGTAGCCTACGCTCTACTTGTTTCTCTCTGTGCAGACGCTGTTGTTCAACCCCGCCAAGCCGTTCTCACGGGGCCAGAACTACGTACATCATGACACCGACTTGATGATCGACTGTTTCGTCTCCTGTTTCCGGATCAAACCTCACAACAACGAGGCCCTGAAAGTCTGCCTCAACCCCAATACCCCATCCACGTATCATTTCGTACTCGTGAGCTCTCTTTACAAGTAAGCATACTTTACTTAAAGTTAAATATAGTAGTAGAGCCCCGTTAATTCGAGTTTCTGGATAATTTGGGCCGTCCAAAATAAAATTCACAATTTTTTTATTTTATGCACCGTTATTCCTGCGGCTATTTCCTCAAAGCCCGTGATGACGAAGCGATATCTCCCCTCAGACTCGTTTCTATTGTGGAATTGATAAAAGTTTCTATTACAAAGCACAGTTTAGTGTATGTATTGTATTTTGTATGTTGTTGAAACTTGAAACAGTCTACATACTATTATATAGGGCCTAGGTTAGACTTAGTTGGCTTATGAAGGCTTCAAGTTATGTCAAGACAATTTCAGAATAGGTTCAAAATAAAATAATTAAGTAGGACATTGTAGCCCTCTCTACACTTAACTTGTTTTCAAATACAAGTGAATGGTGATGTATGGTACAAGTTATTACAGCCAAACAAATGTTTGCATGTGGAGTTTCTAGGTATTTATTTATAGTTAGTAGGCCTTCAACTATGGAAATGTGTAGATACTAGATTGTTGCTTATTGGTATATAATATGCATTTCTAGTTTTCTACACAATTCAATTGTATTCAATTTATTTTCTGTTCATTCTTTTTTTGCATATACTAATACCACTCGTGAGCTGAATACTTCTACGAGTATTGAACATCGTCAGTTTATTAAAATTTAAATACATGATAAAATAACAGATGTAGGGCCTATACAAGATAATTTTCAATTGTTATTGTCCTTTAGCCTGTTTGCAGTAGGCCATTATATATGGTACGTAATAAAAACAAGGCAGGCCTACACAAGATACAAGGTATACCTACTGTAATAAAATAACTGTCAATAATTTGGTAGCTCCAGCACTAGGGCCAGAGTCGATAAAGAAGTTTCCCCGTTGGGGAGGTCCTCCAACTCCCTATACCGCCCTGGGTTAAATAAAAAGTCGGGTTTTGGCGTTGGGAATCTAACGTTCCGCGCGACATCTGTGTGACGATTGATGGAACTACTTCAATAAAACTACGTCACTTTTCTACTAGTAGTTAACAGTCGATGACGACAAATGGCGGAACCGTCAAAATATTAAGTACGAACGAATGTTGGCGAATGTTTTGGAGTAAAGCAAACTCTCTTTATTGATGAGGATATTTCTGATGGAGTAGACCTAAGCTTAGGACCTAGGCCGACAATATGTATTGTTCAAGATTTCGATTTGAATGCCAAGGGCGTACTTACGTCTGAAAACTGTATTGTGGCCTTGGGCCTAGGCTACACTTACGTCCGTTAGGCTTGAACAAGACATATCTCAAATTATTTCGCACGAAAATGTCAGTGACGCCTGCGCAACACTTTATAGTACAATAATAAATCAAAAGTAAATCGTTTTAAAAGACTAGGGCCCAGGGCTAATATGATTGAAATAAAATTGAAGTTTGACGTTTTGTCTGTTATTTGTTGATTTCAGCGTCACTGCACATCGATAATCTACTGACCGTATTTAGCGTGCAGTGCTTTTATTAGTTTCACATTTGAGCCGCCCTCAGCGCGCAGAGCGTTAGATTCCGTTTTGACTTGGGAGTAAGGGGACCTCCCCAAAGGGGAAACTTCTTTATCGACTCTGCTAGGGCCTAGTCAACAGATAATACACACTGACAGGCAACAAGGCTTTTAAATATTGGCCAAATCTTATACTATTTAAATAAATTAGTGCTGATATGTATCAAGACTTTTGAGTTTTTCAGGAAGGAAGTTGAATAATTCCCTACTAGCACGGGCTGAATCATGAATCATGATCCATTCTTTTTAACCTAGAATTGGATGTATGAAAGTAGCTTTTATTCGTAGTACTGGTATTACATGTTTGTTTATTTTAAAATACATGTTTAACGTCCTAAATACTAGGGCTGGTCAAAAAGATCGATATTTAGATACAATATTGATAAGTGAAAATATTTTCGATATCGATATTTGGCTTCATATCGAAATATAGAAATTTACACAAAAAATGCTAAATTTTGTAACTTTGGTGGAGGGCCACCGGGTAGGTAGTCGAAATTAAATTAGCCTGGCTGGTGCATATGGTGGTGGTGTCGGGTCATAAAACGCGGTTGTGAGATTGTAAAAATCGTTAAAAAGGTTTATTTATGGTGATACCGTATCAAATATCAACCCTATTTGGCCACAAATTATGAAAAATAGACCCACTCTTTTAATCATTTTTTGATTTTTGGAAAAAAAAAATTACAAACAATTACATTTCGATATATTGATATCATATCAAAATTTTTCGTGTGTTATTGTACTTATTGATAATTGAATGATATGTCATAGCCCAGTCCTATTAAATACACTAGGCCTAACAGTTTTGGGTGTGTACTGTGTATAGGTATGTGCAGGTGCATACCCGTGTCAGTACAGTGATTTGGTTTTGTTTCAGAATAATCACCCAGCCGCGGTTGCTGTGGTGGCCTCAAATAGATCTGGTTTACAGTAAGTCCTCTGAACTTCGCTCAATGTTCACGGACACACTCAACAAAGTCACGCAGGGTTACATCTCGCACACTCCACTGAGAATGATCACGGTAAGATACGTATGACTAATTGCCTTGCTGGCAGAACTTTCTTATATTCAGTTTTGTGTTGGTTGGGGAAAGATTGATGGAGGCTGGGAGCCAACAGCTTACCTTGAAAGAGTTCGGCGGCTGTGTAGAGTTGAAGATCACATAAATATATACACTAATAACATTACATTACGACGAAACGTTTCGGCTTGCACAGCCTTGTTCACCCGTCGGAGTTGAGAGAGTTATCTTTCTTAGTAAATTTAATAAATATTTCATGAACAAGCATGAAGCTGAGATAGGTAATTACTAATTAATGATTTAGTCCAGCCCTCATCTACTTAATGACTTGACAATTACAAAAATACTATTACCAATGTTGACTATAGTGTCATGCAAGTTTATTTAAATTCAATGCTTAAAAATGCAATATTTTATTTTTTATCATTATAGGTCATTTTTCAACATAGTAGTAGTCCTGTTTGCACTTGTGCCCTCCTGTGTTCAGTAGGCTGCTCTTACCTTATGATGTACCTGATCTTCCACAGTCGCTGACGCTCAAAGGCAAAGACTCGACGTCCAAGTTCAAAGAGCGCGGAGAGGAAAGTCCCGGGTACAAGAATCTCCTGCTGTGGATGGTGCGACTCATTCACGCAGACCCTATGCTCATGCTCAATGTGAGTGTATTCTTGACATTCTTATACGCTTATATTAGATACTTGCATACTATTCATAGAGACGTGCAAAAATGTTTTTTTAAAGTTTGAAAATTCGCGCCTTAAAATAAAAATTCGCGATTTGTCGCGATTTACCAAAAAAACACAATTTTCTCATGCACAACTTAAAAAAAATTTAAAAAAAAAAAAAATTGATTGATTGATTGATTGATTTTAATGATTTTAAAGAAAAACAAGCTCATGAGAGTGAAGTTCAGAATCAGTTATAATTTTAAGCTCAATTTCAGCCTTCAGTTTTCAAAGTTTCCGACAGTTTTTACCAGAATTACTTTCGTCTACCCGGCACTTCCACCAAATTTACGAAATTATTAGGGGTGGGCGAACCCAGGTTTTTGACTTTCGAGCCGAACTCGAACTTTTGAACCAAAAATTTTCGAACTTCGAACTCGAGCCGAACTTTTGAAAATCCATTATTATTCTGTAACGAATAGACATTTATAATTTTTTTTAAAAAAGTTATAAAAAATTTAATTTTAATATAAAAGCTCAAAATTAAAAAAAAAATGGTTATAAATTTTTTTAATTTAAATATAAAAGCTCAAAATAAAGGCTCCATTTCGTCATAAAAAATTCAATTAATTCAAACTATTTTTTCAAATTTTGCGTATTTTCAAATTTCCCGCCGTTAAGATTCAATAATGTTGGTACTTCGTAGATCAAGAAGCAAAATTTCTAGTTTGTGTTTGTTATGTTGCCGACCCTGCACGACGAGTGTGAATTGTGACGATCGAGCCAATCACAGATGCGCACCGCCTTCTAACAGATAGCTTCGTCGTGACGTCATGGCGTGACAAAACGAGAACTTTTCAAGGCGCTGGAACTTGGAAAATCAGCTGTTAGAAAAATCCAGTATGGCGACCGCTGCTTTGTTGTTTTATTACGCGAACGATGTATTCAATCAGTTTTTGGCGTGTTTTTGGCGTAATTTCAAGACGAAGTTCGTTTAAAGTTCGAAGTTTTGATAAAAACCGAACTCGAGCTTAAAAAGTCGAGCCCGAGCCGAGCCGAACTTCAAAAAAAGCTCGGCTCGGGCTCGAGTTTTCGAACGTTCGCCCACCCCTAGAAATTATGCATTTTTTATGTGTCTTTTGATATGGATTTGAAGTATTTTGAGCTTACTCTCGTTCAACCGCTTATTAAGATCTCACAATCGCGTTGTATGACCCGGCGCCTCCACCACATCTACCAGCCAGTGTTAATTTAATTTCGACTTCAACCCGGCACCTCCACCAAAACTTTGAAATTTTTTTATTTCTTTAAATTTCGTGACCTAATTCGCATTTAAGGACATAATTGCTAATTTTGCCACTAGTTCGCGGTATCAACTAAAATTTCGCGAAATTTCGCGAATTGGAAATTGGTACCATTCAATCACAATTCATGAGATTCATGTGCAAACTGAATTTGAAGGGATTATTGCAACTTTAAAAAAATTCGCGAATTTCGTTGTCACCATTTTTGCACATCTCTAACTATTCAGCATAAAATTATATTCTTAGGGGTACCTATTATTAGAGATCCGAGTACAGTAAGAACTCGATTATCCGAGTTGGATGAGACCGGGGGCACCTCGGATTACCGAAAAACTCGGATATCGCGTTTTTTTGTTTATTTGCTCTCGTAGCATAGCCTGATATGGTAAAATGATATATGACACATGCAATGGATAAAGGAACATAAAATACACAAGAAACACTTCATACAGGGTATACCAAATGATTTAATAGCTTGTAAATCAAGCTCACAAACACACGTACACAATTAGGCCTACATGTCGTAATAAAAACGCATGTCTAGGCCTAAACGCGACGCAGTAGGCCTAGGCCTAGAATGCAAACATAGGCCTAGGGCCTAGGCCTAGCTCTCTTTCTCATCAGTATCGCCCGCGCTGAAGCTCTCGTCGCAAGATAAGTCTGGGAAAGAAATAAGATAAGCCCAGGAATAACAATTCAATGCGTCTTGATTACGAATTTCGTGAATCGGTTGAAACATGATCGCATCGACCTAGTTCCACAACAACCATCTTTGATCATCTGTGACTGTGAGTCGGATCGTATGCGCACGCGCAGGCGGACTGCTCAAGAGTCAAGCCAGGTCTATATGTGCATGTGCGTGCGCCGTGCGGTCAGTGGTATTTATTTAGGTAGTTGTATTTACTTTAAACTAGGAAAACGCTAAAGTCCCGCCGCGTTGATGGATGAGCTTTTAAAAGTTTTTAGTTTGCGTGGGATATCTTTACTTTTGCAAGTGCTTTGTTTTGCTGCCTACGCATTGTAGGTGAATGTTGTCAAGTTTCTCTTGTTTCTTGTCATTTGGTTTTATTTACCGTAAAAAACTTATATTAAAAGCTTTATTTCTATGGATTCTTGCTAACTTTTTCAACTTTTTCTTTGATAAGGTACTACATCACCATAACCTCAATGTCCATGTATAATTTGAACGTTGTAGCCCCACTCGTTTAGTCAGAATTGGCCCAAATGGCACGAAAATATCGTACAAAAAATCAAAAAACTTATATTAAAAGCTTTATTTCTATAAATTCTGGATAACTTTTTCAACTTTTTCTTTCAGAAAGCAATACATCACCATTACCTTAATGTCCATGTGAAATATGAACATTGTAGCCCCACCCGTTTGGTCAGAATCGGCCCAAATGTCACGAAAATATTGCACTAAAAATCGAAAAAAATCGTAAAAGTACGATATTCATGAGAAATATTTCTTCGATTGTACCCAAAAACAATACACCTCTAAGTTCAGAGATTTCGAAGGTCCTGTCAAATTTTCATCAAGATCGGATATGCCGTTTGCCCGGTAGAGAGCGAACAAACAGACGGGGAAAAAAAAAAAAAAAAAAAAAAAAACACCCGAGCTAAATTTTTTTTGGGGGTCGGTGAAATTGAAGTCTTCGCTTTGCTCATCCAATAATATATAAAAATAAATAAATATATATTATATATATTTATTTTTTTAAGCTCGGTTAATACGGTACGTTGGATAATCGGAAATTGGATAATCGAGTTCTTACTGTAAATGGTTTTATTTTTGGGACAAATTCGTTTAAAAAAATTGAAAATTAGGTGTAATGTGTTTTTAAAAAATCCAGAATTCGGTGTTGTTATGGTTTTATTTTAAGGGTGTCAGTAATCACAAAAATCAAATTTGACAAGATAATTTTTTTTTTTCAAAAAAAAATTGTATCTTCAACAATGCCTAAGCTCAAAATACAATTAAACTAATACTACACAAATTTGGAAATTGTATTTTCACTAGGCGTAGGTACATTTTTAGAATTCCACCATTGTTAAAAGTTCTGCATTTTCGGGCTTGAGGTTTCTTCTTCTGTCACTAACTACTAGTGAATAGCGAGAGAAAGACCTCTCAGTGTCCACATTTGATGTAGGCATCCAAATGCTCTTTAAGAGCTGCTACCGCAAACTCGGGGTGTGTTGATTTAAGGGCACACAGTAGGCCTAGGTGGCATATGTCAATTGCCTCTGTGTCTGGCTTCTTCTGTTCTTCTATGACCATGTTTTTAAGAATTTTGAGCCCTATATAAAGAAGTAAAATGTCAGAAATGTAGGTAAACATTCACTTAGTCTTAAATGATTTGTAAACAATATTGAATTAAATAGGCCTACCTTCAATGAAAACATTGATGTTTGGTTTCTCCAGACCCAGAAGATCTTGAACTAAAGGTTCAATAACTTTAGCATCCAGTGTCAGACGGCTGATGTTCCTGGGATTGAAGAGACGATCACATGCACTGTATGCAGGTTTTGATGGGTCTTGAATTCTCAGAGACTTCAGTTTGGTTTCACTTGCCTGTGAAACCAGGCGCAGTTTCTCGTCAGCCATTGCTTTTTTTTTAGCTGTAAGGGCATGCTTAGCATTCCATTTAGCTCTACAGAGAAAACTCCGGTAGCTAGTAAGCTTAGCTTAGACAGCAAATCGTCAAGCTTGGTATAGAGCGTGTGGGCTGTTGGGGTAAGTGTTCCCTTCAAGGTGGTCAATGAAATCTACCAACTGATGCCCATTGTCGGCAACAAACTTTGCCTTCATAGTGAAAAGCTCGTCAATCCCTACATTCTTCAGGAACTTCACCCCAGAATTCTCTTCGCGTAGGTCTTCAAGAAAACTTAGAATGTCGTCAATATATTCGTCAATATAGAAGACTGAATGGAACCAACTGTTCCAACGCGTTTGCACTGGCATAGGAAATCCCTTCACTTTATCAGACCGACGACTATACTTATTTCTGAGGAAATCTAAATATCTGTGTTTACGTTTCTTAGTGTTCAGGAACATAAACTTAATTTTAGCCACAGACAAATTATGTTCTTCAAACCCATTCTGTCATATTTGGCCGACCAAATTCAGCTTATGAGCCCAACACTGAGTATGCATTAAATGGTCTCCAACCAGGCCTGTCAAGGTTTTGTAGCACAGGGTCATGTACCTGGCTGAATCAGTCACAAATGTGAGACAGTTTTGGTAATCTATCTCATATTTCGCCAGAGTTTCGACGATTGCCTGACAGCATGACTGCCCGTTTGCAGCATCTAAAACAATGGATGCTACTAGCAGCACTTCCTGAGCTCCTGCTGCCTCTACAAGTCTAAATAACACATTAAAAACACAGTTTCCACCTCTGTCCGTGGTTTCGTCACTCATCATACAAATATCTTTACCCTTCACCTTTTCCTTGATTTCCTTCACTTTTTTATCCCCCACCAGTGGAACGTATTTTCGGCGCAGTTGATCTGACTTTGGCAAATCCCCACTACCTTCCACATACTTCGACAGCCACTCGCGCATCTTCGGATTATCTAATGTTTCGACGGATAAACCACAACTTATAAAGGCCTCGGTGGTATCAACAATAAACTCCTCCTTGTCTGCCCATGCTTTCTTGGCGTGATAAAAACTGACAGCGAGAGATAGCTGCCTTTGTGAATGGGCGGCGACGTTCAGTTTCCCACTCTTATGTTTAGCACTTTCAATATGTTTGAGGACGGCATCCTTCCTTTCAAATTCCACTCGACAATCACAATATTTGCACATTAAAATCTTTCCGTCATTGACATAAAAACTTTCACTTTTAAATTCCCTTGCTCGGGAATTAACAGTAACAGCAGCTTTCGGCATCGCACAAAACAAAATCCAGTGAAAACTGAGGCGACGCGACGATGTTCCACTGTCAAGGCCAACTACTTACTGACTGCAGACTGGCTGTCTAGGCGAGGCGAGGCGGCCGCTTGGTGGTCTATGGGGGGGTGCGCGCGAACGGCGGAACAGCCGGCGACAAAAGCCGGCAAACTGGGAGTTGACGAGAGACGGAGGGAGCGTGATTTAACTCAATTTTTGACAATTACAATGCATTTAGAGGACGATATTGCCATTTTTAGTTGTTATTTCGCATTTCAATATAGATTTCGGTGTTATTGCTCAGTAAACGGCAAAGTAGGTGTTATTTCGCGATTCAATATACATATTTTTATTTTTTTATTTTTTACATTCTAATTACCATAGCAATATTAGTATACTACTTTATAAAAATTAGCCTAATTTAGCAAAAATGAGTTTGCAATGGAACTTGAAGAAGTAAAGAGATCCCACGCATACTAAAATCTTAAAAAAGCTCATCCATCAACGCGACTAAAAAAAGCTTTTGCGAAGCGGCCTAGTTATAAAAATAATTATCATCATTTTTTTCAAAAGCTATCAGTAGGCATTTAAAAAAAAGGTCATATTTAGAGTCTACCCACTCAGTCACAACTTATTTTCAGTGGGGGACATTAAATTTAAAGCCCACCAGGCCAACCCTGTGGGCGCTGACACCATCGACGTGCGAACAATTACCAACTATAGACCGGCATATTTAAGTAGGACCACCGATCAATCAAGCTGGACACAATTCCACCCGCGGACAGTGCCAGAATCAACAAGGCTAATTCGGAACAATCTTAGAATTTATTTTGTGCCTCGTTGCTAGGACAACTCCAAAGTCACCGTCACCTAAGCTAAGAACTGTTGGACTTGAGTCCACATCAAAAAAATAAAAAACTTCTGTCTAAAGCGGTAATCAAACCCTGGACCTTCTGCATTGGAAGCAGAGCCTCTAACCGCAAGACCAACGAGCCACACATTGTTCACTAAATAACAACTAATATGTTTATTTCAAAATTCTATTTAGATATAGAAGATAGATAGAATACCGTATTGGACCGAATATAGCACGATCTCGAATATAACACGACCCCCAACTTTTTGGCATCATTTCAAGAAAAAAGAATAAATCAAAGAAAATTAAAATGTACAAGAAACATGTTTTATTTACAATGCAATGAATGAATAACCTAAAGTTTCACTCTTACAACAAAACATTTTGAACAATGTTACGGCCTAGTCCTGTTTTTTAACAGGGTAGGGCCAAGCACAAGCTCACATAGGTCAACCACAGTTCACCAGTCTGATTTAGGGATTACAAATCGATCATTGTGACCTAGAACCAATTCGGGATCTATTCCCAAGAAAAAACTATTTAATTGTACGCACAGTTATTTTGGTGGTCATTTCCGCGGAACCCGTGATACGCGGCAATATTCCCGCGATCTTTTTCCGCGGAGCCCGTGATTACGTCACCCGCCCGCCTCACGCAACGGGATCGGCTGGCGGGGAGTGGGTAGGCGCGGGAGTTGTATTGCAGGTGGCCTATGTTCGGGCGCTATTTCAAATGCAAGCGCGCGGAAATAACGCGAGTGCTGTTTTTGAGATTGTATTTTGGAGAAAAACATCGCGCTATATTCGGTCCGATACGGTAATTAATGCAGAATACCGTACCTCTTATTATTGGTGAAATTGGTTGAAGATGTAATCTTACTGGAATGTAGAAATAAACAAAAAAAGTAACTGCGTTTGTAGTAAAAATACATCTCAATTTCTTAAGTATATAACTTGGCAGAGCAGTACCACCAAACGTAGGTTGCTATGAAGGGTGATTGTCTGTTAGAACCAGGGCAAGGCAGGCCACGAGATACAGAGCTCGACCTTGGAACTGATCAACGGGTTGGTGAGCCTGGTCCACCAGCCGACGATGCCCGACGTTGCGCAGGAGGCAATGGAAGCGTTGCTCGTGCTACATCATCCGGAGAAGATCGAGGTGTGGAACCCAGAGGCACCCATCAATACCTTCTGGGATGTCAGGTGAGTCTGGACACAAGACACACTTGTTTCTCGTTGTGCATTAATTTGTGTGCCCTCGTAAGTAACTATGTCTGATACTCGCAGTGTTAGGTTACAGTCCGTCATCTAATATCTAATGTCTGTCGTGACATGTTTTTCTTAATTAATCTTGATTCACATGTTTGGAACTTTGCAGCAAGTCTTCCCGCAGGCAGTTTATCAGTTGGAAGTTTTGCTAAGACATCCATGCTAAAATGTTAAAGGGGTATTTAACCGCTAAACTCAAAAAATATATTTCATTCAGGCAAACTAGTAATGAATTTAGCAATGAACAGAAAAATTATTGGGGTCACCATGACCTCCCAAAAATTGTCAAACATGAAATTTTTCGAGCTAGGTCCCATCGGCAAAAATCTCCCATAAGAAATAGCATGGGGACGATCTTTATGCCCCGTGACCTTGGAGGAATTTGATCCAAAAAAATATTGGTCATTATTGACGTAATCTACAGCCTTTTCTGCAAATTCTCTATATTTTGTTTTGTAATTTGGGCAAGCAGTTCGGTCAAAATATGCTGATTACCAAGATGGGGTGTGATTTTGGATTGCATATTTTTGTGTGTTTGAGGGTATATTTGGGCACAGTTTCAAGACACGATGTTATAAAGGGGCATTTTAGATTGGTACTATGCTCTAGTATCTATGTGAACCAAAAAAGAAGCAGGTTTAAGCCGGTTTAAGAAATTTCCCAAAACTCCAATTTTCGCAAATTTCTGGATTAAAAAAAATAAAAAATTCGTGTTAAATCACAGTTGCAAGATATAATTTTTTAAACGGTCATTTTAGTGTAGTATTGTGCTATAGATCACGTGGTAAAAAATAATTTTTGGGGTTTTTAGCCCCTTTAATTCCGTCAAAATATAACATAATTTTGATCATTGACCCATTGTTCAATCAAGTGTCATATCTTTAGTAGCTGTAGTGGGGCTCATCCAGCATATCCCTAAAATAGTTTTCACTATAGATAGATGTTAAATGTTAATCATAACTATATTAACTATGATTTTGTTTTAACAATGTGTTGATCAATATAGATGCCAAATCATTTGGAATTAAATCACATATTTTTTGACAGTGGTCCATGAAATTTACAGTGATTCTTCTGCAGTTCACAGGTTCTGTTCTCGATATCCCAGAAGCTCATTCAGCACCAGATCGTCAACTACACCGACATCTTGAAGTGGCTGCGCGAAATCCTGATGTGTCGGAATGCGTTCCTGTCCCGACACAAGGACTATGCCAATGTCGGGAGTCAGATTGCCATCTGCAAACAGGGTATGAGGAGACCAACATAATAGTTTATCTATATTACAATTTGCAGAAGATTTGATTTAAAGATGTCCAGGGTGTTCAAGGGAGGGGGGGTCGGGGCAATAAGAGCAAATTGTTTTATCGTAAGTGTTCGGGCAGCTGTTTGAAGATGGTAGATCACGTGAATATCCACATTTACCCCACTAAACACAGTGACTGGGAGTGATTGAGACACCAATACTGGCAAAAGCACAAAACTTTCAAATCAATTTTGTTAACTGGAGTAGTATACTCAATATAGATCATTTTCAGAATTAAATATGCACGCTCCGCTGCATAGCATTATGGGACACTCATGCATGCACCATATACTTGGGTTTGTGGCGGACTGGACTGACTGTTGGAAACGCGATACGCCACGCACCCGAGCTTGTGGCATTTAGCTAACTTCCTTTCTCCCGTAATGCTTTGCACGCGCGATAAGAGGGCATTGTTGATTTTGAAAATCATCTATTGTTATTGGTAATGCCAACATATTTCAGCATTTTTTTCAACTTCTTCATTTAGATGTAGAACAAAACAATTTGTGTAAGTGGTCAGTGTGTAGACCTTGTGTAGCTGTTGGTTTAAAAACTTCTCTAAATAAATAAATAAATAAATAAAAATAAATTCGTATTTAGAGTCTACCCACTCAGTCATATAACTGATTTTCAGTGGGAATTTTGTATTTTAAAATAATTTGATGACTGGAATCTTTAAGGTAAATGATTTTAAAAGTCTGCAACCCCATTCTTCCAGTTTATAGTGTTGGCTGCTCTCCTGGCTTGTTTCATCAGGATTCTAGAACCCACAATAATAAAGACTGTCTCTTGTTGTATTTCAGCACACATAAAGCTGGAGGTTGTGTTCTTCATGTACCTGTGGAGCATAGACATCGAGGCGGTTCTAGTCGCGATGTCTTGCTTCAGTCTTCTCTGTGAAGAGGCGGATATCAGATGTGGGTCGGATGAGGTCACTGTCACCTATCTGCTGCCCAACTACCACCTCTACCAGGAGCTAGCCCAGGCGTCCACTGTGCTAACCACGGGTGAGTAACAGACGTCTGCTTTCACGTGTCCTTCATGTTTCATGTTTTATGTAACAGTAGAGCTTCTTTCTAATGGAAACTTAACTTTGTTAAGAGTAAATCTATTAAATTTTATTTTTAAATACTTTACTACGTATAATGCTATGCACTCACAAAGCAAGATTTAAAATGCTTCCCAGGGGAAATTAAAAGAAGATTTAGACAATGGAAAAATAAATAATGACATGAGTCTAAAACAGAGAAATTTTCTAGTTTACATAGTAATTGAAAATATTAAATTTGGTTCATATTAATTGCTAAAATGTTAATAGGGACAACTTCTGGTTCATATATTGTGGATGGTTTTTTAAAGGAATATAATAATTGGATGAGCAAAGCGAAGATTCCATTGCACTACACTGGAGGAAAAAATCCGGAATGTTTTTCTTTATTTTTTTTAAATTTTTTTGTATTATTGTGTGTTTGTTAACACGATTCCGGCTAAACCGATACTCCAATTACGATGAAATTTTATGGAGGCCTTCGAAATCTCTGAACTTAGAACTGCCACGTTTTTTAGCGCAATCGGAAAATTATTTCTCATTAAAATCACAATTTTACGATTTTGTTTGATAAAAAAAAAATCTTCAGCTTATAACACCTACATGCTTTATCCGATTTTAATGATTTTTCGCAGAACCTTAATTATATGAATTTAGGTATTCGTGTGAAATTTTAGCGCAATCGAAAAACTATTTCTCATGAAAATCAAAATTTTACGTTTTTTCTTTTCTTTTTTAAAACAATTCTTTGACTTATAACACCTACATGCTTTGCTTTGCTTTCCTATTGTAATGATTTTTTCACAGAACCTTAATTTTATGAATTCGTGTAAAATTTGTGCGCAATCGAATAATTATTTCTTATGAAAATTTCAATAATTATAACGATTTTTTCCTTTTTTAAAATTATTACGATTAATTAAAAAAAAAAAATTTTAAGTTATTTTTTAAAATTAAATTTAATTTAAAAAAAAATCTTCAACTTAGTAATGATTTTTTCACAGAACAACAGAAAATCCGCATAACACATGGCAGCTCAATGCACCAATTACGCTCATCCAACAACGCGGCGGGACTTAAGCGTTTTCCTAGTAATCAAACACCCGGTTCCAACATAAATCAAGTCGGGGGGTGACGTATCACCAGTTTCTCGGGCTGTGGACTTTAAGTGTTTGCTAGCCAGGCTCAACACCTCCTCATCTACTTCGATGTCTTCTATGACAGGCATTTTTAGATGTCATCTTATGTATATATTGCCAGTAAGATCTCTCTTATCCGAGTTGGATGAGACCGGGGGCACCTCGGATTTGCGAAAAACTCGGATGGAGCGGATCAATTGTTTATTTGCTCTCGTAGCATAGCCTGATGTGGTAAAATGATATATGACACATGTAATGGATAAAGGAACATAAAATACACACGATACACTTCATACAGGGTATACTAAATGATTTAATAGCTTGTAATTCAAGCTCACGAACACACGTACACAATTAGGCCTACATGTCGTAATAAAAACATATGTCTAGGCCTAGGCCTAGGCCTAAACTCGACGCAGTAGGCCTAGGCCTACAATGCAAACATAGGCCTAGGCCTAGCTCTCTTTCTCATGTGGGAAAACCTCTCACTACTATGCCCGCGCTGAAGCTCACGACGCAAGATAAGTCTGGGAAAGAAATAAGATAAGCCCAGGAATAACAATTCAATGCGTCGTGATTACGAATTTCGTGAATCGGTTGAAACATGATTGCATCTAGTTCCACAACGACCATCTTTGAACAGCTGTGTGTGAGATGGCTGGATCGTATGCGCACGCGCAGGCGCGCGACGCACACTGACCTCTATATGCTCAGTGGGTGGCACTGACGCTTACCGGCGATGCGCCCGACGCACACTGACCACTGAACTCTATATGCTCAGTAGACTGATGCACACTGCTCGAAAGTCGAGATATATCGCCGATCTATCTTCTTTGCACTCACTCGTAAAGGCATGCCTACAAATGTATGCGAGTACATTTAAAAAAGTGCGGCGCGGCGTCTGTAATTATTTTTATGTTTTATTTACGTATTTAAAACTTACTTTTTATTTATTTATTTATTTTTTTTTTTTTTGGCGGCTTGGTTAACACGGAACATCGGATAAGAGGAGATCGGATAAGAGAGATCTTACTATATCTCTCAGGCCTATGACAAGTTTCAATATTGCATTTTATTACCTGCTATTACCTTTTCTCTTTTTGTAAAATGTTTTTATCTGAAACTTTAACACATCCAGTTGTAAAACTATTTTTGGAGTGGTTTTGATCTTTGCACCGATAGTCATAACTCATAATTGTTTTTTATCTGTAGTTCTATTTATACATAGCCATGTTTATGTCCCTTATGACAAGTTTCAATATTCAGGTGCCTAGTGCACCACAATGAATGTAATTATGATTGTAATTATGAAACGCTCAATAAATTGAATTGAATTGAATTGAATTGAATTGAATTGAATTGAATTGAATTGAATTGAATTGAATTGAATTTCTACCAGTTTTCTCCATTTCTTTCTATCCTCCCAGAGTCTTTCTTCATTAATTCTTTCCCATGATTTCCCTCTTTCTTCAACGTTCCATTTTATTTGGTCCCTCCATCTATCTCTTGGGCGTCCAACTTTTCTTACTCCCCCCCATGTGCGTTCAAATTCTCTTCTTGGTATTCTATCTTGTTTCATTCTTCGTACGTGCCCATACCATCGAAGTCTTTCTCTTCATATTTTATTTCGTAAACTTTCCACTCCTAGTTTGTTTCTTATTGTTTTGCTCCTATTTTATTTATTTATTTTATTTATTTATTTATTTAACGTCTATCCTATTCAGTTATAAAAACTGATTTACAAAGGAGGACAACTAAATAAATCTAATTACATAGATGCAGACACAACAATGAACTACATTTAAGTAAATATTTGAAATAGTAATATTACAACAATGCATTAAATATTCAACAAATTTGATAACAAATAAAAAGGATATTAAATGCAATTTATGAATGAATCGAATATGATAAAAAAGGGGGTGGGGAATGAAAAGAAAAGAGAAAAGAAAAGAAAAGAAAAAGAAAACAAAAGAAAAAAGAAAATTAAAATTTTAAAAAAAATTCATCTCTGCTGCTTGTAATCTGCTGTCTTCCTTTCCTCCTATTGTCCATGTCATTGATGGATATGATATTATTGGGAGGAAATACATTTTGTACAATATTATCTTGCACCTGGATGATATTTCTTCTTTCCATAATAGTTTACGACACGTACACTTTGGTAAAATTTGTCTGCTAATAATCACAATATAATTATTAATTCTCCTTGATATTTCAGCATCTATTTTTGTGTCTTTTGTTAGTATACTTCCGAGGTATTTAAATGCTTCTGCAATGGCCAGCTCTTCTCCCCGTAATATTATCTTCTTTTGATTTTGTTTATTTTTCTTCGTTTCTATTAATGTTTCACTCTTTTCAATGCTTATTTTCTAGGGCTGTGCGAGTACTCAATTTCTCGAGCTTTTTCGAGCTTCAGTTTTGAGCTCGCGCCGAGCCGAGCTTGATTTTAGGCTCGATTTATTCGAGCCGAGCCGAGCTTGGCTTTATGCTCAACTTATTCGAGCCGAGCCTACAAAAACACGCAGTACACGCGCTCATTTTCATCAACACTCAACAGACATTTTTGTCAACAAAGACTTTCGCGGAAGAATGCGGCAGCTTGAGCCAGCGATCAACAGTCGACTCGACGGTCGACGCAGTAGAATGCGATAGGCCTAGGCCTAGAATGCAAACGTGTCTCTCTCATGTGGGAAAACCTATCACACTATCGCCCGCGCTGAAGCTTTCGTCGCAAAATAAGCCTAGGAAAGAAAGGAGATAAGCCAAGGAATAACAATCCAATGCGTTGTGATCGTAGAAACATGATCACATCGCAATAATTCTTCTCCCAACTAGTTCCACACTGAGCATCTTTGTTCTTCGTCAGCTGTGGGTTGAGTTGGTTGTGGTTGGATCGACCGAACGCGCACGTAGTTTGCGCAGGTGTCACGTGTTGGCTTACAACGCGCTCTGTTGTCAACTCGAGTTACTCTTTAGCAGAGTCGACAAGGAAGTTTCCCCGGGTCTTCTTTATCGACTGCAGGCAGCGGGCAGGCTCCGCGGGAAAGTTCAAAGATCGCATCGACGTAGCGCGTAAAATAATAAACCCGTGAATTAGCCTAAAAACGGTCGCGAAAAATACCCTGATCTTATAATCGGCTCCGGGTAATTTCTAGAACCGGGTACCCGATGACATCCCTAGAAAATATGTTGCCTAACCATTTTTAATTTACTTTTATTTTTTTTTAAATTTTTTTTTTGAAAAAGCTCGGCTCGGCTCGGCTCGAAAATCAAGCTTTTTTTTAATACTTGGCTCGGCTCGGCTCGACTTAAAAATTCTAGGCTCGCACAGCCCTATTATTTTCATGTTAAACTTCAGTGTTTCCTCATTCCATCTATCTACGCTCTTCTTGACTTCTTCAATGGAATCTCCCCATCTCACTATATCATCTGCAAATATCATCGTTTTAGACGTTTCACTTTCTGTGGGTTCAATGGTAAATAATGTAGGTGACATCACACTACCTTGCCGTAGTCTACTGTTTATTTCAAACCAAGTGGTTCTACCAAATGGTGTTTGAACACAGCTCTTTGTTGTGACATATGTGCTTTGAATTCTTGTTATTAGACTCTAGTCTACTTCTGAATCCAAGAAGACCATGAACATTTCTTCTCCCTTTTCCCACTTTTTTCCATTATTTGTCTGAGCGCAAATATGAGATCAATGGTTGAGCGGCCATCTCTAAACCCATATTGTTCCTCTCTCATACTTGGCTCTTCTTGTTGTCGTAATCTTCGGTCTAGTATTTTCTCATATATCTTTGCACACTGGCTCATCAGAGTTATCCCTCTATAATTTTTACACTTCTTCCTGTCCTCTTTCTTAAATGTTGGCACTATAATTCCTTTCCCCCAGTCAACTTCAAATACTCGCATGTCTATATGACATGCATATGAGTGAACACTGTAGAAGGCTTACTTAAATAAAATAAAATAATAAATCATCTGGTACCGTCATTTCCTACCATGCTGCACTGGTCACTCTCCACATCCAATCTATGCCTGCATCCCCTGCAGCCTTGATCATCTCTACAACTATTTCATCCTCTCCCGAAGCTTTACCATTTTTCATGGCTTTTACTGCTTCAACTACTTCCCGTCTTGATATTTCATTTCCTATTATATCTTCTATTTCTTCCTCATTGGTGTTCTGAAAGATTTCTATTGTTTGGTCCCCTTCCTGAGTTTGGTTATGGTTAGTATCAGGTAACCTAGGCATATTAAGTAGGTTTTTGAAATATTTCTTCCACATGTTTTTTACTTCTTTTGGGTCAGTGACAAGTGATTCATTGTTGTCGGACAGGTATCTTATGATTTCTTCTGTTTTTCTTTTGCTTCTCATTAGTCCATATAATAATTTCTTATTTGGATCAAAGTCCTTCTCTAATTTGTCTGCAAATATCTCCATTGTATTTTTCTTTCCTGCCATTACTATTTTCTTAGCTTCATATTTATACTTTTTGTACTTTTCTTCATTTTCTTTAGTCCTGTTTTTATCCTTTTCCTTTCGGGCTACATTTTTGCGTATAACAGCTGTCTTCACTCTTCCATTCCACCACACAGTTTCCTTTTCCTTTCTTATGCCACCTGCCCTTCCACATATTTCTTCAGCACTACTAATAAATAAATACTGACTTAAGTAATTTCCACTTCTCATTTACTGATAACAAATCATGTGTTGGATACTTTTCCTCTTATCTGTCTTCTAAAGGACAGCATGTCAGTCTCCTCATATAATAATATATCATATATATCATATAATAAGGGAAATTAAATCACTAAAAATTAAACGGGAAATTTTAACACTTGACTTATGGGACTATTTGCTAGTTGGCGCCTTTATTAAAGGGGCATATGTTACACAATAAGGCCTTTCTGATAGTATTCCATGATTTGTATTTTCTTGTGTCCAGCCAGCGGAGAATCTAAAACATATTATCGAGAACTAGACCATGGTAAGTTTAACAATGAACTGTTAAGTGTACCTATATATTTTGTTATCACTTAATAACTATTGGAGGCCTATATTTTGTTCAACCTCCCATATACTTTTTATTATTTATGTATGTTTATTAACCATGTTTTAAGTTCTTTTGCTATGTTACAATACAAGGCATTTATTATGGCATTTACAAAATCAGTGTCTATTTAACATTACATTTCATTTCAATATATTGTAGCATAGATAGATTTATTTCAAATACACAACATAATCTTAGTTTTTTACAAGTGTGATTTGATAATTTCTTCTCGTTATTGATTATGCTTTTCAAGTATTATCTGATTCTTGTTTTATTCTTTGTCCCTTCTCTTTTGTTATTTCACAGACGGCTTTAATCATTGATCTATTAACATTGAAACTAAGCTACGATCTGGGTTTCTCCCATACTTCCCATTCCTGTTTCCACAAAACAGGTACCTACTCAAAATGCAACCTGCTTGAAAAGTTACTAAAACCATTATCCGTCCAGCCAACCACATGTGAAAGTTTTTTATTCACGTGCAACTCTTTGCTTCAGGGCGAGCCGCACTTCAGAAACGCATCATGGCTTTGCTTCGAAAGATTGAACACTGCATCAACGGAGTTCAGCCGGTAAAACTATTTGTTCATATATTCTATTTAGCTACTAGGTGGGCGTACTACATAATTTTTGTCATTTTGACTGTTGGTTACGGTGTCATGATAAATCTATCTTTATGAATAATTATTAACCATTTATTTCTTACAACACTTGAAAACAAACTGCATGCAACTTGTGGTGCAAGAAGCCACAAAACACATCTTTAGACACTTCACACACAATTTAATGATTACGTTCTGTTAAATTTAAAATTACAATCTCAAAAAATGAAGAAAAATATGAAAGATTCGTAGCTATTTTTGTGGTCTTGGTTCCTAGTTTTTGCCCTTTGGTAATAATTTATTTGCATCTTTGTTAAATAATAATTGGTTGTCACTTGTCAGGCTTGGGAGGAGACATTCCGCAACTGGGAGGCGTCCACGAAGCTCCTAGCCTCGTACCCCAAGGCTAAGCTTGAGGACGGTCAGGTTGAGTCGTTCCACCGCGCGGTGGGCAAGCGTCGAGCGAGCCACCAGAACTCTGAGCACGAGCTAGAAGACCAGATCAACGAGTGGGCCAACATGACGGGCTTCCTGTGTGCGCTGGGCGGCGTGTGTCTACAGCGCAAGTCACCCTCGCGACCACTGCTGCCGCCCACCACGTCCAACGCACTTGAGCTGCGTAAGACGTCCACGCTGCCTAGCAACAGCCAGGATGTGCAGTACTGTCCCGTCACGCAGTGAGTAGCACTTGTTTCGTTCTTAGTACCAACACTCGGTACTTAAAGCTATGTGAATCCAAGGGACGTTGGTTCCAATCGTGAACTAGGCAGGGCCCAGGAATTCTTGAATTTTTTCTTCATACCCATTTTCCACCATTACATGGTTTAGTAGAGCAACCAAAATTGCATTAATAGAGACAATTATATGGAAATCAATTACACATACGGGAGTAGGGATGACATCGGGTAGCCCGGGTACCTGGTTCCAGAAATTACCCGGAGCCGATTTTAAGATCCGGGTATATTTCGTGGCCGTTTTTAGGCTAATTCACCAGTTTAAATTACGCGCTACGTGGTTGCGGTCTTTCCCGCGGAGCGTGCCCCCTGCCTAAAGAGTAACTGGAGTTGACGACAGAGCGCGTTGTAAGCTATCACGTACTTCCGTCCGTCTCGGCGAGTCGCGCCCATGCCATGAGTGAGTGCAAGAGAGAAAGATGTGGCGATAAATCTTGGACACTGCCGTCTGCGAGATACGAGATGCGCGTACGATCCAACCAACTCACACTCACAGCTGACTGACAAAGATGGTTGGTGTAGAAGAAGAATTCGCGATACAATCATCTTTCAACCGATTCACGAAATTCGTAATCACGACGCATAGGATTGTTATTCCTGGGCTTATCTTCTTTCTTTCCCAGGCTTATCTTGTGACGAGAGCTTCAGCGCGGGATATAGTAGTGAGAGATTTTCCCACATGCGATGCGTGTTTGTTTTCCCCTGCTTTCTGCGCGTAGGCCTAGGCCTACCTACAAAGAGTTTCACTGCCTGTACAGTGTAATTGGTATAATTGGTAAACTAATCTTTGGTGTAATGAAGAATGAAGATCATTGCCTGGTTATCAAAGCGGTTCTTTATTTGTGAACAATTATTGCAAAAGTTTCCAGAGACGGAAACGTAGTCAGTCGGTATGACCGTCAAACCAACTAGTAGGCCTAGGAAACCGCGTTTCCACTCATCGTGACGTAACGGGACCCGGGTACCCGGGTAATTTGAGTGCTGGAACCGGTTCCGAATTTTACTACCCGATGTCATCCCTATCCGGGAGTATGTCCTGATTAATGAAATTGAAAAGGCAACAGTATACTCTTAATATTATTAATTATTATAATACCTTCCTGCACTAACTGAGTTAATAATATTTAATGTTACTAGGAAAACGCTTAAGTCCCGCCGCGTTGTTGGATGAGCGTAATTGGTGCATTAAGCTGCCATGTGTTATGCGAATTTTCTGTTGTTCTGTGGCAAAATCATTACTAAGTTGAAATTTTTTAAATTAAATTAAATTAAATTAAAAATTAACTTTTTTTTTTTTTTTTTTTAATAAATCGTAATTGTTAAAAAAATCGTAAAATTGCGATTTTTATAAGAAATAATTTCTCGATTGCGCTAAAATTTTACACTAATATATTAATTCATAAAATAAAGGTTCTGCGAAAAAATCATTACAATCGGATAAAGCATGTAGGTGTTATAAGTCAAAGAATTGTTTAAAAAAAGAAAAAACCTGTAAAATTTCGATTTTTATTATAAATATTTTTTCAATTGCGCTCAAATTTCACAAAAATATTTTAATTCATAAAATAAAGGTTCTGTGCAAAAATCATTAAAATCGGATAAAGCATGTAGGTGTTATAAGTCGAAGAAATTTTTTAAAAATTGAAAAAAATCGTAAAATTGCGATTTTCATGATAAAAAATTTTCCGATTGCGCTCAAAAACGTGGCAGTTCTAAGTTCAGAGATTTCGAAGGCCTCCATAAAATTTCATCGCAATCGGAGTATCGGTTTAGCCGGAATCGTGTGGACAAACAGACAAAAATACAAAAAAAAAAGAAAGAAAAAAAAAAAAAACATTCCGGATTTTTTTCTCCAGTGTAGTGAAATGGAATCTTCGCTTCGCTCGCTACGCTCATCCAAAAATTGTAGCCATCTAGACAGTCGCCATTTAATATGCTACGTCCTACGTTTTAATATATTTAGACAAAGCATTCAGTAAAAAATCGTTGTAATAAATCGTTTTGCTTGTGCTTTGCAGGTCAACTTCCATTTTGTACCGGTGTTACTTGTTAGTTGAAATTTCTCACTCATTAACATCAATGTGGTGAGTTAATTGACGTTATGTCTTAAGTCGGGTGAACAATGGGAAATTGGTTGTTTTCACTGATACAGATGTGAACAATATATTGGTGTCTCATTCTAGTGTAGATATTGGATACGATTGTTGTTGCAATATCTGTTCTCACCCTGCACAGGTTTGTGGGCCAGCTCCTCCGTCTGCTTGTGTGCAGCAACGAGAAGTTTGGTGCTCAGATCCAGAAGCACGTGAAGGAGTTGGTCGGTCACGAGATGTCTGCCGCTCTCTACCCCATCTTGTTTGACCAGATCAAGGCCATTGTGGAGAAGTTCTTTGACCAGCTGGGACAGGTAAGTCTAGATTACATGCATGACATTTTTGCTCGAACTCTACTAGAATGTCAAGAATTGTACACAGCTCTAAATGTTAACATTCTATATTAATGCAGCTAGTTACTAGACTGCCGCATGCAAGTGCAAACGAGTGAGAGAGTTCAATGTTTCCAGGTGATTGTGCTGGATATCAACACACAATTCATCGAGCATACCATCTTCATCATGAAAAATGTGTTGGACAGCAAGACAGACCAGCCGTCGGAACACCTCGGGGTTACTAGCATTGAGGGGATGATGCTGGCCATTGTCAGGTGAGTGAATCATTCCGACATCCAGTGGCAGTGGATAACCAACTCCTTTAAACAAATTACGTATGGACCATGATGTTTAAATCATAACGCATGGTGACTGTTAAGGTTCAAGCACACAGCGACAGTTATACCAACCCCATCATCAGGGGTAGGCCTACAATTTCTTAATCTTTGAAGCTATTCACTATTTTACCGTTTACACAATAGTAGGCCTAAACCTTATTTCAGATTCTATTCAATCATTTAAATCATCTTCAAGTTGCAGATAGGCGACGCAACAAAAAAGGCAATATTACTTATTAGTTAATAACAGACCTGGGTAAGTTACTTTTAAAAAGTAATGAAATTACATTACTCATTACTTCAGCCAAAATGTAACTAAATTACTATTTAGTTACTTTTCCAAGAAAGTAATGAAATTACGTTACTTTTTATGAAAAAAAAGTAGTGAAATTACTTTCAAAAATTACTTTTGTACTTTTGTACTTTTGTGGTTGTAGATAAAGGAGTGTAGAAATAATATACAAAAACCCGCTGCTAAAAAATTAATTTTGAACTTGAGCAACTGATTCCAGTAATTTAAATACAATTGTTGATTCTGAGGTTATGTCCCGTCAAAAAAATTTCAAAAAAATTATCCGCTCTTTTATTAAGCCCCTCTTACATTCTACTTACTTTTCAGACGTCTTTACTGCATTCTTTAGAAATCATATTTGGGTCTAGGGATTCCCCTTAAAATGTATCTGACGTGCTGACGAGTATGACACAAGTGCTTTGTCTGCCGATGGCAGGTCTCAGACAGGGTGTTATCCACGCCCACACTTTAAAACCAGCGGAGGCCTATCACAGAGATATTGTAGATATCGACGTATAGAAAATTATTGATTACGCGGGTGACATCTGTCGGTGAAATGTTGTAACTACACTACAAGTGTAACAATTCGACTATCGATTTATTTGACACAGACTTGAATGTTTGATGTCAAGTAGATAATTATGTCATCAACGGCGCTTGTCATAGGCGGAAGTACCAAAAGTAAACATGGCTAGGTTCTGAAATAAAAACTCGGGACTCGAAATCTCTCGATCAGACCTACGAAATATCGGAAATATCGGAAATGCTGCATGCACATGCACATTGTTCAAGCAGATGATACGTAGAAAGGTAGCAGGCGCACTGGCACAGTGACTGATATTTGATACACAAAGGCGCGGGCCGCGCGGCAAAAGTAACGCGTTACTAACGCCAAATTACAATGATAAAAGTAGTGAAATTACTCTTCCGTTACATTGAGAAAATTGTAATTAAATTACTGGCTCGTTACTGAAAAAAGTAATTTCGTTACAGGAACGCGGTACTTCCGTTACGTTACTATCCAGGTCTGTTTAATAATAAATATATTCATTTTAACTTACTAGAAAACAGATCAAATACGCTGGCATAACACATTGGCAGCCATTCCATATTATGGAATGCTATTCAACTGTCATGGTAATCATGGCAGTCATTTTATAATATAAAATCACAAGTTAATGAGTGAAATGAATTTCTTGAGTCACATGCACATGTCTAACCTCTAGTATTCCACATGTTGCAGATACGTGCGCCACCTTGACATGACTGTGCATGCGATCCACATCAAGACAAAGCTGTGCCAACTAGTAGAGGCCATGATGAAACGCAGGGACGACCTGGCATTCCGCCAGGAGATGAAGTTTCGCAACAAGCTTGTTGAATATCTGACGGACTGGGTGATGGGCACCAGCCACCAGATAGCTCCGCCCTCTTCAGGCGACGTCACAATGATTACCAGGGACTTGGATCAGGTAACTGTGACTGTAGAGTGATTTGACTAGTAATTATGTGTATTTGCTTGGGTAGCATTGAGCGAATCAGCTCAAAATACAAACTGAACATCATAATGGGTTTTGTTAGGAGAATTATTTTGCAAGTCAAACTCAATCCAAACCTTTAAATTCCTGTTTACTTTAAGCCATGTCAACAGCAGCGACCAATAGATACAATTTTCAGCCATTCGGTAATCAATAGTCGAATAAGTGCTGCGAGTACAGTTGCATCATGTCATGGCATTGCGGACTGCAGCTTATTTACCATGTCAAAATAAAATAGCATTCATGTTAGATAAAACATATTTGAATAGTGTGCACTTCTAGAGGTTGCAAATGGACTCAGTCATACTGCAGCAGCTATGTATCGTGATGTCATTAAAAATTATTTAACTATGTATTGTATTAGTACTTCATTTTGTATTGGCTAACACATTATTTAATCAATTCATTAATTTACTACTAAACATTTTTTGTGATACGATTGCTTTTAATAATATAAAAGGAGACAGACTTCCGGAAACGTGAGCCCGATAAAGTGAGGCTTATAAGCGTAAGTACTAAGCAACTTATACGCTTGTAAATACAGTAGCTAAAATGGGACCTGCCACAGAAATTAGATAGGCATCTCGTAATGCAACCATCCACTTATTTATTTACAACCTAACCACCGTGTGTTGTACAAGCGTTCAGTGTGGAAGCGTAACGTGGGTGCGCTGACTCTTTGTCTACGGACATTTGGTATTATCACTTATCAGTCATTTGGTCTAAAGTCTAAACAGCTTTTTCATCTAAGGTGACAAATGGTATAACTGGACATTCATTCTAGTATTTTTTGGTCTATAGTTCTTTCGTCAAGTATGTATTGAGGTATAAAACATTTGGTCTAATCTCCTAAATAACAAGGTCTTAATTTTTATTTTTCTAATGTTGTTATTCTTGTAATCTTCGTAATTTTGTACAATATTTTCAATTTGTTGCTGGTTGGTTAGATAGCGCTTGTTAACTGGTCGCCTTACTGTGTTATGTCCACCTGCAAGCTGTGTCGTTATGACTGCTGTTTCCCTATGATCTTTCTTGAGATGTTCTATGAACTTGATGCGTGATGTGTAAATATAAGCTTCTGGAATCTACTATGCCAACCCTAGACAGCATTATTTGTGCACTGTTTGCCACTTACAACTAGATCGTGAACGTTACACGTTTGTGGAGGAAATCTCGGTCCAACAGCACGTCGTCTTCCTCTAGCTAGGCCTGCCATTCACGTAGTTTGTTTCTACATAGCGCTACCTAGTTCTATTACATCATCATTCAATGCATTCATTAATTCGTTGAAGACGTCGGTAATATCTCCCAATGGAACAAATGGTAAGCCTAATATTATCCTGACAGAGTCGCCAATTTCTCGATTTTCTGAACAGGGTACTTTAAATGCACACTTTTGAACAGCATGCCTCCAAATCGACTGCCCATTTTGAAAGAGACAACCACGGCAGCAAGTTTGAGGGAAATATGTCTTGACTCTTGACTGCATTGATAGCTGCAATTTTAAAGTCCGTATGAACGTCCTGTGAATAGGGAAGTGGTAACAAAAACCACTTAGATGAAATGACGTTTTTGTCGAAATGTCGTATTAGACCAAAGGCGGTTAGACAAAAATCACTTAGACGAAATGATGTTTAGTCGAAATGTCTGATTATACCAAAGGAGGTTAGACGAAATGTCTTTACACTAAAAAAATTAGACAAAGTGTCCTGGTACCGTAACGTGAGACTTGTTGTACAGGCTTGCATGGAAGCTGTGGCTGCCCTGCTACGAGGTCTACCATTGCAACCCGAGGAGTCTGATCGTGGTGACCTAATGGAGGCTAAGAGCCAGCTCTTCCTCAAGTAAGCAAACATTTAGGAAGCCTAGTGAAGAGTAATCTACACTTGATATAACAACATAATCATTTAAATATCGAGAGATCAGTTAGTACTTGATTTGGAGAAGAAACGATGAGGGCAGATAATTTAAGGTTACCTTAATCTACAAAGCCCTTTTTCTTCTTCTTCTTCTCCACATTGAAATATCAATGTCATCATGTGTCTTGACAACCAGTAAAGATAGGACCCCTCCTGTCCATACCCCTTGGCATTTCCTCATAGTGTCCTTTCAATTTAGTGCATCTAAATAGTTGTTGTCTGTCTGTCTTCAAAGCATTTTGTACTCTTCAGTCAGATGTGGACTCTAATAATCAGCTAAGCTGTTTGGAGCTAGAAATTAGCATCACTGGATATGTTAACTCCATTCATGGAGTACCACGTTCCTTCATTCCCATGATCCAATGATATTCTTCCTTACCCAGAACTGGCATTCCGGTGAACGCGTTTGCGTCCAGTCCGCGCATGACGTAGTCCCGTTTATCTCCCCGAGCCGGCTACAGCTCGGTGCGTGATAAAATCCCACAATCATAAACTAATTTCCAAATAACTATTCATTGTCCAAACTTATAATTTTCTTGCTTTTTGTTACAATGTACATTGTACATACTGTTCAGGATTTATGTCGATAGATAGTTTTACGGGCTTATAGTACTAGTTAATTACTTATATTAGCCGTAATATGAATATGATGATGCATATAGGGCCTACTCACAAGTGTTACTGTGATACACTTTTGGGATAGTGATAGCACAGATAATAGAGTATATAGTGAACTCTATTATCTGTGGTGATAGTGTATATATAAATTATAACAAGTAAAAAAATCCGTGCGTGATTTTTTCGTTATTTATGTTTTAAACCTTCCAACCAGAGATTCAACACAAGTTTTTAATTATTGTTATGGTGCAGACGAATTATCTGATAGGTACTGAAATATAGGAAAACAAATCTAATAAAACCTGTTACCACGCAATTATTTATTGCGTAAAAGATTACACATTGTAGACTTATACAGACAAACAATCGAAATAATAATCAAAAAGTAATCGAAATAGTTAGCTAGATAAAATGGACAAATAATACACAACCGTTTTCACCAAAATTTTATTAGAATGTTATTAAGACGCGGGAATAAAACCCTTACCTCTCTAGCAATCTCCTTGATTGCAATTAATTTGTAAATCAACTTTACATCGCCCTCAACTAAAGCATTATGTAATAAATACACGTACTTCAGAATAATTAAATCAAACATTTCAGCACTAACAACATTAATGTTCTTTAGAGACTATCTTCAGTACGTTGTTTTATTTCAATCGGATGCAAATTCGCGTGAGTGAAAATATTTTCATATTTTTTCTGTCAATGAAGGCCTAAGGCTTTTGATTGACTCTAAAAAAATGTATTAGCGACGTAAAGCAAGGTCCAGTTCCCACAACCATGTTTTATTCTTTAGAAATTGTTTTAGTTATAAGAAATCCTAAATCATGATTGGTAAGTAATGTTTTAGTAGACTGTAATAATGAAGTTACTCCTTTTGATTGGTCGTCGTAAGGATTATTGAAGTCTGATTGGTTCATCGTAAGAATTTTATTTTTGTTATTTAACACGTTAAGTCCTATCCCCTTATAACAAATCTAATTAAAGGGAATAGGCCCCAATGAATCGTCGAGGGTCTATAACTTATACACAATAAAATTATCATTTGCGACACGCAAAACAAAAAGGAGGCCTAATATCAAATACTTCAACGTACACTGACTGGCATTGTACATCCATTAAACATCCATACGTCCGTACTAAACCCACTAACAATTGTCTAAAATGTTATTAAAACTGCGACATGAAAGAGAATTTCATTTACGCAAATATGTTTGACACTAAATTGAACAAACTTTTCACGAGCAAGATAATATGTGGACCAGGATCACGACACTGTTCCACCAAGACTACTGATTACACACTGATCCGAGAGATCTTGATGGAGATGGGGCACTTGAATCTGTTTTGATTTTGAAGTTGAATGTGTATATTATGCAAGTCTTCTTATGCGCTCTATAATGAAAACCATTCCAGTTAATAGATGACTACGTAAAGTCTCTGCGCATGCCCGAACTCTGCAAGGAATTCTGGGTAGTGTGCTACAATCACAGCCAACTAAATCTTAAATTTTCAACAAAAGCCAGCAATCATTGTTTATAATGAAGAAAACACAGCCTTCTGTTCAGAGGTTTCTATAAAGTTCAGAGCAACACAATTCCTAGCATGCAATGCGCGACACAGAGTGCGCTGATGGTTTACGAAATCATCTATTGCTAATGGAAAAATGTCGTAAGCTGTCATTAGTACTAGCACAGTATCAATAAACAATAACGTTAGTATACTGAAAACCCAGACGTGATCCATCAAATAACTTGAGAAATACAGAGCGGGGCAATGAACACGTGTGGCGGAGATGCGCAGTGTCATACCTAGCCACACAGAGATAGCCTTGTACCATGCTTCATTCCCATGTTAAACTCTCCAGGGGATCATGGCTCTAAAAATAAATGACATTTTTCTTTAAAAGTATGTACCGGTAGCTGGAAATAGACAAAATTTAATATTATGTCCAATTTTAGTTTGCCTGTGGCATGTCCGCATGTGCTAAACCTAACCTTACCAAGTTTTATTCTGAGTACAATAAACAAAATAGTAGGGTTGCCGTTTGATAATCTATATATTGATCGATTCGATTATTTCCCGAAACGATCGATAATCGATTCAGTCTTCCAGAATCGATATATCAATAATCGAATAGCTCGCCCGCCCAAAATTTTGTAATTTACCGCCCGCTCTGCAGAACTTCATAAAATAGTACCAGTCAAGACATTAATCGCTTTATTCCGTGAAAATGCGTCCACTGCGAGACCTACAACACGCCTAAGGCGTGAAGTACGAAGCACCTGCACTGCTGCAGTATAGGATACCAGCATGACGCGTGTGTGTTACGGGCCGGCTCGGCTCGGGCGGCTGCACTCCCGCGCCGATCAGGCGCAGATTGCTCAACCTCGGCGCGTCACACTCGCAGCCAATTATTGTAGTACATCGTTCAAGGGTCAACAAGTATTTTATCGAGATGCATTCCTCCCCACTCCACGCCAACTTGGTATGGCTTAACTTCATTCCGTAGTGCTACGATAATATTATCTTATCAGTTCTCTCACATCAATATTACGTCGTCTTCCAAACTAATGTCCAACATAATTCATCTCGTCGAGTAATAAATATCGGAGCATTGAATAGTTAAACTGATTATATCTCATAAATGAATGAACGACAATCACAACAAAAGCTGAAATGAAACTTCACAGAACCACGATTTCCAAGAAGAACGACCTTCTCAAAGACAACACTCAAGCCGGGTAGCGTCTGTCTATTCCATGTAGCGTGCTCTCGTAGGGTCAGCCAGACGTGTGGGGGGGGGGAAGCTCGTGAAAGACGTTGCTAGCGTGGAAAAACCCTGTTTTGAGCAAATAAAAGGAACAAAAGAATGCACTCGCATAAGGTCCACGGTCCGCGTCGGTATAAGAGCAAGTTTAGGCCTAATTTTTATTCGATTATCGATCGATATTTTTTAAAATCGATTATAGCGATCGATAATCGATTTAACTGTTCCGATTATCGATACCGAAATTCGTATCGAACGGCAACCCTACAAAATAGTGGGCGTATTGATTTTCTGCTTGTTAAAAGGAACTTCCATCTACTGTAGAAACTCAGCCTTGCAAACTCTGTTCATATGGAGTTTTAAGTGCTGAGTTTACCCAAACAAGTATTCTCACAGAGAAGATATGCAGCTTTAAGAAGTGTCTGTCTTCAGGTACTTCACTCTGTTCATGAATCTCCTCAACGACTGCAGCGACGCGCAAGACGTGGAAACCAAGGAGGTTTCACGGCAACGAGTGGCAGCCGGCAAGCTCAGTACTCTGCGCAATGCTACCATCCAAGCCATGTCCAATCTGCTCTCTGCCAACATAGACAGTGGCCTGATGCACTCAATCGGTGCGTAACCTTACACCCCGCAAGCTTGCTCCTCCGGGTATTGTTAATTACTATATTTCTTTTAAATGGATGTTTTATTCATAAAGATGAATCCCTAGTTTGTAGCTCTAGACTGAAGTAGGTTTCTTTCAACGATACCAGTACAAATAAGGCAAATATCTTAATTCCGTGTTACATTATATTTTATCTTGGTAAAAGAACCTTTGTAGCCTTGCTCATATCTAAAATATATGATTGATTAGTAGAGGTAATGAGAAATGGTGAGAAAAAAAACCAAATTTCGCGTTTTTTGCAATTTCAAAAAAATTGTCAAAAACATAACTAAAAAAAAAAAAAAATTGTACGCACTGTTATTTTGTTAGACTATTTTCGCGGAATCCGTGATACGCGTCGTTATTTTGGAGGTCTATTTCTGTGAAGCCCGTGACGTCACGGTACCGCCTACCGCACGCGTAATATTCGGTTTGGACCGGCACCTCCACCAAAACTGGACATTGCCTCACATTTTGCACACTAAAAGGTTCAATTTCACGATTCAATTCGCGTTTTGACCAGTTTGATACAATTTTGTTCGTTATTTCGCACAATACGCGAAATTTTGCGAAATTCGCGTTTTCAAAATGTGTTTTTTCCATCTCTAAATGATGTAATTCGTCGACAATATTACATTTTTGGCAATGAAAAGGTCATTTAAAAGAATTCACGAATTTCGTTATCACCATTTTTCACTACCTCTATTGATTAGCTTAAAAACAGCACAAGATATTAATTTTACTCGGTAAACGTTAATGTGAACCATATGATATTTCTTAAATTTGTCGACTCTGCATAATGTATGGATTTGCACCTCTTTTAGACAGTGCAATTTCTGATCAAAGATAGTTAAATGATTATTGATTAATTTTAATGTGACTGTATCTGGCAACCATATGCCATACGGTCATATGTCGGGGCAGCCCCGACATGGGTGTTTCTGTACACTTTACTACACCTCCCATAAAAACATTTTTTTTTTGTATTTTGATGCCCTCCTATACAGGTCTTTGAATGCACTTTCTATAGTTAACAGTTCCATTGCCTTCTAAATAATAAAAAAAATCTGACCAAAAAGGGTTAATAAAGTTTTTCTACAAATTTTATTGTAGAGCACCTGTACTAAGTATTGTGTGCTGTACTGTGTTCTACAGACTTGGGCTACAACCGAGACCTACAGACGCGAGCTGCGTTCATGGAGGTACTGACCAAGATTCTCCAGCAGGGCACGGAGTTTGACACGTTAGCGGAGACCGTTCTGGCAGACCGGTTCGAGCAACTGGTTCAGCTGGTCACTATGATATCCGACAAGGGGGAGTTGCCCATTGCCATGGCGCTTGCTAATGTTGTTACCACCTCGCAGATGGTATGTATTGAAGTTATCAGCTTCACAACTGATATAATGATACTTATTTAATGCTTTAGTCTAATTTAATGGAGGTGTTTACTTTTTTGTAGGTTCAGTTCTATTTTTGTATTGGAATTGATTCATTGTCATCGATTTTTCATTATCGATTTTAAAGCTTAAAATTGCTGATAACACCTTTTGATATTATAATTAGGGATGAAACACCATAACCGGTTTAAAACCGGTATTCAAAAAAAAATTAAATAAAAAAAAAGTGTTGTGGGTTAGGAGTAGAGCTGGGCAAAAAAATCTATATTTCAATACGATATCGATATCTGATTTCATATCAAAATATCAAAATTGACACAAAAAATGCAAAATTTTGGTAAATTTGGTGGAGGTGCCAGGTAGGTTTTCTAAATTAAATTAACCTGGCTTGTGCATTTGGTGGAGGTTCCGGGTCATAAAACGCGGTTGTGAGATCGTAACGATCGTTAAATAAGTTTATGGAGATACCTTATCAACCCTATTTGGCCACAAATTATGAAAAATACACCCACTCTTTAAATTTTTTGAATTTTGAATTTTTTTTACAAACAATTACATTTTGATATATTGATATCATCAAAATTTTTCGTGTGATATCGATAATTGAATGATATGTCATAGCCCAGCCCTAGTTAGGAGTGGCGAGGATGTTTGTTGCCTCTACTTTATCGGCATATTTACGATGGGAAAGCGGGTGACCTTGGTTGGTTGGGATGGGTTATCTCGATTTTGAAAATATTAGCCCTGCCGCCGAGAAATGGCGCTCACTTGCGTTCAGATATAACCTAGGAAGTTTCCCTTGCATGTCTCGCAACCAAAAAAAAAATATATATATATTTTTACGGTTTTAAAATTCGAAACCGGTTGCATTCAAAACCGGATCGAAACCGCTTTCCGGTTAACCGAAGTTATCCCTAATTATAATATATCATTAAGACTATGTATATTGATTTAAAAAGCACCTAATGAATGAGAATAATTAATGAAATTTACTATCCTTTATTGGCTTCTTGCAGGTGGTTATTCTGCAGTTCATACAACTCGCACTTCTTGACAAAGTTCTCTATATTTGTTTTCAGGATGAGTTAGCGCGCGTATTTGTCACTCTATTTGATGCCAAACACTTGCTCTCGCCTCTCCTCTGGAACATGTTTTACCGAGAGGTGGAAGTCTCGGACTGTATGCAAACGCTATTCCGTGGGAACTCCCTCGGAAGCAAGATCATGGCGTTCTGCTTCAAGATCTACGGCGCCAGCTATCTTCAGGTGAGCTACTATCTAAACTCAATCTACTTCTGCTTGACCTTGAATGGAACAAGTTTTTGTGCAATCGAATACCAATATTAAGAATCTGAGCAGATTCATTACAAAATTGATGGTAGCAAATCATGAACTAATACACTAGGGTTAGACAATGAGTGTGGCTTGTTGAATGTAGGGTTCTTTTCTGTACAATTCTTGTCTGTCAGCCATCACTATCAGGTAATTTTGATTTTATGCCACCTACACATTGCCTGTATCTCTCCGTGCTGAGAGAAGCAGTTCAAATGTATTGATTCTGTTTGTGTTTGCGATGGCAGAGTCTTCTGGAACCTCTCATTCGACCGCTCCTCGATGAATCCAACCACAGCTTTGAGGTGGACCCGGCGAGACTCGAGGCCACGGAGGACATTGAGGAGAACCGCACCAATCTCATCGCGCTCACACAGAAAGTGTTTGATGCAATCGTCTCGTCAGCAGACAAGCAAGTCGGAGTTTTTATTTATTTAATTTTGCAATGGATATATTTTAATTTAATTTGACTTACCTTTACACTATAGCCCTACCCTCCTTGTTTGTATTGATTGGTACAGGTGACAACTCACAGGTCTCAGCATTGCAGTTTGCAAAACATGCTATATTTTTTATGTTTACGAAAGGAAACGATGTTGTTATCTAATGAATGCATATAAATAGTAGATAATAGTATTAGAATAGGTCAACGGAGACAAACGAGAGCTTTGGCTTTCTGGCTAAGCATGAGGTACAATACATGCTTGGTATCTTTGCCTGTTTTTCAAAGTTTTAACAAGCACCCTCTTTGATCTCAATTGCTTAGTGGGTCGTTAAACAAGCAATATTCTTATCTAATCATAACTTGTGGTGCAACTTCTAAGAATCTAAACATGTTTTATTCCAGGTTCCCACCACAGCTGAGAAGCATGTGCCACTGCCTTTACCAGGTGCTCAGCAAACGATTCCCCCAGTTTCCGCAGAACAACATCGGAGCTGTCGGCACTGTCATCTTCCTGCGTTTTATTAACCCGGCTATCGGTGAGTCCTGTGACTTATCTTGCTATACTATCGGATTGATTGATTGATTGAATATTGCTTAACGTCTCATGACCATTAATTAATTAATTTATTATTATTATTAATCAGTAATGACCATTAGTCAGTTAACCTTACTAATAAAACAAATACAAAACTTCTGATTGACTATTTGTTGAACAAAATATTAGGGGTGTGCGAAGCTTCAAAATTATTGAATCCGAATCGAATCTTTTAGTATTCGAATTCGATTCATTGGTCGAATCCGAAATCGTAAAAATTCGAAGTATTCGAAAATTCGAATCCGGCGCCAAACTACCGAGAAACACGCAAATAAATCGATAGGTTGATTTTATAGTTTGCAATCGATCACGTGATAACATATCCGCCGCGTACGTAAACGAAGAATTTCCGTTCGTATCTTGTTGTTCAAGAAAACGCGATGTTTTTCTCGCACGTAGCATTGGAAAAACAACAGGCGCTCTCTTCTCTCTTGGACGATGCTGGCAGGCTGCCTGCAACCGTTGCGCAAGCGGACGGCGCAGCACGCTCCGTCTCACTCACTCACGCGAGCCCTAGCCGGCCGGCTGCCAGCTCAGATGACAGGCGGGCGCCGTATTTACGTCAGCCAGTCTCCCTTCACATAGCGATGCATTTGCATTACGTGAACGTTGCCCTTCTCTGAACTCGTACCTAATAATAAGTGTGGGTCTATGAAATGGCCAGCGGATACAATAAATGTTATATACATATAATAATATCCTTCTTGTCCTCCTTGTCCTGCTGGGGGGGCCTAGCAGGTGATGAACCTGTTAGACCCTACTCGTCTTTTCCTTCAACCTCTTCATCTGCAGCCAAGAGCTAATATAGCACGTGTACCTGTGCTATAGCCAAGAGCTTGCAATTTGTAGTCTTGTTTCCTTTCGTTTTCGAATCCCAGTCACAATTAGTAGGGCAGCCTCTCTCGTTGCCACGGGTCTTGGTTCAAATCCAGGGTAAGACATGGTTCTTTTGTCGCCCAAGCACCAGAGTCTAGGAGGGAAGCCCCCTCACTGGTTGTGCTGTGTTGTGACTTTCCACCCTTCCTATCTCTAACCTTTTCTCTTTGTATGAATGAAGAGGCACCCTTGCCCAGCAACAGCAGGAGGGGCAGCTTTTCTCTTGTTGCCAAGGGTCCTGGTTCGAATCCAGGGTAAGTCATGGATTTCTTGTCTCCCGAGCACCAGAGTTGGGAGGGAAGCCCCCTTACTGTCTGTGCTGACTGTGTGCCCCAGTATGAATGGTGTGTGAAGTAACCTTGCTGATGATGACAACATGCTTGCAGAATTTACTTCTTGCGTGGCCCTACCACAGGTTTGGTTATGTGTTGTGAGTTTTGGTTGCATGTAGTTAGCTGATTTTTAGTGGCCACCATCCGCCTGAAGAGTCCCAGAAGGACGAAACGCGTCGTGGATTAAGGTAACAACTTTAAATTAGCTACAGTTGTCATCAGCAGGTGAAAAGTTTTGTCGCCCCCAGCCCTTCAGGCTGGGCTTTATGTTCTCTATGCTTTCCCAACCTGTCAACCCTTCCCCAATCTAAACTAATAATATATAATATATATATAATAGTTCAATCAGTTGTGAATCTGGTAGCCTATCACCTTTACCGTGATGTAATGTGTCTGCAGTATCACCACTGGAAATGGGCATAGTGGGCAAACAAGTTCCCCCTTCCGTCAAGCGAGGCTTGATGCTTATGTCGAAGATTCTACAGAACATCGCTAACCATGTTGAGTTCAGCAAGGAGCAACACATGCTTCCGTTCAACGACTTCTTGCGTGCACACTTCGAGATAGGCAGGAGGTTCTTCATACAGGTAGGCCTCTGACAGATGTTAGTAGACCAGGAGATATCCAGGAATCATTTCACAAATACAAGTTTAATTATAAGCAGATGTGGGTCACAAATCTATTTTAAGTGCCCCTACTTCTAGGGCTTCAAATCTAATTAAACATGTAGTAGAAGTAGTAGTGTAGTAGTAATGAGGAAGTGAGGAACATATTTTGTTGTTGTCAGGCTAGGAGCATCCAGAGGTACCGAACTTAATATGTGATGTATGTACCGTACCGAGAATTGTTGATTGATGACTGAAATTATAACTAGAGACATTGTAATAAAAAGTTATTTCAGTTACAGTGATGTACTATTTATTTATTATCTTGCTCTTTGTATCAGATTGCATCAGACTGTGAAACAGTAGACCAGGCCTCCCACTCAATGTCATTCATTTCGGACGCCAACGTGCTGGCATTGCACCGCCTTCTATGGAACCACCAGGAGAGGATCGGTGACTACCTCAGCTCCAGCAGAGACCACAAGGCAGTGGGTCGACGGCCTTTCGACAAGATGGCCACTTTGCTAGCATACCTTGGCCCTCCGGAACACAAGCCGGTTGAGTCACAGTAAGCAGTAGAACACTTTAAAGTTGCTGTGCATGATAAGAGGGACCAAATGGTCTATTCTATGTCTATCTTACCTACCTATCTTAGCACTTTAGTCTTTCAATGTTAAGAAAATGGAAACTTTATATGGGAAGGAAAGCTTGATTTAAATTCCTGCCTATTTAAACAAGTTTGCAAGTTATGTAAATGAAGATCAAGTGTTAGCTACTATTTGAGGGAAATGGTATTTAACTTTTAAGACATTAGGTTGCCAAGAGTTGTTTGATTATTGATTATTTTTTTATTAATGTTGTGCCGGTTCCTTTTTATTTGGATCATAATTCATAAGTTAATGTAAAATGTTAATAATGTATGAATAAAATTGAGTAAACAATATGATATTGTCAGTTTATTTATTGTTATAGCAGGAGAAATTTTAACACGTAGTTCTAGCATAGATATTCTGTAGGCCAAAATGACTGTTATTGGTTTAGCAAATGTAAGTTATAGGAAGGATCTTCTGTAGTGCACTGTCATGTTGTGCTTCCAGCCTTCTGTTCTCCTCATACGCTCGGTGGAGCTCGATCGACATGAGCAGCACAAACTTCGAGGAGATAATGGTGAAGCACAACATGCACGAGAAAGAAGAGTTCAAGAGCATCAAGAGCCTGAACATCTTCTATCAGGCAGGGACGAGCAAGGCGGGCCACCCTGTCTTCTACTACATTGCCCGGCGATACAAGTAAGCCATCTCACCCATCCTTTCTCAAAGAACACACTAACCCTTAGGCTGAACTAATCACTGTCTCTTCTTTTTCTTCTTCTTTGGTGACATCTTTTAATCTTCACCGCATTTATAGTAAGCACCTTATAAGTAATTTGCTGCTATACTACAGTGTACACTCACAATGCATTAATGTGTATTGAATGAATTACTAATTAAATTACTTAGTTATGTGATGAATTTATGTTATTTTTGCTTCCTCTTAGAAGTCCTAACAAACTGTTTATAATAGGCCTATTAAAATATTTATTATTATTATTTTAGATACGTAATGACTCTCATAAATTTGCAAAAGTTCATTAAAATATTTAATAATCTCTTATTCTCACAATTATCCTTCCTTTTCATTGCACTGGTAAACCTACAATAGTAACATGGTTTTGCTATGTTTTATGAAGTAAGTCTATTAGTATTTCCTGATTTGGATAGTCAGGAAACACTCCCCTAGGTGAAATACTAGTATTAAATATGAAGTAAGTCTAGTTGATACATGTTTGCCATGCTTTTTGCAAATTTAAATAAAGTGCCTAGAATTTAATTAATATAGTAGGGCTACAAGCCTACAATGATAGTTTATTACTATTAGTATGCTTCTGTTATCTTCTAACATAACCCATCAGTACCATCAGTGTTCTCCTTAGAGATTTGATTTAAAAAATCGTAGAGTGGACACAACCAAGTCAATAGATTTAATTCTAGAATGTAGGCTTCTTTTTTAAATACAGTTATAATTATTTTGTCAGTAATAGTAGGCTACGGAATTGGTGTGGCCAAATGATTTGCTGAAGAAAAGTCGTAGCTTTTTTAAGCATTTCAGGATCCTCATTCTCTATCTTTATTCTGTTACAAATTTCAGTGATTGATTGTTAATATCAAATCAATACTTGGTCATCTTAAAGATCATTCAATGAAAGCATGATCAAATGTAGCTTCCAATAATATTATTAATATTAAATATTAATAATAGTAGGTATATTTGAGGCAAGTTCCCCTAACAATGTAATGAATTATAAAATTTCTCTGGAGATCACTGTATGTTTAATGTTTTGTGTGGTAGATTGTATTTTCTTACAGACCTTCTTGTGCCGTCTCTTCTGTCCGGTTGGTTTCTCTGAGCTGCGTAGGCAACTGCAGTTCCGTATGTAACTAACACTCATTCTTCACCTTTCATTCCTAGTAGTAGTTCTTATTCTTCTCTTTCAGTCTGTGGTCAACTTGATAATACATATAACAACGTATGTTATTAACATACGTGGCGTAACACACGTGTGAGGTTTATTAGTTTTCCATGTGACAGGATCGGAGAGACCAATGGGGATCTCCTCATTTATCATGTTATCCTGACGCTTAAGCCGTTCTGCCATTCACCGTTTGAGCTCGTCGTTGACTTCACGCACACATGTTCAGACAACCGTTTCAGGTGAGTTTACTCTTTTGTGTTTCTCTGAGCGATACGCTATAATATGTATACAATCCACCATTTTAACACATTCCACGCCGAATACGTCTATAGACGTATTCGTAAAGCGCGCGCGCCATTGCCGAATACGTGTATAGACGTATTCACGGCCGTCGGCAACATGGATCGCTGCTGCTCCGGTTGATGACCATGAAACTTGTTCTAGTTGTACAAAATCCCGCTAGATAGCAGCACACTTCAAAAAAATGTGATTTTTGGCCCATTAGTTTATACAAGAGCCGTGTAAACATTGTTGATGTTCACTAGGCCAGTGTTGACTTTGTAAATGGCGAATTCATGGAAATCTAGCTGCAACTGAAAGAAAGTAAAGTTTTAGCCCAGATTTTTGCGGATGACGAGTCGGAAAACGAATTTATCCTTAGTGCAGATATTCAGATGATGATTACTTTGCAAACGGTGGTATGTTTAGTCAGATTGAACATGAAATTGTTTACCAAAGTGACAAGTGACGGTGATGTTGACGTGCACGGGGATGGTTATAACCTTCAAAATGACAGATAAAATGTTGTTGTTGGACAAGTTAGGCCTAGACCTCCATTGCATGTGTATGAGCTTATTATGCCGATCAGGCCTAATGATTGGTAAGTAGTCCTAAGGAAGGAAATGCAATTTTAGTCCGCCGATGTAAAAAAGGCTGGCAAGGCGCGCGCAGCGGCAACCGAGGTGGCGCGGCAAGCAATGTGTTAATGCAACTGATTTGGTCAATAGATAACTAGGGAAACGCCAAAGTCGTTGTTAAACGAGTGAGTTAGCCAAGTGTTTTGACTTCTATAACCGGACCGTCTGGTCACCTTACAGGAACTAACTCTGCTTGCCACAATAATTATTTAAATTGGACATACAAAATGCGAATCGTATTCAAAACGTATTAGCGTGAAACATTAACAAATTTCCAAGATAAAACAAAATCACCTAATTTTTATTTCCCATTTAACACCCCTCAAAAATAATATGTGGGTGTAAAAATATAAAAAAGTTAAAACTGACGGGTATCGAACCCCATTCATCCGTGCGGTAGGCTAAATGGTTACCACTAGGCCATGCAGGCCACGTCAACCATGTCCCGCTAACTGCTACGAAACAAATGCCATTGATATTATTAAAAATCACATTTTTATTTATTGTAGGCTTCTATCGCAATGGATCAAGCTGATTTTGTTAACAGTTCTTAGTAAACTCGTACCGGATGTCTGTTTAAAATTTCAGCGCAATCTGTTCAGCGGTTCGGCTGATTTTCGACGTACAGACAGACAGACAGAATCACAGAATGAGAGCCGATTGAGTTGAATGGAGACACTCAGTCGCTCCGCTCCCTCGTTTAATTAGTTAGTGTAGACCTATGGGATGAACCAACAGCTTACTTTTTAAGAATTCTGCAGTTATCTGAGAGTTGACAAGAGTAGAGACATACATTCTTTTAATATCGATGACAAGCGATGTCAATGTCTTTAATTCTTGTGCAGTTGCCTAACTAAAGTATTTTTTTTGTTGGTTCCCATTAATCTTTCCTCACTATTCACTAAAAAAACACTAATGAAATTCATCAATCAACAATCATTACTAGGGCTGTGCGAGTACCCAAAATTTTGAGTAGAATATTTGAGTCTCGAAATCGAAATCGAGTCCTCAATTTGCGGTAATGTAGTTTAGTGATCGATCAAGCCGCCGTTGCTGGCACGTTATAGTTATAAAGTTTGCCAATAGAAAGCGCTGCAAGTCATTAGACTTGAAGCAACTGTTAGGCCGAATTGACTTACCTTTCCCCGGCAGCGGTCACCACTGTTACCACCTAACACGTTTGTAGGCAGCTAATGAGCACGGTGCGGTGTGGCAGGGTGGTAGCAGGTTTGACTTCTGTGCAAGGGTTCGTTTGTTCAAATCTCCATCGAGGTGTTTCTTAATTTTTTTACATTCTATTCTTTATGTTTTTTTTTTAAATAACAATAATTATAACAACAATTGAATAACAATTATTAATAAAACTCTTTTTGGGTGAAAGTCCTTTGTATTTTAAAATTTAAATAGAAACGTTAAAGGTTTGGTAATTTTTTTTTCACATCCGCTATAATGCATATTTACTAGGGGTGTGTGAGTACTCGAAATGTCGAGTTTTTCGAGTTTGTTTTTTATACTCGACATCAAGTCGAGTTTGGTTTTAGGCTCGAAATTTTCGAGTCGAGTTTTAAACTCATGAAATCCTATGAAAACTGAAAAGAACCATCATCACAGTAGGGCTAGGCTTACGTACAAAGACCTGGGCCTTGGCTTATAACAACCTAGGTCTATTACGTGTGTACTGTGACGGCAAAAAGTAGGCCTTGGCCTTAGAGACTGCGTGATTTCAAAATTATCACGATAAACAACAAAGGAGGTGTGGCTTCACGATTCTCTCAAACCTCAACGAACCCACGTTGAGCCTACACTGATTGCCACACGTTTTGGACGTCACTTGCCCGTTTTGAAGCCGACCAGCACCAGAATGTCCTATACCCGCAATTTTGCCTAAAATTACTTTTGGTCGGCGCGTGACGTCACTAATGATTTGCCCTCCGACTAGTTCCTTAACGAGACTCTTAGTATGAGAACCCAGCCCCAGCAGAACATATATTTAAAGTCCCCCACTAAAAATCAGTTATATAACTGAGTGGGTAGACTCTAAATAAAATTTATTTATTTATTTATTATACAACCACGAAACACCACAGGTGAAGGCTCAGCACCGCCTGGGACGCTACCCAATGGGGGTAGGCCACCAGTCTTACCGCGTGCGCTAGCGTTGAGCCGCGTCGTCTCAGGATCGCCCTGGCCGTCGCCAGCAGGACACGTGCACTCGTACCTAAGCTAGTTCTGCGAGCCCAAGGCCGCCTACTAGTGGACTGACGGTCCACTGATACTAATTTATATTTGATGTGAGTTGGGAGACAAGGTAACACCATGCACTACGTAAAAGTAAAGAAGGTTTGAAGTTAGTGGATGTATTTGCAGCAGTGAATTTAAGTTGAACAATTTGAAGTTAAATTAAGTCTAATGAATTTACAATTGGATCCAATGCAATACCTTGAGTGACCTTATTTTAGTGTACAGGGTGGTTACATGACAAATAAACAATTCAGCATTTGCTGTCTGCTCAACACTATCTCTCTCTTTCCATCCTCCGATCCAGTTCCTTGGTCTTCCGTTGATTCCTCTTGAATTTCCGACGGGGGGGGGGGGGTGTTTGTCCGCGTAGTCACGCGACGCGCTGAGGGTCCTGTGGTACGCGTAGCCGCGATGAGTTGTTGGTCCAGTGGTGGACCGGGACCTTGACATCCCTGGACGCTCTCTTTGGGCGCTACGGCACAGGAAGGCAGATGCCTGGTTAAAGATGGACCTGGACGTTCTCGTAGGAGGGAGATTTGCTGGTATGCGTCACCATGGTGGTATGTTTTGATACCACATGGTTAGCGTTTTTATCGGTACATTGCATGTGCACCCTGTTCACGTCACCGCAAAGGTTCATCCGAAGATCGTAAAAGAATACTTGAATGCGAGCCCTTGCTCCCCGTAGCTAGATGCTATTTAGAATTTCCATAATATCGCCGGGTCGTCATTGGTACGACGCGTATTATTGGTTCACCATGGAGATGATGGATCACCTTTAAAAACACTACGTACTTGTGATAAATCAATATAAATGAGTTAAATAAAAACCACGCTCCCTCGCCATCTAGCCCTCTCCATATTGCAAGGAGATAATGCTATTCCCATGGCTCTCCAAGATGATGCTTCCGCGCACTGTCAGCCCTGATTCACCACGTAGGTGCTCAAACAACTAGACTGGTTGCTGGGTGCAGAAGTGCACGACGCTACAGCCTCCGCTAGCTTCCAAATCGAAGGCCTGTCGAGGCAGGCGCTACCCTGTCGTCGCCAGCGGCCATCACATGACTACTTCCTTGGTTAGCCATTGATCAGCGACTTCTCGATCGTATTTCGCAGCCTCTTATCGATTGCCTATTGGTCGATTACGTTTCGCTCGTGCTCACTCAGGCGTAGAAGTTTTCCTAACGGGACATTCAGCCACCTTCGGTTTCCGTCGAAAAACACGATTTCACCACCCGAATCTTGAAGCCTCACACCCTTAGCAAGCTCGGTACGAGTTTATCATTGGCTGACGTCATCACTCGGCCTTTGCCCATACACTCAAAACCAAAAACATGGGCCTCGGCTCCACTAGAAAATGCTTGAAAATATCAACCCTTGGTTGATGAATGATGAGGCAGGCTATTTGCCCCCTAATTTGCATTGCTTTATGCAAATTAGCACACAAAACTCACTTGATTGACGCATTCATTTAAGTCCAAAATTATTCAAATTTCCGACATGATATCTTACCATTTATACAGGTTTTTGAAAGCAAAAATAAAAATACTCTAGGGTGATGGGCCGTAAGGCCGCGTTTCCATAACTTTGGTTTAGTCTTAAGAAATTGTTATTGGTTGTTATGGTAACAAGGAATCCGATATCCTGATTGGTTAGTAATGTTTCAGTGGCCTGTCATAATGAAGTTACTACTTTTCATTGGTCGTCGTATAAATAACAAAACGTCTGATTGGTCCGTCATAAGAATTGTGGTTTTGTTATAACAATTTCTTAGGACAAAAACGTAAACAATTTAACACGTATTTCCTATCCCCTTATAACTAAACCAATTAGTGGGAACGCGGCCTAAGGTTACAGAGGGATGCGGGAATCGGAAATAGCCTAGGCCTAGGTCTACACGCCGTCGAAAACAAACATCCTTTATTGGTTTCGTTGCGTCTATATCACTTACATTTCAGATCAACTATCGAGAAAAAAAGAATGCCGGTGAATATTCCATTAATGCACTTTTTACGTATTTTAAAATCGTATTTCGGGTAGTTTGACATGTTTTATGTTTCTTCCTTCAATCTTCCATCTTTGCTTTGACGAAGCTTGAAGGTCAAACTCGCCGAGTGACACTATTGGACGGGAACAAAAAGAACCAGAACATAATATGACATCGTGCCGACTTGGCTAACCTTTCCCCTCTCTGTCTAGCGTGGCGCGCGCACCATGCTAACCCGTCTCAGTATGCGCGCGCATCACATAATGTCTGCCGCTCAGTTCAAAGAAATAGTTAACCTTATTGACTGAGGAAATAAAATAAAAAAACCTTCAAAACCTTAACGTTACTATTTAAAATATAAATTACTTTTACCCGGAAAGGAGTTCTATTAACTATTATTTAAAAATAAACAAAAAATACCTTCTAAATCTTTAACATTTCTATTAAAAAAAACAAACATTGTTGGGGGTTTGAACCAGCGCAGAGCGAACCCTACCTTAGCAATCCCATCTGTTACCACCCTGCTACGGCGCACTGTGTACGTTGTCCGCCTATAAACGTATATAGTGGCATCGCAAGCGAGCCGTGAGCGCGCGGTGGTGGGGGAAGGTTAGCAAAGTCGGCCTTTAGATTCAACCACCAGAACAAACGCGTGGCGCGCTCCATCGGCCATCGCTAGAACTAGAGTCGATAAAGGGAAACTTCTTTATCGACTCTGCTGGAATTAGTTCCATTCAAGGGCGCGGAATATTTGATGTGCTGAAATAGCATTGGAGATGCCTAGAACGCGAATATTATATTGCGAGTGCGAATTTGGAGGATTTTTTTTTTTATTAAAAAATCGCAGCAATATTGTAATGGGGCCAGGAACTATATAACATACTGTATAATTATAATTTTATTGAAATTGACCACACAAAGGCCTGGTAGGCCTCAATAGCCTAATACAAGTACAATAATGTATTTTTTATATGTTTACAACAGAAAAATTGTTGTGTTCCAAGTGGACCTACTAAATACAAAAATTAAATTTTGAAATGAATACTCGACTCGAGTATTTAAAGGAATAGGCCTACTCGACTCGAATTCAAAATGTGGTACTCGCACACCCCTAATATTTACCTAATATTATTATAATGACCCAATTTTTGCATACAATATTAGGGTTAACTATTTCTTTGAACTGCGCGGCAGACATGTGATGCGCGCGTATACTGTGATGTGGTTAGCATGGTGCGCGCCACTTCTGACAGAGAGCGGAAAGGTTAGCCAATTCGGCCCGAGTGCATGTTATTCCGACTTCCTCACAGGAGCACCAACAGTACAACAAAAACAAAATTAATGAATAAATTGGGTTTACTTTAATCTTTAATCTTAATTTGCTGATGAGAATCAAGTGTTTCCTATTATGAAAACTCATTTTATCATCGATTTGAGAATATTCGCAATTACATTCTTCACTTTTTTGTGGAAAGTATAACTATAATTTCTGATAAAAAACGTGCTTGGAAATTTGTTCTTCCGTTGGTATCCATTATCATGTACCCAACCTGTAGCTCCAGCTCCAGTTTGTCCTTTTTCTAGGGCCTACTTAAAACTTGGAATCGGACTAGACTCGGATTCGAAATTGAGTATTTTTTAGGATTCAGAATCGGACTAGAAATAAAAAATGAAGAATCGCACAGCCCTAATCATTACTTTTCCATTTTCCTCAGTACTATGATCAAACCCTTTAAATGTTCTCAGAATAATTATGTATTATGAGTGATGTTTTTGAAGCTAGGTTTCTTTAAGTGCAATAAAATACATTGATCAATGATCATTAGTTTTATATAGCCTACAGAGGTATACTTGCTCCAACGAAAGAATGCAGATGCTTTGTAATGGTGGGGGTTGTATGAATGCGCGGTTAATGGAATGTCGCCTTTGTGAACGAAAGAGAAATATCTTTTACCAACGCAAGCAAAAATTATCTGTGCTAGATCACAGAGTGGCTCCGTGTGCTAGATCCACGCTGAGCTAGCGTGAATCGAGTTGACAAAGTTGTTTTGTTGGGAAAACAATTTCGAGCCATCTGTATTCTTTTGTTGGGACCACTATACTGAGGTTAGAGGTGCAAACAAACAGTTTTACTAATTGAGAAATTGCGTACATGATTCCTTTGTCCCCAAAAAATTTGCTCAAATACGGTACATTGGCATTTTAAAATATTTTTTTAGTTATTACTTATAGCCCCTGAGTAACATCGATTTTGTAGGCCTATTGTTTTCCCTTCTGTGAAAGCCAAGCAGAAACCTTTGCACTTAGAGATACATAGTTTTAGTGTCCCACTATGGTTGTTCACTGAGTTGTACTTGTAGATCTATGTTTGTATCATTTCATTTGCAGAGTAATCTTCAAATTTTAGATTAATTAAATAAAATGTTGTACTGCAGATAACATTTTAAACTTTAGCTTATCTGTTGGTTCTTGCTCTTGGAGACTAATTCTCCAACACCAGCAATAACTGCTATTTTACGTAGTTTAAACTGTTTAATCGAAGGATTGTCTGTATATGCTGCACTGCAAGTAAGTTTTTTAATCTAATTTTTAACTATTGTGTTAGTTCTTAAATCTTTAATCATAGGGTTTATTTAAATTTAAAAATCATGGAAATCTGAGGTAGGTAATATAAAGGTCAGCATACCACCATTAAGACTTTACTAGAGTCCAATCTGTGGTGTATTTTGTATCACCTTTTTTCATCGAGAGGCCTACTTTATTCCAAACTTTGTGATAGAGGTAAAGTGTTTACTTCTTTGCAACACCAACATACAGGGACCCAAGAAGATAAGAAACAAAAAAGTAGTAGGCCTACATACTTCCATTTCTTTCAAAATCACTAAAAAGTCCTGTACTTTAGTCGTATGTGTATTAATTACCACTGCAAAAGTACCACTACAAAAACATGTAGTAATTTCTAGGAACAAACTGGTAGTAATTTCTAGGGACCAACTGATACACATTTATTTGGGTCAACATTGCACGTTATGGACTAGCCACGACAACATATGGTACACTTCAATATCAAAATAGTAATCCAATAGCCTACCTACTTATTTTAAACGAGGGATGTCAAGCAATTATCATTTGTTGATCAATGACCTACCTGAGAGTGAGAACGATTCGATATCGATCAATCAATAATATTAATCGTTAACTAGTTTATGGTGAGGTATTAAATTAAGATAACCAATAACCATACCTTAGTTGGCTAATTATAATTATGACATGTTATTATGTGTGTTCTTGTTGTTATGTTATGATTGATGTGAAAGAGAGTAAAAATACAGATAAAACAATTATTAATTTATTTTATTGGCATTGCAGTTCGATTTTTATTTAGGAGTGCAGTGAAAAACAATTTGTTTTCCAATTTTACTACATAAATATTGGAATGATCAAAGAACAATTGAACATGCCGATTAATCGATTATTGATCAATATCGGTTAACAAGTTCTAAAATTAATTATCGGTCAGAAATAATTAATCGTTTGACATCCCTACTTTAAATCTGGACCAGGAAGGACTAGGTGTGATGGTCTTGTTTGTGGCTCTCTATATCCCATACAGTCTGCCTCCCTTTACCCTGACCAGGACCGAGTTCCTACAGAAGTGGTTCTACGTTCTACCAGAGGTGGCCTACGATAACATCCACGCGGCGTACATCTACAATTGCAACTCCTGGGTGCGAGAGTACACCAAGTTCCACGATCGCATCCTCGCTCCGCTCAAGGTCAGGATCACATGGATTAATTTTAATTACAATCATGTTATTACTTGATATATGTGTATATATGTTATATGTGTGTATATGTAGAGTTAGGTGAACGTCAACATAAATACAGTTTAGCGTTATTTTATTATGGTTCATCTATCAATGTCATTTTCTATTTAAAGCTTATTATTACTTATGAAATGTGCAGTTGCAACTAATCAGAAACATGTAAAAACTCTGACCAATGTGCACATTTTAAAAATTTAAGTTTAAATTATTTTATATTTTTTATTATTCAATGCCATTTATTAAATTTAGGTTTATTTATTCATTTTGTTATGTCATAATATGTTTTAATTCTCGATGTATTTCTGTCCTTATTTTATTTTGTTTATGTTATGGTGAGTTATGAACTTATGATTGATTCGGACAGACCATAGATACTACTATACCCCCGGACAGACTAAGGTTATTGCTTAGGTATGCTCGACTGCTTGTGGCTTGCACAACTGAATACTGAATTCATAGTTATTAGGGCCTACTATGTAGTTTTCATTGCTGATATTGATGACATTATCAACTTTTGCTGTAGGCTTAGTACCGGATTTTGTAACAATTAATAAAATTATATGTACATCCATGTAACTACAGCGTGTTGTCGCTGGTACTTGATTGTGTTTATCTGTCGCCAGGGCAATCGCAAGCTTATCTTCATCGACGCCCCGACCCGACTCAACGACTTCATAGAGCTGGACCAACAGAAGTTGCCGGGTGCAACGCTCTCATTGGATGAAGATCTCAAGGTGTTCAACAATGCTCTCAAGCTCTCTCACAAGGACACCAAGGTTGCCATCAAGGTAGGGATTATTCATCCAATGTGATATTTTACTTTAGTTAATTTTAGTTAATTTACATTCAAAATTTGGTTTTTGTACATGTATATTTTCAATTAAATGTGTTGTCAATTTGATGCACCTTTTACAGATTAGCCAACTGCTGTACTTCAGTATAAGATTTTGTGATTGATAAAGTTTCTCATATGTGTGTAATTGCACTTACTTATATGGGTGTTGTATTGTTTATTAGTAGGGATAACTTTGGTAAACCAGAAACCAGTTTTGAACAAAACCGTTTACAAATTTTAAATTTGTTTTCAAATTTCAACTCACAACAAAAAACAACAAAAAAATGGTTAGGCACAACAATGAACAGTTTTAAGGTAAGAGCTTACTCGCGTACGAATTATTTTTACGATCTCACATTCGCGTTTTAAGACTCGGCTCCTCCACCAAGCCAGGATACCAGCCAGGATTAATTTAATTTCAACTACCCGGCACCTCCACCAAAATTACGAAATTTAGCATTTCTTGTGTATAAATTTCAATATGAAGCCAAATATTTATATAAAATATTCCAATTATCGATATTGTATCGAAATATTGATTTTTTTTTGCCCAGACCTACTTTTCACCTCTCACCCATCTCCAACCAAGGTCATTCGCTTTGCCGATTGTAAATATGCCTATAAAGTAGAGGCAACAAGCATCTTTGCCACTCCTAACCAACAACCATTATTTTTTAAACCGGTTTTTACTTTTATTTTGCCCACTCAAATTTAAACAAGTGTTTTACAAATTATATTGACAGATTGCTGCGCATAATTGCCGCACCCCACTTTATTTACTTATTTTTTTTAAAATATAGGCCTAGGCATGTCTGGGCCTATATTCCCATAAATACAAAACCTGAGCATGATGGCTTACCCCCTTTCTTGATATCAATTAATATTTATAAGTATACCTGCCACCTTTTTTTGCATAAATATTAAATATGTTAAGCGACTGCAATGCATATTATTTACTATCACTTAAAAATGGATAATAAATTATTTAGGCCTAGTGGTACTCGGTATTCATCTAGAAGTGCTGTTTTTATCAATTGTGAGGAATGTCAAAATTCTTGTCAATTGTTATTATTACTGCTTCATGTTCCAGGTTGGTCCGACGGCCATACAGATCACCTCCGCCGAGAAAACGAAGGTCCTCTCTCACTCTGTCCTCCTGAACGACGTATACTACGCATCCGAGATCGAAGAGGTGTGCCTGGTTGACGATAACCAGTTCACGCTGACGATAGCCAACGAATCCGGTCCCCTCTCGTTTATACACAACGACTGCGACAGTATCGTGCAGGCCATCATACACATCCGCAACCGCTGGGAGTTGTCCCAGCCCGACTCGGTGACAGTTCACCAGAAGATACGGCCCAAGGACGTACCCGGGACGCTGCTCAACATGGCTCTACTGAACCTGGGCTCCTCAGACCCAAACCTAAGGACCGCCGCGTACAACCAGCTGTGCGCGCTCACGGCTACCTTCGATCTCAAGATAGAGGGGCAGCTGTTGGAGACGTCAGGTCAGATTAAAAATATTCACAGAACTTTATGATCAATCAAAACTGTAGTTTAAAATTATCTCAAATTGGATTTGGGGTTTGTTTCCTTCAACGGATCACTTAGAACTGAATTTTAAGTCGTTTTAAATACATTGGTTACCTACCTTAATCAATTTGTTTATTGAAATAAACAAATGGCCCACATCATTTTCTGTACAGAACAATAATGACAATTAGAAAAATAGTAAATAATAACTACGAAATAGAACAAAAAATAAAATTGTATGGGGCTACTAAGGCCTGCATTTTGTAACACAGTGACATAACAATTGTCTCTTTAAGGCCCGTTTCCACCAAATGGATGCTAAACTCGAGTTTAACTAAGCTCCGCTTATCTTTAAACTTCAGTTTAAACCATGACCCATTCCACCACATTTTATTCACCTCCGTTTAGCTAAGCGGAGTTTATTTTGTAAGGATGTCTGTGATTGGTTCTTCAAAAATCACGTGATTTTGTCTCCACGGTCAGCTGTTGAACAAGACAGTGACGACACACTGTCAACATAACCTATGAAAAATGAAAATACGTTCGCGTGGTACTAACTACTCGGAGAGTGAGAAAATCTTGCTGTTACAAGTTGTTGAACAGTATAAACACGTATAAACAGGTATAAAGACGTAAATAAAACCGATTCCACATCGTCACATCGTCAAAATCACAGCTTGATATATGTGGAATCGAATATCGTACTGGCGGTGAGTCCAGTTTAAGTTATTAAACCGCACTCCAGGTAGGGTTTAGTTTAAACTCGGTTTAAACTCGAGTTTAGTTCTGGTGGAACGCATTTTCAAGCTAACCGAGGTTTAACAAAATTAAACTCGAGTTTAAGGCTAATCTAGACAAAAAATTGATATTTTTTATATGCTTTCATTTTACACAGTATAATACATTATGACGTTTTTGATGTAAAAAAAGTGAAAATTTATTTTTATTGGCCATTGTTTTGGGCTGTCCCGGAAATTTAAATCGCTAAAACGGAAATGAATGTTTAAGAAAAACGGTTGTTAGAATGATATGAAATTTAAACCACGTTTTTTGTAGTTCTTTTACAAGTGACCTGAAATAAGTTTCATTACATTATCTTTATTAGTTTATTTATTTTGATTTTTTTAGTGTACCACTGAAAACGTGAATCAAAGTCGCTTGTGTTCAGCCCATCGTAAATAGATCAAATGGGAGAGAAATGTGGCATATTTTACTTTCACCCTATGTGTGGAACCCTCAGCTTTGATTTCCACCTAACAACTTGTCTGTATCACCAATAGTGGCTGCTACACATTCATTGACCTGCCGTCATGTAAATCCCTCCAAAAATCGCCTCGCGTCGTCGGCAACCGATCAGCTCGCGACTGAACGATGGCGTTGCGGTGGCAATCTCGGGAACTCTTGTCGAGTGGCTGGCGAGCAAAGATCCGGTGAGCTTCGGATAGCGCGCGGTTTGATTCGTTATCTCAAGTGTCAGCGATTGTAAATGGCGCATCAGCTAAGTCTTGTGTCAGGCGTGTGTATGTGTACGTGTATTGTGCGATATTGCTGTGGACAAGTATTTTATAATATTTGTTATGAAAACTGCAGTGGCGTAGGAATGGGGGGAGGAGGAGGGGAGGGCAAATTTAACGTGAGTAAAATATTAATCCCAGAATTTCCGTAGTAAATATGCACATACACATACAATTCGACAGTCACCTTGGTTAAACAAATATGTTTGCCTGAATGCTTCGTCATTAGATAAAAAATTAGGTTGAAATTTACTAAAATGGGTCACTTCACGTTCATTTTTTTTAGCTTTTAGATCGCAGATAGTTGCTGTAAAACATCGTTTACAGAGTCTGAGTGCAGTTAAAACATGACGAAATAACTGTGGTCTGGTATGGTAAAAATCGAAAGAGCCTCTGGCGGCTCCACCCACGAGATCTGCAAATAAATTTGCCCCCCACCAACTTTCAAAACGTTTTTACGCGCCTGATGAAAAGTAATATATTTTATCATGTAATAACATTTACCGCTATGTAGAGTTATGCGTTAGTAAAGTAAATAACTAAATATATATACATAATGGGAAGGCGAGTCAATTCCCTCGTAATAAAGGCTGGTCAAGAAAACGAAGCAAACAATCAAATCAAATCTTTTTCGATTGTACTCAACTGTTTACAGTCTTTGTCAACGTATCATATTTCGACAAGAATGTGTGAACGATTTATGAAGATAAGAATCCGTTCCAGTTATTAAATCCAAACAACAATACTGATATCGTACCAGGGTTCGAACCCGGAACGAAGTACCCATACACCACGATTGCGTTCTATACGTTGGAAGTTCACGCTACAATCATTCTTTATTGCTGTCAAGTATCTGTTTCAGGAGACGACGAAGACTGTAAAAACCGATAACGTAAACAGCTCTTCCACTTGACTGAATTGAATATTATGCATGTTCTCTTTTTTCACGCAGCACTTAGCAGTCAAGGATATATTTTGTTTACTTTCAAGTGGTGTTGGAAAGCCAAGTCAGCTGTAGCTTGAACCAGACTGGAGATGGACTAGAGGACGAGAGAGCACACAAATAAAAATCTCATATAGTATACATCTTTGCTTGTTCAAAACATGATTTAAAATGTGTAGGGCTAGCATTTAAAAATTAGTTTTATAGAGGGTGTAACAGTAGTCTAAAAGAATGTCAAATGCCTAGTTAGCAGAACTCAATCCCCACCCTGGAAATAACAGTCATAATTGCCGTTGGCGGGCATCGAAACGGCGACCTCTCGAAACGGCGACCTCTCGAATCGGCGTAAGCTACCTCTGTCTGTTTGAAATTTTGATGTCATGGTAAATGGGACTATATTTCGGGACTAATCAGTCCGGCACGCGGGACACTTAGGTCTTATTCGGGACTGTCCCGTATTTTTTGGGACGTCTTGGTGACCCTAGTTTGAAAGCATGCTTGAACAATAAATTCAAGTGTATGCGATTTAAAAAATATATAACAGAATACTCTGGTTAGTCTGATTTACACAATTAACAAAGGTCAAACATGTCTTTGTTTTTAAATGTTGTTTGGGAAGTTGATCACAATAGATATGAATGTGATCCACGTAAGAAGCCTGGATTACAATAGTTACCAACTCGGAACATTCATGGTGCACTGAAATTGCAACTCATTTTAGTTATAGAATCGAACCCGGGTCAGTAGCTTGCCGGGTGGTTATGGATTGTGTTTACACCTACACCACTGGCCTGACAGTCTGACGCTGTTGTGTGGAGGGGGGAGACATTGCGTTCAGCCGGCCGGTCTCTATCGCCGCTACAAGGTCACGAGGGAGTAATTCTTACAACGCACAAGACTATTCCGAGCATTAGCGCATACTATATTAGTGTGGGTTGTGGGTATAGGTCTTTCACCACAAACGTCGATATTTATATTTTCAAGACTTTGCTAATGTGTACCGTTCGATCAACATTCTCAATTGGGTTTCCTATTGTATGTCATATTGCATATTCAATATTGTATATATTTCTATACTAAACTAATTAATTTCAAATCAACAGGTACATTGTGACTTCATTGTTAACGCCACTCAAGGGCGTCCGCAGAAATTTTGTCATGAGGGGGGGGGGGGGGGGGGGAATTATAACTTGTAACTCCCGTAGGGACAAACATGGGGTGTGTGGGAGGGGTGAGGCCCTCAACAATAGCGCCGCAGGCGATTTTTTTTGAAAATCAGGTTTTAGAGTGCGTTTGGTGCGTTTTAGAAGAAAGTAGCTGGCTGAATGCAATACCAAAATAATGCAATTTTTGTGCAGTCGATACTCGAAACTAGAAAACCACCAAAAGGAATTGGAACGCTGTCCTGATGGAATCGATAATGTTACATCTGCCGAATATATTATCAGATTTAATGTTGAGTAGTAATGTAAAGAAAAACGTAGACCGTTCATATTTATATTTTATATTATCAGTATCTAATTGGATGAGCGATGCGAGCGAAGCGAAGATTCCATTTCACTACACTGGAGAAAAAAATCCGTTTTTTTTTAATTCTTTCTTTCTTTCTTTTTTTTTGTATTTTTGTGTGTTTGTAACACGATTTTGGCTAAACCAATACCCCAATTGCGATGAAATTTTTTGGAGGCCTTCGAAATCTCTGAACTTAGAACTGCCACGTTTTTTTAGCGCAATCGAAAAATTATTTCTCATAAAAATCGCAATTTTACGATTTTTTTTTCTATTTTTAAAACATTTCTTCGACTTATAACACCTACATGCTTTATCCGATTGTATAATGATTTTTTTACAGAACTTTAATTTTATGAATTGATGTATTCGTGTGAAATTTGAGCGGAATAGAAAAAATATTTCTCATGATAATCGCAATTTTACGATTTTTTCGATTTTTTAAATTTCTTTCAATTTTTACACCGACATTCTTGATCCGATTGTAATCATTTTTTCACAGAACCCGAATTTTATTAATTTATTTTTTCGTGGGAAATTTGAGCGTATAATCGAAAAATTATTTCTCATGAAAATCGCCAATTAATGCTTTTTTCGTTTAAAAAAAAATACGCTCATCCAACAACGCGCCTGAAAAAGCGTTTGCGGAGCTTGATAGTTAATATTTTAATAAAATTGCTTATAAATATAGGATTCCAAGAAGGGGGGGGGGGAGGGGAGTGCCCGCCTTGCCCCCCCTGCGGACGTCCTTGACGCCACTAACGACTACTTTGTGGAAAGAATACTTCCAGACCGACAACACTGTGGACAGATTTCATGCTTCCGAAACTCATCAACTTCTATATTAATTGTATTTTACCCGAGTAAGCCGATCCCCGTATTCCTAGAGGACAATGTGTTAGGGAACATGTCAATGTTGAACTGGCTCGACAGAACGAACTAAAAAACGGTCCCTGGTACCAAACCTCCAAAAAGAGTAATATCGAAGGAAGCAAAATCAGGAGTCAGGACCACATAAAAAACGAAAGTGATCTGACTCAAAGTTCAAGCAGCTTTTTTTTTAACATATTGTTCGTTGGAAAAACATGTGTTGATATTTACTAGGCCGCTTTGCGAACGCTTTTTTTGGCGCGTTGATGGGTGAGCTTTTTTAAGTTTTTAGTATGCGTGGGATCTCTTTACTTCTTCAAGTTCCATTGCAAAATCAATTGTGTTAAGTAAGGATAATTTTTATAAAGTAGTACTAATTGCTATGGTTATTAGAATGAAAAATATCTGGAGGCCCGAAGACTTACTTTTTGTACACATTATAGGTGATTGTAGTCAAGTTTCTATAGTTACTTGTTAATAATTAAGTTTTTTGAGGTAAATAACCTGTATTTCGATGGATTCTGGCTAACTTTTTCATTTTTTTTCTTTCAAAAGGTACTACATCACCATAATCTTAACGTCCATGTAAAATATGAACGTTGTAGCCCCACCCGTTTGGTCAGAATCGGCCCAAATATCACGAAAATATCGCATTTAAAATCGAAAAAATGGTAAAAGTACGATATTCATGAAAAAAAATCATCGATTGTACCCAAAAACGTGGCAGGTCTAAGTTCAGAGATTTCGAAGGTCCCCTCCAATTTTCATCAAGATCGCATATGCCGTTTACCTGGTAGAGCGCGAACAAACAGACAGAAAAACAAACAACAAAACAAAAACAAAACACCCGAGCTATTTTTTTTTTTTTGGGGGGGGGGGCTCAGTCTAATTGAAGTCTTCGCTTCGCTCATCTAAAAATCTCGATAGTAGACACTCGAAACAAATAATTGCCAATCGGTCAAAAACGGCCCGCAACACGTCGTTCGTTCGTCGGAGGAGGACGACGCTTTGCATTAGTTGTGCAGGCAACTTGCATTGCATTGCATGCATAGTCTCGCACATTTTAGTGACAGTGACACGGCTCATGATGGTTGGTACGGGAGTTACAACGAACAGGTAAACAGTACTTGTTCATTATAGGGATCCCCCCGAAAAGGAAAGTAGGTAAGTGCGGTTGGGGGGAAACGCGAAGCACCGTGGGGGGGCCTAGCTGACACAGCAAAGCACTTCATGCTCCCCCCCCCCCCCCACTGTTACTGGGGGGCCCCGTAACGGTAATGAACAACTACCAAAATAACACCTAGTACCAGTTCGAAACTGTTTACTTGGCGCATCTGTCTGTGATCTCGAGGTCACTGAAGGTCAAGCCATCGCTTTTCTCCCAATGCACGCCTCTCACCCCCCGCGCCCTAATGATTGTATCAGTTCATTCCTTTGCTTGCGCCTGCTAATCTTATCACCAAACAACGAATACCAGTCATGGCCACACGTCGGACACTTCAATAACACTGTCAATTGAACGACGATCGATGGACCATGGACGATGCAATCGAACTTCACAGAGCCAAGACATCTAAGAAATGCGACCTTCACAAAGACGAGCATTGTTTACGCAACAATCCCAGTAAGCCTACCTGGTCACGCGCTGGGGGGGGGGGGGGGGGGCGTTAATGACGCTGTGTCTTGTCTGTCGCGAAACGGGAAAAGAATTATAATTCATTTCGTGAGTGGTGTACTGTTATTTTCTATGTTACGTCGATCTGATTCATGCTTATCATTATTTTTATAAGCATTTTATAAAATTTATCATGTATTTTCGTTTACGAAAGCCTACTCGAGGACAATGATGCAGTTCTGACTTCTGAGATTATCCCATTTTCCAAGCATTGAGCGCGTTGCAGAGTGCAATAACACGTTCATTGTGACTATTCTTGCGCACTTGACGTTTCGTTGCCTTCCTGCCTTTCGTCAATCGTCGGCACCAGTCTAATATTGCGTTTCAGCCATATATTGTTAGATCATGTGTTTCAGCATGTTATGACGGCTGTCATATTGAGAGCTGGCAATATTTCATACGGCAATTTAGAAAAAATATAGACTATTGTAACTAAGCACACTCATTCCCTCAATCGAATCTGTTAACATTAGCGTTTGAGAATTGAGATGCTTTTAGATTTTTATAGACTCATCAGTCATAAACTAAACATAAAACTATTTATTTTGACAATGTAAATATATTATCGTATTCAGGCAAACACGCCTCTGAAAAAGACATTTAATCATTAATATTACTTTATTTATGATTCACGACAAGATTTGAATCGTCGGGTGTCGATTACCGACATAACTTTTTAGGCCTTTAGCAGATGATTTTCAGATGCAACCGACTGCGGATTGATTGGAAATTGAATCAAAATGCAATCAGTGAACTGTCGTTATATTCGTAGGCCTATGTCACACTTACAAAATAACATCTATCTAAATAACTGAGAAGTGGTCGGTTGTATCAACAAACTGTGTGTGTGTTGTTTGGGTCTAGCTTAGCTAGCTAGTCTAGCGGCCTGCACAGTGCAACTGCATACCGCTGTAATCACACCATGACTCATACTCTTCATATAAGGTCTTCTCCGCGCGATCGGATTTATCGCGAGATATAACTTCAAATATAACGCGGCCGGATGTAGCTAGCCAAGCGATGTTTTCGGTTTCGCAGTCTATCGGGAAAACGCTGAACTTTTAGAGGCCATTCGCCGGTAACGGAGCCGTTCGCGAGCTAGGGGGGAACGCTAGCGCTAAATCAAGTGGCAGCGCGGGCTATAGAATAATCTTAAGACTTGGTGGAATCGGGCCTTAGGCCCGTTTCCACCAAATGGATGCTAAACTCAAGTTTAACTAAGCTAAGCTTATCTTTAAACTTCAGTTTAAACCATGACCCATTCCACCACATTTTATTCACCTCCGTTTAGCTAAGCGGAGTTTATTTTGTAAGGATGTCTGTGATTGGTTCTTCAAAAATCACGTGATTTTGTCTCCACGGTCAGCTGTTGAACAAGACAGTGACGACACACTGACAACATAACCTATGAAAAATGAAAATACGTTCGCGTGGTACTAACTACTCGGAGAGTGAGGAAATCTTGCTCTTACAGGTTGTTGAACAGTATAAACACGTATAAACAGGTATAAAGACGTAATAGAAAATAATAAAACCGATTCCACATCGTCACATCATCAAAATCACAGCTTGTTATATGTAGAATCGAATATCGTACTGGCGGTGAGTCCAGTTTAAGTTGTTAAACCGCACCCCAGGTAGGGTTTAGTTTAAGCTCGGTTTAAACTCGAGTTTAGTTCTGGTGGAACGCATTTTCAAGCTAACCGAGGTTTAACAAAATTAAACTCGAGTTTAAGACTTGGTGGAATCGGGCCTTACTGTATTAAAGTTAAACCCTTGTTAAACTAACAGTAACCAATTAATTAGGTAGTATTTAGCCTAGTCTTTCACTCTTTCAATCAAAGAAGTAACTTACCTACAATAAAAACCTAGTAATGCAAGTTGTTGGGGTAACTTGTTTACTGGATTTATATAACATGGAACTGGAATAAAGCAGTCACATGCAAAACATGTTGGCACAACATTGCCAAGCACGACAATATGTTGAAGAGAACCAGGACCAAGCTCTTCCTTCAAGCAATGTTTACAACTTCCTTTCCTACCAATGCAATGCAGTTGCTCAACAAGTTGTGTCAATAAGTTGGTAGTGTAACATGATTTTAGTTAGCCTACATATTTTTTTTACCTTGAACTCTTGACTGTTTTGTTTTCAGGTTTGTGTATTCCATCCAACAACACAATTTTCATCAAGTCGGTGAGCGAGAAACTGGCAACGAACGAGCCTCACTTGACGCTGGAGTTCCTGGAGGAATGTATCCAAGGGTTCCGCGTATCAAACATTGAGCTGAAGCATTTGTGTCTTGAATACATGACCCCGTGGCTTGCCAACCTTGTGAGGTGGGTTTGTTTGGTTTAAACTTTGGTATAGAATAAGTAGGCCTATGGTATTTTGTATTAGCATTTAGTAATAGATTTATTAGATTTATTTTATTACTATATTTTTACACAATTTTAGTTTTGACCTGTTTTGACAATACAAAATTCAAAATTATCAATGTTACCACCTAAATGACAACTGAGTAAACCCCTTTTTTGTAGAATAACTGCACAAACCCACAGTTATTCCAATGTATTGTTGGATGAGCGTAGCGAGCGAAGCGAAGATTCCATTTCACTACACTGGAGAAAAAATCCGGAATGTTTTTTTTTTTTTTTTTTTTTTCTGTATTTTTGTCTGTTTGTCCACACGATTCCGGCTAAACCAATACTCCAATTGCGATGAAATTTTATGGGGGCCTTCGAAATCTCTGAACTTAGAACTGCCACGTTTTTGAGCGCAATCGAAAAATTATTTCTAATGAAAATCGCAAATTTACGATTTTTTTCGATTTTTAAAAAATTTCTTCGACTTATAACATCTACATGATTAATCCGATTTTAATGATTTTTTTACAGAACCTTAATTTTATGAATTAAGATATTCGTGTGAAATTTGAGAACAATCGAAAAATTATTTCTCATGAAAATCAAAATTTTACGGGTTTTTTCTTTTTTTTAACAATTCTTTCACTTATAACACCTACATGCTTTATCCTATTGTAATGATCTTTTTACAGAACCTTAATTTTATGAATTATTATATTTGTGTAAAATTTGAGCGCAATCGAATAATTATTTGTTATGAAAATAGCAATTTTACGATTTTTTTCTTTTTTTAAAATTACGATTAAGAAAAAATAAAAGAATAAAGTTAATTTTTTATTTAATTTAATTTAATTTTAAAAAAATCAACTGAGTAATAATTTTTTCACAAAACAACAGAAAATCTGCATAACACATGGCAGGTCAATGCACCAATTACGCTCATCCAACAACGCGGCGGGACTTAAGCGTTTTCCTAGTGTACATATCTACTTAACTAAATAGGACTATCTAGTGTGAAAAATGCCTATCGGCTAGTTAGATTGGGGAATGGTTGACAGGTTGGGAAAGCAAAGAAAACATAAATCCCAGCCTGAAGGGCTGGGGGCGACAAAACTTTTCACTTGCTGATGACAACTGCAGCTAATTTAAAGTTGTCACCTTAATCCACGACGCGTTTCGTCCTTCTGGGACTCATCAGGCAGATGGTGGCCACTAAAAATCAGCTAACTACATGCAAATAAAACTCAAGCACATAACCAAACCTGTGTAGGGCCGCACAAGAAGCAAATTCTGCATGCATGTTGTCATCATCAGCAAGGTTACTTCAAACACCATTCATACTTAGCCACACCGTCAGCACAACCAGTAAGGGGGCTTCCCTCCCAACTCTAGTGCTCGGAAGACAAAACATCTATGACTCACCCTGGATTCGAACCAGGACCCTTGGCAACAAGAGAAAAGCTGCCCCTTCTGTTGTTGCTCGGCCAGGTCCCAGTCACAATTAGTAGGGCAGTCTCTCTTGTTGCCACGGGTCTTGGTTCAAATCCAGGTTAAGACATGGTTGTTTTGTCGCTCAAGCACCAGAGTCTAGGAGGGAAGCCCCCTCACTGGTTGCGCTGTTGTGTGACTTTCCACCCTTCCTATCTCTAACCCTTTCTCTAAGTATGAATGAAGAGGCACCCTGGCCGAGCAACAACAGAAGGGACAGCTTTTTTCTTGTTGCCAATGGTCCTGGTTGGATGTTTTGTCTCCCGAGCACTAGAGTTGGGAGGGAAGCCCCCTTACTGGTTGTGCTGACGGTGTGGCTCAGTATGAATGGTGTTTGAAGTAACCTTGCTGATGATGTCAACATGCATGCAGAATTTGCTTCTTGCGTGGCCCTACACAGGTTTGGTTATGTGTTGTGAGTTTTGTTTGCATGTACTGTATTTATGCGAGTATAGGCCTCGGGTATATTTGAAATTGTCAAGTTCAAAAAGTGGGGTGCGGCCATTATGTGAAGCCATTTATCAATAGTATTTATATCCAAATCTTTAAAATCTGAGTGGTCAAAATAAGGGTGCGGCCTTTACTCGAGGGCGGCCTATAAGCGAGTAAATACGGTAGTTAGCTGATTTTTAGTGGCCACCATCTGCCTGATGAGTCCCAGAAGGACGAAACGCGTCGTGGATTAAGGTAACAACTTTAAATTAGCTGCAGTTGTCATCAGCAGGTGAAAAGTTTTGTCGCCCCCAGCCCTTCAGGCTGGGATTTATGTTTTCTTTGCTTTCCCAACCTGTCAACCCTTCTCCAATCTAAATAGGTATCTATTGTGTTCAATTAATCTTCCATTACTATATTTATATTATTTGTATAGTTTATATATTATTTGTTTGCATTTATAATTTGTAAAATGGTTAGGTGGAAGAACAATCCATATCGATTGAACATTGCCAATTTTGTTGTAATCATAATGTAACAACAGAGAAGGAAGGAAGGAGAGATTAAACTGTGTATTAAGTGCAATTAATTTATGCAAACTGTCAGTTACGCTTTCTTTTTTATTCAAACTTTTAACACCCACTTAACTTTACAAACAATCTCTTTATGTCATTCACATGATATTGTTAACATGAATTTGGTTCACTGTATCCACTAATGATTCTAGAGATGTTTTTGTAATATCTGCATTCTGCAAGCATGGCAGCATATTACAGTAAGATCCCTCTTATCCGAGTTGGATGAGACCGGGGGCACCTCGGATTTGCGAAAAACTCGGATGGCGCGTTTCATTTGTTTATTTGCTCTCGTAGGCCTAGCATAGGCCTAGCCACACATGTAATGGATAAAGGAACATAAAATACACACGATACACTTCATACAGGGTATACTAAATGAATTAATAGCTTGTAAATCAAGCTCACAAACACACGTACACAATTAGGCCTACATGTCGTAATAAAAACGTATGTCTAGGCCTAAACTCGACGCAGTAGGCCTAGGCTAGGCCTACAATGCAAACATAGGCCTAGGCTAGGCCTAGGCCTAGCTCTCTTTCTCATGTGGGAAAACCTCTCACTACTATATCCCGCGCTGAAGCTCTCGTCGCAAGATAAGCCTGGGAAAGAAAGAACATAAGCCCAGGAATAACAATCCTATGCGTCGTGATAACGAATTTCGTGAATCGGTTGAAAGATGATTGCATTGCGAATTCTACTTCTACACCCAACCATCTTTGTCAGTCAGCTGTGAGTGTGAGTTGGTTGGATCGTACGCGCATCTCGTACTGCGCAGACGGCGGTGTCCAAGATTTATTGCCGCATCTTTCTCTCTTGCACTCACTCGTGGCATGGGCGCGACTCGCCGAGACGGACGGAAGCACGTGATAGCTTACAACGCGCTCTGTCGTCAACTCCAATTACTCTTTAGGCAGCGGGCACGCTCCGCGGGAAAGACCGCAACCACGTAGCGCGTAATTTAAACTGGTGAATTAGTCTATAAACGGCCGCGAAATATACCCGGATCTTAAAATCGGCTCCGGGTAATTTCTGGAACCGGGTACCCGATGTCATCCCTACTCGTAAGGCATGCCTACAAATGTATGCGAGTACATTTAAAAAAGTGCGGCGCGGCGTCTGTAATTATTTTTATGTTTTATTTACGTATTAAAAACTTTTTTTTTTTTTTTTTTTTTTTTTTTTTTTTGGGGGCGGCTCGGTTAACACGGAATATCGGATAAGAGGAGATCGGATAAGAGGGATCTTACTGTATGCGCAGTAATTGGGACGAATGTATTTCTACCAATCTCTTGATAATTCCCAGGTTCTGTAAGCCATCCGATGAGAACAAACGTCAACAGAAGGTTGCACACATCTTGGAGAAACTAATTATACTCACGATTGAGGAGGTGGAGATGTATCCTTCGATACAAGCCAAGATATGGGGCTCAATTGGACAGGTGACTACTATTACAATTACATGAAAGAAGAGTAATGCTACGATAGGACCCATTATGTTCTCGGACAATATACTATTGTGTGTTCTACAGAGCTTTTCGCGGTGGCACATGTGATTGCCCGAAGTGTATGGCTCTACGAGGCCGTAGGTTCGAATCCCCCATAGGGCCAAATAAGGCATGTTTTTTTGTAATCGTCCTTCGTCACATAATATCACCACTCATTGTCTTGAATAGCCTTAGTGCAGGGTTGCCGTTTTTACGGATTTTGAGGGTGCAAAACGCATCAACGAATTTTTATTTCAATTTACGGATTTGGAAAAAAAAAAAATAGTTCTTTGTTTTACGCCGTTTTTAACTAGGGGGTAAAAAATCTATATTTCAATGCGATATCGATAAGTGGGAATATTTTTGATGTGTAAATAATAACTATCAAAATTTTTAATTTACACCAAAAATGCAAAATTTTGGAATTTTGGTGGAGGTGCCGGGTGTAGTATTTTATGATTTTATTCAAAACGTGATTCAACACATTCATTCTATCAGCAAAGCAGTGGGCAGCCGATGTCATTACCAAGAGGCTGTTTATTTATGTTCCTTTAATGGTTTGTTTGTATATCATTTTACCATATCAGGCTATGCTACGAGAGCAAATAAACAAAAAATTGCGATCATCCGAGTTTTTCGATAATTCGAGCTGCACCCGGTCTCATCCACCTCGGATAATAGAGGTTTTACTGTATTGAGAAATATAATAATAGTACTACTAAAATTCACAAGATATGGTTTAATTAAATATTACATGAATTTTAAATTGACAAATAGTATTACATACTAGCAGGCCTACAACAGAACGTTAGTTCAGAACCTGATGGGCTTCATATTCATAGGCATTCAGGTCATATTCCATACCACAGTTGGATGTTTTAACATGCGGTCCATATAGGAGTGTATATTTTAAAAAGTTATTTACTTTCTGACTTGCACATTGACAATGCATCATAATAAAACATGCATTTATGGTTTTAAAACTGTGCATTTTGTGCATAAGTTGTCATTTCATAATTATTAATCTCTCAATTAATTTAGACATTTGAGTAGGCCTAATTAACTTACGTGTCCTCGCCACGTACTAAGAAGCATGGGTGTTATCTTGCAGGTACCAGAACTGATAGACATGGTCCTGGACAGCTTCATTCATCGCTCTGTGTCAGGCGGCCTGGGGTCCCCGATGGTGGAGATTATGGCTGATACGGCGGTCGCCCTAGCATCAGCTAACGTTCAGCTGGTTGCCAAGAAGGTCATTGGAAGGCTTTGCAGGGTGAGGAGTGGCATCCATAGTTTAATGTTGTCAGCACTTCAAGGACTAAACTAAACAAACATAGTTCTTTATGATTGGAGAAGGGTTGACAGGTTGGGAAAGCATAGAGAACATAAAGAACATAAAACCAGCCTGAAGGGCTGGGGGCGACAAAACTTTTCACCTGCTGATGACAACTGCAGCTAATTTAAAGTTGTTTGTTACCTTAATCCACGACGCGTTTCGTCCTTCTGGGACTCATCAGGCGGATGGTGGCCACTAAAAATCAGCTAACTACATGCAAACAAAACTCACAACACATAACCAAACCTGTGGTAGGGCCACGCAAGAAGTAAATTCTGCATGCATGTTGTCATCATCTGCAAGGTTACTTCACACACCATTCATACTGGGGCACACAGTCAGCACAGACAGTAAGGGGGCTTCCCTCCCAACTCTGGTGCTCGGGAGACAAGAAATCCATGACTTACCCTGGATTCGAACCAGGACCCTTGGCAACAAGAGAAATGCTGCCCCTCCTGCTGTTGCTGGGCAAGGGTGCCTCATTCATTCTAAGAGAAAAGGTTAGAGATAGGAAGGGTGGAAAGTCACAACACAGCACAACCAGTGAGGGGGCTTCCCTCCTAGACTCTGGTGCTTGGGCGACAAAAGAACCATGTCTTACCCTGGATTTGAACCAAGACCCGTGGCAACGAGAGAGGCTGCCCTACTAATTGTGACTGGGATGCTGGTTTTATGTTCTTTATGTTTTCTATGCTTTCCCAACCTGTCAACCCTTCTCCAATCATACTAAACTAGCCGATTGGCCTTTTCCTAATTTTAACAAACATAGTTCTTTGTATGATTGCATAATGCATATGCATTGAATCCTGGAAAAAGTATTGGTCTTTAATCTTAATAATTAGTAATACAATACTTGATTATGATTAGTTGATGTTGACCTTTGTCTCATATTATATATAAAGAGTGTGGTTCAAAACCTGAGTGGGATAAATAAACCCATGATAACACATGCCATTTTATTGCATTATACTTGAACAATTTATAATGTAATGATCTGCACGGGTATAATATAATCTTGGTTGTGATTGTAGGTGGTGGACAAAACGTGCCAGTCTCCTACCCCCCTGCTAGAGCAACACATGATGTGGGACGACATCGCAATCCTAGCGCGCTACCTTCTCATGTTGAGTTTCAACAACTGCCTGGACGTTGCCAGGCACTTGCCATATCTGTTCCACGCGGTCACTTTCCTCGTGTGCTCTGGGTCACTCAGCATGCGGGCATCCACGCACGGCCTAGTCATCAACATCATTCACTCGCTCTGTACCTGCACCAAGCCTTCCTTCTCAGGTAAGCTTACAAGTCTGTGTGTCTGCTATTGAAGCTCTACATTTTGCTGGGAATAAGCAAGTGGTAATTTAATTCTTTAATGCAAACAGAGAACGGCCCTAACATTGTGAATAGCATTGGTACCTTTCTTGTTCCACTAGTCTCAATAAAGTTAAATCATGTTGAACTACCGTAGATAACGACTACTGGTATTGCTGTATTTTATCGCATAAAACTTACTTTCACATGTGAGATTCACCTCCACATTATAAGCCTAAGCAATGATTTCTGGGCAAAACACAACACAATTCACAGGACTACGGTCCACTCGTCCTCCAAATATATTGCCTCCACTCAAGGTCTCTATACAGAAGTATAGTACTACTTGCATTTGTTTTGTCTTTTTAGAGGACACACAGCGAGTGTTGCGCCTCAGTTTAGATGAGTTCTCGCTGCCCAAGTTTTATCTTCTGTTTGGAATCAGCAAAGTGAAGTCGGCTGCGGTTACTGCGTTCAGATCCAGCTACAGACATCCAAACGATAGGTGGTAAGTGTCTCAAATGAATGTACACTTGCATTTGGCAATTTAAAAATTTGTCTATGTGAATTCTATTTCTAGTATTAATTTAGCTAACTGAAAATGTTTTCAAATTAAGCCAATATGTAGTGAGTTCTTCATTCATTCCTGCAACTTGCATAACATTTCCTGTTCAGGTTTGCTAATGAACGCAGCTTCTCTGGAGCCAACACAAAGGACCACGAGAGACTGTCACTTACCTCACTCGAAGTCATTACAGACGCTCTGCTGGAAATCATGGAGGTTTGTTGCCTTCTTGCAAATAAACAATAATAAATTAATAAAAAAGCATGTCCACCACTCCATCACAATTTAGGTAATTTACCAACACTATTCAAATCAGATATACTATTCAGATCTAGAATGCACCAACAAACCAGAAGCTTGTTATACACATTGTTCTCCACAAGCGGCTATGGGTGACAATGCAAGAATTGTTTAATATCGGGGCACACTTTGGCCCAGATGCTATGATGCTATGTATGAAAGTCTGTTCTACATAGTATTATAATAATTGGCAATTGCAGGTGTATTCCTCTTGAAGTATGGTTAATTATATCTTTCTTATTTGTGTTTTATTTCCAGGCTTGCATGCGGGATATCCCCGATTGTGATTGGCTACAGAACTGGACATCGTTATCTAAGAGTTTTGCTTTCTGCTATAATCCTGCGCTTCAACCAAGAGCGCTCATTGTCTTCGGTTGTATCAGTGAGTATCTGTGAACTTCGGGGCATGTTTTACACTTTTATAGTTCAGCTCTGAACTCTTTTTATTGTTTTATTGATGTAAAGCACTAAGTACTACTATATAAATTACATGTGCTATGCTAATTGACAGTTAAGTTAAGTATCTTCCTTCCATGTACTTGTGTAGACTTGAATAATAACTAAGAATAATGAAATTTTGTATGAAGTGTTGGGATAGGATCTAGCAGCTTACCTTAATAAATAATAATACAACTATTTTAATTTCACAGTATCACAATCTGGTTTTGAAATTCAAGCATCATGATCTGTCTAAAAAACTTTTGCCCACTCAGCATTGATATTATTATTAATTGTGATACTGTGTTCCAGCCAAAAGCATCACAGACCAGGAGATCAAACAGTTGTTGCGTATCCTAGTTAAAGCGCTGGAGAGCTTCAACGATATGGTTCTACTAGAGGCCTTGGTGGTCTGCCTTACTAGGCTGCAGCCCCTACTCAGGCCGGTAAGTAGTATGACATTGACTGCACTGAATAGAAACCCTTTACAATGTTATAAATGTTATAAAAATTCTACTTACTGCCTAGTTAGTTGTACAGTATTGCAAATAAATGGATATTTTATATAAATTCCTGCTTTTAGTATTTTGCAAGCCATAAAGCTCTCGGGAGTTGTGGAACAAGTTAAAATTGCCAAGATTGGAGAAGGGTTGACAGGTTGGGAAAGCAAAGAGAACATAAATCCCAGCCTGAAGGGCTGGGAGCGACAAAACTTTTCACCCGCTGATCACAACTGCAGATAATTTAAAGTTGTTAGCCCTTCAGGCTGGTATTTATGTTCTCTTTGCTTTCCCAACCTGTCAACCCTTCTCCAATCTAACTAGCCGATATAGGCATTTTTCACACTAGAACTAAAACTGCCAAGAGTTTGAAATCAAAATAGTTCCCTTATTAAATTACAGATGCAGTGGTGCCTTGATTTTATTGTAGCCTGAAATTTGGTCTGCAAAGGTAAAATGTTACTGGGTAATTTTACCAGTTTGTCCTACACTTACAATAAAGAGGTTACGTTTAAAAAGTTATGTATAGATTTGGGGATACGTGTGCAGTAGGGCCTATTGCTAGAGGTAATGAGAAAAGGTGATATGAAAATCTAAATTTTGTTTAAAAAAAAACAAATTTCGCGTTTTCGCGATTTCTAAAAAATTGTCAAAAACGTTACTTAAAAATAAAAAAATCACAAAAAAAAAAATTGTACGCACTGTATTTTGGTATACTATTTTCGCGGAAGCCGTGATACGCGCCGTTATTTTGGAGGTATATTTCCGTGAAGCCCGTGACGTCACGGTACCCCGCCTACCGCGCGCGTAATATTCGGTCTGGACCGGCACCTCCACCAAAACTGGACCGGCACCTCCACAATCACTTTACATTTTGCACACTAAAAGGTCCAATTTCGCGATTTAATTCGCGTTTTGACCAGTTTGATGTAATTTCGTTCGTTATTTCGCGCTATACACGAAATTTCGCGAAATTCGCGTTTTCAAATGTGTTTTTTTCATCACTAAATGATGTAATTCGTCGACAATATTACATTTTAGGCAATAAAAGGACATTTAAAAAATTCGCGAATTTCGTTATCACCATTTTTCACTACCTCTACCTATTGCTATTGATTAGTTTCAAACATACATTTTGCCCTTGATAACCTTGCATAATATGTCACTGAAAAGAATGTGATGTGATCGGTGTTGTCCCTAGCTACAACGTCGCTCTTGTTCTAGGAATCACCGATTCACCGCGCTCTCTTCTGGGTCGGCATCTCGGTGCTGCAGGTGGATGAGCTGGCTCTGTACGCGTCGGGGCTCGCTCTGCTCGAACAAAACCTGCACACGCTCGACTCGCAGGGGACGTTCGAGGAGAAGGTAGGCCTATCTTGTCACTCTCCCTCCTCGGTGTACACACACCGCACATTGAGAAGGGTTTTCTTGACTTACAGGATAGGGCATTCCTTTGTGCTCTATATTTATGTAGAAAAAGGTATTGGCAAACAATGGAATCACAAAAACCTTGTTTGTAGCCTTGAGTAGTGGGTATACCACCTAGTTTACAATGTTATGATGACTAGAGCAACTGCCCACAGTAATTGTGATTGTGCTGGCAATAATGCTTCAATCTTCTTCATGGCTTTCCATTGATTATATAGTGTGCAGTAGCACTCTACTTATGGTTGTTTGCCAGTACTATTAATTTTTATTCACATCATGAAGCTTCGATCACATTGCTTTCGTGGTATTATTGTATTAGCTGAGTAGCATGTGTCAGCAGTAGAACGTGGTAAACAAATAGCTGCTGGTGTTGGATCTCTCACTTGCGTAGTGACAGAACTAGCTAGCTGATGGTAACTCGTGTGTATTGTCTGTGCAGTCGCTCGAGTCCGTGATGATGGCTACCCGCGAACCGCTCGAGTGGCATTTCAAACAGATGGATCATGCTGTGGGACTCAGCTTTAAAGGTACATGCATAAATACATATATGTTTCCCTAGCCATGATCACCGCCCAACGTGGCTTCATTGAAAGAGTATACTTTTCCACTTTCAATTTCATGTCTTTAAGTTTTTAGTAAAATTAGTAAAACAAATTTAACCTGCCAAATATTGCAATTAGTGGTTTCGCTCACTCCGTGTTGTCTTGTGCAGCCAACTTCCACTTTGCACTGGTTGGCCACCTGCTGAAGGGCCTACGCCACACGACTCCTACCACCGTGTCAAGGACCACGCGTGTGCTGACCATGCTCCTGGGCATCGTGGCCAAGCCAGCCAAGCGCGACAAGTTCGAGGTGACCCCAGAGAGCGCTGCCTACCTCGCGGCGCTGGTATCGGTGTCGGAGGAGGTTCGCAGCCGGTGTCACGTGAAACACTCGCTGGCTCGCGAGCCCAGCCATCTTAACCTGGCAGCTAATGCACAGGTATTGTTGTGTCCAGGGCCTCTATTCAGTAACTTCACGGGTTCAACTCGGCAACAGAACGGACTCGGGAGTAACAGTAATCGTTCCGGTTGTTGTTGGTCGAGGTCGAAAGGTATGATTTACATGGCAGTGGATGGTCAAATGTGAACAAATGATTCGCAGTCAGTTGTCAAATATTCGAAATTACATAGATGCATGTATTATTTCCAATCGGTGAGAAATTGGATTTAAATGGTATAATTACATGAAAAAAGGGAACGTACGGGACTTTTAGGGGTAGGCCCTTACTAAAGGTAGGTTTTCTTTGAGCAAACTATTGTTATTCGTTTGAAAAAGTTAATAATGTTGTTGTGTTTACGTGTAGGGCCATTCACCACCGCCACCACCGCCATCCACCATTTTTACTAATCAAACATAAAAAATTTTGGCTAACGACTGAGTCGGACTCGGTTGTCACGGATTTTATCGCAACGATATCGACCTCAACCGGGTCGATCACTAACAGCCGAGTCGATTACGGTAGAAAACGCCCGAGTCCAACTCCGTCAGAATTATAGAATCGGGGTCCAGTTCTGTGTTGGGTTCTTCTTGAAGTTAAGATGCTCCTGTCTTTTTCTCTCCTGTCACCAATCTTCCCTTTAGACAAAATTCCGGTGTCCTCTTTAACTACCCCATCCTTCCTTACACTGTCTTGTCGTTGTTGTAGTTGACCCCAAAGAGATTCAATATCAATTTCTTCATGATCTGGATGCAATTTCTAAAACAAGTTCTATGTTTTCAAATGCTGCATATACTTGTCTGTCTGTACTGTATGTCTACCGGACAGCAGTAACACTTTGCTTCATTGCCCCAGCGAAAAATGTGTTTTTTCAAGAATCCATGGCAACAAAGCTTCAATGTCAATATCATCGTTTGCTCCGATCTAAACTTGGAGAATACCTGTAAAGGTGGGGTGCTGGCTAGCTGCGGTGGTTGGGAGAGGATGTGTTAGGCTATCCTGACAATAATGCATGTAAGGGTGCCAGAGGGTTTTTCTTGTGGCTGCTATGATGATGGGGAAGAGAAGGAGAAACCAAGAAACATTGGGGAAGGAACATACAAGAACCAAAGGACCCTCTGTTAAAAACTGCAACATCAATGTACATGTATTGCCAGAAAAAAGAATTAGTGGGTAGCCTACAAAAATGTACTGTCTATATTGCAATAGACGATTTTCAAAATCCCCAGCGCCCTCTATATCGTGCGCCCAAAGCATTATGAGAGAAAGGACATTTACATGCTAATATGCTCGGGTGTGTGGAGAACTGCGTTTCCAACAATGGCAGTGCAGTCAGCCACAATCATTGATATTAAACCCCTATTGTAGGCTAGATTAGCAGTGTCCAATACTTCCGCACAGGCGCGAGCGTAGCAAATTGAAGCGTCGATAATCCAGTTCAAGATGGCGGTTTGGCGTTTTAATTTATGCTTTTTCAAAGCAATAAAGTATTTTACTGGATTGTTTGATGTGGTTTTAGCTTGTGCAGCATGGGAATGCACAAACAGAAACAATACGAAGTTATTGCATAAGGGAATTTAGTAATCATTTGGTGTTAAAGGCTAGTATGCTTACCTGTCAACCTGGCGGCAATCTTGAGAACTATTTGGGCTACAAATCGCTCCCATTTGATTAACATGTAAACTGTCATTTCAAGATGGCTTCTAATTGTCACGGAAGTGGACCACTGACTGCTAATCTAGCCTAACAGTAGTTAAATATCAATGGCCACAATCCCAATCATATGGCATTTAGCATGTAAATGACCTTTCTCCCATAATGCTTTGCAACGGAGCGCGCATGCGCAGTTAATTCTGAAAATGGTCTATTGGGAATCCATGCATTCATAATAAATAATATGTTCATATCCAATTCTGTTTTTTTTTTCAATATTTACTTAATCCAATTAGATGACTAATAAAAGCTACTATACAATTAAAATACAATTGAAAAAATGTTTGGCTTATTTGGACTAGGTCACTCAATAGTTCTATGTACCATTTGTTCTTACTTTGTGTCTTTTAAATCGTAATTAGGCAAATTTCTCAACAATTGTGCAAAAGTGTTCCAACATTATTCTACTGTTTTAAAGGTAATTATCATAAATGAATCATATTCATAGCTAATGGTGGTTTCTGCTTAGGGTTCTGCTGTGAATGTGTTGGCACCCAGCCCGATGAGGCCTAGAGACTCGGCTAGCAACAGCGGCTCCACGACTCCAGCTAACCGCAGACAGAAGTCGTGGGATCTGCTCGACCAGTCGTCCATCACTCAGGCTCGCCAACAGAAGCAGCCACAGCAGGTAGTTACCAACACACTCCACGACAGGCCACGTAATCACACGATAATGGTACAGTACGCATTACACTTCTACCATACGTCTTGCTACTTCCCCCGATTTTCAGTTTAAATGTTGCATGACACCCTTAAAAAAGTGAATCTTTTTATTCCTTTGTCAACATATTTTTAAGTGTCATTGATCACAATACTAAAAAAAAATCCTGCTGGCAGAATACACTAAATATTAGTGGCAAACAAATGTATACCAAGACATCACAAAATTATTGTTAGGCCTAATTGGGCTATTGTGTTTGGGATTGGTATATAAATCATGGCATTAAAGTAATCTTGGCTATAGATGGATCGTCTGGCTTAATCCCGCGTCCGAACCGTGCGAGTCTACCGCAGCTGTCTTGCCCGTGTGATTAGGGGTGGAGGGACATGGCTCGGAAGATATCAATACAGCATTCATATTGCAATAAAGGGACATTATGTTTGCATTATTGTACTTTGTGTATGAATACTTTTATGAATTTCAACAATTCGATTAGAACTGTCCACCATTTTTATTTTTTAATCTATTTTTAGCATTTTGTAGGTACTAAATTGCTCACTCAGCCGTTAAATGAGGTTAAAATTTGAAAGCCTCTCATTTACCAGCCTGTTACTTATTATTTTGTGTTACCAAATCAGTGACTGGATATCAGAAAAATGATTTAACACTTGAATTTTGATCGATTGTAATCTGTCGATGCAGAAATGATAAAGAGAACATTATTTCATAACTTAGCCGAGTGACTTGGACTACTAGAGCCACATCGAATGTTAATTCTTTTACATTTATATTTCTATCCATCATTAATCACTCACAAAAAGCATACCGCATAAGCGGCATAATTAATTAATATACATAATTATTTTTATTTACTGTAAAACATACAGATTACTAAAAACAACCAACGGTCTCAAATTCAATACAGGAATAAATATGTGGTGAATCGCTTCCACTCAAGACCAACCCAGTACTTTTAAGGAGTACTTTGTATAGAGGTAGGTAGTGAAAAATGGTGATCACGAAATTCGCGATTTTTTTTTAATTGTCCATTTTATTGCCTAAAATCTAATATTGTCGACAAATTACATCATTTAGAGATGGAAAAAACACATTTTGAAAACGCGAATTTCGCGAAATCTCGTGTATAGCGCGAAATAACGAACAAAATTGTATAAAACTGGTCAAAACGCAAACTAACTCGCGAAATTATACATTTTAGCGCTCAAAATGTGAGAGGATGGTGGAGATGCCGGTCCAGAATTTTTGCGAATTTTGGTGGAGGTGCCGGTCCAGACCGAACATTACGCGCGCGGCAGGCGGTACATCGTTTCGTGACGTCACAGGCTCCACGGAAATAGACCGCCAAAATAACGGCGCGTATCACGGACTCCGCGGCAATAGTCCACCAAAATAATAGCGCGTATTTTTTTTTTCTTGGGAATCGATTCTGAATAGATTTTTGGGTCACAATGATCGATTCTAACTTATTGGAATCGATGTCATCCCTACTTAAGGGTTCCTTAAAAAAACTGGATCTTTTGTAAGATGATTTTTTTTTGTACGTTTTTGACAATTTAAATGAAATCGCGAAAAACGTGAAATTTGTGTTTGATAAAACAAAATTTGTGTTTTTATATCACAATTTCTCATTACCTCTAACTATGTGGAATTTAATTTACTATTATCTATGTATTGGTTAAAATTTCAAACACTTTATTTCAGTCAAATATTAACTAGAAAGTAAAAACATAAAATAAAAACCGTTGACTAGTTGTCAATTTGTCGCTTTCTTTCAATCCAAACCTACTAAAACTTAATATTATGTTCTTTACAACATTTCATTTTATTTTATTGATTCCGTGTGAAAATAACATTAGTACTTACTTCGTATGATGAGAGTCCAACTGCCTGCTCAATTTCAGACGTTTGTGTAACGTCGCACCCCTCTTGGGTGAGCTCACGTTCCCAATTATGGGTGTGGATGTGAGCACCAAGGAATTAATCCAGGCGGTCCATCTATAGTAGTGATGACATCGGGTACTCGGGTACCCGACTCCTACCCGACTCCTGTCGGAGTCAACTCCATTTTTAAGGAGTCGTATTTTTATTTTTTTATTTTTTTATTTTTTAATGAAAAATTATTGAATGAGATTGCACTTGTTGTCTCGTTAGTCGTTATCTTATCTCAAAACGTAAACATAACAAATCAGAGAGAGTCTTGGCCGGGCCAAGAGACAAGCAAGCTAGTGATACCTAGCAGGGGGGGGGGGGGGAATGGCCGGACAGCGTTGTGCAACAAGAGTAGTGGGCTAAAAATAACTTTTGCATAAAAAATTTCAATTTTTTTTTTTTTTTTTAAATTGCGGATCGGGGAGTCGACTCCTACCCGGTTCCCAAGGCTCCGGAGTCGACTCCAATATTTACTACCCGATGTCATCACTAATCTATAGGTGCGCAAATTTTATATTTATTGTGTTTTGAGTTCAAATTGACAGTTTGATTTTAATTCAACAAACAACAATAAAAAATGAGACATGATGGGGATTGATGGGTGATGGTGCTCCTTGTAGTTAGTTCTAAATTTGTGGCGGCTGGCTTTTAGCTCATGCCACACAACAAGGTTGTGATGATTAGAGCCGTCTTCCATTGTGTGTTTTGCCCCGATATGACTCATAACTTATTTCTAAACATCACTAGTGTATATAAAGCAAAGCAGGTATGTGCACAAATCAGCAAGTCAAACTGTAGTCTTCACGTAGGGGGTGTTAATTGTGTTAAGGAAAGATGTTTGGGAAAAGATTGAATCAATTAAACTAGAATAATCGGTACAATCATTGCATCTATGTATTTCTAAATTACTACATGCTGTAGTCGACTTGCAATTGCAATATTTTTTCATCCTTGTATTTTAATTTGGAGATAGTTTCACGGTACTATGAGCTTTAACATAAATTGGGTTGATTGAGGTTTGAATTGCATTTTATAGTTGGAGGCAGAATGTTTGTAGTAAGCATGGTAATGCAGTTGCTAATTGGATTTTTATTTTCACAGCATCTCATAATTCGCATTGATGTTATTCATATGGTGCATGATAAACAATGGAAAGTAAACAATTGTTTAAAATGTTACTTATTTTATGTCTTGCGTAGAAACTATGTAAGTCTCGGCGACGCTGCCAGAAAATAATACTAGAACCTATTACATTACTATTAGTACTTGAGTATTGGGTATTAGGGTGGGCCGAAAAAAATAATTTTTTTTTAAAGTCGTAATACCGCGGAAAAGTTGCGAATTGTGGAGACTAATTTTTTTTTTTTAATTTTAAAAAATCGGTTCATATCTTCCGGTCGCGCATGTGCTCTAAAGTTTTCCAAAATTTTGAATATTTTTAAAATACAGTAAGATCTCTCTTATCCGATCTCCTCTTATCCGATGTTCCGTGTTAACCAAGCCGCCAAAAAAAAAAAAAAATAAATAAATAAAAAATTAAAGTTTTAAATACGTAAATAAAACATAAAAATAATTACAGACGCCGCGCCGCACTTTTTTAAATGTACTCGCATACATTTGTAGGCATGCCTTTACGAGTGAGTGCAAAGAAGATAGATCGGCGATATATCTCGACTTTCGAGCAGTGTGCATCAGTCTACTGAGCATATAGAGTTCAGTGGTCAGTGTGCGTCGGGCGCATCGCCGGTAAGCGTCAGTGCCACCCACTGAGCATATAGAGGTCAGTGTGCGTCGCGCGCCTGCGCGTGCGCATACGATCCAGCCATCTCACACACAGCTGTTCAAAGATGGTCGTTGTGGAACTAGATGCAATCATGTTTCAACCGATTCACGAAATTCGTAATCACGACGCATTGAATTGTTATTCCTGGGCTTATCTTATTTCTTTCCCAGACTTATCTTGCGTCGTGAGCTTCAGCGCGGGCATAGTAGTGAGAGGTTTTCCCACATGAGAAAGAGAGCTAGGCCTAGGCCTATGTTTGCATTGTAGGCCTAGGCCTACTGCGTCGAGTTTAGGCCTAGGCCTAGGCCTAGACATATGTTTTTATTACGACATGTAGGCCTAATTGTGTACGTGTGTTCGTGAGCTTGAATTACAAGCTATTAAATCATTTAGTATACCCTGTATGAAGTGTATCGTGTGTATTTTATGTTCCTTTATCCATTACATGTGTCATATATCATTTTACCACATCAGGCTATGCTACGAGAGCAAATAAACAATTGATCCGCGCCATCCGAGTTTTTCGCAAATCCGAGGTGCCCCCGGTCTCATCCAACTCGGATAAGAGAGATCTTACTGTAGAAGAAAATTTAAAATTTGAAAAATACGAGTTATTACATTTGGGACGAGGCTAATTTAAAAATGTTAAAAATTATCTTAAAAATGTGAATTTTTCAAAATTCTGAAAAAGTTTAGAGCACATGCGCGACCAGAAGATATGAACCGATTTTTTTAATAAAAAAAAAAAATTAGTCTCCACAATTTGCAACTTTTCCGCGGTATTATGACTTTTAAAAAAAAATGTTTTTTTTCGGCCCACCCTAACGTACATGTCTCCAAATCAAACTAAGCTTAAAAGTAATTAAAGATGCTCTGACTTACAGACGTAATAAAGAGCTTTGGCATTTTGAATTTATTAAAATTATAATTTAAACATCTCCCATTGAAAGTGTTTGGTGATACACATCCACATGTTCAGCATTCCATTTATTTCTGCTACATAGTTTACATTATGAATGACTAACGTAGTCCCAATTGTAGCGGGTACCCGATGTCATTTATATTATTATGACTTTGAATGGTATTGTAGTTATTTTTTTATTCCAAATTAATGAATCGGAATTATCTATTTTAATTATGTTGAAATAATATTTGTATTCAAGTATTCCCCTGAAAAACTACACATTGGGGTTTCACCTGTAGTAGGGCCTGACATTAAAATAATATCTTCTGTGTTTCTAAAGTAACATAGCCAATTGAACTTCTCTACCTATTTTACAAACAATGCAGATGGGTTGATGTTCCATTAAGCACATAGCATCATGAAGCCTGTTTATTGAGATTGATTGAATGATACCCTCACATGTAGTTGGTGAGTGGTGGTAGTTAGGTGTGTTGTGTTGATGTATTGTTTGATGGCTGGCCTGTATGTTTGTTACTACGCGCTGCAGGCTGGCCGTGTGTTGTGTCTTGTTGGCTGGCCTGTATGTTTGTTACTACGCGCTGCAGGCTGGCCGCATGCTGTTCAAGACTCAGCGATCGTTCTCGGTTCCGATTCACCATGAGCAAGACGTCCCTCCCAAGGTGCGTTTCTCTCTCTTTCTCTGATGATACATGTAATTCAATGCATACTATGTTTATGCAAATATAGGCCACAGGTTTATTAAAAAAATATCAAGTTTAAAAAAAAAACAAGTAAAAAATTGTGTGCAACCATCAGTGGCAAAGCATCCTGTGAGACAATGTCTACCCTTAACAAAAATTACATGTATGCTCTAGTATAGAATGGCGTGATTTATTTTCTAATACAAGTTGGTCTTCTTGTCCCACGGAAGTTTGACTTGATAGAATAGCTTGCAACAGCGGCAACGCCACTGTCGCACCATCTACTGTTACAATTTTAAACTGGTGGTAGGAGCGAACCTTGATATGATACTTATGATTTGACAGGGGAGAGCCACAGGCAGAGACATTTCGAGCCTGCACATGGCTCTGAGCGCTATTTTGGTCGTTTTTCCAAGAATCTGAAGGGGAAGTAGGAGTCATGTCACGGTGGTTCAAGACGCTTCAGGGTTGTTGGCAATGGTCAAAGGGTGTTGGAGTGCGGTTGGTTTTCACCCTTTTGCTCGCCCGCGTCATAGGTTGAACACATGCTATTCTATTCATGCCACAGTCATGTGCTCCCAATTTTCAATCCTCGCTTATATAGTTAAGTGATCGACAAATCACCAAGTTGACCAGTCGTTTGATAAGGGTATAATATTGGCTGTGATATTATTTTTGTCCACCCTAACTTCAAGACCCCGCTTCGCCACTGGCAACCATTATGCGCAGCTATTTGTTAATCTCAATAGTAGTTACAGGATAGTATACATTTTAAATTTGAGTGGTCAAAATAAGATACAGCAATTACTCGATTGTGGCCTATAGTTGTGTAAGTATAGTAGCTTAGTACAACATGAAGCACTTAGTTTGTATTATGTACAGCCATGGACATATGTAAATCAAGACATGGCGTGGTCAACTCTCTGTGCTATGATTCATATCGCCCTGTGAACTGCAACGATCAACGTAAATAAAAAACATGGATGCTAACATCAAAGGAAAATTCACTTTTCAACAGAGGAACTATCAAGCTTAAAAGAAATATAATATGGAACGTAAAGAGAGCATTATATATCGATGCCTATGCATAGCATTAAGACTAGGCCTTAGTCCTTACCTTTGCAATTAATTTCAATTAATTCTATCTAAGCTGTCAACCATTAATAATTGCTGGTGGTAAACTTTGGTGGTTTAACAATTATTGCTAACCACCAAAGTTTGTTTTATGCTTTTTTTTTATATAAAATGGTATTTTTCTTCTAGCTGCCTTCTAGATATTGACTAATTTTGTTGACCAAGAGTCTTTCAAAGCCCCCTAAATAATATTAATAACTTCAAATAGTCTAGGGGGCTTCCATCGATCAATGCAGGTCACAAGGTGATACAAATCACGTGCACAGAGAGTTGACCATGCGATGTCGGCGAAGAAGGTATCTTCCTGACCTCTTGATTTACATGTCCACGGCTGTACATTTAGGGCATGATAAACCTTCTTTTCTCTATCAACTCTTCTGCACACGTCTTGGTAGTCATTCTTCAATATGGTTGTAGTCATACTCAACTACATATTTAACCAATAGGGCAATGGTCAAACTAATCTCCCACCAGAGCGCAGAACGATCGGGGAGTGACCACTGTTGTCTATACGTTGATAAAATGGGAATTTAACATCATCTTGGAGGCGGTGGTCACTCCCCGATCATGCGATCCTGGCGGAGAATTGAGGCGAACTTGGTCACCGCCATGTGTAAGTTCCACAGGAACCAAAATGTAAAGAGTCCTGTGGTCACTCCCCGATCATGTGATCCTGGCGGAGAATCGAGGCGAACCAGCTTGGCATTGCCCTATTGTTTCATAGATAAGATAAACTAGAAAACAACAAGGTAGGTGCATAAGAAATGTTAGGGTGAAGACATTTTTTCTGACCCTTGTTAACTTCCATCCATTAGTGTAAATTCAAACCGAAAATAGTTCATTTTTCCAACTTGTTATAACATATAAATGTGTTGTTTAGGATTAGAATTTGAATCTATTTTCCCTCCCTCCCTGTCCTTACGCCGCACTGCAAATAAACTGTACAAACCAGTCCTACAACTACGTCATTCATAAATCATGTGACTTAGAGGGGCTAAAAACCCAAAATATTATTTTTTACTACGTGATCTATAGCACAATACTACACTTAAATGACCGTTTAAAAAATTATATCTTGTAACTGTGATTTAAAACAAATTTTTCAATTTTTTGGATCCAGAAATTTACGAAAATTAGTGTTTTGGGAAATTTCTTAAATCGGCTTTAACCTGCTTCTTTTTTGGCCCACATAGATACTAGAGCATAGTACCAATCCAAAATGCCCCTTTATAACATCGTGTCTTGAAACTGTGCCCAAATATACCCTCAAACACGCAAAAATATGCATTCCAAAATCACACCCCATCTTGGTAATCAACATATTTTGACTGAACTACTTGCCCAAATTACAAAACAAAATATAGGGAATTTACAGAAAAGGCTATAGAGTACTACGTCAATAATGGCCAATATTTTTTTGGATCAAAATCCTCCAAGGTCACGGGGCATAAAGATCGTCCCCATGTTATTTCTTATGGGACTTTTTGACAATTTTTTGGGAGGTCATGGTGGCCCCAATAATTTTTTTGTTAATTGCTAAATTCATTACTAGGTAGCCTGAATGAAATATATTTTTTGAGTTTAGCGGTTAAATACCCCTTTAGTTCAAGTTCGCATCATTCGCCCTAGGTGAGTGAATGGGGCATTCACTGCCTAGCTACAGTGGAGTGTAAATCATCGTGTGTTTACTAGTAAGAATATATTATAATAGTGGAATAATCAAGACGTCAGACCCTACTTTGCCGAGCTGTATACTGTGCCGTGCCCAACAAGTGACTGTAAGGTGAGTGCGGCTTCCTTCCTGAACAACAACCTTCATTCCTAAACCCTACTACTAACGCCAACCTCCGGCGACAATTTATTTATCTCTTTTTACATTCATATTATGTCTCCCTGCATAGACAGTGTTTTTATTTATTTTATTTTCACCGACTTTGTAGACAACAGTAGGTGCAATATAGGTGTTCTGTTCATACTGTTCAACCAAAGGGTGGAGAATATGGCTTTGGCTTTTGATCATACATACTGGAATAATAAAATAATTGCTATATTGTACCAACCACTTTTCAAAATAGTTATCAGATAATAAAATATTTTTAAATTTGTAAAAATGAAAGAGTATTTTATTTGTACTTATGTGTTTATGAATAATTACATAAATATGATATGGGGTTATACATACAACAGGGTGTTTGCAGTCCTATGAAACCTTCAACACTGTACATTTAATGATAATTATCCAAGGTTTAATTTTACAGTAAATTTGCATCACTAGACTAAATACTAATACATGCTATGAAGCAGTTGATTGTTTTGTAAAATCACTTTGTGCAAGCATTTAAGAACAGTTAAATACCTACCTGGCAATTTATCAGTGGCATTCCTAGTTTTAACAATAAATCCATATTGATGTGTTTCCATAAGATGGAGGCAACTGTTAGGGTAAGTTAACATTTCAATTTGACTATAATATGCATTCTTATCCTCTGCTAGTCTATTTTTTTGTCAGAATGGTGTTATGTAAATTTATTTCTTTGATTTGAAAAACAAAAACTTTTGATTGTCGGCATGATTTTAGTTAATATTAATGTTTGGTACGTATTGCAGATGTGCATGAGTACTTTAGAACGTTAAGTAGTACCCCTACTTACAAACTATTCCCAGTTTTAATTCAATTGCTTTACAGCTGAATTAGAGCAAACAGTTACATAGAACACACCCTGAATATTAAGCTATATTTGATGTTTTCATTTTAGGCCATAGTAAAATTTATTTTATTCTTTCAAGTTTTTAGTTGACATATTTCATGTGTCTTGAACTCTTGATCTATGATTAAATTTATTTAGTAATATACCGTATTTACTGGATTTTAGGTCACACATTGGATTGTATATTGAAAGGCACTAGTGACTAGGGTGTGCATCTGAAAATTGGGGTGAAACCTAAATTTGCATGTCACTTACAATAGCGTTAGTTACGATTAGCCTGTGTGTGATGTCATTGCGCAGAACCGCACGCGCATGTCTCGATCCCTGCAGACAAACAGCCAGGACGCTGTCTGCAATCCCATTTAAAACCATGCATAACAGCCGTCGGAATTTCGTTTGTTCACATCTTTAATTGCAGATAATTCAACTTTTTGGTTATTTCTATACATTCTGTAAGGATCAAGTGATCTTGTGAAACCATTTTACGTGAGAAACTAGCTATTGGTATATGTTTATCTCTACATTTAAAACCACCTATTTTCAATGTTGAGCATGGGCATTTTGAAAAGCTTGCCTGCATCTGTCACCAAGTTCAAGCGAACTCTCAACAGGTAGCGCTAGCCCTGCACTAGCATAGGATTCTAAATATAGAATCGTAACTAACGCTATTAACTAAATTAAATACTAAATACTAGTAAAAATGATAGCCTAATCTGTTGGGGTCCAGGAAATATATTTTTTTAATTAAAAAATTATGCTAAATGAAATTCAAATTTTGCTTTATTTTGCGTTTTTGTTATTTTTTAAAATGTCACTAAATGCGCCTTTTCTGCGCGATTAAAATTGGTAAATCTAACAATCAATTCAGGCATGATTTGTAAAGTCAGGTAAAGACACTACAAAACACTGACAAAATTGTTGTATTAGTGGAAAACCAACATTCAATGATTTTTCTGCGTGATTTTTCTGCAATTAATACTAATAAAATGTTTAATTTTGCTGATTGGTCGGTATAAAACGATAAAATGCTTTCTTTCATGTTTTCATGCAAAAATGGAAAAATTTGTCCTTTTAGTGCGGTTTCAAATTGATTTTTTTAATATCATAAGCCATGAAATCTTATGAAAAACCAGGTATTTTTAAGAAATTTCATTTTTTTGCTGATTGCAAAATCCCTGGATCCCTACTAATCTGTATTGAAATTTAGACTATGCAGCAAAAGTGTTGTATTCTAATATTTTTTTGTGCTAGTTGTTGTACTACATCATACAATATTTGAATTGCAACTACAATACAATTATTTGTGCTGCAATAACCGAGTGAAGTGCTTGAAAGGACAGCCCAAGGCTGTTTCAAACCACAGCTTCACTATAATACAATCTAGTGTTGTAAAAACAGGGGACAATTCCAGAATACTGTATTTTTGAAAATACATATAGGCCTTGCCCTTGGGTACATACAAAAATATAAACTTAAAAAGGTGGGGTGAGGAGCAAATAGTCAATAGTATTTACTATTTATATCCTACTCTTTAAAATTTGAGTGGTCAAAATAGAGGTGTGGCCATAACTTCATTGCGGCCTATAATCTAGCAAATACGGCAGTAGCATTCCCCTCCACCGTCGCATAGCCAGCGCCATTTGGGCTATATTGCTTTCCTTTGCACATCATTGTGAGAGCACAGCATAGGTCTAGATGTCAGATTATGATTAGCTTATTTTTTCAACCTAGTTGTTATAGAAGTTCCATGGGTGAACTACTTTATTGACTCTGGTCTTAGTACCATTCTGCTAGACTATAAGCGTCAACAAAATTTGTTGGTACCGTCTCCCAAGAAGTTAAATGGCTAGTAGATTGTATTATATCAAAACTAACCCTAGTATAGTATTTGTCTTAACACTCACGGGCTACTAGCTACATGTTCTAGGCAGACCAATGGGCTCTCACCTTATATTTCCCACAAAAGTCATATAGTGGATTTTAGTTTTGAAGTGCAGGTTGTTTGTGCAATTCCCTATTATGTAGTTACAAATTTAATTGTGTGGTATTGTATTGAGGAGGAAAAGGAGCCCAGAAAACTAACAATGCGCAGTCAATGCCTAAATAATACTAAATATGGAAAAGACACACATTGGGGAAATGATTATTCTTGGCTTTGGTATAGATTCTAGTTGGGACTGCCAAAACATTAGATCAAGAGTAAATACATAATAGTATCTCAAACTAAGTAGCCTAAGGTGAAGATCTACCTCCGTCCCCTGTCCCCACTCTAGAACCGAAGTGCGCGAGTGTCTGTTTCCAACGAGAACAACATTCTCCTGGATCCCGAGGTTCTTGTTGACTTCTCGACTCAGGCTCTCGTTCTCACTGTGCTGGCGACTCTGGTCAAGTACTCAACCGACGAGAACGAGACGAGAATTCTCTATCAATATCTGGCCGAGGCTTCTGTAGTCTTCCCCAGGGTATTCCCGGTTATGTAAGTAGCATTGTATTCTCTTGTTCTTTACGCCATCCATGATGGCACATACAATTAGGGCGCTGGTCCGAAGCATATGGCTCTACGAAGATGTGGGTATTCCCGGTTATGTAAGTAATTCTTTCATCTCTTGCTTGGTCTCCTTTCTTCCATTCTTTTTTCATACATTCTCTTGGGCATACTCTCTTCCGGTATTTGTTTTATGTCCAAACCATGTCAGCCATGTCCAAACCATCCTGTTACCTAATTTCTTGTCTTACCCTTTGTACTCCTCGGGAATTTCATTTCCACTGCCTGTTTAACTCTCTCCTTTTCTCCTACAAATTAAAAACTACATGTAATGACAAATTTTCTTGAATCATAATTCCCTTCACCTACCCTTCATGGCCTGCTTCACAGCCTGTGTCATAAGGGCTGCCCCACCTACATTTCACAATGGTGAGTTAAAATGCAAATCCTGCCCCCCCCCTTCTCTTGTCTATCCCACTTCATTCATTCTCTCACTCTCATCTTTCACCCCCAACCCTAGCCAACAGCTAGCCTAGTTTTAAGTTAAAGCTCAGTCTCTCACTCTCTCCGCTAACTGAAGAAAGTTTTGTGGACCAAAAACGTTTTGTTTATAGTATGTAGTTTCTTTGTGTTTTCTATCATGGACTACTTACTCCACTTCAGGTAAGCTGTTGGTACTCAATATCTTTAATCACTCTCTTTAATCCTAAATAGTTTTTTTTAAATAAAATTATCATATCAAGCTACAAACACATTAGGCCCCTAGACTTTTCACTAGTCAGTAACTTAACAAAATTTTGCACTAAATAGTATAAGTAAGTGAATGATTGTTATTTATACGAGCCCCAAAGTTGATCAAGATGTTTGTTACGTTTCAGCCACTCGTTACTTGATGCTAAGATCAACTGCGTGACGAATGGCTGTCACGACCCTGTGATCTTATCGGCTGTACAGAGCATCATACAGAACATGATTGCCTCAGAAGACACCAGTCAACAGCAGCTCTCCTTCCTACAAACATGTGGCTTTGGGGGATTGTGGAGGTTTGCAGGACCCTTTGTCAAGGTAGGTCTGTGTGACTGTGTTAACTATATGAGTAGAATATACCCCCCCCCCCCCAAATAAAAAATTTGTAAAAAAAAAACGGCTGCCAAGCTCACCTTCAAAAGTCTGGCTGTGAATGTTGTGAGATATAAAATTTGAGCCAATCTTTTTATTCTTGCTCCCTAGTTTCGCATTGAAAAGAAGTAAGATCATTTCGCCTGTTGACAAGCGCCAAGCCAACCATTTTCGTGGTAAAAAAAGTAAAAATGTTCTCAAAATCATAAAGAAAAATACTTGGCCATTGAATTTGGTTCATTATGAGAACTTTAAAAAGTCAATGGCCAAGTAATTTTTTTATGATTTTGAGTTTAACATTTTTACTTTTTTTACCACGAAAATGGTTGGCTTGGCGCTCGTCAACAGGCGAAATGATCTTACTTCTTTTCAATGCGAAACTAGGGAGGAAGAATGAAAAGATTGGCTCAAATTCTATATTTCACAACATTCACAGCCAAAGACTTTTGAAGGAGAGCTTGGCTGCCATTTTTTACCAATTTTTGTATTTGGGGGGGATATCACATCTTTTTGCTGTTTGTTTCATATCAAGGCGTGAAATACTTGTAAATGAAAATTAAAAGAAAGAGGGAAATTTCAAAATGTAATTTTCCATCTAAATTGCTCGGATGTTCGGCTTAGACGGAGTTTGATTCACTTTCTAAATTTTTGTAAGAATTAAATTGGTGGCTGCATAGCTCATTGGTGAGAGCACAGCCCGGACGGCTAAGGTCATGCCTAATTTCATGCTGATAACTCATTAGGTGCCTTCATGGTGAATGCTGGAAATCAAGTTAAAAATAATATAAACTGCTAGGGGTGGGGGTTGAAAAAATGTGGTTTAGGAAATGAGAATTGGCTGATTGGGTTAAAACACATTAAAAGTTAAAACATAATTTTAATAACTAATTTGAATAAAAATTCAATTTTGGGTTAGGGCTATGAATTATTCCAATTTTAGGGGATGATTTAGGGGGTGTTGGGGGTGGAATATCGCTTGCCTCTCGGCGGATTATTTTTCATATTATTATGTACCATCATGCCAAATTTCATGCTGATAACTCATTAGGTGCCTTCATTGTGAATGCTGGAAATCAAGGTATAATTTAAACTATTAGGGATGGGGGTTAAAAAATGTGGTTAAGGAAATGAGAATAGGCCGATTGGGTTAAATAAAACACATTAAAACATAATTTTAATAACTTATTTGAATAAAAATTCAATTTTGGGTTAGAGCTATGAATTATTCCAATTTTAGGGGATGATTCAGGGGGTGTTGGGGGTGAAATATCGCTTGCCTCTTGGCGGATTATTAATTCTGATATTTATATTATTATTATTATTATTATTATTATTATTATTATTATTATTATTATTATTTATTTTCAATTTGCAACGTACAGTCATTAAACCATATACAGAGCATATTGATGGCGACAAGAATAAAAGGGCATAGCCCCATAACACAAAAGTGTCTTGCCACCATTTACTACAATATTAATACATTTATAAACTAACACATAATGCATAACAAACAAATAAATCTACAAACTAAAATACAATCTAAAAGTTATTAACTAAAGCAGTTATAAAATAATATACATTGCAGAGCACATTACATTTAATTTTTTTAATTTTTCAATTTCTCAATTCAGCAATGTGAATTTTATAACATAATGGACAGCTATTCTAAAATCTAAAGAAGTAACTAAGTTATAAAACTATACAAATTAGGTGAACAATATTCCAACTAATGCGAATACAATTTTTGTATTTCCCCAGAGAACTGTACACGTACTAGCAGGCCATATGACTATGAGATATGTTATAATTATACAAAATTATAGTTGCTATGGCTAATTACATAAACATAGAAATAATAATAATAATAATTATGTAACTAGGAAATTATCTAAGTCTTAGAAATAAACTTATATTAGTAATTACAATTCTTAAGTATAATGCAATTAATCTTAAGAAGAGACTGTAGTGAGTGTCCAGTTAAAGCGGGCATTGCTATGTCCAGTAAGTTGCAATGCAATGAAGTGAGGTTACTGGTAATTACCTAATTGATGAACTTTTAAATTAATTATATGATTATGACCATTATTGTCAGAAAGTGACTACTGTACTGCAACAAGATGAATTTAATGGTAGTGATGAAATTCATTCATTGAGAAGATTACACACTTACCTATGAGAGATAAGATATCAGATTATTGTAATTTAAATTTTGAGAATGATTTGGTTGAATGTTATTGTTGCGAATAGATTCACGCGAGGCTGGGTTAGTAAACAATTCTTTTATTGCAGCACTAAAGTGTTTCACATTTGAGTTAGCTTTTTAGTGGCAGGCAACGCGTTCCAGAGAGCAGTTGATCTACAGTAAAAACCTGATTGATACGCAACTGTGCGTGCAATCGGTGGTGTCAAAAATACACTGTGTTTCCGAGGTACAGACCGGTAAGACAACCTGATTCGTTCTAAAGGGTTTAGGTCAATCACTTCGCAGAAACACTTTTTCAAAAATATGAGATCTGTTTGTTTTAGGAAGTTGTCAATACTTGGGATTCGGCTCCTCCCTAATCTATCATCCGATCCACCACATCGACCTCTCTGTATGAATTTAGTCGCGCGGTTTTGAAGAGATTCTAGCTTACAGAGGTTAGATTTTGTTGTAGGGTGCCATGCGGGAGTAGCCCAAGTGAAGATAGGTCGTACAAGAGTGAGGTACATAGATCGAGCAACGCTTGAACGACACCCATAGAGGCTCCTGGAAATAAAGCCCAACGTTCTTGAAGCCTTTGCCCGAACTACGTCCACATGCTTGTTCCACTTGAGATTTTCTGTAATTACGAGGCCTAAAAGTTTGGTGGATTTACAGCGCTGTAGCTGAGTTTCTTGAATACTGTAATTGTGATCTAATATGGCTTTAGTACGGGTCAGTGTTAACAATTACTCTTAGACGGGTTCAGTTTCATTTCATTGATATCACACCACAGTTTAATATTAGCTAGATCACTCTGAAGTGTGTGAATGTCCTCTAAACTGGAGATAGGCCTGAATAATGTGCAGTCGTCTGCATACTGCAGCAGGTTTGATTCAACACACTGCGGTAGATCTAGCATAAATATCACAAATAACAATGGACCCAGAACGGAACCTTGCGGTACCCCAGACGTAACAGTGACATCCGTAGATGAAACACCGTCATAAACAACCCTTTGACGCCTGTTACAAAGAAACGATGATATCCAAGCTAATGCTTCACCCTTAACGTTGTACAATGACTCCAGTTTCATCAATAAACGCTCGTGAGGAACCTGGTCGAACGCTTTGCTAAAGTCGAGGGTAACCACATCAACTTGCTTCGACGTTCCACTGTCTAAAGCATGTTGCCACATATCTATAGCCTTAGTTAGCATCGTGACACAAGAGCGTCTCTGAATAAACCCATGTTTGTTAAGAAAATGGTTTGTCTGAAGGTGGTGAATTAGGTGCTTGGATACAACTCTCTCCAGTACTTTGCATACTACTGAGGTGAGAGATATCGGACGATAGTTATTTATGTCATCCCTCAACCCTGATTTAAAAGTTGGCACCACATTTGCTGTTTTCCATTGTTGAGGTATGGTTCCGGAATTTAGAGAAACGTTAAATAGATAGGCCAAAGACGGAGCAATGGATCTAGCACATACGTGTAGTACACGAGAAGGAATCTTATCAGGCCCACAGGCTGAACCTGGGCGTAACTTCTTGAGTGCAGCGAACACTTCAGACGAAGTGACGTAGACGTTTGTGAATGGTATGCCGGCATTTGAACGAGATGGGGGTAATATTGGGCCTACATTTTTGTTTTTTGCAAGGGGAACTGAAAAATTACTTTTGAACTTTGCGCTAAAGTTCTTGGCGATTTCGGAAGAGTCTGACACCTTAACTCCGTTAATGTTAAAATGCAAGGGAGCAGCACTGCCCCGTTTGGAATGAATGTATTTCCACAACTGTTTCCAGTTTTGTGCTTTTCCTAGCTCCCAGACATAGTCGGAGTGGGCATTTCTCACCGCGGCCCTGGTGGTGTTACGTAACACCCGGTAATTCTCCCAGTTCGTGTCGGAGGGAACTTTTTTCCACTTTTTATGAAGTGCATCCCGAGTTCGAATTTGTTTAATTAGTTGTTTACTTATCCATGGAGGACGCCGTTTACCTTTAATTGTAACTGTGGGGATTGCTTGGTTTACACACCACCAGAAGTTTTTACACCAATCCGCCCACATGTGTTCAATTGAGTTATCCAAAGAACAAGAAGGTAAGTGTTTTGCGAATAAAGATTGAAGGAGATCCCATTTAGCTTTTTTATAGTTAAGAACATCTACATTGAGCCTCTTAATTTTCGGAAGTGCCAGTTGAAGAGTAGTGGAAACAGCAAGATGGTCGCTAACGCCAGGAATTACTGATACATCCTTAATCAGAGTTGGGTCATTACATAAAAACAGGTCCAACAACGATCGAGATGTAGCTGTAATTCGTGTAGCTTCTGTGACTATTTGTTGCAAAAATAGGTTTAAAAATGCCGATAAAAAACGATTGGAAACTGTATTAATGGGTATAGGATATTTCTGCCAATCAACACTTAGGTTAAAGTCACCACAGACAACGGTTGCTTTCACTGAGCTTTGGACATCTTGAGCCAGATCAAGAGATGCTATGAGGTCACCATTCACCTTTTCACTTGAATTAGGAGCCCTGTATGCAGAGCAGATTAGAAGTTTGTCTGCACCAACCGTTACTTCTACCCACACAGCTTCCGCATCCGGCAACTCTAGATCTAGTCTCCGCACGGGACAGAGTTCAGGCCGCACAGCGAGAAGAACACCTCCTCCTCTTGAGCCCGATCTGTCTTTGCGAAACACCCTGTAGCTGTTGGGTAATACTTCCCCGTCGTTAATGGAAGGGTCCAGCCAAGTCTCGTTTACACATAGAATTGATGCCTGTTTGTCTTCAAGCCAGAGTTGCAGGTCTGCCTGTCTTTTTATGCACTTTAAACTGCGGGCATTGAAAGAAAGAATTGTGACTTTAGAGCAAGGTGATTTATGTGGGGGTGGGGGAGTGTCTGAGATATTAAGGTCATGATGCGAACTATTGAATAGAGAGTTGTCAAATTGCGGCAATGTACATTTCCAACAGGACCATGATTCCAGGTCTTTCACTATTTTTCTGTGTAGAGAGGTATTAATTTTTACACAAGTGTTGTGATAGACCCGGTAACTCCATGCCAAATTTCGCACATGGAGCCCACGTGTTAGATATTTATTAATGGTTTAAATGGTTTTGGTTTTGAAAGCAAAATTGCATGAGTCTAAGGTACATCTAAGTGTGGTCCAAGTTTCATAGTTCTAAGGGTGTGTCTGAATATTATTCAAAGTCTAGGTCCAGGTCCAGGTCTAGGTCCAAATTCAAGTCTACGTCTAACAACGTAGTAGGTACTAATTATCTGTCAATGGCGTATGAAGTACTGTCTGAAAAGTCTAAGTCTAGGTCCATTTTTGGTCCAAGTCGACAAATAGACCGGGCAATCGAAAGTGTTCACTCGTTTTAGGTCCGATTCAAAATGGCGGTCCGCGTCAATGAGAGAAACAACAAACGAATGCATTTTTAAATAAAGGTAAACATTTAAGTTTTGTTTGTTTTTATCACGTATTTAATTGATTTTACTAGATGTACAAATACTTTTAATAATCAAATACTTTATAAAGGACTCTCGAATGAACACCTAACCTAAATTTAGGTAGTGTTGACTTTGTCCGGCAGGCAGCTCTACTGTAGACTAGTATAGCACTTTAACATTGAGTTGGACTTTGACCTACACTGGACTTGGACCATAATTCAGACACACCCTTTCTCTGTAGGCTCTTATTCCTCTTTGTCAAAATCCACCAGCCACCCACCCACCCAGCCAGCCGGAATTTTTTAGACCAAGTTGAGGCACTTTTTTAACACAGAACGGGTTATCGGATCGGGCCGATTTTTTTTATTTGAAGGTCATGGACCACATATCAGGTCAAATACCGAGTTTCAAGATTGTAAATATTTCGGGACGGTGTGTGCAGATAGCTGAAAACCCCCTAACTCGGGTAGGAGTAAACAGGGTCGAGTTAGTCATCGCCTTCTAAGCAGTCGCGTGCGCTTGGCTGCGGGCGAACGACCGTCACCCTAGATTTATCAATGTTTTGAGCTCTTTTGTTCGATTATAGAACATTGACAGTTTAAGATTGTATACATTCCATTCCCACACAGTTACAACAATACTGGTACAAGTCTTATGGCATTTTCCATTGGCATGCACTCGGCGAGTGCAGGGATGTCATTGTTGTTGACCTCCACTAGAATATCATTACATACCTGAACAAATGGAGAAAAAAATGTTGATTTGGTGCACACTAGTGCAGCCAATGGAAAAAACACCATTCAATAATTTCTATGTATCGATTTGGTTCGCAGTTCCCCTTGTCAAGATCGCACAAAAATCAGACTCATTACGTAGTAAAGTAATGGTGGTTACTTGTTGTAGTGCAACTGTACTGCCGAGGGTGCAGAGTTATTCGTCAACTGCCTGGAAGCGATGGTCGAGACCTGCCTCCCGACCGAGGACGGAGACTACGGATGTCCTGACCTCGCGCAATACCCCTCGATGCTCAGCGTCTCGAGCAACATGAATCTCAGTTCGTCTCTCTCTAGTCTGACGCTCGGCTCGCCCACGGAGAAAGGTCAGTGACTGAGACTAGAGGACAGGGTATGAGTGGCTAGCCCCAACATATTATAAGTTATAATACTTGTAAACAAAAAAGGATTTTCTCAGATGTACTTGTACTTGATTATTTTGGAAAATCTTCACTAAAATTGTTGTTTTGCTTCACATTAATAATCTGGGGGTTGCCAACAGTTTTGTTTGTTAATCCGAGACAAAGCCCAAGTTACATTAATTTGTTAGGCTGCACAATTTACTTATATTAACAAATTTTACCATTCAAGTTGAAGAATGTTTTAATAAAATCATTGCCTCCTAGATGTTGCTCTGACTCCTCGTTGAGACACGAGTAGCATCTAGGAGGCAGTGAATAAAATAAATAAATCAATTCGTATTTAGAGTTTACCCCAATGACATACATAAGCTTTGCATAGCAAAGCGCTAGACGCTCAGTCTCCTATCCTTCCAACCGAGCGCTAGCGTGGAGATTAGAAGCCTCGTGATTAGGGAAAAATCACTTCACTGCAACATAGATACTTCATCTAGTTCCATGAACTAAGATGCAGAGGATTATTTGAACGTCGCGGGGATAAGAAAATACGTAAACATATGGTGGACATTTTAAATTTTGCGTCGATGTGTAGAACGAGAAAAATTGTCATTTCTCTCATAAAACAAATCAGAAACCATCCCGGGCCTAGGCCCAGATGTAGAAAATTACTTATAATACAACAGTGTAGGTTCCATTACGCTACAGAACAAGATATATGAATACTAACATGACACGTTTGACAAGCCCTAGGCAACCCTAGGCCTGCACGACCTTGTTCAGACACACATCCCGCACAAGTAACTAGTTTTGATTACTAAAAGCCTAATGCAGATAAACAATAGTATGATAGTCCTCAGTGTTGGGGGAGGAACTTTTAAAAAGAACGCGTTCTCGTGAACGCGTTCTTTTTTTGTGAACTTTTCAGTGAACTTACTCTTCTTTTAAATGAATGAACTTAAACTTTTAAAAGTTCATTCCGAGAACGAACTTTTCAGTTTTAGAAAGTTCATTTGTAAGTTCTTTCCGTGCGCCGAGCAGCCGTCGACTCGCCGCCGTCGACGCTTAAAAGCAATAACAAACCGTAGTTTATTGTAGGCCAGGCCTACGTTGACGTACATTCAGCTGATTTTTACAAGATCACGCACGATTCACGAAGTTAAAACAATGTACGCCAACTAATTCGGAAAAAAATCTTGGAAGCCTAAAATGCTAAGTATCTGCCTTAATTTTACAAGCTGGTCGACGAGAATGTAGTACAAATCATCAACACGATCAAAGACAGCTCAACACTTGCGTCAGACTCAAACTCGCGAGTAAATTGGTACTCGAACACCCCTAATGTTTTTCTTCATTTTACGCCAGCCTTTAATAAAATAGTGATTTTTTTACAAAAGAACTTTTAAAAGAACTTAGTTCATATTTTAGACGAACTTGAACTTTTCAAAATTTTAGGTTTTAAAAGAACTTGAACTTTTTAAAAGTTCATTATTTGAGCTGTGAACTGAACTTTTAAAAAGTCCATTTAAAAAAAGAACTGACCCAACACTGATAGTCCTCCTAGGCTATACAAAAATGTGCGACAATAATACGCCTTTTCTTTTCTTTTAATGACTTCACGCAATCTCCTAATGAAAATGTAAAACAAAAGACGATGTAAATTTTCAGTGTTCTTTTGCTTATATGCTGGTTTACATTTACATGCTGTGGAAGGCAGTGGAAAATAGCATTTTTTATTATATTATATAACAATGGTACAGCTCTATTACCTACCTGTATAGCTTATTCCATGCCATCAACTTGAATTGCTTTATTCGGAAATCGGAGTTACTGAGAGATTTGCGGAAGAAAGACTATTTTTCTTCAATAATAGTGACAAATTGCCATTTTGCGGTTTCGATTTTACACTGCTTGTTAACACAAAGGCTGTTAAATTTAAAGGGTACGATACATTTAGACGGCGGTTGGTTTTTCCCTTATCATGATAGCTTCAAAGTTCTACGCTCCCCACGGCCATACAGAGTGTCTAGCGCTTAGCTTATTCTATGTCATTGGTCTACCCACTCAGTCATATAACTGGTTTTCAGTGGGGGACAGTAAACCAAAGAGAGTGGATTATGCAATACCTTCATAAAAATAAAATAATTACTGTGCAATTCATTTTAAAAGTAGTAGCTTAATACTATAGAAATATTTTCCATATTTTAGGGGATTTCTGGAATGTTGTACTATAATTAATTAAACTGTTATTTCCTATTTGCCTATCTTATATATTTATTATTGTCTTATTTGGCATTAGGCCTATATTTGTTATTTTCTCATTGTTTCTATTTTTTGTATTATTATATATTCCAATTTGTGAAGTTCCATGCATGTGACTTCCATATCATGCTATCCTCTTTGACTTATCTGCTCTCATCCATAGGCATCTCACATTTTTGCCACTCTTCATACAGTCTACTTTAAATAGTAGTCACGTTACTCATTGCATTGTTACTAGTCCTTAATCAATTATATAGTTATTTGTTATGATAATTTTTATGTATAGCACCAGTCTGTTTTTTCCCAATCTATGATCTCTTCACCAAATCTAGTCGCCAACTAGTTATTTGTATCACAACCGTAGAACGTATAATTAATTAAGCATGAGCTATTTTATTTTTTTGTCACATTATTTTATTTTAAATTTGTTTCTTTTCTTTTCTTGTTTTATGTTGATGGTGTTGTGCTTGTGGATTATGGTGCTACTAGTGTTTGGTGGGGACTTGCAGAACCGATGCTAGATGGTGCAGGCTGTTCCGACGGCTCGTCTGGTCGATCTCCGTTTGCCAAGCAGCGCAGCTTCAAGTGTTTTGCCAAGAAGCCACCTGGTGACAAGTGAGCCAAGAAGCGCGCTCGGTTGCTGGGTATGAAACTTGGCTTCTACCTACATTATTGCAAGTGTCTCGAACCAGCGCAGTGAGCCAAACCTTGCCCTATTGTAGCTACACGATACACCATCGTTGTATTGCGTTACGGTGCAAGGCGCAATACTGCAGTCACTCACACTTATCTGCAACTAAGAAGGTACTGATAAGGGATAAGTGGGAGAGATAATACGCTTGAAGTAGCATTTGAACTGATGAACTAGTAAACTAGCCTACGTTAAATTTCTCTTATTTTATAAATGTGAATTTTTAGGAGGCTGGAACCCAAATGGAGTACAGATGGTGTATAGCAATAGATATAGCACAATCACCTATACCTTGGGTAGTGTTGATCAAGACTCATATTCTTTGCTCATGTCAACTTCAACCTTGAAACAACTTTAAAAACAAAAATGTGTAAGACAAGAAGGTAATCAAGATTGCTCTTACATTGCATGGATTCTAAAGGCCTACAGTAAGCTCAGAACAAGCTGTGGCATATCTGCATTCACTTTGTTCCCATGGTGAATTATATGCACTTTTTTGGAAGGTATGCCACCCCATGCAGTATCCCACATACATATCGAACTCAGTTGCTCGCTACAAACACTGGTTACTTTAACTGATAGTGATGCCTAAAGCTCACGTCATAACTTAACAGACTATGAGGTATTGCATCAGTTGTGAGTGGCAGGTTATGAGGTTCAGGTTGAGTAAAATGTTCATTGCCCATCAAAGAGTCACAATTAATGAAATTGTGATCATCTACAATTAATGTTATATTATCTTACCTAGAACTTTACCCAACTTGTTATTCATTACTATTGAATTGACAATGCAGATGCAGATATACTCTACACATTTGGGATGGTGGCAGCACAGATAACTGGATTAGCTCTGCGGCATTGCTCTAATGCTTCCGAAACACGCGGGAGTTCTCTTCGCAAATACCTTTGGCTTTCCTTTAAGTGAATTATCTTCTAATGTGACACATTAAGAGATAAATCTTCTCGTCTTGAAAAGTTATTGCTGTGCATATGTATCACTCAGAAGTGGTGCCAATTCTGACTTTGGTAAATAGCCGTGCGGCTAGAAACATTATGCAATAAAGCAAAAGATCAAGACCGATAATTTTTACTTGAAAAAAAACTATCTACTGTTTTTGTCTAGGTGTTGGTCGAAGTAGTTTTCTTGTTATTGAATATTTTTGTTAGTTATGGGACTAAATTGCTCTGAAGTGAGAGGAGCAGTCTTTAGTTGGTTTCTCTAATGTGTCAGAGCAGACCAAAAAATTGCGGAGGATTTTTCCCCTGTGTATCGGACGCTTAATTTTGATATTAGCAGATTTGTGTGTTATACAAACTATGTATTACTTCATTTACTTGAAATCTGCACCCCTATCAGTATGACGTGCCACACGCCCCACTCACTACACATACTTAAAATACAAGCAAATATGTAGGGTCTATTCATTACTGTACAAAAATATTCTTTTAATGTTAATTAATGTTAACATTGCTACAGAGCACTAATCTTCTTTCTCATGTATCATCTGGTGGCAAAAGATGTATGTGCATGCTCTAGAAGATAAAACTGTCAGTTTGATGCTGACAATAATTATTGATGGTGTTATTGTGTGTTTAAGCCCAGTTCCCACACTGTTGTAAGGAATTGAAATAGTCATTATGAAATAGGAATCCAAGACTTATGGTAATTGCCTAATTGGTTAGTTATATTTTATTGGCATGTCATAAGCTGTATGTATTGACGCCTGATTGGTCTGTCATAAGGATTTTGTGTTATAAGCTCCTATAACAGTCTAACCACTAAACCAAGAATGATTTATCTCGTTAATCCTGTCCCCTTATGAGTATGTAACTATGTATTTATTTAAATTTCTTACGACTACATGGGAACGGACCTTACACAACAATTACATATCCTCTTTAGGCTGCCATGTTGGAAATATTACTAGTGCATTCTCTAGGTGAATTAAGTCCCCTAAAAGAAATGAAAAAAGTTTGTTAGATATGTTAATGGATGGAGCATTACAGCTATGGAGGAATGTGTAGTACGGTCGATAAAACAGAAATGGAAGCTTGAGTTAAGGCGTTAAAGATGTTCTATTATTAGTTACTGATCAATGTTGAGGATCCTTTGGGCAAATATAGTCTCAATGAAGGACAAAGAAATTGGTAGAGAGTTGTTGGAAGTTAAATTATGTAAAATTTGGAATTGTGTAGGTCATATTTTTAAGCCTGATGTGATATTAATAATTAGACAGGAAGTAGGAGGGAGAAGCAGTAGAAGATCAAATGCTAGGATTATGCTTACTACTTGCAACAGGTTGTCTGTGGTATGACATAAAAGCTACCGTAGGTTGACAGAATGGAAATGTTTAAGAAGAAATTTAGGATAGATGTTTCACACCAGTACTAGGATTGAAAACCTAATGATATTAACAAATTAACTAAAGAGATGTCATCCCGTGACCTATTGCAATTTAGTATTTTAAAGAACACCATTTAAGAGAAAACCGCACAACTCCTCAGTCCTCACGATTCAATCGGAATAGAAAACTCATTGGATTGGACAATGAAGAGGCAATATAAATAATGTTAAATGACTAAATCCTAAAGAAAAGAAAACATCCTTCAATGTAAAACAATTTCATTTGTAAGTTGATTAAATTGCAGACAGATTGTGGTAAACATGCACACGGAATATAGTATGTACCATCATCATATTATAACTACTACTAGGAAAACGCTTAGTCCCGCCGCGTTGTTGGATGAGCGTAATTGGTGCATTGAGCTGCCATGAGTTATGCGGATTTTCTGTTGTTCTGTGAAAAAATCATTACTAAGTTGAAGATTTTTTTAAAATTAAATTAAATAAAAAATTAACTTAAATTTTAAATTTTTTTAATTAATCGTAATTTTTAAGAAAGGAAAAAATCGTAATATTGAAATTTTCATAAGAAATAATTATTTGATTGCGCACAAATTTTACACGAATATATTAATTTATAAAATTAAGGTTCTGTGAAAAAATCATTACAATAGGATAAAGCATGTAGGAATTGTTTTAAAAAAGAAAAAAACGGAAAATTTCGATTTTCATGAGAAACAGTTTTTCGATTGCGCTAAAATTTATCACGAATACCTTAATTTCATAAAATTAAGGTTCTATGAAAAAATCATTCAAATTGAATAAAGCATGTAGGTGTTATAAGCTGAAGAAATTTTTTAAAAATCAAAAAAATCGTAAAATTGCGATTTTAATGAGAAATAATTTTTCGATTGCGCTCAAAACGCGGCAGTTCTAAGTTCAGAGATTTCGAAGGCCTCCACAAAATTTCATCGTAATTGGAGTATTGGTTAAGCCGGAATCATGTTAACAAACACACAATAATACAAAAAACAAAGAAAAAAGAAAAGAAAAACATCACGGATTTTTTTCTCCAGTCTAGTGAAATGGAATCTTTGCTACCCTCATCCAACTACATATATGTATATCAATCACAAGAAAATAAGGTACTGTAATCTTGGTGCTAGATCCTAACTTAATCAAGTTGCATTTCTCAAAGTGATTATTGATTCAATCTAGGCCTATTCATTAGTATTACAGTATACGTAATACGTATTCATTTTATCTTAATGTAGCATCAGGGTCGATACCGGTATTGCTGGACAACAATCAAGAATTTAGAAATTTATTTTCAGTAAATACAAAATGACCATTTGGAGAATTCTAAACTTCAATGGTTTTGATTAGTGACATGATGAAAACAAATTAAAATTATTCAACAACTGGCACATTGTAATAATGGACCTAAGTTAAGACCGAGTGCATTGGTATAATTAAATGGTTACTGGCACATTGTAATAATGGACCTAAGTTAAGACCGAGTGCATTGGTATAATTACTAAAGAAATGGTTGTGGAGCTTGATTGGCATATGAGAGAATGTAAACGTTTCAGAAAGAGAGTGTCTGCAGGCAACGCACTCCTGGCGTAACTTTGTACTCTACTATTAACTTCCTGCAAGAAGCTCTCTAGACACAATTGCTAGAAATAATTTTACTTTTTTTACATCAATGGAGAGAAATGACATGCTATTTTTAACGTGAATAGAACTATGTACGTGTAGAACTACGTACGTATGCCCAATTGAAATACAGTAGTACACATTATCATTACTTTATATCTGTGTAGTATTGTTTGTGTCAAAATTATGTACTAATTTATTATTTAAAGGCTAGCCGTGTGTACTATGTAGTTTCAATGAACGTACTATACAATTCATACTAGTAGTTATTAATTATTATTACCAACTAAAATTTACACACAGTTTTTTCTCTATGTACAGTACAAATGAAATTGTAGCCTACAAAATATGTATCCAACGTTAGGGAATCTCATTTGGTAAAATGTTGCCATTGCTTCTTTTCTGAAGCTGGAGTCTCATTGTTTGTGAATCTCATTTTATGGTAGAATGCATACACAGTTACAGTTAACATTGGTTCTGTTGTCAAGTGTTAGGTTTATACTGAATAGCATCACACTAAAACAGCCGTGCGGGTTTCTTTGATATATTTTATATTTTCAATTTGATTTTGTTTAGATATTTTTTAATTATTTAAATTAAATCTAAATAAAAGATATACATAATATTATACTTTGTGTGGAGCTTTGCTTTGCAAACACATAATATATATGGGTGGTCCTGGGTTCATTCCTCGGTGGAGGCACTTTTTTAATTTCTGTCTATAGTACCATCATAACAGAGTCATAGTCGCCTACTATAAAAACCAAGGTTAAACATAATATATATATATATATATATATAACATAATATCTCGTAAAATATAACAATTTTATCAATTGGAAACACTCCCAAAGGTGTAATTGATTTCCATATAAACACTATATTTATATGGGGTTTATAGAATGACTAGTGTTATGATGAATTATTGAGCCCTCATCAAATGTGGAAAAATTAATATTGGTGCAATTTATTTGATAGCAACAAAAACTTTGCAGCTGCCTCACTTTGAAGATTTCTAAGGTCATGTTAACATTTTATCCAAATCAGATTAGCCGTTAGTTTGTTTATTAGATTCCTGTACTTAAGATTCTTATCCAAAGCAGAAACAGAGGTTAATGCTTTAAGTTTCCACGTTCAAAAATTATACCCCGAGGCTTGTACCCAACTTGTGGTTAACCCTCTTCAGCACATTAAAAGTAAGTAAGAGTAAGTGGGGACAGAACGCCTGTTTGAAAACCAGACTATTTCTCTCCATTCACAACTGCATTGATCCCTCAATAGTTATCACTCAGTCATGACAACAAGGATGTTTCTGGTCTGGTTACTTTAAGAGTATTCACGGGTCATTCCAAGGGACTCGGATGCGTGTCCTTAAAATTTTCCCTGTTTTCACAAGGAATATGAAAAATGTGTTTATGTTGTTCAGTTCAGTTTTATTATCAGTTGTTAAAATTACATAGACATTATAAAGACAGGTAAGACACCTCTACTTATAGAACTAATGGGGGCCTAATGTTCCTTTTTGTTTTAAAATGAAATGACAGCAATGTAGTTCAAAGCGAATCCATCATTGGGGGGAAAAAAGAAATGGAATACGAGTTTATGCATTCATCACACTTTGTTACAACTTAACCGGTAGGTTGGAAAGTAGTACCATCTAGTGGTTCGACACCAAACATCACACCTGCACATAAAGCTTTGTAAACCATGCGTCTGGTGTTCCTATATTTGACTGGTATTAGTGGTTAAGTCGTCGCAACCAGAACATTCCATTAGGTTAGGTGCCCTGTTTGGTTGCCGACACCCAGACAAAGGGTGACCACAATTCAAAAACAAAAAACTGGGACAACAGAGTTTTTGTTCATGGGGAGGGAGGGGGGGGGTATAAAGTTGTGAATAAATGGAAAGTCTGTTTTGAGTAGACCCTTTATCTGTAAGACACTAAAACTAATTTTTCATTCATTGCCAGACTGGTCGAATAATGGAATAATATTCTTCATCTAGACCTCATTCTTTAGATTGAATTGACTTAGTATTACCATATTGTCCTGAATATAAGCCTGCCATTTTAAAAATTATTTTCTGAATGTCCCTTACCAGCTCTTATGCATATGCTTTGTTTTTTTAAATATTTCAATAAGAAAAGCCGCACTTAAATCTGACATTGACGCCCTGCCAAATGACCTGAGCGGGCCAGAGAAGGAAGCACATATTTACTGGATAGCCAGGAAGAAAAATGATTGAAAAATCAAGCTTTCGGCATAGGAAAAAAAAAGAAAAGAAAAGTTAGGGGGTCAGCTTATATTCAGGTTTGACCTATATTCGGGACTATATGGTACTAGTCGGAAGTTACTACAGTACACAATATCTGGTGACCATTGGCATATTATGCATTAGTAATTCAGCAAAAACTAGGCCTACTTCAACTGCAAACATTTCTCAATGACCAATTTTCAGAAGTTAATCTACTTATGGAGAGCAATTTCCAGAAATAAGCTGTATAGTGTAGGTATAGTGATACCAGAAAATGCATTGATGATAAAAGCCTACAACAAGTTTCAAGTTCAAGTTATTTATTTTTCCGTAGATTTATACAAGGTAGTACAAATATGGATATCGTCAATTCCTAATACAACAGCCAATAGTACACTTCATTTCAATTTAACCTTATGATCAAATACTCTTTGTAAATACTAAATACATAGTAAATAATGGAGGTCAGTACATAAATGTACTTTAAAGCATGTATTTATTAGAACATGTATCTAGTATCATATTTTAACCAGTGGATACTTGACTGTCAAGAATATAATATTTATTTCATACATGTTACCTATATCGAATGTTTGGAATTTATGTAAAATTGTAAAATATGGCTCATCAAAACTGTACATAATGTGCGTGTATATTGAAATAAATATATATATTGTATTATTATTTACTGGTTTTGTATTTTATTCATCTACAACACTTATCTTCACCACAAACACAATCAAACAAACTATCAGCACAAACTAATTTGAATGACGAGTGTATTTACAGTACATATGCCACAATCCCTATGTTTTGTAATAATAATGTTCTTTTTTGTGGAGTACCCCAGGGATCAAATATTAGGACCCCTTTTATTTGTTGTTTAATGTCTACATAGATGGTATATCTACTATATTTAGAGACACGGGTTTTTACCGTTTTAGGTTTTTGATGCTACAAAACGCTAATTTTGACGATTCAAAATGCTCATTTTACTAAAAATAATGTTTTTAATGACTATTGAGAACTAGTTTAGCAATGTATTCTAGGGTTTTATGTGACTATATTGAATTGAAATGTTCCTATAATTCATCATTTACCATAGGGAACCTAAGTTTTGAAGGCGGGAAGGAAATTGGTTCTCTCTGGTCTCAGCGCCCATAAGAATTAGCATGGTACGAAAATGTAACTCGCCGTATCTTTTGACTCGCGCAAAAGAAATCTAAACCAATAACATCACAAGATGCATAATTTTGTCAAGAAGATGATGGCATTCTACTTTGCTCGATGACGCTTCCTAAATTTAAACTATTATGAGTTTAATGGACCCATGTTTGCGCGCTGTCGCAAATGTACTCTGACTGAGCGGCAACCTAAGCGAGACGCAGCCACGTTGTGTGCAGCTGTGGCATCCTCGCATACCACGCGCCTGTCCATGGTTGCTAAATGTACTTTTCATTCAAGATTTTGTTGGCACATTAAAGGATATTTTATTAATAATGTATAATCTAGTACAACCCAGTGACCTCACAGTATCCACAAAGCAAGTTGGATACCAAATGTTATGCTGATGCCACGGACAAAATGTTTTTACGTGCTTTTTCATGAGCAGTTTGGAAGGTTTGGCAACAGTGTAAATGTAGAGTTCACTTCGACTCAAAACAATTGTCATTAATATTTGTGATAGAGCAGAGTTATGTATATCCACGCAAAGAGGAAAGATTATAGTTTCTTACAGTATGAATATAATTCCGGTCCGTGGTCGGGTTCTCGCGATATCGCTTACGAAACATTTAGCACGGGTTAATCGCCTATACCACGCTGACCGGAGAGAACCAGACAACGCCCACTTAGGTTCCCTATTAGAAGTGTTAGAAACACCATACATTTAGGGTTTTGGTGGAAAGGAAACCAATTGATGCTACAAAATGCTAAATTTATCAAAATTAATGCTAAATAGTAAATATTCTAAATTTAAATGCTAAAAAACGTATCTCTAATTATAATGACTGGAATCAATCATATTTTATATGCTGATGACTTGGTCTTTTATTTAGAAGGTGTGGATGTCGAAGAGGTCTTGATGGATGCTTGGTTTAAAACTGGGGAACTTGATATTAATTATAGTACTAAAACAAATTTTATGATTTTTCATAAGGCTAACGATAGAAGCATGAATGATACTCATTTGACATTGAATTGTAATGGTAAGTTCATTTCTAGAGTATATATGAATTTAAATATCTTTGAGTTTTCTTGGATTGTAATTTAAATTTTAAGAAACATTATGAATATGTAAATAATAAACTATAAAGTGTCATCAGCAATTGGAATTATAAGTAGAATGAAGAGGTTTGTAACGGAGAGAATGTTGAGGTTACTCACAGATTCTTATATTCACTTTTTGTTGTTTTTTTTCCTATACGCAAAAGCTTGATTCTTCAATCATTTTTCTTCCTAGCTATCCAATAAATATGTGCTTCCTTCTCTGGCCCGCTCTGGTAGTGGTTTGGACAGTAAGACCTTCTACTGAATGTTGTACTCCAGAAGAGAATTGACTATATGTTTGATTCAGTTCCTTTGAGCCAAGATTTACAATCTGATTGCTTTACGATTGAGGAAAGGATTAAGTATAGCGTGCTGGTAAATACATACAAAGTATTGAAAGGTAGCTATGTATTTAGGTGTTCTACCCAATATTTTTCAAATTGTTGATCGTGATAGAAATTCTATTCTAATGTAGGTACTCATTGCAAGTTCCTAGATTAATTTCTGAATCATTTACAAAGTCATTTTTGTACAGAGGCATATCCTTTTGGAATTCAATTTCTTATGATATTAGAAGCCAGTTTACTGAGCTAGGAATTTTACAATTTAAAAGTAAAATTGAAGCAATGCTAATGAATCAAAGAACAAAGAAGAATTTATTTTTACTATTTATTTGTGGTTCATTGTCTGTGTATTTGTGTACCCACACATAACAAAATCATGTAAAAATTCAGCCAAACCTTACACACTCAAAAGAAATGAGATCTAAAAAAGGGCCAAGCTCATCTACCCTTCCACATTTGCGCATTCTTAATTCATAAACGTACAGTGTCCCGTAACAACATCCTAGAAAAGCTTGGCAAAATAGAATTTGCAATATTAATAAAAACGTAATGATCATGCAAATTCTATTTTGCCAAGCTTTTCTAGGATGTTGTTACGGGACACTGTACGTTTATGAATTAAGAATGCGCAAATGTGGAAGGGTAGATGAGCTTGGCCCTTTTTTTAGATCTCATTTCTTTTGAGTGTGTAAGGTTTGGCTGTATTTTTACAAGATTATGTTTTGTGTGGAATCTCATTACTTTTTCAAGTTCCATTGCAAAATTATTTGTTAAAATATAATAATTTTATCAAAGTCGAGTTAATTGCTGTGGTATTGCCAATTAACAATATAATGTTAAATACCGTATTTACTCGCTTATAGGCGGCCCTCGAGAAAGGCCGCACCCTTATTTTGACCACTCAGATTTTAAAGAGTTGGCTATAAATACTATTGATAAATGGCTTCACATAATGGCCGCACCCCACTTTTTGAACTTGACAATTTCAAATATACCCGAGGCCTATACTCGCATAAATACAGTATTATCTAATGGCCCAAAAACTTGCTTTTTGTAAACAATGTAGGTAATCATTGTCAAGTAACTATAGTTACTTGTTGATTGTATGCCTGTATAAGGCTTAAATTAAAATCTTTATTTGGAAGCCTTTCAGCAAACTTTTTCAAGTTTTTTTTTCAAAGGGAACTACATCACTATTACCTTAATGTCCATGTAAAATATGAACGTTGTAGCCCCACCCGTTAGGTCAGAATCGCTGGGCAATTGAAACTGACGAATTGGACAGTAGTCAGTAACTAACATCCTTAAAGTGATTTTGGGCATGTTTCAAGTCATTTTTTCACCAAGAAGGAATGTTCGTACACCAACCAAATTTGGCATGTGTTGTCAGGTACCTAAATCCCCTTGATTTTGATAGTTTTTAGGTTCACATCACGTTTCATAACGGTTGTGTGACACCTCAAAATCACCCCAACTCTGTTTGCTGTATAAGGTGCCCGAGTGTGTAGCGCTCCGCGGCTTGGCTGCGGCGCCCTAACGGGCACCTAGATTTCTCTTCGTAAGTTTTTATTTATGATTTTGCTACTCTCTTTGTTCGTTCATTATTGCTTTGATTATGATATAATCAATGTATTTTCATTTTTCAGCGATATTTTTCTGCCTAGATTGTCTGGTTGCCGCCCACTGGTGGAGCTCAGCTTGCAACTTGAGTTAGGTGTCCTGTATCATTGCTGTGATCAGTTTTTGACTTGAACAATTTCAAATAATTATATGTCTGATAATTACATATTAGAGTCAAGATCTTTTGTACTAAATTGTTATCAAGATTTGAACACAAGAATGAAGATTCGCGTTCGGTGATTTCTTTCGCGAAAGTCTGATTACTCCCTGATTTGCTGTTCTGTTACTGATTTTTGGCAAACCTCATACTATTCGTTTTGAGTGGGATCATCAAATAAATCATTTTTTTCTTTTTCTTTTTTAATGTTTTTTTTCTTTTCTTTTCTTTTCCTTTTTCTTTTTTTCCCACCACTTTTTTTATATTTGATTTTATTCATTAATTAATTTCATTTAATATCCTTTTTGAATTTGTTACCAAAATTGATGTGTTTTAACTTTCAATGCATTGTTGTAATATTACTATTTCAAATATTCACTTAACTGTAGTTCATTGTTGTGTCTGCATCTATGTAATTTGATTTATTTATTGTACTCCTTTGTAAATCATTTTTTTTTACTGAAAAGGTTCAATAAATAAATTAAATTAAATAAATGTTAAAAAAGAGTCATTACAATGAAATGATAATTTTAACAAACTTAGAAAAACAATCTTCAAAAACTGTTGCAACAAAATTTTCTCCTGAATGGTGTTGCATTGTTGCATGTTGCAGCCGCTCAAAGATGTTTTTTGCTAGTGTTACATTTCACAGAAGAAATAATACTCAGCAAGTGTCATTACCTCTCCCCGTTCCACGTGTGGCCAGCCGCTGTGATTGTAGCGAGAGGTCTTGTAAACAATGCTAGATGCTACCTATCTATTTGGCAGTGTCTTTGTGAAGGTCGTACTTCACAAAGCATAATTTTTTTATATGTTTTGATGGTTGAACAGCATTATTTTAGTGTCTGATATTTATTACAAGAATGATATTTCGTGTTTTGTTTTGAGATAACAAGTTCCGGTAGTGAGCGAGTATTACTGAATGAGCAGATGCGAAAGTAGGGGGCAAGCATCAGGAAAGAGGCAAGACTTGATCTTGATCAGTGTACAATACAATATCGGTTGTACTAGACACATGCACCACGCAAAAAATGTAAACTTCCGTTCCATACATCATGAGCCGTCATCATCACAAAAAACGTGCGAGACGAGTGGTATGTCGACAATACACGCATACAATACAAGTGGTCTGCACTTCAGGGGAAAGTGTTGCCTTCCGTGTCTAGAAGTTCCGTAGGAGGGCAGTAGGTCTTGCAGTGGACACGCTGAACAATTAAATAGGATTTAACAGAGCAAATTAGAATTAACTATTTTTTATGACAAATAGCGAGTTCCCCTTGTGTTTGCTGTAATGACGTTTGACTGTATAATACAATACCGATGATGTCATTTAGAAAGTTTTCATAATGGGATTACGTATATCAGTAGGCCTAAGCATCTAGACTACGGGACTCACTTGGACTTGGTGCTTACATGATAGACAAACCTTTACTAATAAATAATAATCATAGGCCTACTAATCACTCAGGTCCTCTTCATCACTGAAATAATTACTAGGTTTAATCCGTTTCTTTGGTGGTGCTTCTGTTTCCGTTTCGTCGTATTCTCCGGTAGCGACTTTAAATCGATAAATTTCAAGCTCGGCCTTCTCTTGCTGAAAATAAGCAGTTTTGTTCAATAAATTATGAACTGTGATTAAAAAAGTACTGAAAACAAAGTTTGAAAATGTATAATGTGGCAGGAAGTGATTTTTATTTTCCCAAAAAAAAGATTTCAATCAACTTTTTAAATTTAAATCCTAATTGCTGTTAATTTAATAAAATAAATCAGTTATTATTTTAATATATATAAAAAAATATTTGATATAGGTAAATAAAGTTATCTCTTGGTATAGGCCTACCCGTATTTAATAGCAACAACATGGGATCTAAACCAGGTCGTAAATTTGCCTGATTTGGGCATCTTAGCAAAACTACTAATGCTATTTTTTTTTTTATTCGTAGTCAGTTGATGGTATATATAATATAGGCTATTAGCTAATATACATGTCCACATAGACCCTATAGTAAGCTCTCAAAATTAACATAAAATAACTTATCTAACTACATTATTCATTATTGTATTCCTATAAACTAGGCCTACCTATGCTAAATGGGCTAATTTACTAATTAGCCTAATAGTTTTGGGGGGTGACTTCCGATCGCGTCCGACAAAGCCTTAATGCTGTATATGTGCTACATTTGTATATGTAATTAAAGCCGCGTCACGTGCCCCCTGGATATTGTAAGCTGAGAAGCAAACATAACCAAACGATCGGACAAGAAAATGCCCAAAAGTAGAGACAGGGTAAAAATTCGCCCTTTTAAGGGTGGCTGTACATTTCTTTTTTGGAACGCCGGAGGTATCTCCGAAGATAAATATATAGAATTTAAGAAACTAATTACTGACGAAGACGCTGACGTCTCTGACGTCTCCATATACATTTCTGGCGTACGGAGGGAGTCAGTCAAGACCAGACCTAGTATTCTGCCACTCAAGTATGTATGACGATCTAACGCAAACCAATCTGGAGTCTCCAACAGGAGCAGGTCACAAAGTAATCCTAATTAAAAAGAAACGAGTTCCAAGGGAACAAAAGGATGAAAGAACTAGCTGGAATTTTAAGAAAGGACGATGGAAGGAATATAGAGCCCAAACAGAAAAGGACTTTGAAGAAAGAGTAGAAAGCACAAATGTGGACAGAGAATACAAGGACATAGTATGTATTATACAGGATGCGGCAAAAAAATGGATACCTAGAGGTAAAGTTAGAAAGTATAAACCATTTTGGAATGAGGAATTACAAACTCTGAAGGAGGATAGAGATAAGGCTAGGAAGAAAGCTGAGTCAACACAACAAATGGAAGACATGGTCAAGCTTAGAAAAGCCCAAGCCAAATTGAAAAGATGCATACTGGAAAGTAAGAGAAAAACATTTGAAGAATTTGCCGAAAAGATTGACTATAGAAAAGATGGAAGTAGAGCCCACGCATACTTCTCTAAATTGTGTAACAAAGAAAAACGGGTAAATGATAATGGACCAATTGTGTACAAAAATAAACAGTTAGTAGAAGATGTAGAGAAGGCAGAGGCCATATGCAAGCACATAGCTAATCAGAGTAACAGAAGGATTCTTGGACATGTAAAAATTGACAGAAAAACATACATAGAAGACGAGCTGGACCTTTATAATGGACCTTTCTTATTCAGTGAATTGGAGCAAGCTATGAAAAAGCTGAGGAACAAGAAGTCACCAGGAGTGGATATGATTCATCCTGAATTTCTGAAAAACCTAGACAAAACTGGCAAGATGGCAATTTTGAACTTGTGCAATTTAACATGGCAGGGTAACATACCCGATGGGTGGAGAAAGGCCGAGGTAACACCTCTATTGAAGAAAGGCAAAGATGGCAGTAAAGTGGAAAGCTACCAACCCATATCGTTAACAAGCATGGTGGCCAAGCTAATGGAACATATGGTGAACTTCCGGCTACAATCTTATCTAGAAGCAAATAATGTACTGTCACCACATCAAGCGGGCTTCCGCAATAATAGAAGTACCATAGATCAAATAGCATACTTACAGCAAGATGTAAAGGAAGATGTCCACTTTGGTGACTTACATTGACTTTACGTCGGCATTCGACTTGGTGGATCGCAATAAACTCATAGAGAAAATGAATAATCTTGAAGTACCAGAGAACATAGCTAGATGGACAAGAATGTTTCTAAGCCAACGTTTTATCAGAGTAAGGTATAACAACAAGAAGTCTCGCTATAGACAGACTAAGACAGGAGTGCCACAAGGTGCTGTTTTAAGTCCAACCTTATTTATCATATATATTGATGATTTAGCAAAGTATATACAAGACAGAAGTGAGGTTAAGCTTAAAATGTATGCAGATGATGTGGTACTATGGTATACAGGTAATAACAAAGAGGACATGGAATGGGAAATGAACAAAGCTTTAAAGGCACTAGAAGAATGGTCAAAAATGAATGGGATGGAAGTTAATATGACAAACGGTGTACGACTATCACACCCTTGGAAGAACGGTGCCCGAGTTCAAGTTAGAGTATGGAAGTGGGATCATCAACAAGGAAGAGAACCCATGCTACCTGGGTATGACAATGGACCAGAAGATGACAGGTGCTAAACATATAGAGAAAATATGTGAAGGGGCAAAAAGCAGACTTAAATTAATGAAAAGAGTCGCCGGGGTGAACTGGGGTGCCCGTACAGAAGTACTTGCCACTACGTACAAAACATATATTAGACCTGTACTTGAATACGGAAGTGCATTACTCACTACAGCACCTAAGAATGCACAAGAGACCTTGGATAGAGTGCAGAACCAGGCACTGAGGATTGCTACAGGAGCAGTGAAATCAACACCTATTGCTGCAATGGAGGCACTAACTAATACACAGCCTTTGGAACTTAGAAGACGTATGGCAGCTGGCAGTCTACATGAAAAGTTGCTTAGGTTGGATGAGGAGACGTGGAAGAGGGTACCATACGAGAAGCTGAAAACTCAAAAGACTTTCATAACAGCTGCAGAAGAGATTAAAAAAGATTTTCTAGGAACTACAATGATAAGTACCAGAATGGAACTACCAAAACCTAACATCAGAGTGGCCATGCTGGATGTACATCATGTTTTGACAGTGGATGGGTTGGAGAGGAAGAAGAGTGAGTACAACAAACAGGAGTTAAGGAGATGTACAACTGAATACATTCGTAAGCAATATCCGGAAGAGGAATGGTTGCATGTATACACTGATGGGTCTGCCTCACCTGGGGAGGGCATGGCTGGGGCTGGTGTGTATTGTAAGTGGTTTGAACACTCCTGGGCAGCAGGAAAAAATGCAAGCAATTACGATGGTGAATTGAAGGCCATAAAGTTGGCATTGGAGAAGATAAGTGAACATCAAGATAAGAAAATCAAAATAGTGATAATGTCGGACTCAAAGACAGCAATTCAGGCCATTGTATGTAAAGAGAGGGTGGATAATGAGGTGAAAGAATGCAAGGTACTGCTGCTAAGGCTTTATTATGATGCCAGACAGGTAGTGCTGCAATGGATTCCAGCACATTGTGAAGTGTATGGTAATGAGAAGGCAGATTACCTGGCAAAGAGAGGCAGCAAAATGCCCCAAGTAGTCAAGAATCTGTCACATTCATCGGTAAAGGCACATCTTAGCACAGCAACCAAGAGGAGAGTGCAAAAAGAGTGGATTGATAAAGGGAAAGGAAAAGCATGGCAAAATATAACTACTGGAAAGGTCAAACATCATGAAAATAGACGGACAGCTACTGCACAGTTTAGACTTCAAACAGGACATGATCTGCTTGCAAAGCACCTACATCAGATAGGAATCACTGATAGCAGTACCTGCGGTCTATGTGGGAAGGAAGAACAGAACAGAGAGCATCTGATGAGATGTTCAAGTCTTAAAGACGAAATTGATGCCCTTCCGCTCGGCATGAACTATGAGGAAAAAGAAACCTGTCTCTACTGGAAAACCAGGAAATGCATGATGGCCCAGTAAGCCAAAAATGCGGGCATATGAAAAGAAGAAGAAGAAGAAGAAGACTAATTTACTAATTTACTCAAACAATCTAAACCTAAACCTAGGATAGTCTGTAGCTGTTACATCGGACTGCACTTTTACTTAATCTATATTTTATGTAAATTCTGTGTACATAGCCTAATTAATTTATTAATAACTCTATCTATAGAAAGAGCCAAAATTATGGAAGTAATTACGCACCTCTAGCTGGATTGCTGCGCTTAGTGTCTCCTCTTCAACCACCTCTACGGGCTCTGATTTCTGCTGCACTTTTGTCAACTGCTCATCTTCTGAACTGTCATCCCAGTGAGCGACTGCATCCACGTTGTCCTTAGACTTGCCCTTCTTCTTCTTCTTGGGCGGGGGTTCGCGTTCGCCCAGCGCATTCTTCGGACACAGATAGCTCAGGTGGCCTTCCTCGCCGCACTCGTAGCACCTGCTCTTGTCCGGGTAGTTCTTCCGTCGGATGTAGTCCGCACTTCGGCCGTTGTCTGTAGCCAGAGCAGCCTTCAATGTACGGCCAAACATCTGGGGGTTGTGAAGGAATATTGGAACAAATGATTCACACATGTGGGCTTTCATGCCTCATGTGGACTCTTACAATCACATTGCATGCCTTACTAAGTGTATGCATACGATAGGCCTATACGATAAACTTCATATAGGCCTATACACATTAAAAGTGACAACGACTTGTAACTAGTGTAGACTGTAGGCCTACCTATCTTATGTTATTACATCAACCCCAAAGCACAGATAACATATTGGAGGGCCCTCGTAAGTGTAATATAGGCCTAGGTCTATATTATTTGTGCCCAAAGCATATAGGTAACCCTGGTTTCTTGAATTTGTAAAGCAAAATTTATTTTCTATTCCAACAATGAGACATCTTATGTTACTTTGGTTAGGTCTTGAGTGGATTACACAAACTTGTTGGATGAGCGTAGCGAGCAAAGTGAAGACTTTAATTTCACTGACCCCCCAAAAAATTTAGCTCGGGTTTTTTTTTATTTTTTTCTGTCTGTTTGTTTACACGATTCCGGGCAAACGGCACAAGCGATCTTGATGAAAATTGGAGGGGACCTTCGTTTTCTCTGAACTTAGACTTGCCACGTTTTTGGGTACTATCGAAGAAATATTTCTCATGAATATCGTACTTTTACGATTTTTTTTCGATTTTTAGTGCGATATTTTCGTGACATTTGGTCCGATTCTGACCAAACGGGTAGGGCTACAACCTTCATATTTCACATGGACATTAAAATTATGGTGATGTAGTATCTTTTGAAAGAAAAAGTTGAAAAAGTTAGCCAGAATCCAGAGAAATAAAGGTTTTAATTTAAGTTTTTCTATTTTTAGTGCGATATTTTCGTCACATTTGGGCCGATTCTGACCAAACAAGTGGGGCTACAACGTTCAGATTTCACATGGACATTAAAGTTATGGTGATTTAGTACCTTTTGAAAGATAAAGTTGAAAAGGTTAGCCAGAATCCATAGAAATAAAGGTTTTAATATGAGTTTTTTGAGATTTATAATAACAATTAACAAGTAACAATAGAAACTTGACAACAATCACCTACAATGCATTCAAAAAGCACTTGCAAAGGAAAAGTGGTCCTACGCAAACAAATAACTTACAAAAAAAGCAAGCTCATCCATCAATGCGGCGGGACTTTAGCGTTTTCCTAGTGTAATATACAACCAGCACCATGTGACAACCATAGCCAACCTGGAGCATGTCTAAGACCCAGTTTAGTAAGGTGCCTAGGCCCTACTAGCGTTCAACGCGCGTTGGTCAATTACACGGGTAAAGTTAAACGAACGCAGGTTGCAACGATGGTTGGGTTTTCAATGCAAATTCCAACCTGCGTTGAACGCTAAAATAATAATAAACAGTGTTTTATTAGGCCTAAATAATTCTGTTTCAAAACGGTCACATTGTGTGCAGAAAATAATTTTTATGATGATGCCACATTGGCCTAATCTGCTAGGATTTAAATAAAACATGTATGGCCAAACATGTTTTCATACATAGGTGCCATACCTAGACTGTAGTTTGAACTGAAAGATAATTCTACTAACCTCTCGGCCATTGAGAGATTTTGTACATGATTTTGCATCTTCTTGACTCAGAAACTGTACAAAAGCAACTCCTCGACTTTTCCTTGTAACCTTGTCCTTCATAATGGTAACCCTAGACACATAGAAAATACATAATATTTAGCCAACTCATGGTATTTGGATGAGCAAGGCAAAGATTCCATTTCACTACACTGGAGAAAAAAATCCGGATTTTTTTTCTTTTTTCTGTTTGTATTTTTTTTGTGTTTGTTAACACGATTCTGGCTAAACCGATACTCTAATTGCAAAGAAATTTTCTGGAAGCCTTCGTAGGCCTAATCTCTGAACTTAGAACTGCCACGTTTTTGAGCGCAATTATTATTGTCCGACTGTAGGGGGCCTAATGATTTTTCCACAGAACCTTAATTTTATGAATGAATAAATTCGTGTGAAATTTGAGCGCAATCGAAAAATTATTTGTCATGAAAATTGCAATTTTATGCTTTTTTTAAACATTTCTTCGACTTATAACACCTAGGCCTACATGCTTTATCCGATTGTAATGATTTTTTCACATAACCTTAATTTTATGAATTAATATATTCGTGTGAAATTTAAGCACAATCAAAAAATTATTTTTCGTCAAAGCGCAATTTTAGGGTTTTTTTGTTAAAAAAATTCTTTGACTTATAACACCTAGGCCTAGGCTTACTGCTTTATCCGATTGTAATTATTTTTTCACAGATCCTTAATTTTATGAATTAATATATTCGTGTGAAATTTGAGCGCAATCGAACAATTATTTCTCATGAAAATCGCAGTTTTATGCTTTTTTTTGTTTTTTACTAAATTTCTTCGACTTAGGCTATAACACCTACATCAACATGCTTTATTCGATTGTAATGTAGTGTGTAATGTAATGTGCGCCCCTGATCTTCATGTCGTAGTCGTAAAAATGAAAACAATATCACCAAGCGTGTCTCGCAGTCACAGGCCATAGCAATGGGAAAATAAAATCAATTTAAATAAATACCATCATGTCATGTCATGTGTGGCTCATTATTGGTCTTGTGTGACTCGTTGATCTTGTGGTTAGTGTAGGCCTACCTGCTTCCAATGCAGAAGGTCCAGGGTTCGATTCCCGCCAAAGTCAGAAGTTTTTTAACTTATGATTTGGACTTGAAGTCCATCAGTTCTTGTCTTAGGAGTTTGTAAACGGTGACTTTGGAGCCATCCTAGCAACGAAGCACATAATAAATTCAGAGTTGTTCTGAATCGGCCTTGTTGATTCTGGCGTTGATCTGCGGGTGTTCGCACTGTCCATACCACTGATTGCTATATTTCCTATTAAAAATATCGATCATTGGCTGGTTATCGCTCACTCGTCGATTGGGTCTGGGCCTACAGGGTTGGCTTGGTCGCTTTGAATTACTGTCCCCCACTGAAAATCAGGTATATAACTGAGTGGGTAGACTCTAAATACAATTTATTTATTTTATTTATTTATTTATTTATCTGAATAACACATGACAGCTCATGCACCAATTATGCTCATCCAACAACGCGCCTGAAAACGCGTTTGCGAAGCTTCCTAGTTAAAGTAATCATCATCCATTGTAGTTCCCAAATTTTTCTTCTTCATTCTACTCTCCCACAATCATATCTCTTCCGCATCTTCCCAGCTCTATAAAAATATGCCTTACACTTAAAATCAAATGACCGGCATAAACCTATCCCTAATACTTGAATTCAACCCTCCGAGAAGAACATAGAGAGTAGGGCAAACTCACAAGCCAGAAATTCTGCTTAAATCTTGATTATAACGATTTAAAACGTTTCAGTAGGTAACAACTTGCAGACAAGCGCCTTTTAGATGAAGATGAAAAGTGGATTGTGAAGCGATAGCGGAATGCTTTGGTTTGGTGCATATTGTTAATGGGGTCCAGGCGCAGAGCCCCAGTGGGGGTTGGGGGGCAATCCCCCCCCCCAATATAGTTGTGCAGAAAATTTAATTTTTGGAATCCGGGTAGGCCTAGTTGGTTGAACGGAATTTGCCTTCGATGATCCGAGTGTGGAGGTGATGGTGGTTGTTTGTTACCGGTACGTGTTGTTTTAGTTGTTTTGTGTTTTATTTTGTGAACACTTGTGTGCGCCATCATTTACAATAATTGTGCAGTAATTAGGCCCTATTACTGTGTGCATTAAGTTTTTTTAGTGTTTTCCCTTCTTCAGCATTCCTTTCTTCCTTTGATTTCCTCTTATTCCCTTGGTTTCCAATTCCCTTAGGCCTACTACCCCTATTCTTCTCTTTAACTTCATTACTGACAGTGGCGCGCTGAACCCTTGAATCGGACAGGAGCAAGCCCCCTCTAACAGGACCCACCCACCCTCGCAAATAAACACATGAATGGGGGGTCTGGGGGGGTAGCCCCCCAGGTAACATGCGGGTCCGGGGCGCATAGCCCCGGAAAAATTTTCAATTCTTAGGGTGTGTTTGGTGCGTTTTTAACGAGTTTTAAGCACTAGAAAATACCTTTTTGGTAACAATACAAACCCATTACATGCAAGAAAAAAAACAAATTCATCAGTTCCTCCAAGACGTTTTCATCTTAATTTTCACGCCCATGCAACATGCGGGTCCGGGGCGCAAAGCCCCGGAAAAAATTTCAATTCTAAGGATTGTTTTGGTGCGTTTTAACGAGTTTTAAGCACTAGAAAATACCTTTTTGGGAACAGAATACAAACCCATTACATGCAAGAAAAAAAAAAAAAAAATTCATCAGTCCTCCAAGACGTTTTCATCTTAATTTTCACGCCCATGCAACATGCGGGTCCGGGGCGCCAAAGCCCCGGAAAATTTTCAATTCCTAGGGTGTGTTTGGTGCGTTTTAACGAGTTTTAAGCACTAGAAAATACCCTTTTTGGGAACAAAAATACAAAAACCCCCTTACCCTACATGCCAAGAAAAAACAAAATTCATCAGTCCCTCCAAGACGTTTTTTTATCTTAATTTTCACGCCCATGCAACATGCGGGTCCGGGGCGCATAGCCCCCCGGAAAAAATTTTCAATTCTTGGGGGGTGTTTTTTGGTGCTTTTAAAACGATTTTTTAGCACAAAAATCCCTTTTTTTGGGTACAGAATAAAAACCCATTACATGCAAGAAAAAAAAAAAATTCCCATAAAAAAAAAATCCTCCAAGACTTTTTCCCATTGTTCTTATAATTTTCACTCCCCCTGGCTGGTCTGGCCCCATTTTGCATTTAAAAAATTTTGATCGATAGATAGGTTTGATTTCATTTTGATTTTTTTTAAACAGTTTTAAAATATTATAAAAACGTCCTAAAAAAAAACGGGGGACAATTACCCGCCCCGGGGGGGTGTTTTTTTTTGGGACAGCAGGACGGGTTCTTGAATTCCGGGAAATTATTAAGCGACCCAAGCGGCGTTTCCTTTTAAACTCTGCCGAAAAATTTGTCACTCGTTTTTTTTTTTTTTTTGTTTTTTTTTTTTTTTTTTTTGTTTGTATTCTCCGCCAATAACGTTCGAACGGGGGCTCGGACTTTTTCTTTTTTTTGACCATCCGCAAGCTTTGTTCTCGATTAAATTTGCCATTATTTTTTTGTGGCAAAATCGTTAAAAAAGTTAAAAATTTTACATTAAGTTAAACGAAAGTTTTTTTTTCAAAATAACCCGGCGACAAAATTTTGGATGGGCCCAAAACATTTAGAATGTTTCCCTCCCGGGCCCCGAATATGTTAATTTTAGTTTTATCCGATAAGGATTTTAAAATTTAAAATACATTATAAAAAAGTAATGTTGCCATGGGGGCCCCAAAAGGAAACCCCCAAGTTTTTAATGCACTGCCACCTAGAAAATAAAAAAAATACCTTTTTTGAGGAAACAGTTATTTTTGTCCCCCAAAAAGTTTAATATTTTTCCCCAATGATCCCAAAGGGCCTCTAATGGCGGTGGATTTTTATCCACAAAGTAAAGATTTACATACGGGTTTAAACCCCAAAAACCTTGGCAAAAATAAAAAATTCGGGGAAAAAATGGCCCTGTTTGGAAAAGCGAACGTCCCCAAATTTTAAAATTTAAAAAAAAAGTGCATTGTGGGTCTAGCTATAAAAATGCGGCTTTTCAAAGCGTCCAACTGAGCGTTTTCCCAGTTAAAATTTGGGAAAGGGAAATTAGAAAAATAACCCTTCATTTAAAATTACCCTCCAACATAAAAGAAATGAAAAATTTTAATTTTAAAAAACGTATGTAAAATATCAAGTCAAATTTTAAATTTCCCTTTTGCAAAATCCAAAAACCTATCCAACCTCTTACATTTAAAAATAAATTTTTATATCATGGACTTATAATAGTAACTGGTGGTTTTTATGATGGGCACAAAATACAGAAACCATCATTTAAAGATTTTAAAAAGCCAAAGAACCCACTGGGTGAACCATGGTCGTTTTTATTGATTTTTTTTTTCAAGCTGTTTTATAAATGAAAATAACTTTATCAGACCTTTTTAAATTTTTGGTACTTTGGGAAAGGTAAAAAGAAACAAAATTTAAATAAAGTTACTCTCCAACCCTAGAGGAATGAAATATTTTTCAATTGAATAAATAAAGTGCAATAATTTTAAGTCAAATTTTTTAATTTTTAACTACAAGATCAAAACCCCCCAATCTTTTTAAAATTTTAGAAAACTGATAAAATAGGGAAAAACAAATAAAAAAATACTTTTAAAAAGGGGAACGCTTGTTGCTTTGTAACGCAAAAATTTGCAAATGTGAGGGACAAAACATCAAAGGGATCCCCCACGGAAAGGGAAAAACGAAGTGAACCCCCTCTAAAAGTAAAACTTTTGTTCTCAATAAATATTTTTTAAAAATAGGTTTATTTACCTAAAACCCAGGGGGAAAAGCTTAATCCCCCGCGTTTTTTGGATGAGCGTATATTGGGGCATTGAGCTGCCATGTGTTACGCGGATTTTTGTTTTCGGGGAAAAAATTTTATTACTTAGTTTGAAGTTTTTTTTTTAAAATTAAAATTTAAAAAAAATAAAAAATTACTTAATTTTTTAATTTAAACTAAATTAAATTAAAAAATTAACTTAATTTTCTAATTAATCGTAATTTTTTTTAAAGAAAAAAATCGTAAAATTGCAATTTTCATAAGAAATAATTATTCGATTGCGTTCAAATTTAACACGAATATATTAATTCATGAAATGAAGGTTCTGTAAAAAAATCATTACAATAGGATAAAGCATGTAGGTGTTATAAGTCAAAGAATTGTTTTAAAAAAGAAAAAATCCGTAAAATTTCGATTTTCATGAGAAATAATTATTTGATTACGCTCAAATTTCACACGAATATCTTAATTCATAAAATTAAGGTTCTGTCAAAAAATCATTCCAATCGGATAAAGCATGTAGGTGGTATAAGTCGAAGAAATCGAAAAAAATCGTAAAATTGCGTTTTTTATGAGAAAAAATTTCCCGATTGCGCTCAAAAACGTGGCAGTTCTAAGTTCAGAGATTTCGAAGGCATCCATAAAATTTCATCGCAATCGGAGTATCGGTTTAGCCGGAATCGTGTTAACAAACACACAAAAATACAAAAAAAAAAAAGAAAAAAAAAAACATTCCGGATTTTTTTCTCCAGTGTAGTGAAATGGAATCTTCGCTACGCTCATCCAAAAAGGGGGTTTCATTGATTGGATGAGCGTAGCGAGCGAAGCGAAGATTCCATTTCACTACACTGGAGAAAAAAATCCGGAATGTTTTTTTTTTGTTTTTTTCTGTATTTTTGTGTGTTTGTCAGCACGATTCCGGCTAAACCGATACTCCAATTGCGATGAAATTTTCTGGAGGCCTTCGAAATCTCTGAACTTAGAACTGCCACGTTTTTGAGCGCAACCTTAAATTATTTCTCGTGAAAATCGCAATTTTACGATTTTACGATTTCTAGAACTTATAGCTCATTCACAAGTTTTTGGAAAACCCTTTGGAAAACAACTAGGCCTATGTAGATATAGTTTATTATTAATTGTTTACAATGTCCTAAATATGATGAGGAAAATAAAGTATGAAATAAAATAATAAATACAAAATAAAATGGGGTGGGTAGGTCCCCTCCGGGGACCCACCCACCTACCCCCTTTAGGACCAGGAGCAATTGCTCCTGGTCTTACATGGTCAGCGCGCCACTGATTACTGAGGGTTTTAGAGTAGAGTAGAGTAGAGTAGATCTTTATTCACTTAAGACTAATACATGGTACAAGTATACACCTCTTCGTGAAGAGGGAGTGAATAGTTCCTAAGGCTAAAACATGGTAAAAAATGAATAATAAAATAGAATGCATATTTCATGTGAATCAAGTTATATGTATATTACTAGTATGGTATACTAGTATTGAGAATTGAAGTTGTTTGAATAGATTAATTGAGTATTGAAATGAAAAAATGAAATGAGTAATTGGTTTGATATGATACAATACGATGTTATTTAGGATGAATAATAATATAAAACAATACATATGATATGATATAATGATTATGAAATGGAATTAGTATTGTATAATACGTGTAGTAGTACGAATCTATAAGGGGCAGTTTGTAGTGGACATGGTAAATTTAAAAATTTACTAAATATAAAATGGATAATCAAATAAAATGTGGCCCTATTTTATGTTAATCAAGTTAGGGATGTATTATTAGTATAGTATACTAGTATTGAGAATAGAAGTTGTTTGAATTGATTAATTCAATAATGAAATGAAAAAATGAAATGAATCTTCACATAAAAGCTGCATTCACTACCTGGACGTCGGCGAGCACTCGCTGCCAGAAGTCGCCGCTCGCGAGCGCTCGACCGGTGGAAATATTATATCAAGCGTGTTTGAATTATTTATTAATATATTTGCGTCTCGAAAATCGAATACATAATTTACCATGCAGTTTAAAGCTGAAAATAATGTATTAATCGTGGCAACTCTCATTCATATTACGACTATTTCTGGAGAGGGGGTAAATAGTTCAAGGAGCGCCCGCTTCGGCGCTAAGCGCTCAGCGCTCGTCGACGTGTAGGTAGTGAATGCAGCTTAAATTGCTTGACATGGATTTGACTACTACATCCAGTTGCAACTTTTGGACGGTGAGAGAGAATGCGGGACTTCTTCGGGTAGGGGGGTCCAACTTTTATACACTGTAACGGAAAGGATTTCGGGTGCGCTCTTATAAAAATATCCTAGAACTAGCGCGGCAGGTAACTAGGCAGAAAGGTCGACTAACCTAACGTAAGTAGTTTTGTAGGCTAACGGAAAGGAAGGATTTTGGGTGCGTAGGCCTATGTTTTCATTGAAAAAAACAAGTGTTGAAAAGTTGGACCCCCCCAACCGAAAAAGTTCCGAGAATGCTACATTTCTAGGGCGGTGGGTCCCAGAAATTTTTAACACACAAACTACTTTCTATCAAGATCCAGTGTCTCTAACTTCAGCTAGGCCTAGCATAACATAACAATTCCTAACCGTTACAAATGGGCCCTTCCGCCCGGTGGCAACCACTCGCTCCCCCCAGACCTAATTACCTCAAGGCCTAGGCCTAGGGCTACGCCTGGACTTTAAATACGTACTTACTTCACTACTTTTCCATACTTCTCAAATATTTTGTGAAGATCGTTATTGGTTAAAGAAAATACAAGATTTGACACATAAACTGTACTTTTACTAGGAGCAATACCTCCACTCATTATTAGACCCCAGTCCCAGGTACTAATCAATTATCTGATGATTTATAAACCCTTGAATTTAACTTCCTACGTACGCCAACCTCCTTGGACACAATGTAAACAAAGAAAACATAACCTTAAAACTGAAAACACTGAAATGGTATTGCCACACCACGCAAGTAAAAGTACACAAAATGGTGCAAAATGGCAAAAACAGGCATCTACTTTTTAAAAAAAACTAAAAAAATAGTCTGCTTCTACGCATAAACCAGGAAGCTAAGAACCACCTTCTTTAATCAATGGAACCACGGAAGAATTGTTTAGTACACATATTTTTCTGATTATGAAATACAAACTCTAGTAAATTATTTTGTGTTGTGGTGATGCTGATTGTTCTTTTCTGTTGTCGTTGTTGTTGTTGTTGTCATCGTCGTCGTCGTCTGACTTTATCTTGATTTTTACTTTTTAGCCACTGTATCTTTTGTACTTGTATATAATATTAAATGAAAATATGTTTAATGTGAAATTAGGCAATTTCTTCAAAATATCATTTAGGCCCCTAGCTTCAAAGTATTATAACATTTTATTCTGTTGGCATTGTTAGCGTTCACTGGCCGATGTTGCGTCACCTAGAGCAGTGCATCAATCTAAAGAAGTTTATAGCGACATACATCCGTGAATAGAATAACGTGCTGTCTCCGTCAAGTCTGTGAAAATAACCTAGATTAGGTAGCCTATAATACGTATCCATTGAAATATTAGTTTACAAATAACTAAGTACTAACATCTTTCATAAATGTGCTTTGCTGCGTAGGCTTGGCTAGGCCTAAGCTAAAGTAGATCTAGCCTACCGGAACGAAGTATGCAGGGGCCTCCAAAAGCTGATAAAAATATGACCTATTGATTGATGTCATCATATTATTGTAAATGAATCCTAGGTAAGCATTCTTTCAAATTTTATTTTCCAGTTTAAAACAAAGACATAAGCAAGGTTAAAGAACCGGTCTAGGCTAGGCATTGGACAGAAGCATGATTTGTCGGGACTTGTTTGCATTAAAAGTGTGGTTATGTTGATTCCAACTTACAGTGGCTGGATTCCGTTACTTGCTGGCTCTACTGAGTGCAGTGCTGGCCAGCACTGTCCAGTAGGTATGTTCCCATAGATGCAACACATCACATAGCTAGGCCTAGGGCCTAGCGCAGGGCCAGCAATTTATCGAAGGCTCACTAAGCCTACACATGTTGGCTTACTGGTTCAGTATATCCAGCAGGTAACGGAAAGTGACCACTGTTGGCCTAGGCTAGGCCCATCCTACCTACTTAGACCCTATCTAGCCAATACCCAAGCCAGTGTTCTCCCCAGAAAAAAAATGTTCACTGGGTATTCCATAAACATTGCCGAGTAGGGCTAAAAATAGTGCCCCCGGGAAAAAAATTGAGATCCTAGATTTGATTAGAGGTTTTCGAAGCCCTTTTAAAGTAGCTTTCGGTACCTAAGTTGGTTTAGTGACTTTAGACTCTAAATCCAAGGATGATGATAATAGGTGTTCTCAAACAGTTTGTCCCCGAGGAAGAAGATGTGTTAATACAAAACATTACAACACAAAACCAATTAGAGGTGAATAATAAAAATGTGGTGGTTAAAATTATCAAAGAAATTCCTGATCGTTATGATAATCGTAAAGTTAAAATGATCATAGAAGTGGATCCAAAATCAAGAGAAAATCTATTGACAGTAGGTAAGATCAAAATGAATTGGGCCATGTAGGCCTATAATGTTATAGATTACATTTATGTACCCTAAAACAATGTTATAGATGTGCAGGATTTGGACATGTAGGCCTACAAAAGGATTGTAAACGGGACGCTAGTTGTTCTTATTGTACTGGGCAACATGATAGGAGGGATTGCAGGGCTGAATCTGATGAAGCCAAGTGTGTGAATTGCTCATGGGCAAATAGCAGATTGGGATTGAAGCTGAGGGTAGATCATGATGCTTTAAGTAAGGAATGTGAGTGTTATATGAGGCAGCGTAGGCAAATTGAAGGGCTGATAAACTATGATGGTGCTAAAATATAGCAACCACAGCAGATAAATGATTATCAGGGTTACATTTCTTATATCTCAATGCTCAAAGCCTTGTATTAATAGATGAAATAAGAAGTGTAGTTTTTGAAAAAAAACGCCAACAGTGGTGGGGGTAGCTGAGACACATGTCACGGAAGAAATCACAGAAAAAAAAATAATATAATGGGCTAGGTACAATAATATTAGATGCAACTCAACAAGCCGACATACTGGGGGTGTGAGTGTAGGTATATATAAAGAAAAAAATTAAATTTGATGTCATACAAAATTTGCACTTCTAGATAAAAACTACTGGATCATGATATATGTCAAAATATACTTAAAGAAGAAAATAATGTATTTCGGAATAATATATAGATCTCCAAATGCAGATCGAGCAGAATTCCAGGAAGGTTTTAACTTAAACTTCTTGATGAAATGAAGGTAGGAGCATGGCAGCTAGCAGTAGGGGATTTTAATCTTGACGTTCTTAAACCTGAAAATTATACTACTCGGTTACTAAATGAGTGCGAAGCTTATGGTTTATACCAAATAATTACCGAAGCAACTAGATTAACAGTCAGAAGTAAAACGTTGATTGATTTTGTAATTACTAATAGGCCGCATGAGCTAGACATAGGCCCTAATCATGAAAGGGCTGCCAAAGATAGGTGATCATGAAATGATAGGAATAAGGGAAAAGTTTGAGGATAGGCCTCTAGGCCTCTAATGGGTAGACCTAAAACCTTGATTCAAGTCATACATTGGAAAAAATACAGTAAAGAAAGTTTCCAAGAAAAACTAGTTTTAAAAGATTTTAAGAATGAAGCAAGTGACATTGATGTGGTATCATGTATTTTTGTAGAGAATAATTCTTTATTTCATTTTGATCGTGTACATGGTAGGGGCTACAGATATGCACTGCTCCGAAGAGAGTGTGAAATAGTAGATATTCTAATACACAGATATACTTTATGGTACTTAGATATCTATTCTAGGTAGAGCATACTTAAAATACTTATAATAATTATAAATCAGTCTAGAACAAAAGTTAATAACATAAAAGTGTAAGGGTAATCCATTGCTGAAAGCCCCCTATAGCGAGCCGCCAGGCTCATTGGGGGCTTGACCAATAATTGTAAAATGTGAATTTTAACATGCAATAATATTACTGATGCTATGAAAGAGCTTCCTAAAAGTACTATTAGAGTAAGTGATGACAAAATAAAAATGATACCATGGTATAGTGAAGATGTAAAAGTACTTCTAAAGGAGAGAGACAGTGCTTATGAGATTTTTAAATTTACTTTATGTAATGAAGATTGGGAAAGCTATAGGAAAATAAGAAATCAAGGTTCTACATTGGCAAGAAAGGCAAAATATAATTATTATAAAGAAAAAAATTGATGGTATGAGAGGTGATAGTAAAGGTAGGGCCTATGTGGAAATCACTCAAGGAATTAGTCGGAGATAATGGTTTTCAAGAGCTACCGAATGAAATTGATTTTGGGGTTAATATAGGACTTTCTAATAGGGATGACTTCGGGTACCCGGAAACCGGTTCGGAACCGGTTCCATTACGATCCGGTTCCCTTTTTTCGGAACCGGTTCTATTTTTAGCCTAAAAGTTGCCAAGGGTCTAGGCACAGACGAGAATAAATGAGCCAGAAACACCCGTGGTTGCAAAATTCTTAGGCCTAGGCCTAGGCTCTATGAATGTTGCGTCACAATTTTGACCTAGGCTTAGCCTAGGCCCATGTGTTGTGTTATAATAACATTGCAGAACTTGTTTATAACATTTTAATCATATACTTATTCTATTTTTCACGTTTAAGATCACATAATCCAAACTTTATGAACGAAAACGAAAGCAAACAATCTTGTAGGCCATTGTTTGTTCAACTGTTCTCACTTAGCAGTTCTTACAATGTCTGGGACACGGCTCCGCCCCCTATCGAAATTCGAATCGATTATCGCCCCGCCCATGTTTTCAATCGAAATTAGCCCGCGCAGATTCAAATTTACGAAAATTGAGAAAGGAAAAATATGTGTAGGAACCGGTTCCGATCCGGAGAGGGTGGATCCGGTTCCGGATTTTTCGACCCGAAGTCATCCCTACTTTCTAATGATGAAAGGGATATTTCTAATAAACTTAATCAATATTTTGTCAAGAGTATTGTGGAGGTTGTAGAAAGTATTAAGGTACCGGGTACAACTAAATGAAAATATAATAAATATGAATGTAAGGGAAACTAGTGACCTCAAGAATTATAAGAAGCCGACTGGCATACCATCTAAATTAGACCTCTTACACGAGATTACTATAAAAGAATTGAATGAAATAGTTAAAGCACTGGGTAATAAAGGGGGAGGTACATTGGATGGTATAACCATGAGACTATTTAGAGATGCTTATCCAATAAATAAATATCATTTACTGAATATTATAAATATGTCAATTTCCAGTGGAGTATTTCCAAAGAGTTGGAAAAGAGGCACTTATTTTACCTGTTCCTAAAGTAAAGAAGTCAAACTTGGCTTCAGATATGAGACCTATTAATATGCTCCCTATTTTTGAAAAGATATTGGAAATAGCAGTGCATAAACAACTCGAAAGTTACTTTCAAGATAATGATCTTTTTATAAAAAATCAATCTGGTTTCCGTAAGGGCCATAGGCTAGTTGTGAAACAACAGTTCAATGGCTGGTGGCGGAATGGATTTACAAACTGGAGAGAGGTACGTCAATAGTTGCAGTATTCCTGGACCTCAAACGTGCTTTTGAAACAGTTAACAGAAAGCCTTTGTTGGATAAGTTGAAATATATGTATGGTGTTGATAGTACTGCTCTTAAGTGGATTGATAGTTACTTGAATGAGAGGACACAAAGAACTAAATTCAAAGACTCTGTATCAGACAAAGTATCTATTGAAATTGGTGTTCCACAAGGATCTGTATTGGGCCCATTTTTATTTTTAGTTTATATAAATGATATTACTTCATGTGTTGTTAAATGTTTATTGAATTTATATGCAGATGACTGTGTGATTTTTATAGCATGTGAGGATCTTAAAGAATTATTTGACATAATAAACCTTGAATTGAGAAATGTGGTAGATTGGCTTGGTATAAATTTACTCAAGTTAAATGTGCCTAAATGTAAGGCGATGTTTTTAGGAGCAGGGGGTCTTCGGGCCTTGGACATACTCAATACTGACCTTTCAGTTGTTATTGATGGAATTGTGATTGATTTTGTAAAAAGTTTTAAATATTTAGGTATTATTTTAGATGATAAGTTAGACTTTAAAGAGCATGTGAAAGACATTGAAAGAAAATTACGAAAGAAGATTGGTTATCTATGTAGAATTAGTTGCTTCCTATCATAGAATACTAAAATTATTGTGTATAAAACTATTGTTATGCCCCATATAAATTTCTGTGCAACCTTGTTATATCAAGCTAATAAAACTAGTCTAGATGAGCTGCAACTACCGGTACTTCACAATAGGGCTATGCGTTGTATCCTAAATTGTAATCGTTATACTTCTGTGAAAAAAATGTTGATGGCGTTAGATTGGTTGTGTATAGATGAATGGCTTACTTATCAAGTGATGATTCTTATGTATAAGATAAAAAATGGTTTGGTTCCGAGTTACCTTAGTGAAAGACTTACTAAAATAAATGATGTCCATAATTATGGCACAAGAAAGGCTGATTCATGGTATCTTGAGTATGGAAATAAGGCAAAAGGACTGAAATCTGTCTTCTACTTAGGAGTGAGACAATTTAACAATTTGCCCTATGAAATAACTACCTAAGGTTAAAGATATTCGGAGTTTTAAGAAAGCCTACCTTAATTATGTGAAGTCTAAGAAGTGATTGACTAAAAGTAAGACTGTTTTTAATTAGGCCTACTGTAAATTATCTTGTATTATCTTGTATCTACTGTGTAAACCAATAGCTTTTATAGCTAAATAAACAACAATTTTTTTTTTTTATATTTATTTATATTATTTTTTATATGAAGTAGGCCTATGAACATTTCAAATTTGATTAAATCATCATAGTCTATTTTCTCCTTTGTAATGTAGGCTATGTGAAATACTGTAGCCTAGTCCTATTGCTACAATGAGTACAATAGGCCCTTAGGTGATGATGTTATTCTTTCTAAGTGGTTATTAGGCCTCCGCCTATCTAAGATTTGTAGGTTTATAATTACTACAACTTGAAACATTGTTGTATTTGATGACTTCATTTTTATTACTTTAAAATTTGTCCTAGCAATCAATAAACTTGGAAATTTGCTAAAATTGTTCACTTGTGTGTGCTCCTTGTGTGCAGTTAATGTTCACAATCATAGGTAGCAATGATTGCCATTTTGCCAACTTATGTGTTTCGTTCAAATGCATAGGGAACCTAAGTGGGCGTTGTCCGGTTCTCTCCGGTCAGCGTGGTATAGGCGATTAACCCGTGCTAAATGTTTCGTAAGCGATAGCGCGTGAACCCGACCACGGACCGGAATTATATTCATACTGTAAGAAACTATAATCTTTCCTCTTTGCGTGGATATACATAACTCTGCTCTATCACAAATATTAATGACATTTGTTAGGAGTTGAAGTGAACTCTTCATTTACACTGTTGCCAAACCTTCCAAACTGCTCACGAAAAAGCAGGTAAAAACATTTTGTCCGTGGCATCAACATAGCATTTGGTATCCGACTTGCTTTGTGGTACTGTGAGGTCACTGGGTTGTACTATATTATACATTACTAATAAAATATCCTTTAATGTGCCAACAAAATCTTGAATGCGAAGTACATTTAGCAAACCATGGACAGGCGCGTGGTATGCGAGGATGCCACAGTGCACACAACGTGGCTGCGTCTCGCTTAGGTTGCCGCTCAGTCAGAGTACATTTGCGACAGCGCGGAAACATGGGTCCATTTAACTCGTAATAGTTTGATTTAGGAAGCGTCATCGAGCAAAGTAGGATGTCATCATCTTCTTTACAAAATTATGCATCTTGTGATGTTATTGGTTTAGATTTCTTTTGCGCGAGTCAAAAGATACGGCGAGTTACATTTTCGTACCATGTTAATTCTTATGGGCGCTGAGACCAGAGAGAACCAATTTCCTTCCCGCCTTCAAAACTTAGGTTCCCTATTCCTTGTCGGGTTCTATAGTGATCAGCGAGATTAGCCTCCACGATTTTGTTTACAATCTGCGCTGCAGTTTAGGGATGGGACGTTTACGTTTAGTGGATGGTTAGTTTATTAAATTCGCAAATCATTAAGAAAAAAATAAAAATTTCCAAAACAAAATAATTTTTTTCAATATTTTTTTTCAATTTTTTTTTGCCGGGCGGCAAGGAATTATCGCCGGGCGGCCCGGGCCTGGGGAGAACACTGCCCTAGCTTAGGACAGATCTGAATACTGTTATTCGCCATCGCAGACAAGCGATACGCCCCTAGCGGCCGCCCGTGTCCCTAGAGCCCTTGGGTTTAGCTGCTACGGCCGGTCAGTGGTTAGCGCGTGTTTCAATGGAGACGAAAAAGTATAAACGCGTCAAATAAAACGTCGTGAAATAAGCCGCAATGAACCTGGTTGAACCTTATTCGTCTGATACATTTCTTAATCAGGAACACAAACATAAATCATACAAATGTTTGGTAATACCGTAAAACATTGCAGAAAACGAAGGATAAAATATATGCTCAATATTGGGAAATCATAGTTCAAACATTACATCAGTCGTGTAAAAACTAATCCAAGCTATTGTATATTATTGCTATTTACTGTCTATTAAATATTAGGATTGTTCCTTGGATCGTGATTAATTTTAGGATAGATGACACGAATGACGACCACAGTTGAGTAGAGAAAATAACCGGAAGTGAGCTTTATTAAATTATACGGAAATCACGTGGTACAGAGCAGTGCGGGAAAAAATTCAAATACTTAAAATTATACTGAACTCTAGAAATCTGAATAGATGAATATCAAATCTTAACACACCCCCTTGATATGCAACTATTCGACTTTCATTAATGAGGTGAACTGCAAGAACTTAGGTCCTGCCAAAGGCTTTGTAAGGATATCTGCTATCATTAGCTCTGATCGCAGATGTTTCACACTGATAAACTTCTTATGAACTAGATCTCTAATAACATGACAAGAAATGTCAATTTGCTTAGTTCTAGCTTGAAATGCATAATTTTTTGCTAGAAATATAGCAGATTGATTGTCACAATTTATTTGTACACAAAAATCCTTAATTGATAAAAGCTGCATGATTAGTTTTCTTAGGTAAACTGCCTCATTCGAAGCTTGTGATAGTGAAACATATTCCGCCTCGGCCGATGATTGAGCAACAAATGACTGCTTCTTGGACCGCCATGAAATGGGTCCACCCCCTAATAGAAACAAGTACCCTGAATATGACTTTCTGTCCACTTTGTCCCTTGCCCAATCGGCATCACAGTAACCAATCAATGAATTTACAACATTATCATTTGGTTTTAAAAAATTAATGCCTTTGGTTTTTGTACCTTTCACATAACGCAACACTCTAACAGCACAGTCCCAGTGCTCTTGTCCATAACAATTATTGAACTGACTTAAATAGTTTACTGCCTGAGTAATGTCAGGTCTGGTCCAAATACTTAGATACATTAATGAACCAATCAAATTTTGATAAGGTACATCAGGTTTATCACCCTCATTTCTCGAAAAGTCTACACCACTCTCCATAGGAGTCTTGAATGTACACAGGTTCTCTACTTGAAACCTGGATACAAGTTTGTTTACATAGTGTTCCTGACTTAACTTAATTTTTCCAGTATTTCTGTCTCGTTGAAGATTTACACCTAAAAAATGATTAAGCTCACCAAGATCTCTGCATTCAAAATTATCTGTTAACCTCCTTTTCAAATTCTCTTCTTCATCTTTATCATTTGACATTACAAAAATATCATCAACATGAATACAGACAATATTGTACAAGGCATTCTCTTTATTTTTAATGTAAACACATGAATCACTTTTAGTCCTGGTGTAACCAGACTCAACAAGGAAATTATGAATTTTTATATTCCAGGCCCTTGAGGCCTGTTTAAGCCCATAGATTGCCCTAGAAAGTTTACATACCTTATTTCCTTCCTGAAACCCCTCAGGCTGTTCCATAAAAACTTCCTCCTCCAGTTCCCCATGGAGAAAAGCTGTACAGATGTCAATGTGTGACATGTTTAGATTTAAACAATTTGCAAGAGATAACAATACTCGTAAACTTTCTGCTCTCACCACTGGAGAGAATGTTTCATAGTAATCATACCCATATTTCTGGGAAAACCCTTTTGCAACAAGTCGTGCCTTATATCTATCTACACTTCCATCTGCCCCTCTTTTTACCTTAAAACCCATTTACTTTTCACAACATTTTTGTTGGCGGGCCTATCCACTAGTGTCCAAACATTATTTTTCATTAATGATGAAATTTCTGCATTCATTGCTTCCTCCCAAAGAATTTTCTTTGTACTTGCAAGAGCTAGATCTCTAGTCTCTGGCTCATCATCTAAATCGTCTGCTGCTAGAAAACTAGTGACAAATTCATCACCAAATTCCTTTCTCTTTGGATTAACCCTTAAATTTAATCTTCCTTTGTTTTCATCACCCCCTGACTTCCTACCTTCTGAACATGTAGTATCCGCATCACTTTCACTACTTACTTCATCATCTGATCTATTTTCGTTGTCAGTTGACGTATTGCGTCTCAGTTGTACTACTACTACTTTCCGAGTTAACACGTTGCCTTGCCTGCACTTTTATCTCTATCTCTGGGGCCACTTTGTGTAGTTCTACGTTTTCATTCGTGTTTGTTTACCACATTCAGAGAAGGAAAACATTTCTCATTAAAGATAACGCTTCTTTCTACTTTCATACTAGCTTTTGAACTCTTTGGGTCAATCAAAATATATCCCTTCTTTTCCTCATCATAGCCTACAAAAACATACTTCTCACTCCTATCTTTAAGTTTTTTACTTTCTTCTTTTCTTACATGAACATATGCTAAACATCCAAAAATTTTCAAGTGTTCTACATTCGGCTTACCGGTAGTGCCAGTCCATGCCTCATACGGTACCATATCTTTTACTGCTACAGTTGGGGATAGATTTTTTAGATACACAGCTGCTTTTAGTGCTTCTCCCCAGAATTTGTTTCCCAAACCAGATTCTTTTAACAGTGCCCTAGTTTTTTCTAAGAGTGTCCTGTTTGTCCTTTCTGCCACTCCATTTTGCTCTGGACTATACGCAACAGACAGTTGTCGAACAATCCCAGTTTCTTTCAGATATTCGTCAAAATCTTTTGAGCAATATTCTTTACCATTATCTGAGCGGACTATTTTTATAGATTTCCCCAAGTGATTTTCTACCATTGTTTTGTATTGTTTGAACTTATCTAAGACTTCATTTTTTGATTTTAAAAGAGCAATTACAGTGAATCTAGTCTTATCATCAGTGAAAGTAGCAAAGTACCTGTAGCCTTCCCATGACAGACCATCTGTGATTTCACAGACATCTGTGTGAATTAAGTCTAATATCTCTGTGGCTCTTGTTGCACCTTTCTTTGGAAAAGGAGCCCTAGTGTGCTTTGCCCTGACACAAACATCACACACATCAAATGTTTCCTCGGCTATTGGACTTAACCCACTTACTAGACCACCCTGTAGCTTTTTTAGGTTACCATTACCTATGTGAGCAAATCTTTCATGCCACAACTTATAGTTAGAGCTTGTAGCCTTCATAGCTTTGGCAGGTTCTACTTCCATTGACACTTATAAGTGTTATTGGATTGCTTACCTTCAAGCAGGGGTTTACCTACTACTTGAATGTCTTCTGGTCTATACACTCCACATTTGTCACTGTCAAAGAGAGTAATATATCCTGTACTACATATCCTTCCCACAGATAGCAAGTTTGCTGTCAGCTTTGGAACATAGGTGGCCCTAACACCTGTCAGGCCATTCTGTCCCCTAACCTCAATGTTGCCTTCACCTTCTGTGTGCAGTGTTTGCTCACTAGCACATTCAATAGTATTAGATTCTGTCATCTTATAGTCTACCATTAAATCTTTTCTGTAAGTCATGTGATTACATGAACCTGAATCTATATACCAATCTATACTAGGCTTACTTTCATCAGAATAACTCGAGCACATAGCAGCTAATTTGAGTACCCATTGTGATGGGCCCGAGTTGCCTGACTTACCGCTATTGCCAACATTAGGCCTACCATTATTGCTGTTACTATTACCAGCATTACCATTATTGCTGTTGCTATTACCAGCATTATTATTGGTATTTTCAGTCTTTCTGTGCCAGCAGTCGTTGGTCTTGTGTCCATGCTTTTTGCAAATTTGACAAAAAGGTCTGTTGTTTCGACGGTTTCCATCTTGGGTTCCTGTTGTTTGCTTGTTGCCATCTCGTGGTCGCTGTTGCTGCTGCCCTCTAGACGACGAACCGTTGGAAGTTCTTGGGTAGTTCGGACCACTACCGCTGCTCGCCCGTAGCGCTGATGACGTCAGTTCCGCAGCTTCTTTCTGAGCTTCCCTCGTTAATTCTCTCGTTACGTACTCGATTTTTAGATCATCTTCTTTCTTGACACTTCGCTCGATTAGTTGGCGGAGCCATTTATACTCATGTTTCAGGTTGCGCAGCATTAGGTACGCTCCGGATTCCTCATCAAAAGGTTTCCCGGCGGATCGCAATTTTTCAAATACATCCGTGAAAGCCATGACATATGCATTTAAAGATGAAAAATTATCATGTCTAATGTCCATTAACTGATCCAGGAGAGCAAGTCTTCTGTGAACACCAGAGTCTTCAAACACTTGGCACAGATTTTCCCACGCCTGTTTTGCCGTTGTAGTTGTCCTTACATGCAGCAGGAGACTTGGTTCTATCATAAAGCTCAGGATTCTTCTCGCTGCCTTGTCCATGTCCTTTTGACTGCTGAGTGGTTCATTGAGAAGAAAATGGTCAAGTGAAATGTTGTTCATGACCACCCCTCCCAAGTGTAGCTCTATGAGATATTTCCAATCAACCCAGTTCTCTTGCCCCTTAAGTTTAGCAAAGGGCGGAAGAGAGTTCACAGACGGTTGGACTATTACCGTAGGCACTTGATCCGACTCCATTTTCGACTTCCTCTTGGCGTGGTTGGCATGCGACCTAACCTCACCATGTGCACTCGCGTTTTTTTTTGTGATAAAAAGTTTTTTAACACAAACACACGAAGCATTTTCGTCTCAACTCAACAATTAAACTTCAGAGAAAACGTTCCCTGGGCCCATGACCTATTAAATATTAGGATTGTTCCTTGGATCGTGATTAATTTTAGGATATGACACGAATGACGACCACAGTTGAGTAGAGAAAATAACCGGAAGTGAGCTTTATTAAATTATACGGAAATCACGTGGTACAGAGCAGTGCGGGAAAAAATTCAAATACTTAAAATTATACTGAACTCTAGAAATCTGAATAGATGAATATCAAATCTTAACACTGTCATTATGTGTAACGGTAATCAACTACTTCTATAAGTATAGACATAATAATTTCAAACATGATATTTTACAACCCGAACTATAATAGAGAAATTTGGCGATTATTCAACTCGCATGCCTGTTTTAGGATTTTGGTTTTGTTCATGTTTATGTGTTCATACCATACCATACCATACCATACCATACCATACCATTCCATAGTAACTATGGTAACAAAATTAATAAGCATAATGGAAATAAAAATTACGGTGGCCTTCTATTGCGAAGGTCTAGTCCCAGTTCTAGTCTATAATATATACATTTATATTGTATTGACAGTTAAAGTTTTATTATTCACACGCATGACGCCAGAGAATCTTTTTTACGAAATGGGCTAATGCTCATGTTATGTTTTGACATTGTGATCTTCGTCTTAATACACAACAATAATATGATAAATATTATCAATCGTAAAACAAAAGCAAACAATAAAACATGAACGGTGCACATGTGCGAGGAACACGAAAGTGAAACTGGGATAATATGTTTCAGAGTTAGCAAAAATGACGAATGGACCAATACACAAATAAAATGTCTTGAACAAGATCAGTCCTTGACCATGGACTTTTAATTACTAGCGTTATTGAAATATAGCACAGCAAGCAAGTAACTCTGCAGTTAGGATGTTGCCATTGAGTATAGAACGTTCTATTCTCAATGATGTTATAGCCTTTAGTCATCTATTACAAAATCACTCACTGAACTATAACCTGGGTTATACTTACTTAAAAATGTTTCGATATTTATTTACATGTGAGTAAGAGTATAATACGTTAGGGAAGGATTACCTGTGGATCTGCTTTACTATTGTCTTATTTGTTTATTTCAATCGTGTATCTCAACTCGCAATATAATTTTATGTTTGTTTTTTTTTTAATGAGAAAGACCTACGTAAGAGAGATGCTGTATAGAGAATTATTTTTTATCACAAGGCAAAAAGCGTTGTACGCAATTCGATGCTGCTGATTGAACTTTTCTGGTTTATTTAAATAGATAGATATAACGAGCCTTGATGACAAATGGCTGCAGAAACAGCACTGTTATTTGTAGGCATGGTTCAACAATCTAGCTATTTTTGGAAGACTGTTGCGTGATTACTGATTACAAAATATGTGATAATATTTTATGGTCTCATGCTGTGCCGTTTTAGGCAAAGGGTTTTAGCTTCTTGAATTAATTAACTAACAATATAGTTATTAGGGAATAGAAAACATTGAAGCTAATATTGCATTGGTTTTTATTGGTTGGTGATTGATGATTGATTGATTGATTGATTGATTGATTGATTGATTAATTGCACTTTGGCTATTCGAGACGATGAGTGGTGATAGATGAGGATGACGTATTGGTTGGTAGGCCTAAATGAATTTGGCATTTAGTGTTATTTTATTTGAACAAAATTATCTATGTACCGACTACTGATACTGGAATGAAACCATTAATTAATACACTGAGACGTCCTAGCAATGAACAGCAATAGTAACTCGTTTTGACCCCCGCTCAAAATCAGTTCTTGTAGCTGAGAGAGCGAGCTTACTCTAAATTTAAGGATTAAATAATGCACGTTCTTAAATATATTTCATTAACCAGTGTTGACAATGCGTTGCCCCCTATGCATGGTTAGGCTTTCTTCTTTACCACCAAATTGAAATAACTAACAAAATCGTCATATTTCGCGGTGGTACAGTACAGAATCTAGGCATGCTTGAAGTAGGTGAGCCTATACCACCTCTAGGGGTGAACCCAAGGCGGCCGCCATCTTTGAAACTGACGTCACGCGCAGACGACCTTGAGATGGCGAATTGGTAGGACTATCATTACTTGGTCTTATCTTATCTAGACTTGATCTGAGGGTCAGGTATGCAGTTCTCGACTATCACCTATTCTCGACCACCCTAACGTGCACGCCACCTATTTATCAAATAAAACCATGTTGTGTTGATGTGACAGCTTTGGGATTGCTTTTATTAGATCGGGATCGATGTTTTCATGAAGACTGTACAAAAATCGACTTCGTATACGATTAAAATGTATCGAGTATCGAATTTTTAATAGTACAATGTGGGTTCGACCCAAAGAATAGATCCCCTAAATAGATCGCGCTAGCAAGGTTAGCGTCGGCGTTGCACATTTTCAGCAAGGGTTTTGTCCTGTTTAATTTGGGCTCACGACATTTCTGTTTGCATTCATGTTGACTATTAAACATTGTACTGAAGAGAAACGAACTACTTCATTATGGGATTATTAGCTAAACAAAGAACATAGCAAGAAACAGAGTACTGTGTCTTCTAAAGCCCCTACTGTTAGGGTAACAATTATCCAAGTACAGATTAAGTAACTAGATTGGATTTGGAATGAATAGCAATATTAGACTCATTTATTATCTCGGGGTTCTATTTTGTCTCGAAACAGACTTAACTTTGCCACGACTCAGCTCCAGTCGGAGAAACACAGAGAGAAGAAAAAATGTTAATATTAAAATTCAACAAAAGATAAGCAAATACAACAAAATTATAGAAGTTACAGTATTTTGTTAAATACTGTTAAAACAAAAAGGTTGATCAATTGTAGGTTGAACAGAATCAAGTTGCCTACTTGAAGAGTAGGCCTTATCCAGGCACAATTAAATTTACTATAGGATGATTTGTCAATTAGGGAACATATTGGATATATATTAAATAAAAATTACAGATTAATCAACCTTCAAAAGAAAGTATATTAAGGTTAAAAACACAAATAGCATACAAATGATGGCATGCCCTGTTCTCCTAGCTCTGATCAGTGATTTCTAATAATTAAATACCCCCCATGTTATTTAATTAGGCTCATTACAAATGCCTGAATGAATTATGAAAATATTCTATCAAATAACATGTGATTAGATACTCATCGTTTAGATGTTCAAGTTCGACTAGGGATCAGAACCCTCGCTGTATGATTACGAGGTCCTTGGTTCGACGTTTGAGTAGTTGTTCTCCAGTCTTCACGTGTAGTTACTGGAAGCGTAGCGATCAACATGCATAGTAGTTGCCGATGTTTGTCTTCCTCGCGTCGCGCGTACGTAACACGGAAGCTCTCGATCCGCGGTCGTATCAAACTCAGTTCAGACGGTCAGTTCAAGGTCGCGTCGCAACGAAATGACGTGTCGGGTTTATTCCCACCAATGTTCAAGTATAGCTCGGCTTATAGTTGAAATCCAATCTTCACAGTAAATACCCGGGTTCGCGGCAATATTAAATCAACAGTTCTGCATTAAACGATATGCTCACCCTTGTCCCGGAGCGCGGAAGGATATCGTGGTGAGTGGTGACCACCGTGTACCAATATGGCGTCGTTTGGTCAATTTTATGACGTAGCTAAAAATGGCGGCTAACAAGGTCTCTCTCACTCATCTGCTTCACGGAAACTATTGCTCTCAAAAATGTTCAATTATCTCACAAATGAATTAATCTCAGTTCATCTCTACTTACAAGTGTGGCAGAGTCATAAACTCGCAATCTATGCTCCCTCGAAAGCGTACGTAAGTTGTGCAAAAGTCCCGGACATTGCACACAATGTGGGGAGTACTGCAATTCCCGGCAATGGCGGCTTAGAATCCCGGCAATTGTTCCACAAAGATATGAACACTCTTCAACTGATTCAACTCGTAATTCAACTCAAAATACGTCGTTAGAAGCAGATGGACCGCTCCAATAAACATTGATTAGATAGATAGGATCGTATCTATACCTGGTTTCAAACGCCTCGTGGCTCACTATTTAGCTACGTCGCACTACAACGTGGTCGCCAACACAGAATAAATACCAACTGGATAATCGGGTTAATTACCGCTGAATCCTTCGCGATCGCGTAAAACTTGATTATACCAAACACGAACCGCACTTAGATCTTTCTAGATCTCACTAGTTTTAGTGATTTAGCGTCGTATTAACACTTTTATTAATTAAAAACTGGGATCGCCTACCATGAGGCGTCCACTCACGCTACCCCACGCCGACCAGAAGTAGCTTGGCTTCCTTGTTCACAACGACTTCCGTTTCCCGTTCCTCGCACATAGTTACATAATCACGCCGCTAGGAGCGCAAAACCATCAAGTTCCTCATTACACAAAATAAGTAATTAACATAACAAAAGGTCTGATAAGAAGTTAGATAAATTTTATAAAAGGATAAATTAAAAACATAATTATCTTGTATTTTATATGCATTCATGCTGTTCAAAAGATGTGATTTCAAAGCTACTATCAACCCAAAACAATTGTCTGGTCTCAAGTCACACAAGACCCGTGATGCTACAGTCGAGATTAAAAATACACCTAGTTATTATAATTAACAAATGATTAAAATTAAACAAATTCCCTGAGCGCAAACTCATTAGTTTGATGGAATTTGAAATATAAAACTACTAGGGTTTTCACAAAAATAACACAGAAACGGCAACCATAAAATTCGGGCGGGCACTGCTGTTCAAGGACAAATATTTGAATTTATGAGCGGCAAAAGGTGGTGCCGTCACAGTACTTACGTTAATTGCTTTTACTTTTAGTATTTAACTTATAATTACACCTCAAATATTGAATTCAGCACAGCAGTCACAGGACAACTGTCATGACGGAACGTAATCAGATCTCGACCGCAAGGAAATGGGTTCTCGACCTAGGTTTAGGGTCGTGGCGTACGTAGTAGGAAATAGTCTATTTTGCTCATTATTGATTGTTTTGCACCAAAATGTCTATTTTGGTGGACATTTATACCGTTTTTATAATGCTATTAAACTCTGGGTCGATTTCTGATTTTGATAATATTTGGCGAAGTTTAACATGGGATTTGGCGCGGTCAAGAATAGGTTATGAAATAAAAGCCTAGATCGAGAATTGATTCAATACTGCCTTCGATTGTTAGTTGATTCGACCAGAAGTAGTATAAACATTTGGATACGTTTTAGTACACTACCCTGAACAGCCTCAATCGCAGGAACGTTTTGAGACCTTCCCTAACTATGTCGGAGATACAATGTCTGAAATACAGTAAAACATAAAACAAATTATTGGCTCAGGACGAAAGGTGGTCGAGAACTGCATCTGACCCTAGGCCCTAGGTCTTGTTGAAAATTAAACTCGTTCTCATTCTTATTCTAGGGCCTACTAAAACATGGTGGCCCCAGGAGATGATCGATATAGGGCCTAAAACACTTCCAAATCACGTTAAGTAACCAAATAAGTCATTAAATGTAAAATTAATATGAACAGTTTATCCGAGGTGAATAAGACCGGGAGCAGCTCGAATTATCGAAAAACTCGGATGATCGCGATTTTTTGTTTATTTGCTATCGTAGCATAGCCTGATATGTTAAAATGATATACAAACCATTAAAGGAACATAAATAAACAGCCTGTTAGTGATGACATTGGCTGCCCACTGCTTTGCTGATGGAATGAATGTGTTGTCTCCTTATCTTATCTCATTACATAAACGACTGCTTTGTTGATAGAATGAACATGTGGTCTCATTATCTTATCTCATAATGTAAACAAAACAACTCTGTGGAGAGAATCTTGGCTCGAAGCCAATTGACTGACTAAAGTGAGGCAATACGTAATCTGTGGCTTGGGAGGAGGAAGGGGGGGGGGTGACGGTTATCTCCGCGTCTGTCATTGACTGGATGTCCTGATGCAATGTTTATTTCTTCATAATCATAGCCAGCCTCTATCATGTCGTCTACAAGGTAGGGATGGTACATGTAAACGTGTACACGTGTACCGTTTTTTCGTGATCAGTAAACGTTTTTATGTAATTACTATTTTTATCCTGTGTGCGACCCGCCGAACGATGTTTTCTCGTGAGTCAATTTAAGCGCGAGCGGCGAAATAGTCTCCTATTTCAACCCCTTCTCCTATTCACCTCGAGGCTCGATTGCGTTGAGTCATTACTTGTTTCGTTTATCTTCAATAAATATTCTTACGCCTACTCTGTAGTTGATCACGTCATTTCAATCGCTCTGTGCAGTGTGCGTCCGGCCACTGGCCAGCAAGCGGCACGCGGGCAGTGCACAGTGCAGCAAGCGCTACGTCAGCCACCTGACTACTCTCCCCACCCCCCTTCCCATCCATCCGGCAACTCGCAAATTATACGTCTTCTTGACTTGTAGTGTTGTCTTCCGTAGGCCTACTCAATAAAATTCGAATCAATAGGGACTCCGGAAGGGCTCTTTATTACTTGGTGCTTGTGGGAGTCAATTATTATGCCCAAAACAAGTAATGTTCGTAGAATATATGTCTATCAAAAACTAAAAGTAAACACAGATATAGCACCGGTAGACGTAAACGTGTACACGCTTTTTTGAGTAGGGTGTAAACGTTTAGTGAAATACACGCTTTTTGACATCCCTACTACAAGGCCATATTTTGTCTCTCACTAGAGTAAGAGACAAAATATGGCCTTGTATCCCTCCCTCTCATCTCTCTCGTCCGCCGTCTTTGAGCAAGGTCGTGGCGGCAGCGGTAAGCACTCACAAAGACACTGGCTCAACACTCTACGGCACCCTACCCTCGATCCCTGCTCCCTGCTCCTTACAATTCACGCGCTGTGCAATTCTTACATAACACGTCATTGTAGTAAACGGCATACTGCATGACATTCGATGTAAAGAACATAACATTTCAGACTTATTAAAAAAAGGAAAGGGCGTCTGAAACCAGCTCGGATAACACGGCATCTCGGTTAATTGGAGCTCGGATGAACGAGGTCTTACTGTAATTAGGCCTATAATAAATAGTACAGTATCAAATTTGATAGGTATATAAGCCTAAACTTTACATAGACCCTAAACACATGTCAATTATGTTTGCCATGATCTAGACAGGTCTGAATCTAGTGTGCACTTTTGATTCTTATTCTTATTCCTTGATTTCGACGAGTCTTGACTATTCGGTTTTTACTAGCTATCAGGGTGTTTTTGATTTAAATCAGTTGACAATCCTGGCTGACGCATGGCATAAAAGTTTTGATTAAAAATAAACTTTGTCTCTATAGACTATCACAACACTTCAGTAAATGTAAATTCATTCGAGACACGTAGGCCTACCGGTATGATAAATACAAAAAAACTCTTAAAAATATCATAACAGGCTTACATGCCAAAAGACTGGAGATAAGCTCTCAAATCAGTAATACAGAAAACAAATAAAAAACTATATGGGAGGTGATCAAAAAGCACTTAAAAAAGAGTGGAAGGTCGGGTGGAAACATAGAACTTGAAAGTGACCAACAACGACAACAAAATAATATCTGACCCTCTAGCGATTGCTTATGAATTTAATAGTTACTTTTGTAACATTGCCCATAATCTCACTAGTATTTTAAAAACGAAGGACAACAGCCACCAAAAACACTTAATAAAATCAAATAAATAAGCAGAAAAATCATTTTTCCTAGCACCAGCCTCCGAAAAAGAGATATCGGAATAGTAAAAAAATAAAAGAACAAAAATTCTTGTGGGCCAGACGGCATACCAATAACACTGATTGATGGAGAAACTATTACAATCGAGGCTGGAACAGTTTCTAATTGAACTACGAAAAAATCTCTAGTAAGTACAAATAACTATGTTCGTCTAATTGCACTGTAAAAAATTACATTCCAATTGCAATGATACCAATGGCTCACCGGTTCTAAATGTTGGCGCGGGTGTACGAAATCATTACCTATGCATTTACATCATCACCGTAGTTTTAAACTGTCCAAAGAAAATAATTTATGTTTTACAGAAATACAAAGTTTTACGTTTAAGACTGCTTTTTTTCGAGCTATTATTTTAAAATGACAAGGGAAGTAATAACCATATAAATAAGACCATTTGTAACTTCTAGTGTGTTGAATGTAGTTTGCGACAGACTGTCTTGCTCTTTGGTCTTGACCGTTTGTAAAGGTTTCTGCTCTGATGTATATTTTTGGAGACATTTGGTTATTGGTCATATGTTAATTACAACGATCATCGTCATAGAGATACACGGGGGTCCTCTGAAGATATTGTTTGGAGAAGCTCAAGATTCTCCTCCTCCTCCTCTGAAGATATTGTTTGGAGAAGCTCAAGATTCTTAGTCTCACACGTGTCCAAGACAAATGACCTCGATAATTGGTTTGGGGATGTATGTTTGGATTAGATTAAACCCGTTACACTCACTCTCACTCAGCATTAGAAATTGATCTGATAATCCCTGAAGTAACGCGTATTTATTTATTAGGTACTCTATGTTTACACTTTGTTATAAATTACATATCTAGGATCGAATTTCACTGGCTTTGGATTGACATATGTAATAATCGACATATTAAAGTATGAGTGTAACGCGCGTGATTCTGTCTCGGTAGGTCACGGATTCGAATCCATCCAGTTCCACTAGCAATTCTGATCACTTTTAATGAGATTTTTTACAGTTGTTGGGATTGAGTCCTCTATACAGCCCTCGGAGAATACCTTAACAATTACTTTAATACCCCAATAACCTTGTTTTGTCACCTGAAGAGGGTCACAGCTGGTAAAAATAAAAACTGATATATACAGTGTTGTATACTCTACAGCCGCAATCTTTACGAAAATGTTTTGAAAGTTTGTGAAATAGAATAAATTAATGTGTAGTCCTACATTGCACAACAGTTAATTATTATATGAAAACTTGTTACAATATAATCGTGACTACTTTTTCAGGTAGACCGAGTAAGTGTAGGCAAATTATTACTAAATTATCTTCAAACACCAACGTTTCGTGGCCGCTGTGGACCACATTGTAAAACTATGTGAAAAAAGTCACAAGATAAAATCAAATGGCACGATGAAACAATTATTGTTGTATTTATTATCACATGAATATACATATACATGCACAATTAAAATGTGACACCTTAGAGTTTTATCCACCTAAACCTACCTTGAGATAAAAAAATGTGGTACCGGTATCTACTAACTAGTGATATTTGTTAAGTATTTCTAAAGAACAAATCATAACACAGAACACATTTATCTTAGCAATCTCTACTTGAAACAATGCAACTATGTTCACAACACATTTTCCCGACAACATAACATACAAATAAGTTATAAGATGGTGCGTGACGTGCGGTGAAGTAAGAAATTAAGCCAAATTGTTATTTCAACGATTAAACAATTCATAACGATTTCACTTTTACAGATTTGATGTATTACTTTTTATTCGAAGCTCTCCCATAATTTATCCACAGTATTATTTTGTGTCACGATGCAGAGTAAAGGACGATGCAAGGAAAATCGGCGTGTTTGTTATTGTAACATAACACTGTAAACCATTGTTTGCACTTGTTAACATACGTATCGCGAGCTACTGAATACGCCGGCTCAGTCTCGTTGACTGCTCTCTGCGGGAAGGCAGGCACGCGAGGGGAAATCCCGGCCCTCAAAACGTGGGTCAGCGGCGATGCACTAAGGGCCCCTCCAGAAGTAATATACTGAATCCTCCTAGGCTTCCGCGCACCTTGATATCTCTGTTGGGAGTTCCTCAGGGTTCGATAATAGGTCCTTTATTCTTTCTAATATTTGTAGACGACTTTCCTTTTAATATACTAGACTCTGAAATGTTTGTCGATGATGCAAACATAATAGCCATAGCCAATGACATTTCAACTCTAAAACAAATATCTAAAATCAAAATTGCTAATGCCACAGAATGGTTTAACGATAATGAACTGCTATTAAATGAAACCAAATCTACAATTGTTGAATTTCACAAAGACCCACGGGTAGAAATAAAAACAGCTGGCCTAAACAATAGTACAAATAATACCTCAATCAAAGTAGGAGCATCAAAAAATTTTGTGGGCCTAATAATAGACAGTAAATTCAACACGAACACATCAAACTATATATTTTTTTAAATTAGCCTTTTACTTCCAACGGTTTAAAACTTACCAATTCAGGTATGCAGTTCGGTGTCGCCAAATTTGAGTTTTTGAGCGGGGCGTTACTCGAAAACTAAGCGCGTCAGGAATATAAAATTTTCCACGATCAATCTACATGTTAGTAAGAGTAGATTAATTGTCAAGTTTCATCAAAATCGGAGATGGTCAAGTTTTATTTCAGGCTCGGCTTGGTTGATTTGAGATGGAATGACCCAAAGGTAGGTATTCGAGTAGGTCATAATGACCATTATTTTTTGGACCAAAATCCTCCAAGATCACTGTGCATGAAGATTGTTGCAATGTTATTTCTTAGGCCTGGGAGATTTTTACTGATGGGACCCAGTTAAAAAGTTAACAAATTTGGCATTTTCTTTGGGGTCATGGTGTTCCAATATTTTTCTATTATGTACCTACCTACTCTGTAAATTCATAACTAGTTACTAGTTAGCCTGTTTGAAATATAATTTTTAAGTTTAGTGGATGAATCCCCCTTGAAATAATATTGACACTTTTCAGCAGTGGCAGTGGCAGGTCTGCCATGGCAGACAGCGTACCGGTATCCGAGATGACGGATGTTGCTGCAATTCTTCGAATGTGGGAGGACGAACATCAGAGTGTCAACTTTGAACCTACCAGTACACTCACAAGGTAGGCTTAAACTTGTACCTAGTTCATTTTTTTTTTAAATGTAATTTAGGCCTAAACAAATTTGTGGTGTAGCCAGCCTACTATTCTATGTAGCTTAGGCCTAGGCCATACTATTATTTCGGAGGTAGGCCTACTATTCTGATTCATGATGTCTTGCTCAGAGCCCAGTGCTGGATTTGAAGTTTTTATCATTGGATGAGCGTAGCGAGCGAAGCGAAGATTCCATTTCACTACACTGGAGAAAAAAATCCGCGATGTTTTTTTTTTTTCTTTTTTTTTTCTGTTTGTATTATTGTGTGTTTGTTAACACGATTCCGGCTAAACCGATACTCCAATTGCGATGAAATTTTATGGAGACCTTCGAAATCTCTGAACTTAGAACTGCCACGTTTTTGAGCGCAATCGGAAAATTATTTCTCATGAAAATCGCCATTTTACGAATTTTTTCGATTTTTAAAATAGTTCTTCGACTTATAATACCTACATGCTTAATTCGATTGTAATGGTTTTTTTCACAGAACCTTCATTTTATGAATTAAGATATTCGTGTGAAATTTGAGCGCAATCGAAAAATTATTTCTCATGAAAATCGAAATTTTACAGTTTTTTTCTTTTTTTAAACAAGTCTTTGACTTATACCACCTACATGCTTTATCCTATTGTAATGAATTTTTCACAGAACCTTAATTTATGAATTAATATATTTTTGTAAAATTTGAGCGCAATCGAATAATTATTTCTTATGAAAATCGCAATTTTACGATTTTTTTCTTTTTTTTAATTAAAAAAATTTAAAAAATAATGTTAATTTTGTATTTTTTTAATTAAATTTAAAAAAATTATTCGACTTTGTAATAATTTTGTCACTGAACAACAGAAAATCCTCATAACACAATCATGGCAGCTCAATGCACCAATTACGCTCATCCAACAACGCGGCGGGACTTAAGCGTTTTCCTAGTGTAGAACTAGCATAGTTTTCAGTTGCAGTAGCCACAAACTTCATATTTATTTTCTTGCAGTTGATAGCTAGCCTAGGCCTGTTCTTAGGGACCCTGAAATTTTGTGATTTACTTTTTCCAGTAAATGATGCTAAATATGACTGTTTTATTATTGAGTAGCAAAATAAGGCAATAATCTCGTTTGTATGCTAAATAAGAGAGAAATCAGGAACTTTCCTCAATTATTCTGTAAGTTTTAGCTCCAAAATATGCAATTAATTTGACAATTGGGCATTGAAATCAACATTGTTTTAACATGTAGTTGGCATCATGACAGTTGAAAATATTATTATATAGAGCTAATTCCAATTAAGTTAACTTTATTTTTTGTGTGTTTGTTAACACGATTCTGGCTAAATCGATACTCCAATTGCGATGAAATTTTATGGAGGCCTTCGAAATCTCGGAACTTAGAACTGCCACATTTTTGAGCGCACAGAACGCACAGAACCGTAATTTGATGAATTAATAGCCTAGGCCCTGTATTCGTGTGAAATTTGAGCGCAATCAAAAAATTATTTCTCATGAAAATCATAATTTTACGATTTTTTTTTATTTTTGAAACATTTCTTCGACTTATAATACCTACATGCTTTATCCGATTGTAATGATTTTTTCACAGAACCTTAATTTTATGAATTAATATATTGGTGTGAAATGTGAGCGCAATTAAAAAATTATTTCTCCTGAAAATCACAATTTTACGCTTTTTTTTGTTTTTTAAAACATTTTTTTGACTACATGCTTTATCCGATAATAACGATTTTTTCACAGAACCTTAATTTTATAAATTGGATGAGCGAAGCGAAGATTCCATTTCACTACACTGGAGAAAAAAATCCGGAATGTTTATCTTTTTTTTTTCTTTTTTTTCTGTATGTATTTTTGTGTGTTTGTTAACACGATTCCGGCTAAACCGATACTCCAATTACAATGAAATTTTATGGAGGCCTTCGAAATCTCTGAACTTAGAACTGCCACGTTTTTGAGCGCAATCTGAAAATTATTTCTCATTAAAATTGCAACTTAACGATTTTTTTCGAATTTAAAAAAAATTCTTCAGCTCATAACACCTACATGCTTTATCCGATTTTAATGATTTTTTCACATAACCTTAATTTTATGAATCTAGGTATTCCTGTAAAATTTGAACGCAATCGAAAAACTATTTCTTATGAAAATCGAAATTTTTTCTTTTTTTCTTTTTTAAAACAATTCTTTGACTTATAACACCTACATGCTTTATCCTATTGGAATGATTTTTTCACAGAACCTTAATTTTATGAATATTTAAATTCGTGTAAAATTTGTGCGCAATCGAATAATTATTTCTCATGAAAATTTCAAAATTACGACTTTTTCCTTTTTTTAAATTACGATTAATTAAAAAAATTTAAAATTTAAGTTAATTTTTTATTTAATTCAATATAATTTAAAAAAATCTTCAACGTAGTAATGATTTTTTCACAGAAACAACTGAAAATCCGCATAACACATGGCAGCTCAATGCACCAATTACGCTCATCCAACAACGCGGCGGGACTTAAGCGTTTTCCTAGTTAGTATATTCGTGTGAAATTTGAGCGCAATCAAAAAATCATTTATCATGAAAATTGCAATTTTCCCACTTAGGCCTACGCTCATCCAACAATTTGCCTGAAAAAGCGTTCCTAGTGTATAACAAAATGAGAACTTTTCATTCGCTATTTCTCAGGATCTCTAGCCGCTGTACTCTACCTAATAAAATGATTTCACTTTTTATCACAGATTGGCTGAAATAATAGAAGCCGAGACAGAAAACTATTTGAAGATGGACCCTGATCCTTTCGATGAGCGCCATCCATCGCGTGTCGATCCCGACTGTTCACTTGGTCAAATTTTGAAAGTGCTCTTTCGGAAAGATACATTTATGACAAAGGTATGTTATATTTTACTAATAAATGATTTATAAACTATGAGCTAGGCCTACCTCTATACTGATAATCAGGTATTTGGGGTGAAAATAAAAGTCCATTTTGTTTTTACCCAAAAGTGGTTAATTGCTGGTGAAAATAATTGGATGAGCGTAGCGAGCGAAGCGAAGATTCCATTTCACTACACTGGAGAAAAAAATCCGGAATGTTTTTTTTTCTTTTTTTTGTATTTTTGTCTGTTTGTTAACACGATTCCGGCTAAACCGATACTTCAATTGCGATGAAATTTTCTGGAGGCCTTCGAAATCTCTGAACTTAGAACTGCCACGTTTTTGAGCGCAATCGAAAAATTATTTCTCATTAAAATCGCAATTTTACGATTTTTTTTTATTTAAAAAAAATTCCTTCGACTTATAACACCTAGGCCTACATGCTTTATCCGATTGTAATGATATTTTCACAGAACCTTAATTTTATGAATTTATATATTTGTGTGAAATTTGAGTGCAATCGTAAAATAATTTTGCATGAAAATTGCAATTTTACGCTTTTTTTGTTTAAAAAAACATACGCTCATCCAACAACGCGCCTGAAAAAATGTTTGCGAAGCTTCCTAGTTCTACATTTACTTGTTAAAAGCTCTATAGGCCTATCTCCCTCCCCCAGATATTTTTTAAAATTTTGGGTGTGTGACCTTTTAAAAGAATTGCAGAATACAATAAAATGTAGGATACCTAGTTATGAGATTTCAGAAGCAGATATTTGTGCTGGAACTTATTTTGCATCTTTAGTTTTGTTCTGACCTAAAGCGGTGAATCGGTGTTGAAAATTATTTATAATTTACAGTTTTCAGCGGTAAAAATTTGTTTTTGCCATGAATACCTGCCTCTGCCTATACGGTATCTGAAAGTAGTCGATGGCCAACATATTAAGAATGAGTCCAGGTAATTTCATATTTTGAAATACTGTACTGAGCTAAGCTTTAGGTCTGATACATGTGTTTCCTTTAATTGTAACAACTGACATGCTGATTAGATGAGAGAGAGAGAGAGAGCTTAAGTAGGGATGGGCAAATGCGTGTACTTTCCTTAACGTGTACACTCTTGGCTGTCAGCGCGTGTACACGTACACATTGTTATGTTTGCCACTTGCTAAAAAAAAATTGATTTACAGTACGCGATCTATTTTATTGGTGTAGCGCCTATTCACGCGTCAGCTGGTAGCGATCGAGTCTGGTAAGTACGTCTCTGCGCAGGTCCCGAGTTCCATGTGATGATGCAAGACGCGATGCGTCAGTCCGACCTACACGGAGAGCTGTAGAGATAGCACTTGGTCTCACTATACGCCTTCTGCGCAGCGCCGCGTCAGTCTGGAAGACAGAGCTATCAAGACAGGCTCGCTCCTCTCTCGTGAGGCAAGGCGGGTCCGCCGTGCCGGCGGCTGGCCGCACACAGCATAGGGACACGCACACACGTTTATTATTTTCGTAGTAACAGTAAACGTGTAATCGCATTAAAACGTTTACACGTGTACACTATCCCATCCCTAAGCTTAAGGGAGTCCCATTCGTACTGTTTTAGCCGGGACTGTCCTCTGTTTTTAGAACTGATGTCCCAGCATTCTTGCTACCGTACTTATAGCCAGTCTCGCTTTTTTTAATTGACAAAAACTGTTATATCGGTTCATCAAACACTTAGTTATCTCATTATTTTTCCAAAATGTATTTTCGAAAGTAAAATGTTCCTCTCTGTGATAAACTTCTAAATTATAGGGCTGGGCAAAGAAATCGATATTTCGATACGATATCGATATGAGCCGATTTTTTCGATATCGATATTTGGTTGAATATCGAAAAAATATCGAAAAAAGTAATTAATTTAAAAATAAAATAAAAGTCTAAAAAAAAATTAAATTTTTTTTCAAAAATCAAGTTATGATTTCTAATGTTCCACGTTTCAATTGCCTGTGAAAAAATATTATAACTTTTAAAACTTTTGTTCTCATCACCTTTCATCTCCTCCCCTTACCACTCGTCGCTACACTTGTCCGTCCCCCCTTCACCCGCTGCGCGCGCATAACCAGCCGGCCGGCCGTGTCCGTCTTACCACAAAACATTTTGAACAATGTTAGGGCCTAGGCCTATGGTTTTTAACAGGGTAGGGCCAAGCACAAGCTCACATATGCCAACCACAGTCCACAGTTCACCAGTCTGATTCCTGGTCTTCATTGTTTTGAAGTTTACGTCGTAGCTCCTTCGCAATTCCTTGCTGATTTGTAAGGCAGAGGAACCTTTCTTTTCCACGCGATCAGCAGTCTTCATTTGTTCATCTTGAGCCATTTCATCTTCTCCTTCTTCATCATCACTCATTATTACGTTACGTAGACTCTTAGCAACGTAGATAGACAACCCCGACGATCAAAGTCCATGTAGGTCAAGCTAGGTCACGACGTGATCAAGACAAGTAACTGTGCGACGACTAGCAGACAGCTGGTCTGGTCGAGGCCGTCGGCTAGGTTCGCCCGAGTTCGGCTGGCATCGAGTGGGTGGGCGGGGTGAAGCGCAGCAGCCGATGCGCGCGAGTTGTATTGCGGGTAGCCAGGCGCTATTTCAAATGCAAGCGCGCGGAAATAACGCGAGTGCTGTTTTTGAGATTGTATTTTCGGAAAAAAACATCGCGCTATATTCGGACCGATACGGTAATAACAAAAATACCCTTCATTAAAAGTTTCATCAGTTAATAACCACCCAAATGTAATTAATCAATAAATACAATGGTTTAGAAAATACTTTGTTTTTCATTTCACTGCAAACTGTTATGTGGGAGGGGATATTAAAATACGTGTATTGCTTTCGATATATCGATATCGATATCGAAATTTTTGACAATTAAATTATCGATATTTGAACTTTATGTCATAGCCCAGCCCTACTAAATTATGCGATCCTACTAAATCGGAACTGATAGGAAAGCAATGCACCTTATGTTTCAGCTTGTGAATGATTACTTGCGCGACAACTTCTGGTCCCGCAGCGGCAGCTCCAGGAATTCAAGCCAGTTGAACATCACGGCTTGTCGATTAATGCTCGACTTGTTACCTGGCTTAGAGATATCGGCAGTCTTCCAGTTGGTGAGTAAGGCACTCTGAAAGTAGAATGTTATTGACTCGAAGCAACATTTCCTTTAATGATTTTAGCCAAACAGTACTAGCACCAATAAAAAGTTATTTTTATGAAACCTTTTAAAATGTTCCTCTGGTTTTAAAGTGACTTGTCTGTTTATAAAATCCTAAAGTTGCAAACTCAACTGATTAAATTAGTCTTTAGGTACTCTTTAGCCTTGAGTAACAATTTATCGCTTTTACCAATTATTGCTATATTTTTTTTATCTATAGACAATCAAGTTATAGATGCCTAGTATTTTAGTTATATTTACTTTGTTTTACCTAACTTCTTTCCATACTTACGTAGAAAAAAACATGTAGTCTTGCTGCACTTGTAAATCAGAACATTTGTCAGTAGCCTAGTTCTAGATATGATATTAAAGTCTAGATTGAAAACAAGATTGGCCTTATTCTGATGTTTAAAAAAGTAGTTGTGGTTTACGAGTTGCCAAGTGTCTATTAAATATAATACAAAAGTAGGCCTACTACTATATGTACATTGTTCCGTGTTTTTTAGCCCGAGTCTGAGAGTTTGATCTTCCGTCTCTTCTCGTGGGCGGAGAAGTCGTCCCTGCCACTCCAGGCTTACGCAACAGGACTCTTGGCGGCCGCTATGGAAGTTCAAGACATAGCCACAAATTTCAGGTAGACAACTTCTGACGATACTGACTACCTACCAACATAAAAAAAATCTGACCTAACATTTCAATGCATATGCAGTCAATTTAAGACCTACTGTAGGTAGGCCTACTATTTTCAAATATTTGGGCACACTGCTACAGTTAAAGGGTAATCACCTGCTAAACTAAAAAAATATACCTATTTCATTTAGGGTAACGAGTTATGAATTTAGAAATTAACAGAAAAATTATTAGATCCACCATGACCCCTCAAAAAATGTCAAACTTGGTATGTTTCGAGGTCCCATCGGCAAATATCTCCCATAAGAAATAACATGACGATCTTTATGCCCCGTGACCTTGGAGGATTTTGATCCAAAAATATATTGGATATTATTGACGTATACTCGACACTTAACAGCCATTTCTGTAAATCCTCTATATTGTGTTTTGTAGTTTGGGCAAGCGGTTTGGTCAAAATATGCTGATTACCAAGAAAGGGTGTGATTTTGGAATGCATATTTTTGCGTGTTTTAGTGAATATTTGTGCACAGTTTCAAGACACAATGTTATAAAGTAGGGGAGAGGGGGGGACATTGGTACAGTTCAGAACGTTTCAATTTTTTTACATATACATGTGCAAATTTGGGAATGAGACCTTTGTCATAGTAAAATACAACCCTTAATCTATGATATGTGTACTACATCTTTCACATTTGTGACCACTACTAATAAATAATCCACATATAGAAAATTATTACAAATGTACCAATGTACCCCATAGGCGGGGCACATTGGTACTAGTATGGGGCACATTGGTACACACATGTTTACTGGTCAGTATTTACAAGTTTAGGCCTACATAGGGTGTTTATTTTATGTATGTCAATAGTGGTTTACATACATGAGCTAATAAACTTGTCCACATAGCCCCTAGTATTAGGTGTGTGCTTAAAATTAGCTTAACGTTAAACTACATTATTGTGGGAAAATATCTAGATCGAGGTTTGCCTACAATAGACAGACAGCTTATATACTACACTAGAATGCTATTTTACTATGTATGTATACTAAATACTAATCTAGGCCTAAGATAGACTGCAACATTAGGTCTACAGATAGATTTTTTTATTAACACTAGCTGGTGCATAGGGCCTGTAATGTACCAATGTGCCCCCAAGGCTGTGTACCAATGTGCCCCATCTGGTATTGTTTTAGAAAAAAAAATCAAAAAAATTGAGGTTAGGTGTACAGTCATAGCAATGTGCTTACAATTTAATCAGATAAATTGTGGTCATCACATAAAAAAAATAGCTTGAATTACTACAATAACATTATAATCAACCATTACAAAGTTTATCACAACTATTTACTTTCCACATCACTAAATACAATTTATATCATAACTTAGCCATTTATCAATGGAAATGGCTCAGATTTTCAGAGCTGGTAGAGTTCCTCACTGCCATCTAGATCACTCATAATACACTGCTGAAAATTAAACATGGGTGGCAAAATTCAAACTGTACCAATGTGCCCCCTGTACCAATGTCCCCCCCTCTCCCCTACCATCTCCCCTATTTTAGATTGGTACGATGCTCTAGTATCTATGTGGAACAAAAACTAAGCAGGTTAAAGCCGATTTAAGAAATTTCCCAAAACACCAACCATCAATTTCTGGATAAAAAATATTGAAAGATTTGTGTAAAATCACAGTTACAAGACGTAATTTTTTAAATGGTCATTTTAGTGTAGTATTATGCTATAGCCCCTTTAAGACCTCATACAAAGATGGGAAACATTAATTTTTATACCTTAACCCTCATTCAGGTTTAATTGGATGAGCGAAGCGAAGACTTCAATTTCACTGACCCCCAAAAAATTTAGCTCAGGTGTTTTTTTTTTGTTTGTTTGTTTTTTTTTTGTTTGTTTTTCTGTCTGTTTGTTAACTCTCTACCAGGCAAACGGCATATCCGATCTTGATGAAAATTTGAGGGGACCTTCGAAATCTCTGAACTAAGAGGTGTATTGTTTTTGGGTACAATCGAAGAAATATTTCTCATGAATATCGTACTTTTACGATTTTTTTTTATTTTAAGTGCGATATTTTCGTGACATTTGGGCCGATTCTGACCAAACGGGTGGGGCTACAACGTTCATTATTATACATGGACTTTAAGGTTATGGTGATGTAGTACCTTTTGAAAGAAAAAGTTGAAAAAGTTAGCCAGAATTCATAGAAATAAAGCTTTTAATATAAGTTTTTTTATTTTTGTGCGATATTTTCGTGCCATTTGGGCCAATTCTGACCAAACGGGTGGGGCTTCAACGTTCATATTATGCATGGACATTAAGGTAACGGTGATGAAGTACCTTTTGAAAGAAAAAGTTGACAAAGGAAGCCAGAATCCATAGAAATAAAGCTTTTAATATAAGTTTTTAACGGTAAATAATAGGGTTGCCGTTCGATGTGAAAATCGTGATCGATAATCGGAGGCATCGAATCGATTATCATATCGAAATATATCGATATCATAGACCCAAATCGATTATCATATCAAATTCCAAATTGAGCCTAGGAAGCAGAAAAAACGCAAAATTGTAACACTAATACAAGAGATCATTAAGGATTAGAATGTTTAAAATAAAATTGAGGGCTGAATTTCAATTACACAGCCTATATTTTAATACGTCTTGACTTGCATCGGGTGTCACTGTTTACGTGTTCCAACAGTACGCGCATCTAGCGAGCGAGAGATAGTGGCGAGATCTCATCGACATTCCAGCTCACAGCTTTATCTCCTCCCAACCTCCTCGTCGTCGTTCTTTGAATAATAAAAAACTGCCACACTTGACTCATCTTGTTAGGCAGCGTCAGAAGTAATGGCAAATATCTTCTTTGGGTTTGGGACGGAAGAAACATCACGAATTCAATATAATTGGGCAGACTGACGCTAGAGAAGTTCACGCCACAACACGTCGAGCCGTACTGAACTGAATACATCGCAATCGGGCCGGGCGATGTTTTCGTATCGCCTTGTATCGCGCTGCGAGCGCATGCGCACTGGCGGCGGTGGGCGTGGCATTATACTTGAGCAGCGATTGGCTACTCCGACAACCAATCGGCGCGTTGATACGACAGCGCGGCATTTTTAAGCATGGTAAACCGCGAAAACATCGATGTCACTATTTAAATCGATTATCATATCATATCAAAATACTTGAATCGATTATCATATCATATTACTGATATCGATAATCGATCGATATTTCGATTATCGACGGCAACCCTAGTAAATAATATCAAATTGACAAGAAACAATAGAAACTTGACAACAATAACCTACAATGCGTGGGCAGCAAAACAAAGCAACAAAACACTTGCAAAAATAAAGATATCCCACGCAGACTAAAAACTTAAAAAAGCTCATCCATCAACGCGGCGGGACTTTAGCGTTTTCCTAGTATTAATATCAACAATATCTACAGTCAAACTTCAATAGGACGGTTTTGAAGGGCCAAGGAAAAAGAAATGTAGACTACAGGTGATAATGTAAAATGATTTTAAACATAACAAAAATGAACATTCTAAGTACATTAGGCCTACATAAAATTATATAGGGGGTGGGGGGGTTAACTAAAAAATCTTCCAACACCATGGTTATTGATGTTTGACAGGCCTATAATGTGAAGGCCCACAGAACAGTAGGCCAACAGTTAGTAAATACTGCTCTCCTTCCGAAGATTCACTTTGTTACGCATTTAAAATACATCGTCGGTGTTCTCCCATGAAGGCCCTTGTAGGCCTGTAGGCTCCGGTTGCTCAACCTCGCTCGCCTCATCACAACCGATATTGTAGTATGCCACTCAAGGTCAACACAAGCATCTATCAAGATGCATTCCTCGGAGATTTCCTCCCCACCTGGCGCTAACTCTTTACTTCATTCCATAGTGCTACGATTAGGGATGGGCGAACGTTCAAAATTCGAACTCGAACTTTTTTTAAGTTCGAGTTCAAAAAAAAAGTTCAAAGTTCAAAAAAAATATTTCTTTTTACTAATTTGTAGTGGTGTGCGGTCACATATTGTTTGACAAGTCAAAAAATTGTTCTCAGTTCACAGGTACTAATTTAAAAACAAAAAAATGGATGGTGGAGGTGCCGGTCCAGAAGTTACATACTTTCTTGGTGGAGGAGGTGTCGGTTTTGACTTATCATTATTTTACCTATTGACGGATTGATAGAGGTAATGAGAAATGGTGAGATAAAAACCCAAATTTTGTTTTATTAAACCCAAATTCCGTGTTTTTCGTTATTTCATTTAAATGGTCAAAACATATCTTTTAAAAAAAAAAGGAGCCCTTTAAGTAGGGATGACATAAATTCCAATAAATTAGAATCGATCAATGTGACCCACAAATCTATTTAGAATCGATTCCCAAGCAAATATAAATATTTGTATGCACCATTATTTTGGTGGACTATAGGCACCGAGCGTTCATACAACTAGCGCCATCCGTGGACGAATCCGTAACAACTTGACTGAATGATCGTCTTCCTTGCGCACTTTCTTATGCTATTAGCTCACGTGTCAGAGTGAATTATTTTAGTTTTTACTGTTTTGCAGGACTATGGATGTTGAAAATGTTTGTAGGATATTCAGGAAGTCCTGTTGCATTGTTGGCTGTTCAAATTGAATAGCCAACACAGAAACATATGTTATATTTTAGAGTTTTCCTGGCAGACCCCATGAGAGGGAATGGCCGCGGCAGACTGGTCCAAGCAGTGAACGGATAGATGAAAGTTTTTCTGTAACCCAACATTTATTTACAAATGCAAACAGTGTATTAATTAGACACAAACCTGAACCTTGGCCGATAAGTAATAGCTAAAGTCCGAGGTCCAGCTAGGCATATCTGTGGAAGGTCTGAAGTTAATTTGTGACTGACTAGGCCTAGTTTCCATCATGACAGTTGACAGATCATGTGGCAGATAGAACCTAGCAGACGAAGTCGTATTGTTTTCATTTTGGTATTTTGCACATGCAAAAATTTGAAATCGGACTCATCATAGATAGACCCTACTTAACTCGATAGTCCAGCCTAGGCCTAGCCCACATTCACTGAAATTGGGGTTAGATTTAGCTTTGATATCGCCAGGAAGGCAGCTAGGCCTAGGCCCTACCTAGGCGTAGGCCTCTGGCCTAGGAACCTTTTTGGTTTGACTTAGGTCTTAACTATTTACCTATGCCTGTCAGGACAGTCAGTAGGCCTAGTGTCTACTAAATGATGCATTAATTGTTGCCCATGTCCCTAAACCTGACAGAAAGCTACTCAAACTGTTCTCAAGAAACTAAGCCTAGACTAGGCATAATTGTAGCATGTAGGGTTTAACTTTACGCCCCTGGGACATTTTTAAATGTATGTTACTGGACCTAATGCACTTCAAATCAATTATTCACGCGACATAGGCGAAAACCTTGCGGCGTGTTGCGAGTGAACTTTGTGATATATTGTGAGTGTTTGGGTATTTTGTATTTATTTCCTTTTCTAGTGATATCTTCGTTGACTTGTTAATACTGAAATCACGATTCTCTGTCTTATTTCACGTGTCAGCCAGGGTTTTAAAGCTCTGGATAGAGGAAAGTCAAGTTGTGACTCCTTTGGAATTGCAAACAAAAACATCCACTTTTAATCATGACGTTTAGCAACCAAAACTATTTTTGTAATGGTGTTTTAGGCCTATACTTTTTCAGGTCTATGATAATAAGATAATAAGCGATTGTTTGGTTTCATATCCTGCATGAACCTTCTGAAAACCACATTTAGGCCGCATTCCGATATTCGCTCCAGTCGCTACGGCTGTAGCGTCTCTGTAGCGCAGTGGAGCGTATGATTATGCTCCAACATTCGGAACGGGTGTAGCGTTTAAAACATGGCTGACCGTGAAATTATCAGATTGCTTAATTAGAAGAATGCTTAATTAATGGTTATTTCATTGATTCTTTCATCAACAATTATTTCCAAACCTTAAACTTGGAGAACTAATGGACTACGCAGACATCCTAACAGTTTACGTGCTATTTTCAGCAGTCCTTTCGTAAATCTTCAGTTGCCGCCATCTTGATTTACCCCCACTCCACGGAACGCTCCTAGTGCCGGGCCAAAAACCTCCAGCGTTTGTAGCGCGCTGAGAACGCTCCAGTAGCGAATTTCGGAACACAAGGCGGGGCGTTTGGAGCTAATTTCGGAATGGGTGGAGCGCGGCTACTGCGCTACGTAGCGAGTATCGGAATGCGCCCCAAATAATACAATTCGCGTTGTTATAGCCATTACAGCAATGTCAAATTCTACATGCGATTCAGTCAACTTGTTCCCCCAGTGGCCGCCCAGAGCGCTGCGTGTATTTTTAGTGGCGTGCTCAGTGGCTAATCTCGGTGCCCATTGCTGCGGAGTCCGTGATAAGCGTCATTATTGTGGCGGTCTATTTCTGTGGAGCCCGTGACGTCACGAAACGACGTACCGCCCGCTCACTGAGCTCTATATACTTACGTGGAGATCTGATATATACCGGGCAAATATTGAGATGTAAAGTTGGCGGAAGTTTGCCGTCCGCCATTTTCTTAGGTCCCTAATCAGCGGCAGATTCAAAAGAACTAGGGCCTAAACATAATAGATTCGTTCACCTGTGTCACTGGCCTGTGTTTATCAGTTTATTTAGTGTAACACTGCAGTAAACACTATTCCTAGGCATCCTGAGTGTCCCTGATAATAGACCAATGTAATGTAGGTCTACTGGTCAACACAACCTCAAAATAAGCTAGCCACAGACCGCCATCTTGACGTTAAGATTTACATCTAGACGGCGGTGCAATCGCAATATAATCGAGGGACGTCGATAATAGGCCCATCGGGTTAGGCCTTGTAGACCCATCGCTTTAGGCCCATGTAGGCTTCAATGTTACAGTATAGCATGCGCCCTCCACGTAAGTATATAGAGCTCAGTGCGCCCGCTACGCGCGTAATGTTCGGTCTGGACCGGCACATCCACCATCCCCCCAAATTTTGAGCACTAAAATGTTTAAAATTTGTTGTTTAATTTCGCGAGTTAATTCGCGTTTTGACCAGTTTTATACAATTTTGTTCGTTATTTCGCGTAAATGTAGAACGACGCCAAAAGATAATATTATATAGACCTACCGCGCAAGATAAATACTTCGCGCTCAGAAAAGGCTGGCTGGTTGAAGTGTTGTTGATTGGTAAAAGATGTCACAGAGCCTCGAAAATGGGGTAAAAAGTAAAGATAATGAAAAACAGCACGGGACCACAAAATTATGGCATAGGGTTGCCAACCGGCCGGTTTTTGACCGGCACGCCGGTTTTTGCCCTACTTGGCCGGTTGCCGGTCAGTCCCTTCGACCGGCAATAGTGTTGCCGTTTTTTTTTTACGTAAATAACCCATTTTTCTAAAAATATTACTAAATATACACAAAAACTAAAATAAATATTTAAAAACCATCCTAATCATCGTTTCCCAAATCCCAAATCCCACTTAATTAGTAAACATTGCTCTTCTCCACTCCCCCTTGACCTAACCCGCCAACCCCCTCACCAGACAGCGAACAAGGCAGTAGGCTGGCCAAAGACTGCCACACTGCACTGCAGTCCATTGTCAATGCGGTTCATACGGGAAGTTTGTGCACGAATCCAATGATGAAATTGACTCTCTGCGAAAAAATAAAGTCCAACAAGACTCTCCTTCAAGCAGCAAGATCAACTGCTAAATACTCATTCACGATTAAGAAGTTAACTTGTTAATTGAATAAATAAATAAATAAATTTTTTTAGAGTCTGCCCACTCAGTTATATAACTGATTTTCAGTGGGGGACTTTAAATCAAAGCGACCAAGCCAACTCTTGCAGGCCCCGACGCAATCGACGAGTGAGCGATAACCAACCAAAGATCGATATTTTAATAGGAAATATAGCGATCAGTGTATGGACAGTGCGAACACCCGCGAATCAACGCCAGAATCAACAAGGCCGATTCAGAACAACTCTGAAATTTATATATGCTTCGTTGCTAGGACGGCTCAAAGTCACCTTTACAAACTCCTAAGACAAGAACTGATGGACTTAAGTCCAAATCAGAAGTTAAAAAACTTCTGACTTTAGCGGGAATCGAACCCTGGACCTTCTGATCATAATTCCTTTAAATCTGTTAATGCTGTTTACGTAATATTAATTTACTGCTTTGAGAATCGTGATATGACAAATTGAAATTAAGACAAAAAAAATTATTCGTGGTTTATTTGGAATTTATTATCCTTAGGCCTAAATTACTTATGAATAAAAATATGCCCATTGCCTACTCGAATTATGAATACTCGGCATATCAGCGGATGTAATATTATCCGTCAATGAAATGTATGACTTATTCATTAACAAATTCGATAAACTATTTCGAAATAACTTTCCATTAAGAAAAATATTAGTGAAACAAAAATACAAAAAATGTTCATGGTTGACACGGGGTTTAAAAATTTCTCGCAGCAACTTAAAAAGCCTGCATAAAATAACATTACATTTTTCTGACAGTATCTTTATTAAAAGTCATTACCAAATATATAAAAGAACATATAAAAAGACAATAAACATGGCAAAAGTTAAATACTATGAAAATAAAATAAAACAAAGTGATAATAAATCCAAAAAAATATGGGAAATAGTAAATACTCAATTGAGCCGTAAATCACCAACCAAAACAAATACCAACATCACAATAGAAATGCATGAAGGTCTCACCAATGATTAGAGATGTGCAAAAATGGTTTTTTAAAGTTTGAAAATTCGCGCCTTAAAAATAAAAATTCGCGATTTGTCGCGATTTACCAAAAAACACAATTTTCTCATGCACAACTCTAAAAAAATATAAAAAAAATCAGGATAATTTGAATGATTTTAATGGTTTTAAAGAAAAACAAGCTCATGAGAGTGAATTTCAGAATCAGTTTTAATTTTAAGCTCAATTTCAGCCTTCAGTTTTCAAAGTTTCCGACAGTTTTTACCAGAATTAATTTCGCCTACCCGGCACCTCCACCAAATTTACGAAATTATGCATTTTTTATGTAATGTCTTTTGATATGGATATGAAGTATTTTGAGCTTACTCTCGTTCAAACGATTATTAAGATCTCACAATCGCGTTGTATGACCCGGCGCCTCCACCATATGTACCAGCCAGTATTAATTTCATTTCGACTTCGACCCGGCACCTCCACCAAAACTTTGAAATTTTTGTATTTTTTTAAATTTCGTGACCTAATTCGCATATAAGGACATAATTGATAATTTCGCCACTAGTTCGCAGTAACTAAAATTTCGCAAAAATTCGCGAATTGGGAATTGGTACCATTCAATCACAATTCATGAGATCATGTGAAACTGAATTTGAAGGGATTATTGCAACTTTAAAAAAATTCGCAATTTCGTTGCCACCATTTTTGCACATCTCTACCAATGATCCACAAAAAATAGCAGAGTGCTTTGTTGATTACTTTACTGGCATAGCAAGTCAACTCACCAAATACATAAACCTGAACCAACAAAATGAAACATATCAGGACCTTTTAAAAAAATCTAAGAAAAGTCCAACAGGATCAATCTTCATGGAGGACACAGATGAAATGGAAATCTTACAAATTGTCAACTCCTTCAAAAGTAAAAGGTCTAGTGGGTTTGACGAAATACCAATGTTACTGGTTAAAAAATGCATTCCATTTATAACAGAGCCACTAAAAATAATGTTTAATGAATCCTTTAAATTCAGGAATTTTTCCTGATAAACTAAAAATTGCTAAAATTATCCCATTTCACAAAAAAGGCAATCATACTAAAATGGACAACTACAGACCAATTTCCCTCCTTCCGGCTTTCTCCTAAATCTTTGAAAAACTCATTCACTCAAAAATTTCTAATTTCTATGAAGGAAAACAACTTTTTTCAGATAACCAAAGTGGTTTTAGGAAAAATAGATCAACCTGTACAACAATAAATAGGTTTCTGGTAAAACTGGTTGAAGCTCTAGAAAATATGCATCATGTCATTGGAATATTTTATGACTTATCAAAAGCTTTCGACTGCATTGATCATGAAATTCTCTTGGAAAAACTGCATTATTATGGTATAATAAGAGCATTAAGAGAGCATATGGTAGCATTAGATCTAATAAAATCATACTTGAGCAATAGATATCAATATGTAGAATTAGTAACACATGATATAAAAGGAAATGAGATCAAAACCATATCTCAGAGACTGAATAACACATGTGGTGTACCTCAAGGGTCCATTGTTGGTCCACTATTCTTCATTATTTTCATAAATGATCTTCCCTTTTGTATAGATGAAATTGAACTTTTTGCAGATGATGCTTCCTCTCTAATCGATGCACTTTTGATAGAAGATTTAATACCAAAAGCAATAGAAAAGGCAACGACAACTATAAATTGGTTTCTAAGTAATAAGTTAATCCCAAACTCGTCAAAAACTAAACTAATCCACTTTCATTCCACACAAAGATCAAGACATTTTGAACCAATCCAAGAACTAACGATTCAAGTAAACGGAAGTGTTACCCATACCATTTCAAGGGTACCGGACGTTGAATTTTTAGGAATTTTTCTAGATGAAAACATAACATGGAACAAACATATAACTGTTCTAATAGGAAAACTAAACTCAGCGTGCTACTCAATTAGATTGATAAGAAATTCAACAAATATGAGTACATCTAAAGTAGTTTATTATGCACTCTTTGAAAGCCTATTAAGATATGGAACAGAAATTTGGGGACATTCCACACAACATGACAAGGTATTTAAAATACAAAAACGTGCAATCAGAAACATTGTAAAGGCGCACCCAAGAACTCACACACAACCTTTATTTAAAAATCTAAAAATTCTTACCTTATACTGTATATTCATTCTTAAATCAGTATTATTTGTAAAAAAAAAACTTTCATTCACTGGACAAAAATCACACATACCACTCACACCATACAAGACAACATAATGACGTCCATACACAACACCATAATACTACATTAGCCCAATACAATTCCAACTATATGAAAATTAAACTTTTTAATAAACTTCCCAAAGAAATAAAAAATACAACAACCATTACAAATTTTAAATATAAAGTAGAAAAATTCTTAAAAGATAAAGCCTACTACTCGAAAATGGAATATCTGGAGGACAACTTGTAGCTAAGTAGGCCTAGAAGCAATAGGCCTATTGCAAGATTTTATTATGTACACTAACATTTTATTCTTACTACAGCATTTCCACTTTGTAAATACATATTCATTATGTAGAAAGCATGTAATATGGGTGACAAACCATTATGTGTAACTGACTTGCAAGTGCTATTTTTATATTATTTTAATGTTACATAAAAATGCATTTAGTAATATGTATCTTGTTTTTAATTGGGTCTAATTATCTACATGAATTATGTACATATCTATGACAATACCAATAAATATCATATATCATATAATCTAGGCCTATTACCTCAGTGACTTTTTTATTTTTGGTGGTTTTCCAGTTTTGACTGCACAAAAACTACATTGTTTTGGTATATCATCCAGCCCACCACTTTATTCTAAAACGCACCAAATGCAATCTAAAAAGCTGAATTTCAAAATTTTCACCTGCGGCGCTATAGTTGCCCAAACCCCTCGTGCTTCGTCCCTTTCCCACGAATTTACGTGGAAGGCCGGTTTTTCCCGTGGTCAGAGTTGGCAATCCTATTATGGCATCATAAGCGTGACAACGTACAACCGGCAGATGTAATACTAATTTACTAACTAACGGGACTACACAAAAATTGACCTGAAAACAGTGATAACGTCCTAGTTATGGACATAAAAACAGAGTTTGACTGTTCCTACACTAATTTGCAATTAAATTAGGAGCAGCAGCACTGCACTGACTATACCTTGGTCTCGATCCATTTGAGTAAACTTGAAATAAATAGTAACTGTCCCATTCAGTAGATCCTTCCTAAGTTTCTGCTGTTTGTTGTCATTTTTTGGCAATATTGTGTTCCCTTTATTTTATATTTTTGTTGTATGTTTTATGTGTTTCCAGATATTTTCCCACAAGTTGGTGAGCAGGATTGCAGAACACATTTAAACAATAATTTTAGAAGGTGTTCACTAACATTTAGGTTGTTAAACGTGTTTGCCATACACAAGCATGGTTGATTTGCAATTTTATTAAACGAGTGAGCGCAGCGAACGGAGTGATTTCCATTCAACTTAAATGGCGGTCATTCGTTAGTCTGCGTGCGTGTGTATGTGTGTGTGTGTACGTTGAAAATCAGCCGAATCGCTGAACAGATTGCGCTGAAATTTTAAACAGACATCCGGTACAAGTTTACTGAGAACTGCTAACAAAACCAGCAAGATCCTTTGCGATTTAAACCTACAAGAATTAATAAATTGAAAAATAGGCTTCCAATGTTTAGAAATTATTTTAACGACAATGGTTTAGATTTGAAAAGATATTTTTTGTTTATTATTCGCCTGGCCGTGAAAAAGTTCGTAGTGAAACACGACCTATAGAGGAGACAAAAAGAGGACACACTACCCAGAGGATCCTACCCCCGCCAGAGCAATCGCTGCCACACCTGCCCGATAAACCTCCCAGCTAAAACCTTCACGGCCAGAGCCATGGAGATGACATATCCGATAAAGCACCACAACACCTGCACCACCAAAAACCTCATATACCAACTGAGATGTCAGCACTGCCCTGCGGAGTATGTAGGCCTAACCACCAACACCCTGAGGCGAAGAATGAATGGGCACAGGCACGACACAGTGAGAGCCAATGACAAACCAGTGGCACTACACGCAGCCATTCATAACCTTAGCTTTAATGACTGCTTCAACGCCAGCATCATTAAAGCATTACCACCTAACTGCAGTGAAGGAGAGCTCAGAAAATGGGAACTGGCACACCAAATGGTCACCAGCTCCCGTGAGCCTCCCAACCTAAACCTACGCTAACCTTGGAGTCTAGAGGGGAAACAGAGAACTACCTTACCTGGCTGACCTTCCCTAGTTCCCCTCTCCACCGCCAACAGCGCCTCTTGTACATATTTGTAAATAGTAGCCATTTATTTAGTTAGTTAACTCTCTCAACTCCGACGGGTGAACAAGGCTGTTCAAGCCGAAACGTTTCGTCGTAATGTAATTTGTAATTTGTGTATATATTTATGTGATCTTCAACTCTACACAGCCGCCGAACTTTTTCAAGGTAAGCTGTTGGCTCCCAGCCTCTATCAATCTTTCCCCAACCAACATTAAATACAATCTAGAAATTACAAAATATTTCCCGACCAGGGGATTGAACCCACGTCTCCCACATTTCGGCTATAAGGGCGTTTTAGCCAACTAGACTTGGGAAACGCCAAAGTCATTGTTAGACGAGTGAGCGAGTCATGTGTTGAGTATACGGGAACATTTGCATTTAAGTTTGATAATTATAATCGTATAAATAATTGTTTTTTTTTAAGTTTAGTTGGTACACGGGCACGTCAACTGTAAGGTCATAAAGTGCCTCTCTAGCCAATGATAGGCTAGGGAGGCCTAAGTTAGGGGGAAAAAAGTAATGTTGTTACCGGGTACTCAACACATGGCTCACTCACTCGTTTAACAACGACTTTGGCGTTTCCCTATTTTAATTACGTATATTATTTGTTCATTAGTAGGCCTATCCTGGATCCCCATAGTCATCCAATGTCAATTGGCTGATCTCAATTAAGATTTTATTTTTGTGTGCACTATATAGGCCTACATACACATGCACACGTCTTCGAGGTAGCTGACCTCTATGTTTCCTTCTGCATGTACTGACTGGAGTGTATGTGTTTCCAGAGAACAAAATGCAAGGCTAGTACCATTGAAACTGCAAGAACTACACCAGCTCCAGAAGCAGTTTGCCGAGTCTCGCCACCAGGCTTGTCTGTCTAGCCGACCCTTTGCCCATCTCGGCCAGACGCCGAATGGCGACACAAGGAATGGTACAGTCTCGCCTAGAAAACCAAAGGGACGTAGGGAATCACACCAGAGCTCTGAAGAAGAGGAAAAAGGTTAGGCCTATTAATTATTACAAGCAAGCTTGAGTTTTCTAAATATTGTTCCTTTCTCAAAATTCTGCAGTTGATAAATAATTAATTAACCCTTATTTTAGAACAATTAGCCTAAGTTAAGTTGACTTTTAATGAACTATTTTTTGATAATTCAGGAACACACTTATTTTAATTGGAATTGCCATTCGATATGAATTAGAATATCAATATTTTTTACGTCGATTGATAATGATCATCGAATAAAAATTTTGCCTATATACTTTCTTGCATACCGACGTGGACCGTGGACCTTTTGCAAGTGCATTCTTTTGTTCCTTCTATTTTCTCAAAACAGGGTTTTTCCCCTCCCACAAGTGTCTGGCCGGCCCGATATGAGAGCGCACTACGTAGTGTAAACAATAGGGCTGCCCAACGATAAAAACATCATATCGATATCGTAAGGGGATATATCGATATCGTGATTCGATATCGAACTTTTCATATCAACTATTGATACCGTTTTTTTTTTACTTTACATGTTATTACGTTCTACGGGCGTAGCCAAGGCCCCGCCGGCAATGCAGACATGCCACTGTCCGTCCCATGTGAAGAACAATCACAACAATAATTGCGGCAGCCCTGCGAAGAGAGAGAAGCTAACTGACTTCTCTGTCTCTACCTCTCTCTCTCTCTCTCCCTGACTCTGTCTAGACACTGCTGTAGTGTAACAACTTGAGCTGCCTCTTATGCTTTGCTGATATGAATGAGATTACACATGTGGTCTTGTTATCTTATCTCTAAGAGACCCGATTATGGTTTTATTTATTTGCAAATTTTGTTTTTAAAAATTGAAAATTAGGTGTTATGTGTTTTTAAAAAATCAAAAATTCGGTGTTATTATGGTTTTATTTTAAGGGTGTCAGTAATCACAAAAATCGGATTGGACAATTTTTTTTTTTTTTTTTACTACTACACAAGTTTGGAAATTGTATTTTCACGAGGCCTAGGTCATTTTTAGAATGCCACCATTGTTGCTGAGCATCTTCGGAGTTTCTAATTTTTCGACAGATAAACCACAACTGGGTGGTATCAACTAGGGATATCATAGGGTAGTAAAATTAGGATCCGGTTCCTGACCTTCCAGGGATCGGGTTACCCGAATCCTGAAAGCCTAAATTACGTCATTTTATCGTCGTACCCCCCCCTCCCCCCGAGCGGTTGAAGGTCGTTCGGAAGCGTCTATAAGAAGATACCCGGCAGCGATAAGCTTATCTTCTACTGTTGTGAGACAAAACCTAGCGTTCGGCGGCCACCCATTCCGTCATGTCCTCTTCCGTGACGTCATCGCAACTTGGAAGTTGCTTGAACAATGACGCAAACACAGCAGTGTGATTTATATCGCATCTTCGTCTGACTTGGCAGCCCAACCTTCCTCAATAGCGGCGAGTGGGTGAGAGGGGGAGGGGGGTCGCCGGCCGGCCGGCCAGCCAGCCTCTCTCGACGGGCCGGGCAGCCGGCAGTCTGCACCGGGCGAGGCGGCCGCTTGGTGGTCTATGGGGGGGGGTGCGCGCAAACAGCGGAACAGTCGGCGACAAAGGAATTCTTCTGATATCGCAAGCCGGCCAACTGGGAGTTGACTTGAGACGGAGGGAGCGTGATTTAACTCATTTTTTGACAATTACAGTGTATTTAAAGGACAGTATTGCCATTTATAGTGGTTATTTCGCGTTTCAATATAGATTTCGGTGTTATTGCTCAGTAAACGGCAAAGTAGGTGTTATTTCGTGATTCAATATACATATTTTTGGGTTCCTAACCACACAATTCGTCCACATTTTGCAAAAAAATACGACATTTTAACAATTCGCGTAAAAAAATAACGCGAATTTCCCGGGTCTCTACTTATCTCATAACATAAAGAAAACAAAGCAGCAAGAGTCTTGGCCTGAAGCGATAAAAGCGATACCGAGTTGGCGCGGGGTGGGGAGGAATGCATCTCGGGATGTTTGTGTTGACCTTGAGTGGCGTACTACAATATCGGTTGTGACGAGGCGAGGTTGAGCAATTGAAGCCGGCAACCCTAATTTTAATACTTGTTAATGAATGGTTGACCTACAACTACAAGTAAAGTGACTCTCTTTTAACAAATTTTTGTTTGAACTCATTACAGACTTTTTTTTGAAAGGCTTGACAACTACGGTATTTTCTCGATTGTAGGTCGCTCATAGATAGAGGTAATGAGAAATGGTGATATAAAAACCCAAATTTCGTTTTAATAAACCAAATTTCGCGTTTTTCGCGATTTCATTTAAATGGTCAAAAACGTACCTAACAAAATTTTTTTTTCATCTAACAAAAAAATCCATTTTTTTTAAAGGAGCCCTTTAGTAGGGATGACATCGATTCCAATTCGTTATAATCGATCATTGTGACCCAAAAATCTATTCAGAATCGACTCCCAAGACAAAAATAAATATTTATACGTGCCATTATTTTGGTGGACTATTGCCGCGGAGTCCTTGATACGCGCCGTTATTTTGGCGGTCTATTTCCGTGGAGCCTGTGACGTCACGAAACGATGTATTGCCTGCCGCGCGCGTAATGTTCGGTCTGGACCGGCACCTCCACCAAAATTCGCGAAAATTCTGGACCGGCATCTCCACCATCCCCCCTCATTTTGAGCACTAAAATGTTTAATTTCGCGAGTTAATTCCCGTTTTGACCAGTTTTATACAATTTTGTTCGTTATTTCGTGCTATACACGAGATTTTGCAAAATTCGCCTTTTTAAAATGTGTTTTTTCCATCTCTAAATGATGTAATTCGTCGACAATATTACATTTTAGGCAAAAAATGGATATTTAAAAAATTCTCAAATTTGTTTTCACTGTTTTTCACTACCTCTGCTCATAGAATTAAAAATTGAAAGGCATAAAACTGGGGTGCGACCTACATTTACATTTAAAAAAAATTTAATTTAATTTTTAATACCAATAGTGGAGGTGCCTGGTTGGACCAAAAAGTCTTGACGTTTCTGGTCACATAAAATTATTGCACGACGCACTACACAATAGTGAGCGACACATTTTGTAGGCCTATGCAATAATAAGAATTTAATGATAAAGAATTCCAAGTGTTGATAAAATAACATACCACTACCTACACAAGCCTTACCAACTGTGTAATATTTTACAGCATTCTTGGACTTCTTAGGATAGGCCTTCAAGGTTGATGTACTTGTCTTATTATTTTTTTACTTCATATGTATTTGCACATTATAGCAGAATTTCAGTATATTTGTCTACCCATACTCGCAATTCCACATATTACAATAGTGCAACCTACATTCGCATGTAAACCATAAATTTGATTTTAAAAGGCATCTGAAAACTCGGGTGCGAGTGCGACCTACAATCGAGTAAATACATACATAATAGATAATACTGTTATGGTTGTTGTTCCACACCTAACATTATAATTTATTTCTGTCACTCCTTAGACATTACTGCATTGTTAATTAAAACTACTTTGATTTGAGTTAAGTTTTATCTTAACATAGGTAGGCCCTCCAATTTCCAGACAGCACCATGTTTCTCTTTTTGTAATATTGTCTGTTAGTAGTTTCATAATACAGTAGGAGATGCCTTACAAACTTGAGTGCATTGACAAACCAGCATTGACCTGGCTAAGTAATTCACACTGCAGTGCAATTCCACTCAAGGTGCAATCGATGCACAAACGCCCCTCTATACTAGGCCCATGTAGTCAAGCATATTTCAAGTGTAATGTATGTGAATATTATTGGGGATCATAATTTTGTTTTCATACTTAGCCTAACAGAAAAGTGTGTGTAAGAGTAAAGAATGCCAAAAGGCTGGATAAGGAGAGTGATTAAAGATAGAGTACCAACAGCTTAGCATACCTGAAGTAGAGTAAGTAGGCCACAGTAGAAAACATAAAAAACAAAGACAAAGACAAAACAAAACTACATAGTATTAACAAAAGGTTCTCGGTCCACGAGACCTTCCTCAGTGACCAGAAAGAGAGGGGCAGCTATCCACTTCACTTACTCCATCTCTTTAATTAATCACTCTCCTTGCAAAAAACTTGCTTTGTGATAAATTTTACTCCATATCAAACAGCAGGTTGAGCAGTATTCGTGTTCATTTTACCCTGTATTGTGGACAAAATCAAATTGAAAATGAAATTAAAACTATAAATGGTGTTTGATTATCGATAGGTACCTAGAGATGTGCAAAAATGGTGAGAACAAAATTTGGGATTTTTTTTTAAGTTGCAATAATCCCTTCAAATTCAGTTTGCACATGAATCATCTGAATTGTGATTAAATGGTACCAATTTCCAATTCACGAATTTTCGCGATATTTTAGTTGATATCGCGAACTAGTGGCGAAATATTAGCAATTATGTCTTTAAACGCAAATTAGATCACAAAATTTAATTTTTTTTTTTTAATCAAAGTTTTGGTGGAGGTGCTGGGTATGTAGTCGAAATTAAATTAATCCTGGCTGGTACATATTATGGTGGAGGTGCCGGGTCATACAACGCGATTGTGAGATCGTAATAATCGTTTGTACTCGAGTAAGCTCAAAATACTTTATATCAAAATATCGACATTACACAAAAAATGCATAATTTTGTAATTTTGGTGGAGGTGCCGGGTAGTTGAAATTAATCCTGGTTTAAAAATTGTCAGAAACTTTGAAAACTGAAGGCTGAAATTGAGCTTAAAAATTCAAACTGATTCTCACTCTCATGTGCTTGTTTTCATTTGAAATTATGAAATTAATCATAAGTGTACTGGAATTTGTAACACTGATAATATTAAACTGGTTAAGGTTTTTTTTTTTTTTCGTTGTGCATTATCATTTTTTTTGTAAATTACGAAAAATCGCGAACTTTAATTTTTTATGCGCCAATTTTCAAACTTAAAAAAACATTTTTGCACTTCTCTCTCGATACCATATTTCTTATCTAGGCCTATGTCCATCTTTCCCCTAAAAACTTAACCTGCATTATAAAATTGAAACAATATCTTATGTCCAGATTCGCCACCCGTAAAGAAGAAGTTTGACAGTCTGGAGAAGACGTTGGACGAGTGTGTGATGTCGCCGCCCCCTCCCGGAGTTCCAGTCACCGCCTTAGTGCGCCCGCATCATGTTCCCGGTACAGAGTGTAGCAACTCATCCTGGGCGGAGATGGAGAGCTTTGTGATAGGCAGCATACAGATGTTCCCTCCTAACCTGGCCACGAGGCAGATGCTCATATTGAGATACCTCACGCCTATGGGAGAATACCAGGAGGTATGTTCTAAAGGCTAAATTGTTAGGGGGTGCATCAATATTAAACCGTACTTTTAAATGTGTTCAACTTCAGACATCATTAGGTATTAATTATTATATACGTGTGGCTCGTTGGTCTTGTGTGGCTCGTTGGTCTTGTGGTTAGCGTATCTGCTTCCAATGCAGAAGGTCCAGGGTTCGATTCCCGCTAAAAGTCAGAAGTTTTTTAACTTCTGATTTGGACTTCAGTCCATCAGTTCTTGTGTTAGGAGTTTGTAAACGGTGACTTTGGAGCCGTCCTAGCAACGAAGCACATAATAAATTTCAGAGTTGTTCTGAATCGGCCTTGTTGATTCTGGCGTTGATTCGCGGGTGTTCGCACTGTCCATACCACTGATTGCTATATTTCCTATTAAAAATATTGATCTTTGGTTGGTTATCGTCACTCGTCGATTGCGTCGGGGCCTGCAGGGTTGGCTTGGTCGCTTTGATTTAAAGTCCCCCACTGAAAATCAGTTATATAACTGAGTGGGTAGACTCTAAAATAAAATTTATTTTATTTATTTATTTTATTTATTGTGAGTAGGGTAGGGCAGCGTTACCCAAACTACGGGTCGCGACCCGGTCCCCGGGTCGCCATGTGTTCGATGCCGGGTCGCGGTATAATACTGCCATGTGCATGGGGTTTATCTTTTAGTACAAAACAGCAAGTCCCACCAAAGATTGGTTCCACATCTAAATTGTAGAAAGAAATACTATTGTGTCAGTCACGTACAGACAGGCTCAATAAATACCAAGGATTAAATCTACAGTGGTCGAACGAACAACCAAGATGAAGGAGGCTTGGATTCGTCAATAATCAAAAATTATTTAAAATTTGGTTTTACAGACTGAAAATTGACATGAAAAAAAAACATGAAAATTCAAAACCGCAATGTGTTATCTGCTTTGAAGTTCTTTTGTCACAAAGTTTAAAAGATCTCCTCTTACAAGCACCTGCACACGGAATAAAAATAAATAAATAAAATTTTATTTAGAGTCTACCCACCAGTTATATAACTCATTTTCAGTGGGGGACTTTAAATCAAAGCGACCAAGCCAACCATGCAGGCCCCGACGCAATCGACGACGTGAGCGATAACCAACCAAAGATCAATAATCAATATCAATAATTCATAATAATAATCAATAATTGAGGGGGAAAATTCTCTCGCGAGTTTTCGAGCTCAAAGAAGAAATTAAACAATTTTGTAATAACAAGAAGCCAGAATATGCAGCATTTTTTAAATCGACGAGTGGGTTTGAAATTCGCATATTTAGCAGATATGTTTACACATTTAAATGAACTCAATTTAAAATTGCAGGGCAAAAACAACAATGTGTTTATTCTTACAGAGAAGATAGGAACTTTTATAAAAACAGTTTCGCTGTGGCTAATGCGCGTGGACACCTAAATTCAGTATGTTCCCAATTTTCAACGAAAGAATGGTTGAAATAGAAGAATCCAATAGATTGGATTTGGATATGCAGGAAATAGTTCTGCAAACAATTAAAAATCATCTGCAAAACTTGAAAACAAAACTAGAACAATATTTTACTGTGGAGCACTTCCAAACCATTGAGAGTATGCTATGGGTGCATAGCCCCTATCTACTGACAAGTGTAAGTGACATTTCAATAGCTGGTTTGAGTGATAAGGAAGAGGAAGAGATGATAGGTTTGCAAAACAACTTGTCACTGAAAAGAGAGTTCGATAGTTTGTCCTCATGGGCATTTTGGCTTAAATGTGCGGTTGAGTTTCCGAACATTAGTGCTAGGGCAGTTTTGTTTTTACTACCGTTTTCCACGACCTACCTGTGCGAATTGGGGTTTTCAACTCTCACAAAACTCAAGACAAAAGATAGGAACCGTCTCCAAACTAGTTCCAGTATTAGGAGAGTTGCACTGTCGACTGCAGATCCTAATTGGAACGAGCTGACTGAGAATCATCAAGCCCACCCATCCCACTAAACCTGGCTGATTGACTGTCATGGTAAGCTTGTTTTGTTTATTTACCATAACATGTAAAACGAATTAAAATCTGTATAATTTTCTCATTACACAAACTATAATAATAATAATTATACATTGTTGTAGCACGCATTTCAATTATTCTATTCTTTCTAAAAAAGACAATTAAAACATGCGTTAATTAAGCCGGGTCGTTAATAGTAGGAGCATGATTAAACCGGGTCGCCATATTTTAAGTTTGGGAAACGCTGGGGTAGGGTATAGCCTAGGTTTCTTTAAAGAATGTGCTAGGCCTATATAGAGCCATTCATGAATTGAATCAGGATTCATGAACATGAATCATGATGGATTAATAAAATACATTTTATAAACAAATCAACTTTTTATTATTAATAAATTTTACTAGTTCTATTTATTAAAGATAGCATTAAAATATTAAAAATTATGAAGGAGATCTTGAAACCATTCCCAGAGAAAATTGTTTTATGATTTACACTGGTGTTGTAATGTTTGATTATCCCTACCTAATAAGTGTAGGGCTCCAATTCTTCCATTTGTTGTAAAACTTATTATAAGTTGAGAATATGCCACAATAAAATCTAATTTTGGACTTCAGGAGTTACAGTAAGATCTCTCTTATCCGATCTCCTCTTATCCGATGTTCCGTGTTAACCGAGCCGCCGCCGCCGCCAAAAAAAAAAAAATTAAAGTTTTAAATACGTAAATAAAACATAAAAATTATTACAGACGCCGCGCCGCACTTTTTTAAATGTACTCGCATACATTTGTAGGCATGCCTTACGAGTGAGTGCAAAGAAGATAGATCGGCGATATATCTCGACTTTCGAGCAGTGTGCATCAGTCTACTGAGCATATAGAGTTCAGTGGTCAGTGTGCGTCGGGCGCATCGCCGGTAAGCGTCAGTGCCACCCACTGAGCATATAGAGGTCAGTGTGCGTCGCGCGCCTGCGCGTGCGCATACGATCCAGCCATCTCACTGCGCATACGATCCAGCCATCTCACACACAGCTGTTCAAAGATGGTCGTTGTGGAACTAGATGCAATCATGTTTCAACCGATTCACGAAATTCGTAATCACGACGCATTGAATTGTTATTCCTGGGCTTATCTTATTTCTTTCCCAGACTTATCTTGCGTCGTGAGCTTCAGCGCGGGCATAGTAGTGAGAGGTTTTCCCACATGAGAAAGAGAGCTAGGCCTAGGCCTATGTTTGCATTGTAGGCCTAGGCCTACTGCGTCGAGTTTAGGCCTAGGCCTAGGCCTAGACATACGTTTTTATTACGACATGTAGGCCTAATTGTGTACGTGTGTTCGTGAGCTTGAATTACAAGCTATTAAATCATTTAGTATACCCTGTATGAAGTGTATCGTGTGTATTTTATGTTCCTTTATCCATTACATGTGTCATATATCATTTTACCACATCAGGCTATGCTACGAGAGCAAATAAACAATTGATCCGCGCCATCCGAGTTTTTCGCAAATCCGAGGTGCCCCCGGTCTCATCCAACTCGGATAAGAGAGATCTTACTGTATTTTTTATTTCTGTATCAGTAGACAAAAACGTGCATTTTGTGATGAACAAACCATTCAATTTACTATCCAGTATAAGCTGGTATAAACCTTTGCATAAACGTGAAAGTGTACTCGAGGTTTATAAGTGAATTTTTTAGCTTCTTAGCAAATTGAGGAGTAAATATGCTCTACCACACGTTCTAAGGAAACCAACCAAGTAAGTAAGCCATGTGTGACATCCTTCTGTTATCTTTCAGCTGCTGAGTCATGTCTTCGAACAGAACGCCCTCGAACTTATCCTAAATTACATCAATGTGCGTGAGACAAGGGATTCGCGTCTGGCGTTTGAGGCGTTGAAGTACCTCGCGGCTCTTCTCTGCCATAAAAAGTTCTCGATCGAGTTCCTGATGATGAGAGGCCTGCATATGTTGCTCAAGGTAAACATTCTTGTATGGTCCCTTTTAATGATGTGATGTAGTAACGCAGGGTTGCCGTTTTCACGGATATTGTCCGTTTTTACGGATTTTTAGGGGTTGTCACGAATATTCTTTTTAGGATTTTTGTCCAAATTTGCGGATTTTCTACTGTTATTAAAAATAACGTGAAATTCCCGTATTATTCGAAAATTGCGCCAAATTTCAATGCAGGGATAACAAAAATATAAAGTTTGGTAAGTTACACATTCACCGCTAGCTGAGATATAATTCGTGAAAACGATGTGCAAACTTCGTAGACTGCAGGGGATATTGAAAGTTGTCGTACTCTACTAGCGAACAGTAGGCGGTCCTTCAGCGGCAGACAGCCAATACGGCGCTGTAAGCATTGTGATTGGTTCTCGTCCCGACCCCGCCACAGCCAATGACTGTGATTAGGATACACAGCGCATTCTGTGTTCTATTCTTGAAACTTGAGACGCGTCATTTCTAGCAGCAGCTAGCGCCTACTGAAAAGTGAAAACGTTTTCAAAACGTTGACTTACAATTTACATCGCCGGCGGTCGCCGTGTTTTTTTGTTTTCTTTTCGTGTGCATCAAAAGCAGGCCTAGCCTAGGCCTAGGCATAGCCTACTTGAAAACGATGGACTATTAATTTAATTGCCAACTGCAATGACTGGCCTAATTCTACTCTGAACTTTTATGACAATTTTTAAGGATCATATCTACATCTGGTAGTTTCTGTCTCCTTTATGTTTAGTTTTTTGTTACTTCTCAAGTTTGTTTTTGTTATTATGATCATCCTAATCTTCATAATATATAATTTCTGACATTCTTAAATTGTATTTATGGCCTAATCCTAAGTACAAACCTAATTCTGATTAAATTCTCATAAATACCATCTGGCTGACTATCCTTATTTTGTAACCAAAACCTGAAATTTTGTTTTCCCTTCGTAACTGTGTAAATTACGCTAACGGCAAAATAAATAGCGATTTCTCAGGATTTTTTAGGTATCTGTCGAGGATTTTTAAATTTACTTGGTGGCAACCCTGTAGTAACGCAACGTACGTTCTAATGTTACACACTTGCCCGATACCAGCATCCCGAGTTCAGTAAACAAGTTCTCCAGTTCCTCACACGGTAAACTGTCAGACAGTTAATGATGTAAACACGACAACTTTTATCGACACAGTTCTGACTTCACGCGTCTTTATCAACAATACAAATCGTTCGACGTCGGTGGCTCAGTCACTCGCGGATGTTCATCGTTTTTATTATTGTTGATGTCAATTTCAAACTCTTTGCAACTAAAATTTGCCATTTTGGATTTCAAATAATCTGCATTTATTGATTTCGAAACCAATTTGCCCAAATACTAAAACTTTGCCAAGATATTGACTTGTCAATAACCGTTCCTTATATGTTCTTATACTTGGATTTATAAACGATTTTATCCCTACCAATTTCCTTTTCGTGATACTTCAATCTATATTTCGTAGCAATCCACCCACCAAACTTTGATTGTGTTTCCCGTGGCGTATTCTCCAGGCTACGCGTCTACAACCGTTCTTGAAGCTTCTTGAACGCAACTAACTCTCGGCCCTTAGGCTATTAATGATTCTAAACTTTTCTGGCTATCGATGCTGTATTTTATCAAGTCCGTCGGTTTATTAATATGCTCCTAAGGCATGCAAAAGTTCGTTCACTCACGTATCCCTGGTCTCTGCTAGACTCGTAACATGTACCTCGGTTGGTTACAGTTCTCGTTGATTTCACAGAAGTTTACTTGTATTTCTTCTAGGCAGATCGCCGTTCGTTCTCGATAAGCACTTTCGCGGATTTTTAACACGCGTTTCCTATCTTCAAAACGTTTTCCCTAGTTAACTTTTCCTAAGTTTTACACATCGCCTAACTCGGCCCACGACCACGACATCTTCCAACTCAACTTCTCAAACTACTAACGCTCTCAACAATACAAATTACGATCGCAGCGTTATGATAACCAATCAGAGAACAGCACACAGTGTCATTAATTTGAACCAGGTCCAAACAAATGTCCGGGCGAGGCATTATACGAAAATGACGAAATATGAACTTGGCATTTTCTATAATTTAATAAAATAGATTGACATAGATTTTATATTAAAATTGTTAAACTTAAATGAACCACATGATTCTTTTTATGAAATAAAACAAAATTTTCTCTAGTTTCTGATTTAAATCAAACCCGTTCTGTATTATTACTTATTAGTATTTAATTAGTTTATCTATGGTTTACACATTTAAGCCAGTTGCTTCAGTAGTAGCCTCGAACCAGCTCATGAAAAATACACAGCTCTCCTTCCACTGACCAACTGCATCGACTTCAAGATACGAATCTTTCTTCAAATGACCATTGCCAAAAGGCCTAAGTCCACTCAGGGAGAGTCCGTATAGTCTCAATATTGTGTAGGCTTAGGCTAGTGTAACTTTTAATTTATTTTTAAGCCAGTTCTTCTCTAATGGTCAAATGATGCCACTCGGGCCAAAACGTTTCGACAATTGTGTCTACTCGTCTCACGCAGCCACCTACAACTTTCAGGTGCTATCTTTTCTCCTATCCCCATTACCACTCATTCACTTTTTTTTCTTTCTTGTGCAAAGTTGGCCTCTTTAGCCATTCTTCTGTCTTGCTATCTAATATAAAACTGCCTCCTTTTCTATCCTGCTCAGTTCATCGGGCAGGGAGTCAATGTCACTCTTGAGGGCGGCACATCTTAAGAGATGCGCTCTGTCTTGGTCTTCTAAATTACAAAGTTTACAGGTGGCCGGTTCGTTGGTAATGTTAAAACGGTGCAGGTGGTGTTGCAAGACGTCGTGACCGGTTGCAAGCCGGAAATGGGCGGTGGCCGTCTTTCTCGACCAGTCTTTGTCTGGCCCTTTCTTGATCTCGGTCCACCAGTTCTTTAGTCGTGAAGTCTCTTCTGTGGTGTTCATAAAGATCTTTTTTGTGGTTGATTTGATCTTAGTTTTGACATTTTTGAAGGAGAGAGGCGCTGCTGGTGGTTGCGGTGCTTTTGTGGCACTTTTTGCCAAGAAGTCTGCCTTTTCATTCCCCATGATCTTGCAGTGGCTAGGAATCCATTGCGCCTCTAATAGTTAGTTTTGCTGACGGAGGCTGGCAAGAGAGTTTTTGAAAAGCAGCAATTTCGGATGGAGGTTTGCTGCTTGGGTGATAAATTGGATGGCCGAGACACTGTCGCTTTACAAATTTTGTCTTGTTGAGGGGGAAGGCGGGGGTCTCGGGGATTTTTTCGGTCGCTCTGGTGATGGCTGCGACCTCAGCGTTGAAGTATGTTTCACCGGCTCCCATTGGAGTGGCTTCTTCGATGTTAGGTAGTAGTTACCTACTTATTACTTTATTACATGACAACATGAATGTTGTAGGGATGTGCGAGTTATCGATTGATTACCCAAGCTTTTTCAAGCCTTTTTTAGGCTTTGTTTAGCTTCTCTCTTGGAGATTGTCCTTTTTAAAATAAATAAATAAATAAAAATTTCCCCTTTATTCCCTCTTTGTGCAATCTAGTAGAATGTTGAGACTGATAAGATGATTCTAGATAATTATGATATCTGATAGTGATAGATACTAGGCCTATGGGGTTTTATAACTTCTTGTTCTTGTCTACAGTAAGACCTCGTTCATCCGAGCTCCGATTAACCGAGATTCCGTGTTATCCGAGCTGGTTTCAGGCGCCATTCCTTTCTTTAATTAGGCCGAAATGTTATGTTTGATACATCTGAATGTCATGCAGAATGCTGTTCGCCGGGACCTTGCTCAAAGACGGCGGACGAGAGAGAGAAGAGAGGGAGGGAGGGAGAGAAAGAGATAAAATATGGCCGTGAAGACGATATGATAGAGGCTGGCTATGATTATGAAGAAATAAACATTGCATCGGGATATCCAGTCAATGACAGATGCGGAGATAACCGTCACCCCCTCCTCCTCCTCCCAAGCCACGAACTACGTATTGCCTAGTCACTCAATTGGCTTCCGGCCAAGACTCTCGCCGAGTTGTTTTGTTTACATTATGAGATAAGATAATGAGACCACACATTCATTCTATCAACAAAGCAGTCGTTTATGTTATGAGATAAGACTACGAGACCACACATTCATTCTGTCAGCAAAGCAGTCCGCAGCCGATGTCATCACTAAAAGGCTGTTTATTTATGTTCTTTTTATGGTATGTACGGTATATCATTTTACCATATCAGGCTATTATTTACTACAATTCAGAAATTAAAAAAGTCCGCCCCAACCGGGAATCGAACCACGGATCTCCCGCATTCCAGACAGGCGTCTTAACCACTAGACCATCAGGACGGGTACATTTTAAGCTCTGAATTGTAGTTGCATTATACATCTGAATGGATGGAACAGTACTGCAACAAATATCTGCTGCCTTTGAACTGACCCACCAAACCACAGATAATAGACTACACTACGTGGGCAGATACGTGACGAGATAGGGCGAGGTGCTGCGCAATATGGCCGAATTATTCTGAAGTGTGAACCACAAACACTAGGCTCGACTGTGAGAGGTTGAGAGCGAATGTGCCCCTACCTGGGAGCTAACATTAACAACACAAGGACGAACCCTTTTCCGACCTCGTCTGTTCGGTGGCTAACTCGCTTCACGCGGCTGTGTTGCCAGAGCTTGTGCGACCTTCAATGACCGCCTCGGGGCTCGGGGCCCAACCCTTGCTTGCTTGGCAGAAGCACGCAGAAGGGATCAACACGAGATCTGTAGCGACGAGGTGTCTGTCTGTCTATTTGTCTATCTGTCAGGCGACGGTCATCAGTCCTTCCCTCACAACACAGATATGCGTAGCACAACTTGATACGAGCAATAAACCCTCACGTCTGTGGCGCGATGGCATTCTGTTGTTGTGAACTTGTGATTATGGTTTATTATGGTTCTTATTTATTTATAATTATTTATTTAATAAACACATAGTGACCATGGATGATGTGACGAGCCCTAAGGATGGGGGCAGGGGGCTATAATATAATGACATCGTTGGCCAGGTCACTTTCTGATAATTTGTCTTAACTCTTAAACAATGTACGTTCACCCAAACAACTTTATCCCGTTTCAAATTTCAAATTTACTTTAATTGTTTTGGCAACCACAGATAATGTCTTTTTTTTATGAATTAACTTCAAGTGGACAATAAAAATGGTAGATTTGGTTTTGAATGAATTCGCGATGTTTTGACGTCACTTTCAATTTTCGGGGAGTATTTCTGACATCCAAATAGCATACAGACACAAAGGCGTCATCGAGTCTACCACAGAAACAAAACCACGCGGCTCACTCCCCTCGACAGGCGCCGGCACTTGACAAGAGGCTAAGTAGGCCACACTACGAACAAACGCGATACCGGTGGTGAGGGGGGGGGTGAGAAATAGGTCTGATCAGTGGAAACAGTGGCGTATCCAAGGGGGGGGAGGGGGGGGACAAAACCCCCCCCTTTTGCCAAAAAAAACCATATGAGCAAGAAAGTACGCCGGTTGAATTTTGCTCTTTAAACTCACCTTTCTTCTTTTCTCTTCAACTCTACATTTCTGGTGAAATAACTTTATGCAATCATATGCACATTAATGCACATTATGCACTTTTCAACGTTTATTTTTTAAATTTGCTTTTGTTTGATTTATGTTTTGATTTATGCATGTCATAATAGTTATTAAAATGCAAAAGAATTGATAAAATATATCTCTTAATTGTTTTTAACCATTCATGTGCCTGAATATCCTTCTAGTAGTGGAACATCATGTAGGTGTATCAAGTAAAAGCCCCTTTTTTTTTATAAAAAAATTATATAAAAAAGGGCTTTTACATGATTGAAAGTTGGTCATTGTGATTCTCTAAAACGCACAGATTAGCCACCATTACATATTACTGGAAAAAAGTCTTTACTGAATAATTGAAACTAAACACCAGTGTTGTTACGACTAACCTCGGTGCCCCGCCCCCCCCCCATCGCACACGAAACACCCTCTCTCCTCTCACGAGTAGACCATGAGCACGTGTGTACAAAGGGCAACGCCCTTCTTTAGAGAAGGACCAAAATGACCAAACCACAGATAATAGAGTGAGTACACTTGTGCTTGTACTCTGTTATCTGTGACCAAACGCTACCTGACAAATAGGAGCAAACAAGGAAACTCAAGCATCCCAACCCTAACCTGACCACATTGAGTTCATGACGATGTTTTTACACCATGCCGCCTGCGTTTTAATTTTTCTGACTGCTGACTTTGGCACTGTAAGTTTGTTGCACGTGATACAAGCTACTTTTTACTTCTTATTAAATATACAATGGCAATGGTGTAATTTCAAGCTATTGTTATTATAATTACGATTCGTACACAGTACTTGATGTTAGATTGCAGACAACATATTCATATTCATTTTTGGTTAGATGTGTTTTGTTTAGTGGGGGTTACGACTTATGCTAGCCCCCCCCCCCCCCCCCCCCCCAACACCACCACAAATTTTATTAAAGTTATAAATAAATAAAGTTGGTGAATCCATACAGCTATGGTACATGTAAATGTCAACTGCGTAAGTGCCGACCTCGGCGTAGCGTATTTATCGTCATTCACACTTATCCAAGGGCAAGGTCATCACTTTAGTTATCTGTGTCTACGGCGACGATTTTTCATCTGACTCTTCTTATTGAATACGTTTATTTATACCTCATAAATAATTACACTTGCGTGGCGTGTTTATTATACTATACCATTTTGACCAACATGAATGACTTACAGAACGACCGTAACTAATTATGGGAGTTGTGGTAGTTGTAAAGGGCATATCCAAGGGCTGTTTCAGAGTAGTTATTCCGAATAACTAAGTTACACTTACTCCCTTGCATTCACATTCCCGAGTGAAGATAATCTTGGAAGAAACTTTCGGTCAGGATTGCCGGCGGCGGGGATCGTTCGATGACCCGAATCAGAGTTACGCGCTTCGCATGAACTCATTGTAACAAAGTTATTTGTGACCCCTTTGAAGATAGGGAATATGCATGGATATAGAAGTGTGTTGTTAGGAGTGGTATAGGTGTGTGGGGTGTGTTGTAGGAGTGCCTTGATTTGTAGTAAGAATCAGGGGATGGGTATGTATGTATTATTATGTGATTAAGTAATAATTATATTTTATTCCGTGTATTTTGAAGTCTGCACCCAGGCAGGTATACGCCCCCCCCCCCCCCCCCCACGTGCCACCATCATCAAACCTCGGCCCGGCGGACGGAAGGGGAGACAAGCAATCAGGTTGAATAGAACTTGAGAGCCCTGTCATTGTTTACTATCGCTTGTACCTAAAACATAAATAGTAGCTAATTTTGCCTGAGCTGGTGATTCACGTTCTCAACTGTAAACAAAGTAATAACGCGTTCGTCGTTTTATTATTGTATAATAACTCGTATCGTACCTATTGTATCGTAGTGTATCTGTTATCTGTGGTATGATGCAACATTCAATAACAGTTATAGCACAGACAGAAGCATTGATATTATGTTATCTGTGGATGTACAGTAGTAGCCCGTGTTAGTAACTAACAAGTAATTCGTAATTTAGTTGGGACCGATGTTGGTGTTTTTAGCGCGCAGTTATGATTGGTTACGATTGGTAGTTCACACAACACCGTCATATCAACAATATATTATTATTATCATCTATGATATTGATATCAACGTTTACGTAAGCCTACAACAAAAATTACAAATGTTCGGAAGGTGTAATCGGTGATAGTTAATGTGAATGGTACGACACGAATACGCAGTGGCGTATCCAGGAATTCATAAAGGGGGGGGGGGGGGTTCAATCAATTTTTTCATAGATGTGCCAAAGGCTTTTTTTAATTATTATTATTTTCTTCTTCAAGGTCATTTTGGTGAAAATCTGTGCGTTTTAAAGCATCACAATGACCAACTTTGTATCCACTAAAATCCTCTTTTAGTCAGATGGTAATTTCAATTTGTAGTTATTTTATTTTCTCCTTTACACTTTTTTACGCCACTGCGAATACGTAACTATAATATGCAGTTTGGCGGTTTGTCATCAGTCACTAATAAGTAGTAACATTGAGTTGTAATAATGTATTGTAATTGTAATGTACTGTATTGCACTGAATTGTGTGCGATAAAGGGAAACTCAGAAATACTTTCAGTCAAGCAAGTCGTTTAAAATTGTGCATAAAATGGTGACATTTTAATGTTAATTAATAAAAAATGAATTTTATAAACTAAATCCTACAATTTTGTCAAATTAAATAATTGACAGATCAAAACAATCTTTTGAGAAAGCTTTAGATAGGGGTTGCAAATTAAACATTGCTATTTTGTATGAAGTTTGATGAAGTCGATAGTATGAAAAATTTACTGAAGTTTTGTGGATTAGGCTAAAGAGGGAAATTGAGCCCTACAACGGCCTCCTCGCCCAGTGGCGAGAAAAATACATTTAAATAAATAAATACGTACTTTGGAAACCCGAGCCACTTGCCCAAAAATGGTAAACGGGAGTTCGGTTCTTGTGGCAAATAACAATGTAAGGTGGCAAGGAAACTCAGGTGTAACCACAGATAATAGAGTACACTGGTGTAACTATTGAAAACTTATTAGGGCGCAAATTATGTTCTTATTTACATGAATATGAATATAAGTAGTTTTAGAGATTTAATCGCGCCTCCAAGATAAAACAATTTCTATAAGTGTGAGTTACCACCATGTATACTTCTTTCCAAGGGTAAAGAAATGCTCTGTGCACGAGCTAAATACAGTTTGTAGGTTTTGTTATTGACGAACGATAATGGCATGGTATGGGATGGGTTGCCAGCAGCTAGCTGTCACAGTGCGGGCATGGAATTCCGACATCATGAAGTAAACAATCTTACGCTGACGCATAATATGAACACTTGTAATCTTAGTAATTTTACTAATTTGGATAATAAAAGAGTAGTGAGAGGGGGGCGTATATTGCCTGAACTTGGATTGTGAACTTCCGACTTATCTATTTTATAAAGATAGGCGAATGGAATACAGAGATTAAAAACTAGATACAGATGAATGCATTCTCTGGAAACCAGTGCACAGCACAGCTGAGCAGTCAAGGCCACACAGGCTTTATGCACGTAGTGTACTCTGTTATCTGTGCTTTATGAGTTTGTATGGCGATGCTCGTGGTTTGGCGGGGGGGGATTGATAGAACTGATAAGAGACAGTGGCTGGGTCTCAAACTGATCTTCAAATCATGATGATTATAATTATGATTGTTTTTATTATTTTTAATCGTGTATTTGTCTTTGAAAAAATATATTAAATAAATGTTATTATTGTGCAAAGATGCACATCATGACTGATGAGTATTCTCATCGTTCACTTCGATTCTGTGAGTGAAGGTATCTGTCCAATGTGCAAGCACGTTTTACGACCCGGTATTTGGGGTAGTGGTCTTTGTTCCATCGGAATGCGGTTTGGCTGGCCTGGACCTCCTCTCGACTTTCGAGGAGAGAATGCATGCATGCAACACTGTAGGTCTGCGAAACAGGTACCTGCTTACCCGACCTTATCCACTGAACAAAGAGGCTCGTAGCAGCAGTTTCAAACACAAACTATAGGGTCAGTTAACTCGCACAGCGCGCTACACTAGCGCGGCAATGCGGTTGTTGCAAACAAGTACGAAAAAACCCGCGAAGCACATTTAACATGGAGGTTACGTATCTGCCCACGTAGTGTAGTCTATTATCTGTGACCAAACATTAATTATAATGACATTACCTTTACGCAGGTATGAGCGAGGGTTTATTTCTCGATTTGGTAAATCGGGAAACACTTCCGAAGTGTAATTGTTATTATTTACTACAATTCAGAAATTAAAAAAGTCCGCACCAAACGAGAATCGAACCACCGATCTCCCGCAATCCAGGCGTCTTAACCACTAGACCATCAGGACGGGTACATTTTAAGCTCTGAATTGTAGTTGCATTATACATCTGAATTTCTCTGAATTCTGAATTCTGAATTGTTTTTTTAATTCTGAATTGTAGTAAATAATAACAATTACACCTACGGGATTGTTTCCCGACTAACCAAATCGAGACATATCAGGCTATGCTGCAAGAGCAAATAAACAACAAATTGCGATCATCCGAGTTTTTCGATAATTCGAGTTGCACCCTGTCTCATCCACCTCGGATAATAGAGGTTTTACTGTATTTCCTGTACTTCTGCTCAGATTTAGAAAAATGTTACATGAATTGACTTTACAACAATGAATGTAAATAAACAGACAGTAAATATAATGAAGTAGAAGATAAATTAAAGTTACATTTCATGATTAATAGTTTTCTTTACACAAAAAAAAGCATCAACAAGAGAAGTCCACATAAGTACAGTGCTCGTGTGTAAGCAGTTAGGTACAAGAAAATGCATCAAATAATCACAAGATGTTGGCAAAGTTATTGTTTAAAATAGGAGGCACAATATGAAATATACAAGGAAGCAATTTATACGGTAAAATTCTAAAAGTTGATTTGGTTTTTGTGACCTGGATTCAGGTACTTAAAGCTAGAGACTTAAAACTAAACTAAAGAACTAGACTTACGACTAAGTTACATGTGATAGGCTAGAACTGATTGGGCAGCATAATGCTTTTTGTTTAATCCTTTTTCAAATAGCCATTTCTTCACGTTATTCCTTAGGGATGTGCGGTTCCAGGTTTTGGTTCCGGTTCCGGGTAGTAAAGTACTACCCGATTTTTCACTTCCGGATAGTTTGTTTAAAAAATAAAAATAAATAAAAAAAATTTCTAAAACAGCAACCTACCCAATATCATCTTCCATCTCAGAAGCACAATCACTTAAAATGAAGTTATGCTCACTCAATTTTTTGGAAAAATCAACACAGACAAAAAATAAAATATAAATGCTGTGATTGCAAGTCTCAAGTCGGATCAATTTTTAAACACTAAACTCGTAGAGCGTCGATTAAAAATACGACTACACTGCAGAAGTAGGCTTAAATCAGTCATAACGATTTTGTAGTTAACGTCGTATTTCGATTGCGCTGTACCTGCAAAACAATATTACGATGCATATTAGGCATACTAATTACCTCGAATAATACCGAATAGTGAGAAACTAAAGGCTCCTAGCCCAATTGGCTTGTTCACTGCGACTTTTAATCACCACGCTGCGCTGCTGTACTATCCCCCCACCGCCGTCTGAATGCATGTAAAGGCGGATGTAGACGGCGGTGATAGCCCAACTTGCGGGTGTCATGGCTGCTCATAGCTGTCAGCAGCCTACTGTTTTTACTGACAGTTTACATAGTTTTGTTGAAAGCAAAATGCCCAATTGTTGTGTGTATTCGTGTAAGGAGAGAGGAGGGCATACTGTCGTTTATAACTACAAATAAATACAATCACACATAATATACTGACATGTGTCTTTATTCGGCCTCCTGCCTACGTAACCTCTCTCATGTCAACAAATCAACACTGGCTAGGCCTAAGCCCTAGGCTTTGCTGAGGCGTATGCAAGTAGGGCCTAGGCCTATACTTGCTAATTTATAATACCATGATATCATATGCCTAGGTCTACATCTAATGCTGAAAAGCCTAGGTCCTAGTCATTAGTAGCCTTATTCCAAGTAGGCCTAGGTCTAATCTCAATACAGTGCTAGGCCCCAGGTTTAGACTTCAACGGCGCCATGTGCTTTCAGCTCTCCTTGTAATTTTCCAATCGTCCACGTTTCCATTGTTTAAAAGTTTTAACACAAACAAAATATGCTACTGAATAAAATTACTTGAAATAGGCCGTACGACTACTTACGTAAAACAATACGTAAACAAACAATCAAGGAAGCATACAGATTTGACAATGCAGAGCCTGCTATACATAGTTTATTTCAAATGCCGCCACGGTCTTAGGGCAGGGTCCACTAGATACCTAACAAGCAGCTCGGAATAGGAATCTAGTGGACCCTGGTTTAGGGGGTTAGTGCCGTGGCGCGATCTGCGCGGAGCTTTGCGTGAACAAGCCAATTACATTACAAAATTGTAGGGATGTGCGAACATTTTAAATTCAAACTCAAACTCAATTTTTTTAAAGTTCAAGTTCAAAAATAAAGTTTGAAGTTCAAAAAAAAATTGTTTTTATTTTTTACTAATTTGTGGTGGTGTGCGGTTACATGCTATTCGACATGTCAAAAAATAATTCTCAGTTTACAGGTACAAATTTAAAAACAAAATAATGGATGGTAGAGGTGCTAGTCCAGAAGTTAGGCCTACTTTATTGGTGGAGGTGCCGGTCCAGACTTAACACTATTTTACTATTTCTGACGGTTTGATATACCTTTAAGTCGGGTTCCAATTTGATACAGTTCAAAATTTTTGTTAAGTTCGAAGTTCAGTTTTTTTTACTGGGAAAGTTTGAGTTAAGTTCGAAATTGAAAAAGGTGGGTTTGCACATTCGTACAAAATAGTGTAACTAAAGTCTGGACACAAACATAAAACATCGCGTCAGTCTCAAGGTCGTGTTACGTGTTTTATATCGATAGTCGAACACTGGTCGTCAAACTTGGGAGAAACGATCAACATAGCGGTGTCGACACAAGCAAAGCCTCCTAAAGTTATACGCAGTCTGTAGTGCGCACTAGTGTGGAACTAGCAGCATGTGTAGAGGCGGCGGACGGCCGGAAATCTTGAGGCACAGCCTTCTACTTGCGAGAAGTCGTGACTTACGCACGCGATTCAAACTACCCGGAACCGAAGTCGGTTTCATATTGTTGCGCTTCGGTTCGGGTACTAGATACCCGAACCAAAATTTTGAGTACCCGCACACCCCTATTATTCCTACCAGTCAGCTTCTTTTTGTTTTCTAATTATGTTATGAATGTTTTTTGAGTTTTCTAATTTTTGTGTTTTGTGTGTCAATTCTATCACATTCTTCTTGTTTTTTTGTTTGTTTTTTGTATCAATTACCAGAAACTTGTACATTGTAGGCTCTACATTGTTCTCCGCAGAGCGGCTAAGGGTGAAAGTGCAAGATCGTTTCTTATTGGGAGCACACTTTGGCAATCTTGCTTCCTTTGCCAACGGCAACCTGAAGCCGGCAACCACACTGTGGGTTTACACTCCCTACCATCCTGGCTTTATTTATTCCAAACACATAACATTTGTGTTTTGATACTAGTTATTGTTATTCTGTTGCAGGTACCAAGGCCAAGTGTGGCAGCTACAGGGGTGTCCATTTGTCTGTATTATTTAGCCTATTGTGAGGATGCCATGGAGCGTGTCTGCCAAATGTCGCACAGCATGATTGTAGATGTTGTTAAGTAAGTTACTTAATTTTAATTAAGCATGGACTTGGCACTCCTATTATTATTTATTTGAAAAGTTCCATTTGTTTATATTTTTTTTACTATCAGTATTTTGTATGGATATAAAACTATGCATAAAAGCAGTTATAATTATAAATCCCTAGGGGAAGTGAACAATGACTTGACATATGTTTCTTGCTTGCAGATATATCCTATGGTTGTTGGAGTGTTCACACGACTCCGGCCGATGCCATGCTACCATGTTCTTCGGTCTGTCCTTTCAGTTTCGAGTCATCCTTGCAGAGTTTGACAGACAAGATGGATTACGCAAATTATATAACGTTGTAAGTAGAAATGTTTACATCAACACGCTTATTTTACCACTGGGGTAAACTATTATAGTAATGATAGACAAAAGATTTTAACTGTATTTCAGAGTAGGCTAATTGGCATATGTGATTCAATGTATGTACATCACAAGAGGAACACGGGAAACTGAGTTGTGTGTATCAGTTGAGAATACCCCAGGCTGGCGGGCATATAATTTGCATTGGTCCATTTAAAAATGCTTGTACTATATCTTTATGACTAAAATTATTTTAAAATATTAACCATATTTTAGGGATGACATCAAGTAGTAAAATTCGGAACCGTTTCTAGCATTCAAATTGCCCGGGTACCCGGATCCTATTACGTGGGTCACGATGTGTGGAAACGTTTTTTCCTAAAACAAGTTGGTTTGAACTTTGAAGGTCATACCGACTGATTAGGGTTCCGTCTCTGGAAACTTTTGCAATAATCGTACACAACTAAAGAATTGCGTTGATAACCTGGCAATGATCTTCATTCTTCATTACACCAAAGATTACTGATTAGTTTACCAATTACTAGGGACCCTGCATTTTCGTGAATGGTTTTTACACGAAATTTTGTAAAATGCAATTTACAGTGATTTTATTGACATAGGGTCATGTTTTGAGGTTAGATGTAGCATTTTGCGTCCACGAAATTTCACGAATTTCGTCCATCTTAAGTTTTTAGACGAAATATGATGACTTGAGTGGTTATTCACGAATTTATGCGCGAAAATCCGATTTCCTATGTATTTTGAAGCAAACTGACGTCGTTTTAAACTCACGAACAGGCTCACGCGTACTTTTCACATTTTCCAAGAAGTGCATTTTTATTTTCGCCGACGACAGCTATCGATTAGTCGAAACCTGGTCGAAACTCGAAAGATCGAAAGATAATTTCAGGAGGCCGTGACGATATTCGGAGAAATGGGCGGAGTTTAAAGACGCGTTTTAGAGCTCTTTGGTTTGCAGCTCGGTGGGCGGAGCCTAACTTCTTTCGATTTTCGAGTTTGTTATCTTTCTTGAGAAACACTTTGTCACTGTCAACACGTTCATTGCTAGTGACGTCTGCACCGCCGTCTGATAGAATGTTCGACGATATTTTATCGGTTTTGTCTACCATAAAATATTAGTTCTAGGCCTAGGCCCAAGCCCTAACAAGGCCTAGGCTATTTCTCTATGGCCTAGGCCTAGCCTAGGCTCTACTTCTCACTAGGCCTAGGCTAAGCTTATCTTCGAAAACTTGTTGCAGGCATGTCGGTAGGATAGTTGTCATTAGGCCTAGGTCTAGGTCAACCCAAGGCTGGCTCCGAGAACTTGATGTAGGTAGCCTAGACCCTAGCACCTAGAGACCTAGGCCTAGGCCCAAAGTTTGTTTTTAGCTGCCTTGGCCTAGCCCTTGTCCTGATTCAAAATTTCTGAAAATATTGGTAGGCCCAAGGCCACCATACTAAATTTAAGAATTAAAACTTTATTGTTATTATTATTTAATTTTTTTATTATAAATTTAATATTATTTATAAATATTTATTATGTTATTAATTATTATTAATTAATACCGTAACTCCGAAAATTTACCATTTTTTTTGGCTTTTCACCGCTGTAACATGCCGATATATTTTTTTCCCACCGCTTTAAAACCCCGCTGGAGAATTTTTTTTACACCGAAAAATGGTAGTTTTATTCACCACAAAAAATTGTCCCTACCAATTACACTATACAGGACGCGCAGAAAACGGGAAAGCAGGCATCACATGTGGAAAAATCTCTCACTACTATCGCCCGCGCTGAAGCTCTTGTCGGAAGATAAGACTGGGAAAGAAAGAAGATAAGCCCAGGAATAACAATCCAATGCGTCGTGATTATGAATTTCGTGGATCAGTTGAAACATGATCGCATTGCAAATTATTCTTCCACTTATTTCCACACTGACCATCTTTGTTCACACATACTAGCCAGTCAGCAGCTTCGAGTTGGTTTGATCATACGCACACCTAATTCGCACATGCCATGTCATGACACTGCTCGAGATATATCGCCGCATCTATTACTCTTGCACTCACTCATAGGCATGGGCACGAGTGCCTGGGCATAGAGAGTAGAGACAGACGGACGGAAGCACATGTCAGCTTACAACGCGCTCTGTTGTCGACTCGAGTTACTCTTTATGCAGCGGGCAGGCTCCGCGGGAAAGACCGCATCTACGTAGTGCGTAAAATAAACCGGTGAATTAGCCTAAAACTAAAAACAGTCGCGAAAAATATCCGGGTACCCGGGTTAGGGATGGGACGTTTACGTGCATGTAGAGTTTAAACGTTTAGAGTTTTATATAAATGTGTAAACGTGATTGTAAAAAATTAATTATTTATTTATTTTTTCAAAATTTTATTTTGTTATCACTTTCGGAGCCTAGGCCTACACCAACACAGGCTAGGTGCTGGGTCCCAGGCTGTGTCAGGCTGTTTAAGGCCGGTCATCAGTACAAAATTACGATTACGCCTATCTAATTTTTTTTTTTTTTTAAATTGAAAATAGGGCATAAAAATGTTTAACCCTCGGTCCCTCGCGTGGGGTTCTACAAACCCCAGGGTCTACATTCGACTCTGTTTCTCTGCATCGGACTGTTTTACCGACTCTAGGTTCTCACTACCTTCAAGTCATTCTATCTGTTAGTAAAATTTGTAACCCTCTAATCATTAGGGCTTTTAGTGTTGTTCTATTGCCGGTCTGAACGTGGCTGGGGTTGCTGAAACCCCGCGCGAGTGATCACGTTACTGTATCTGCATACAGAAACTCAATGTTATTTTGGCTTAAATTTTGAAATTTTGGAATTTTGGAAAAATTCTTCTTGCAATTTACTAACTGGTTCATGTTTATTTCTAACTAGGAAAACGCTTTAGTCCCGCCGCGTTGATGGATGAGCTTTTTTGTAAGTTTTTAGTTTGCGTAGGACCACTTTTCCTTTGCAAGTGCTTTTTGAATGCATTGTAGGTGATTGTTGTCAAATTTCTATTGTTACTTGTTAATTATTATTATAAACCTCAAAAAACTCATATTAAAACCTTTATTTCTATGGATTCTGGCTAACTTTTTCAACTTTTTCTTTCAAAAGGTACTACTTCACCGTAACCTTAATGTCCATGTGAAATATGAACGTTGTAGCCTTACCCGTTTGGTCAGAATCGACCCAAATGTCACGAAAATATTGCACTAAAAATTGAAAAAAATCGTAAAAGTACGATATTCATGAGAAATATTTCTTCGATTGTACCCCAAAACGTGGCAAGTCTAAGTTCAGAGAAAACAAAGGTCCCCTTCAATTTTCATCAAGATCGCATATGCCGTTTGCCCGGAATCGTGCGAACAAACAGACAGAAAAACAAACAAACAAAAAAAAACACCCGAGCTAAATTTTTTGGGGGGTCAGTGAAATTGAAGTCTTTGCTTCGCTCATCCAAAAAGTAAAACAAAAAAAAATTGCATTATTTTGACACCTTTTTTTAATATTTTGCAAATGTACATTTTTCAAATCTGAAAAATACAATAAAAAAAAATTTCATACAAAAGGTTCATTGGCATTTTATTTCACTGTCCTCCCAGTAACAATCACCTACATAGTAGTTCCACAAATCATATGAGCACAGAAAGAAATACACCAAACATCCTACTGCACTAATTACAGCCCAAAATAATTTGGAGTTTGTGAAACCCCACGCGAGGGATGGTGTTAAGAAATTCCACGCGAGTGGCGGAGGGTTAAATGCCAATTTTGAAAAAGGATAAACGTTTAGGGTATTAAACGTATTTACCCATCCCTAATCCGGGTCATCCCTAATAGGTACTAATAAGCTACACAATTCTTCCATTGACCTCTTGTTAAAACAGTGTGAGCAATCAAATAAATTTGAGTTTAACAAAATGATTACTTTTTCTGTGATTGACTATTGAATTGACTAATCCAATGATAGATCTGTGCAAACCACAGAAAAGACCACCAAAATAACGGCACCTTCAATAGGGAATACTCCTAAAATCTATTTTTAAGATATTCGTAAAGTAGTTACTAAAAAAAACGATTCCCAAAAAAAGTCCGTCGAAAAATGTTTTTTACTTGGTTTTATGAGGGTGTGAATATTCGTGTTTAAATTATGCGCGTAAACAGGCTTTGTTGGCTGTGAAGTACCTACAACTATTTGTCGTTTCGTCCGTCTGCTGGTAGGTAGCAGCAGCAGTGCTCAACCGCTAAAGTTGCACTTGGGCCGAATCACCCTGTCCCACCGCACTGTGCTCATTTAGCCGCGGAAAGGTTAGCCAATTGGCTTGTTCACGCAAAGCTCCACGCAGATCGCGCCACTGCACTAACCCCCAAAACCAGGGTCCACTAGATACTTATTCCGAGCTGCTTGTTAGGTATCTAGTGGACCCTGCCCTAAGACCGTGGCGGTGTTTGAAATAAACTATGTATAGCAGGCTCTGCATTGTCAAATCTGTATGCTTCCTCGATTGTTTGTTTACGTATTGTTTTACCATTCTTAATCAATGGTTTTACGTTAGTCGTACGGCCTATTTCAAGTAATTTTATTCAATAGCATATTTTGTTTGTTTAAACTTTTAAACAATGAAAACGTGAACGATAGGAAAATTAAAATAAGAGCTGAAAGCACATGGCGCCGTTGAAGTCTAAACCTGGGGCCTAGCACTGTTATTGAGATTAGACCTAGGCCTACTTGGAATAAGGCTACTAAGGACTAGGGCCTAGGCTTTTCTTCAGCATTAGATGTAGACCTAGGCATATCAATATCATGGTATTATAAATTAGCAAGTATAGGCCTAGGCCCTACTTGCATACGCCTCAGCAAAGCCTAGGGCTTAGTCCTAGCCAATGTTGATTTGTTGACATGAGAGAGGTTACGTAGGCAGGAGGCCAAATAAAGACACATTGTCAGTATATTATGTGTGATTGTATTTATTTGTAGTAATAAACACGACAGTAAGCCCTCCCTTTTCTTTACTCGAATACACACAGCAATTGGGCATTTTGCTTTCAACATAAAACTATGCAAACTGACAGTAAAAACAGTAGGCTGCTGACAGCTATGAGCAGCCATGACACCCGCAAGTTGGGCTATCACCGCCGTCTACACTCTACATCCGCCTTTACAGGCATCCAGACGGCGGTGGGGGGTTAGTACAATAGCGCAGCGTGGTGAGTAAAAGTCGCAGTGAACAAGCCAATTCGGCCTAGTCGCACCCACAGCCGCGTAGCTCGCCAGCTGTGGTAGACATCTTGAGCAAATGTTTATATTGCTGTCATTCTGCCCTGTCACATCATTTCTAAGACTGGTTAAAGGTATGTCTATTCGGCCTATATACTGTTATTGTTTGGTCCCGATGTGCCCAAATAACTCAATGATAACACCAAATAAAATATTCATTTATGTGTCGAAAGACCGACAAAATAAGTGGTTCAGGGCATCAAGAAAGGACATAAAAAGTTGGCCTGGTGTCAACACATCAATGTATGTGGTGCTGTGAAGATCACTTTAATTAGTCCTCTAGGCCCTAGGTCTAGCCCTAATTTTTTACGATAGATAAATATATTATCTACGGCCAAGGCCGACAAGAATAGGCCTAGGCCCTATGCTATGTTAGGTCTAAGCTCTTGGCTCGCTAGGGCTAGGCCTAGTATACTTCTCTGTTAGCGACGAGCGTGTAGTGCAGCGCGCGCGCGGAGATCGTTTCAACTATAACAATGGTTTGGAATCTAGAGTGTTTTCGTCCCGCTTCGCCACTAGCCAATTTAAAACCTTCATAAGTACGCCAAAAATCGTTAGTTTTTAAAATAAATTTATATTTGTGAATATTTCTTATTATATTTTATGTTAATTACAATTAAGTCGCATTATAGAGTTGAGGAGAATTCCCTATTCAAGAGTTTTTTCTTGGGAATTGATTCCGAATCGATTCTCTGGTCACAATGGTCGATGTCATTCCTACTATAGGCCTATGCCTATAGCTTTTTTACCAAAAATGTCCTTTTCTACTGGTCAAAGTGTATAACATCAATACCATTTCAATTTGATCTTCTTTAACTGTAAGAAGTCCTTAAGAATAGAGTAGGGGTAGGCTCTATCAAGATTTTTTTAGTTTGTTCTTTAATTTAAAACTAAAATGTAAAAATGTTATCAATTCCTTTGATAGTAAATTTAAATAATATTATTTTCCTTACATTCCAGTGAAGTGCAGTGTGTGGTCCTTTATTTTTATTTTTTAATCCATTTTGTTGTTTGTGTCTAATATCTTGATTGTGTGGTTACATCAGGTTAGTACTCTGCCAATAATGTCCCCGGAAGGAGATAACACGATGAATGAAGATGCAGAATGCTCATCCAGACAGGTTGTTCGTCATGTGTGCGTGGCTCTAAAGCGCTACCTAGAGGCGCACGTCTGCATCAAAGCTGAATCTCTCAGACGCACACAATTCCGAGAGAGAGGTGGTCAACTTGAGCAGTCAGCGCCTCTACCCAAGGTACAAGCATGTGTGCAAATATGTGTGGAAAAGAATTTTTTGGCCCGGGGTGGGAACTAGAATTTTGTAATATAAATGATAGAAATAGGGTCGAAATAGCCCGGTCCTTATTGTAATTTATAATTAATAATTATTGCAGTCATAATCTTAGGCAATAGTCAATAGGCCAACAAAATGTGAAAAGGACTACTATAGTAACTCAATTGTAGGTCCCACTCTAGTTTTTCAGATGTCAAAATCAAGACGCTGGATTGCATGCAAATACCGTATATCGTCGGTGAAGTGGCAATACCACGTAAGTGATGTTTGAGGCATTGTTGAGGAGATGCAAAAAACGTAACAATTCAGCCTATACTGCCAACAGAAGAACTTCTTCTCATTATATTCTTCTTCTCTACATGCATTGTTGATGGGATTGTGATTAAGTTTACTAGGAAAACGCTTAAGTCCAGCCGCGTTGTTGGATGAGCGTAATTGGTGCATTGAGCTGCCATGTGTTATACGAATTTTCTGTTCTGTGAAAAAATCATTACCAAGTTGAAATTTTTTTTTAATTAAATTAAATTAAATTAAAAATTAAATTTTTTTAAATTTTTTTTTTATTCATCGTAATTGTTTAAAAAATCGTAAAATTGCCATTTTTATAAGAAATAATTTCTCGATTGCGCTCAAACTTAACACTAATATATTAATTCATAAAATTAAGGTTCTGCGAAAAAATCATTACAATCGGATAAAGCATGTAGGTGTTATAAGTCAAAGAATTGTTTAAAAAAATAAAAAACCTATAAAATTTTGATTTATATGATAAATATTTTTTCAATTGCGCTCAAATTTTACAAGAATATCTTAATTCATAAAATAAAGGTTCTATGCAAAAATCATTAAAATCGAATGAAGCATGTAGGTGTTATAAGTCGAAGAAATTTAAAAAAAAAAAAAAAAAAAAAGTAAAATTGTGATTTTCATGAGAAAAAACTTTCCGATTGCGCTCAAAAACGTGGCAGTTCTAAGTTCAGAGATTTCGAAGGCCTCCTTAAAATTTCATCGCAATCGGAGTATCGGTTTAGCCGGAATCGTGTGGACAAACAGACAAAAGTACAAAAAAAAGAAAGAAAAGAAAAAATTCCGGATTTTTTTCTCCAGTGTAGTAGAATGGAATCTTCGCTACGCTCATCCAACTATTTTATCCCTAAAGTACCAATGCACAACAATTAACGCGGTTTACGCCTGCGGTTTTACGGCCATAAGTAGAGATGTGCAAAAATGTTTTTTTAAAGTTTGAAAATTCGCCCCTTGAAAATAAAAATTCGCGTTTTGTCGCGATTTACCAAAAAACACAATTAAGTTTTAGGATAATGTGATTGATTTTAATGATTTAAAAGAAAAACAAGCTCATGAGAGTGAAGTTCAGCATTAGTTTTAATTTTAAGCTCAATTTCAGCCTTCAGTTTTCAAAGTTTCCGACAGTTTTTACCAGAATTTATTTCGTCTACCCGGCACCTCCACCAAATTTACGAAATTATGCATTTTTTGTAATGTCTTTTGATATGGATATGAAGTATTTTGAGCTTACTCTCGTTCAAACGATTATTATGATCTCACAATCGCGTTGTATGACCCGGCGCCTCCACCATATGTACCAGCCAGTATTAATTTAATTTGACTTTGACCCGGCACCTCCACCAAAACTTTTTTTTTTTTTTTTTTTTTTTCGTGACCTAATTCGCATTTAAGGACATAATTGCTAATTTCGCCACTAGTTCGCGGAATCAACTAAAATTTGCGAAAATTTGCGAATTGGAAATTGGTACCATTCAATCACAATTCATGAGATTCATGTGCAAACTGAATTTGAAGGGATTATTGCAACTTTAAAAAATTTTGCGAATTTTGTTGTCACCATTTTTGCACATCTCTAGCCATAAGTTACATGTTAAACAGGAAGCTGATGGGCGGCCTAGGCTTGCTAGGCTTCCTTCACAGAAACTTTGCTGCTTGCTGGATTGATATGCAGAACATACACTATTTTGTGACTAGCCTGGTCATGCTATCTATGGGGATTCTTGTAAACTTCTAGGCCTTGTTTGCAATGCTGGCTCTGTGAGGAAATTGCATGAAAACGATCTCAAACATCGGAATTCCCAGCTGTTACTCCATTGTTACTCCATTGCAGGTTGGGTAGGTATAATACTCAACGTCGAAAACAGGTATTATACCTAGTATTATTACGCTCGAATATACACGTCGTAATTACACTTTATGACATTAATGACACGTCGAAAATTACTGGAGGTAACGCTTGGGTAGGTCTGTGGTGTATTGTTACTTTGAGCTAAATCAGTGTGATTTTTTATTTTTCATTGTGCTAATCTAGTTAGGCTACCTTAGCCTATACAACATTGCAATATGTAAATTATAACTAGAAATGTTACTATATTAAAGAAGTTTAGATAAGGATGACTTTGTGTTCATGAAACGCGAGGAAGAATTATCTTGGGAGGCTTTTGGCTTTGTCTTTTAATATTTATGATCGGGAAGCAGTGCACGACCTTTTGTAATTCTTTGTGATAATGCGGGTTTTACTATTGCTTGCAAGTTCATTATGACGTGAATTTTATGTCATCAGCTCGCCTTGTAGGCCTATATAAGTAATTAATTTCTTTCAAGTTCAAAATTATCATTATTATGAGTGCTATATTGGTGCTTTTTAGGGACATTGCTGAAAATAATGGTGGAATTTGAATTAATAAAATATATCATAGTCCAACAATATTCATTATTTAATTCGACCGAATTTTCTACATTTTACATTTTGACATTCTACCATATTTACGACGCGGTTGAATATTATTTGCGAGCGTCGTTACCCAACTGCTCCATTGTATCCATTTGGATTAAACATCAACCGTACAACATTTTCTATCTGGTCTAGGGCAAATAAGTTAATAACTACGTAATCTATTATTATTTACAATAGTATTTTTTTAATATTATTTTTATTTACTAGGGGCACAAACAAACCTGTACCTATCAATCCAATTACTAAATCATACAGAAGTGGCCTTTACAGAATAGGCCTTTACAGTCAATTTACGTGTGAAATAGTGTGGTTACTTCGAAGAACTTTTCCGCAAACTTTTCCGCCCACGTTGAATCGGCTGGCTGCAGCGTCCACAAAGGAGATGCGCGGGCACCAGACTGGCGGCGGAAGTTGTATTCGTCGTACTAAGACGTTCAAACACATTTTCCGAATTCCTACGTCTTCAGTTCGGAGTCTTTGCGTCGAGTGGTAATTGTTCTGATTGCTGACCCGCACGTCTTGGTGTACTGAAGTTTTCGTTTGGAACATCATTATCTATTGAAACCGCCGATTTTTTTTTCAAAAAGTTTGCATGCGATTGTAAGTCGCACCCCACTTTTAGACCTTCCAATTTTCAATTCTTTGTGCGACCTACAATCGAGTTAAATACGGTATTGGTGTGCCTCAAGGCTCAATAGTAGGTCCTTAATTTTTCAATGTCCATATTAATGATCTCCCTGAAGCTATAACTATGGGAGATTAGATTTTATAATGTATGCAGATGATTCTACTGCCATTCTATCTCATGAGGTGCTACCTACACTTGAGATCAACGGCTTTATAACTTTAGCCAAGGCAGCCCAGTGGCTTCGTGACAATAACCTGGTGCTAAATTTGAATAAAACTAAAATTATGCTTATAAGTAAGAAAAAAGGAGTAGCAAATCAACCAATACATCTGGAGGCAAGTGATGAGCATAACACAGTAATTGAACAGGTCAATGACATCCAAGTTTTAGGAATAACTATAGACGAGCACTTGAACTGGGGTATGCAATGTGATTCAGTATCTAAGAAATTAAGTGGAAGTTTATTTGTTCTAAGAAAGATCAAAATCTACAATAATAAGGACTTGATGCTCACAGCATACCATGCTCTAATAGAATCGAATCTTAGTTATGGGATTTTGGCCTGGGGATGGTCAAACAAGGAAAATGTAAGAAGAATTTTCTCGCAACAAAAGAGAGCAATAAGGCTGATATGTAACTAAGGTAGTCGGGAAACATGCAGAGGACAATTTCTAGCGCTGGGATTACTAACTCTCGCAAGTCTGTACATCTTTAAAGCAATAACCTTTGTAAAATTACATAAGTCAGAAATGTTTAGAAATAAGGATTTGCATCATCATAATACCAGAAGAAAAAATGATGTACATGTGTTTGCTCATAACCTGCAATCATTTAAAAAGGGGCCAACTTTTGCAGGGGCAACTTTTTTTAATGCTCTTCCAACAAATGTCAAGACTATCAGTGAATATAGCACTTTTAAGAGGAGACTGCATGCATTTTTAGTTGGAAAAGAATTTTACTCTGTCGATGAAATGCTGGCAAATGCTGATAACCATTGTGATACCTAATTTTTTTAATGTATATAATAAATATGATAGGTATTTTACTACAGGTGGACAAACTTTTAAATTTTTGGTAGTAGGCCAAGGCTACTCTAAATGAGGTGATCGTGTATTATGTACATATCTAATGTCTTGTGTTATTGATGTTTTTAATTGTATATTATGCTATTTTCCACATTGGAACATTATTTATTATGACGTGTGCCACACAATGTTTTTGCAATAATTGCACAAATAAAAATGAAATGAAAAATATAACGATCTACTGGCACAAGATTTGAGATCGCTTGTTGTTACCTCTATTCTTTGACAGCTGGGTCATGACTGGATGGCATGCATGGCTGGGATGGAAGATACACAGTATTTCCACAGCCTTCTCAAGCCTCTTTTTCATACGCGGTTTTCATATAAGCTCTTTTAAGCCTTACCATTTCAAACGAATACGAATTTAAATGGCGCCAAATGAAAACAACAACAAAGTGAATTCGTTCAAAACTGTCACTTACTGCGATATTGCCACTTCACCGACGATATGCTGCTCTATTTTAAACACTACCACTATCACTATCTTCCTGCATCTGTGACCATGAAACGTTATGCAACTAGTATAGGTGGAACCAGTTAGGTGGCGGTCCCCGAGGGATCGCAGCACTGTCGCCCACGCACTATGGCCACAGGATCGGCAAAAAGTAAATAAAATAACGGTCTCTAAAACTGCTTTCGAAGAAAAACACAACTATTTTAAAGCCAAGCCTTGCCCAATATATCCTAAAAATAAAGTATTCATGAAATGTTTGAATAAAATCATGACATTTTGATGCTCCTAAACATGGACATCACATCTGGTGAGGTTGGCATTATAAACAGCTGGAACTTTGGACACACGATTACCAACCAGGCAAAAAAACACTGTCGTAATCGTGATTACTTAAAATCATTATTTCGTTAAAATACTCACTCTGTGGGACGAACTACTTTATTCACAGCTTATTACATGTTGATATGTGTGATAACATGACCAAATACGGTAGGCCCTACCCATGGCCCGACCTAATGTCAGTTGTGTGTAAATTGTCAACGTTTGCGTGCGTGCTTTCGCTTGACCTTGACGGCCGCCAGCTTATCTGGTTCCACCTATACTATACTCTTGAAGTTGTGGGTAATGTATGGAAACAAAGCAATGGACTATAGAGGCTTATGAGAGGGTAAGATGTTGTCCAAAGGCTGTTTGGCAAGCACATTTTACAATTTATGAGGTTGGGGGAAAACAATCGTGTTGGGTGAATATGAAGCTCACGTTTGAGGATAATATTGGTTACCGTAGGCCTTTTAGACTTTTTATTTTTTGTTTACATGCAATTGTGTTACACCCCAGTTTAATGCCTTTCATTTCAATGTACAACCTACATTGAATTTAATTGTTTTGACCATCTTTTGGACACTGAATAGTAGGCCTCAGTTGTAATGGGAATATAAACTACTTGTGTTCTTTCTTAATATTGATTGTTTTTGAGGAAATTAACCCATGGGTTGGGTTTAAGTTAAGTTAAGGATATTTTTACAGCTATTTTCAAACACAAATTTCTAGATCGGAAACAAGAAATTGGTCAGGTCTCATTCTCGATATGTGAAGATCCCACACACCGTCCTGTTTGTGCTTTGTGTTCACCCACCAAGTAGCTAACCGAGTGTTGTCGTGGCTGCAGGTGAAATGTGCCCCTGAAGACGTGTACACCGAATGCCAAGCGGTGCTGGAGCTACTGCCGGTCAGAGCTCCCTGGGAGCCGGTAGACCAACTTCTCAGGCTCGGCGGCATCACTCTTCTGCTGCAAGTCATTGCGCTAACCTACGAGTGGAACTTCGCGGGTCGAGCCGAGACGGTTCGATCAGCACTTGACGCACTGGCCATTTGCTCTCTCTCCCCTCAGGTAGGCTACCCAGATTGCATGTATTTATTTACCTGCATATATTTAATTATGTCGATCATATTCAGTTAAAAAACTGATTACCGCATCAAACCGAATATAGTGCAATGTTTTCCCCCCCTTTGAAGGTTTTAAATCGTCAACTCGCATTACATTCGCTGCCTAGTAGGCCTACTCTCCAAGTGAAATTTTATAGTCAAGCTCTCGCCACTAACAAATGTGAGCGCTACCGATACACATCAAAGCAAACATCGCACCTCGAGCCGCCATTGCTAGTTCTTTTGTGTCTGGGTTTCGCATCAAATTTGATTCGTTTTCGCTCAAGTTAAAAATGAACAATAACATAGGTCTAGATAAAAGCGACCATGTAGAACGCAAAGGAACCACGAAAGGTCAAGTTAGGTTAATCAGGGTAAGCATCATGATTCATGATTCATGCTTATGATATGAATTTCAAGCTTATAATAATCAACTGAGTGGAAGAAAGTTCTATTGTTCTAAAGAAGTTCATTTGTAAATCAGTTTTTAAATAACTGAATTTGATAGACATTAAAGAAATACAGAAATAGCCTCCAAGCTGCAATGGAGAATGAAATAAATTAATCAAATGTTAGGGCCTGACATAAAAATAAAGTTTGTTTTAAAAAATCAACCTCCACAAGAAAAGCCTTTTGGGGGCTACAAAAAGGCATGTTCCCCAAAAGGTAAGTCATTTCATTAAAAGCGTTGGAAATGGCTTCGCAACCAAACATTACATGTTGTGGGTTCAAGGCCAGCCTAGGGTGGTACAGGTAAATAATGCGTCGTGAAGGTTGAAGATTTTCGGCCATCTGCCGTACAAGCCAGTATCACTGTTACGTGGAGTGAAGCTCTTCATTACCCGACGTCTTGACTAACACGGATTTCACCTCCGGTCGTCCACAGTGACAGAAAATACAGGCGTTTCATCTGCATTGCCCATCTGGCGTTCTGGCCCAACAGATAATTGTGCCGAATACGTAGAGAAATGATATCGTTGATAATGATAAGCCAACAACTTTTCCTTGTAGTCGTTACGCAGACGCTGGAAGAACATTTCCTTCAACTTATGCATGTGAACTAGTCAATATCTAATTCTTCAAAACATAGCTAATAGCTTAATGCAAAAATGTATTTTTTTGTTATAGTTGTTTGATTGGGCTAATTGTTTGTCCAGGTACAGCTAGTTTTGTGCGAAAACGTTGTCCTGCCGGATGAGGGTCACACGGTCGGCATCAACATCATCCTCGGAGCAGCCGAGGGCGAGATAGTGGGAGACAGTGAAGTGCAGAAGGCGGCACTCAATGTGCTCATCAACTGTGTGTGCGCGCCCATTCATAGGGTGAGTTAGATCACCTATCTTGTTTTTCTGTATTAGTAAATAAGTGAAAATGTCTGTCTTTATATTATATTTTCTTCAATATTCTTGACATGTTATTGTGCTCATTTTTACAGCATCACGATTCAGACTATAAAGCGACAGAAAGTGCATACCTAATAGAATAGTTCTACCATAAAATTGACTCAAAGAAGTTTAGAATTAGAAGTTTGCATAGTACATGAATAAATAAATAAATTTGTATTTAGAGTCTACCCACTCAGTCACAGAACTGATGTATCAAAAAATGATGTATGTATTGCTATTGGGCCTATGTAATAGCGAGATGAAGAAACTGCTCTTTCAAGCTTAGCAGTTGATGATTTCATAAACCACCACTCAACCCGACGCAGTTGGAACGGAATTCACAATGGATTATTATTAGTAGCGTAAAGCGTTTATCGAACACCCAGTTCCAACGTGGCCCGGGTTGGGGGAGTATCTAATATCACCTATGGACGTTGCTTGCTTTCCAGACTCACCACATCCTAATTTGATTACCATTTAGTCCCGAATATAGCCTGAACCTGAATATAAAACGACCCCCTGACTTTCTTGTTGAAATTTTGTTTTTTTAATGCTAAGGCCCTATGCCTACCAGGCACTTTTTTATAAGCGACTTTAGAGACTTAAAATAATAGAAAAATGGTAGGCTTATATTCAGGACAATAAGCCTAGGCCTACAGTAATTTTATTGGAAAAAATCTGCTTACTGTCAGCCCGGATATAACTTGAATAATCAGATATTAGGGGCTTGGATAATCGAGGTCTTACTGTATGCAAGCAAGTCCAGTGTATTAATAATTGGTGTTTTTCTTTTGTCAGATTGGTGGAAGCATGGCACGTTTCTCTTCAGGAACTATGAAGAAAAAAACATTCCGTACCAGTGAAGAGCTTATTGGGAAACTCTGGGAGAGTGTTCGTTCAAATAACGGTATAATGGTAAGTAACAGCAATATATTCAACTTGCATTCACGTCCTAAACATTTCAAATTTCATTTGTTATTGCTAGATTTGTTCACACTTTATAGGTGGAATAGAGGTGAACAAAAACACAAAACACAGCCCAAAGACTGGGTTTGACATAGGAATGACTTCAGATTAAAATATTGGAACTGGTTTGCGCGCAGCAGTAGTATCCGCCTATCCGGTTTGCATCCAGTTCTTCCATAGGCAATATTTTATTAATACCACTTTCATTGTGTGATGTTTTGAAATTTGCGGTCTGAACCCGAGTGTAGGGATGATATCCAAAATGCATGTATGTTGTTTTTGAGAGGTCGAACTTGCTTTTTCAAGTGATATAATATTTTTGACTTATTGATTAAAAACCAAACCACTTGACAGAAGAAATGCCAATCCTAGCAGACAACACAACGATGACTTTAAAATGGCGGACCTTCCCAATACCGTATATTGAATAATCAATATCGTTAAACATCACTAATCTTAACCAATTTTTAGTTCTTTACTGTTTGTAGTTTGTACATATTGGGCCAAATTAATGCAAAATGATTTACTCTATTCTCTTCTAAACCCAACCATTACATGTCTATGAGCACATGAAGTGAATCCGAGCCTTGTGTCACAGGTACTGCTAAATCTGATGATGGTGAAGACTCCGATCACTGACGCAGACTCGGTCCGAGCGCTCGCTTGCCAAGCGCTGGCTGGACTTGCGAAGTCCGAGACTGTGAGACAGATCATCAGCAAGCTTCCGCTATTCACTAACGGTCAACTACAGTGTGAGTTACTCTCTTCTCGACATCTATCACTCAAAATGTCAATGTGCAGAGCATTAACAGTATTTATCACATTGAATATTAGCTATCCTATAATACTAAACAAATTTAATGATGAAAATGGTGACTCGTCACCCCCCCCCCCCCCCCCCCAACCCAACACATGTTAGAATAGGTGTGTGATATTATATTACTAATTACAGATAAGTAGATCTAAGATTATTATAGAATAGTATAGATAGTACTCCTACAAAATTAATTATTTTAGTTCTTAATTGCAGATAAGTAGATCCAAGATTATTATGGTAGTATTATTCTTTTGCATGTATTACAGGAGGCCTATTATAGCGTCAATTATACGTTTCACCCTTACACGATTTTGACACTTAAAACTTTTGTAGATAGTCCCTGCCATTCCCCCATAAGAGCAATGTTATTTTATTTCTGTTACACGCTTTTCCCGGTTATCCGGGCGATCGAACATATTGTCTGGCCAACTTTAATGCAAAGTTTTAATTTATGCCCTGGCTGGACCTAACAAAATGTAGGCTAATTAATAGGGATGACATCGGGTACTCGGGTACCCGACTCCTACCCGACTCCTGTTGGAGTCGACTCCATTTTCAAGGAGTCGGGTAAAAAAAAAAAAAAAAAAAAAAAATGATAAATTGAATGAGATTGCACTTGTTGTCTCGTTAGTCGTTATCTTATCTCAAAACGTAAACAAAACAAATCAGCGAGAGTTTTGGCCGGGCCAAGAGACAAGCAAGCTAGTGATACGTAGCGGGTGGAGGATGCGGGGGGGGGGAATGGTCGGACAGCGTTGTGCAACCCCACTGAAAATCAGTTATATAACTGAGTGGGTACTCATACAATTTATTTATTATTTATTTAACTAGAATAGTGGGCTAAAAATAACTTTTGCATTTTTTTTTTTTTTTTTTTTTTAATTGCGGATCGGGGAGTCGACTCCTACCCGGTTCCCAAGGCTCCGGAGTCGACTCCAATATTTACTACCCGATGTCATCACTACTAATTAAGCTAAAACATTTATGTGTCTCGCGTAGATGACATTTTAGTTATTGATCGAGCTGTTCTGTCCCGGCGGTATCTGTTTTATTGTCTACGTTTCAAATACCATGTTGTCTTTTTCATCACGACTTGAGTTACAGTGGATGATGTTTAAAAATGTTTAAAACAAAAAAAAGAAACAAGCTTTAATTTATAAACATCATCCATCATATCTCAAGTCCTGATGAAGAAGAAAATATGGTTTCTGAAACGTTTTCACCGCAACAGAACAGCCCAGACCGATCAACAACAAAAATGTTTCTCATTTTGTTATTTTATACTACTGTATTTATGCGAGTATAGGCCTCGGGTATATTTGAAATTGTCAAGTTCAAAAAGTGGGGTGCGGCCATTATATTAAGCCATTTATCAATAGTATTTATTTATATCCAAATCTTTAAAATCTGAGTGGTCAAAATAAGGGTGCGGCCTATAAGCGAGTAAATACGGTATATTATTTTATATTATTTATATTATTAATTTATTTTATATTATTATATTTATTTATAACTTGTCTCATGAATAGGAAACAAAGAGGTAGGCTATCACGCTCGGCACCCTCCCTGACTGAAAAACCCCAGTAGGTTCGTCAATTACCAAATTTATTGGCAGGTTAGGCCTTTGATTACACCTCACGTCGAGGTAAGAAAGAGTTTGATTAAAACAAACCGTGCACACAAATGCTAGCTCAGGCACGGGACTAATTTTAAATGCTTTTCATACTACCCGGACATTGAAGAAACACAATACCCTAGCAAAGGCAGGTAACACAAGCGAATGAGATATTTGCATATCCCACCGACCAACGGACTTACCAGGACAACCTGTCCTTCACGGCGTGTGTGTGGCTGGGCTGCGGCCTCTGTCCTCCTTGGCTGGGTGGCGCTCACCGGCTAATTATTAACTGACTAATAGTAGGAGTCTTAAGGCTAAGTGACGTGCTGAAGGCTATTTTTAGCATGAGAAAAAGTGGAAAGCAAAAGGTGAATGAGGGAAATGAGGTTCCCTGATTTAGAAGCGTGAATGCTAGGAATTCAATTGTATAATTTAAATAGCAAACAAACAACAGGTTACAAATTAAAGTGAATTGATATGAATAAAAATGACTCTACGATTGGATCCAACCTTTGTTAATTTATACCTTGTTTTGACGTCATACATTGCTGACTTATTATAATAATATTAGTTTTGATCTACTCAACACTTCGGAGACTTGATGACCTGCGCGCCAGAGGTTGCGCAGACGCTGAACAACGATCGGTAGCGATGAATGAAGATATGGCGCGCAACGATAAAACGACGTTCGCGTCCCCTGTTTAGGGAGGCAGTTTCAAGAGCATCGTGACCTCTTGGAAGCGACACCTGACCTCACGTACTGGCTCACGTCGTACATCTGGTGATGCTAAGTTGATCTGTCTTGTTGCTTGGCACGCCGTTAGGCATTTATCATATATCAATCAAAGCCACTTTGATTGATAACCACTTGCTCTCCTAAGGGAGGGCTTGACCCATATTGCAAGGTCACTAAAGCGGTAATGAAACAAGGATAGGTTTAGTGTGAGGTAGCTTCTAGGTAGTTGCGTAATGAGCTGGCTGTGGATTTAGTATTCTAGAGTTAGCCATGTCGTAGCGTAGGTCGTCGACTAGAATTCAGGGTATTCACCACATAGCGTGAGAGGCCTACTTACTGAAACTCGCGTATTTGAAAGAAAATCACAAAAATATTCAGCTCAGCTGACTACCAAGCCCTATCCCGGTACACGGAAACACGATTAAACTGGCCATGTTGGCTTATTACGCACTTGGACAACTATTTGCTTCGCGATTGCACAACACTCGCACTACACCACTGTACTCGTCGGAGGTCCAAGACCTTCTGCTGGCTTCTTCCCTGCAGAACGCAGCGTCACCTTACGCTCTCGCGGGAAAACCTACCCTACCACGTGACCGCTGGCCGACATTTGTCATGGTGTGGCTGATTGGCAGTTGCGGGTGGCAAGTGGGTCTCCTGGACCAATGGCCCGTCGTTTTACATGGCCTGCGATTCCTTCCTGCCTTGGGTATTTTCCACTGTGTAAAACTTGTGAAGACGTTACTTATTTCGACAGGCTGTTCTCTCGTCCTGCACTGAACCCTCGCATGTTCTTCGCTTTCTGGTTGCCTACGAGCATTGACCCCTACTCTCGAAACATAGCCACCCCAGTTTGCTCGCTCTCCAGCGATGCTTTTCTGGCCCATGACTGCCTGGCTTATTAGGCCGGCACTTTATGCAACGCAAAAATACTCTCGCCTGCACCTACTGTGGCTTGGTGTACACAATACACCTGACGTGGTGTATTCAACACAATAGCTTATTAATTACTTGACACCTTTATATAATATTGATATTGCTCGTAATTAAACGAGGTAGCCAGGTGGCTAATTGACATTTATATTAAAAACGAAAATTTACCTAGGGTAGTAAGGCTGTAAAGGGTGACCTGTTACAAGGCCTATGCCATCTTATACAATTACAATATGCCTTGTTGTTTCTAGTGTTGATGCGTGATCCAATCCTTCAGGAGAAGAGACAGGAACACGTCAGCTTCCAGAAACACGCTCTTGAACTAATGGAGCGAGTCTCCGGGAAAACCAAGCCTTCCGGACAGGAGATCGAATCCTCTCTAGCGAACATCCACCGCGTGAGTTACACTTAATCACTACTTGCTTTAGATGTATCCTACTACAGAAATAATGTACATATTAGGTAGGGATGACATGGCAGAATCGATTAATCGATTCCGGATCGATTCCTGTCTGCTTCGATTCCAAATTGGAGAAATCAATTCCTCATTAGAGAGTTTAAACGTTCGCGTGTCGTGTTTTGGGGTGTGGCAGAGCAGTGAACCGTGTGTCTACTGTCCCTCCTTCTCCAGCCAGACGCTGATCGTACACAAAGGCAAGCAGTACGGTCAACAGACGACGAGCTTTGTTGCAAAATACATCGTTCCGTGACGTAAGGCGGGCGAGACACGCCTTCACAGGCTCTGTGGCAAACAACCGCGGAAATATCGCCGCGTATCACGGGATCCATGGAAAATGGCCACCAAAATAACTGTGCATACAATTATAAAGCTTTTTCTTGGGAATCGATTCTTAGGTCACAATGATCGATTCCAATGTTTTGGAATCCCCATCCCTAGTACGTACATATTATGCCTATTTTTCTCTTTGTAGGTTATTTAAGCAATATCTTGCAATTTGATCTGTCAGTTGGTTTGGGCCTTAATTAGGGGTGTGCGAGTACTCGAAATGTCGAGTTTTTTCGATTTTTTTTATACTCTACATCGAGTCGAGTTTGGTTTTAGGCTCGAAGTTTTCGAGTCGAGTTTTAAACATATGAAATCCTATGAAAACTGAAAAGAACCATCACCACAGTAGGGCTAGGCCTACGTACAGAGACCTCTAGACAGAGACCTGGGCCTAGGCTTGTTACAACCTAGGCCTACTACGTGTGTAGTGTGACGGCAAAAAGTAGGCCTTGGCCCTAGAGACTGGGTGCTTTCAAAATTATTACGATAAACAACAACGGAGACTTGGATGCGGGAATCGGGAATAGGACAGGACTAGGCCTAGGCCTACACGGCGTCGAAAACAAATATCCTTTATTGGTTTCGTTGCGTCTATATCACTAATATTTCAGATCAACTATCGAGAAGAAAGAATGCCAGTGAACATTCCATTAATGCACTTTTACTTTTGGTATTTTATAATCGTAGTTGGCGTAGTTTGAAATGTTTTATGTCTCTTCCTTCTATCTTCCATCTTTGCTTCGATGCCAGTGTTTGATGACGCGAGCGACGCGTGGCGCGCTCCGTCGGCCATCGCTAGAACTAGAGTCGATAAAGAAGGTTCTTCTTTATCGACTGCTGGAACTCGTTCCATTCAAGGGCGCGGAATATTCAAATGTGCTGAAATAGCATTGGATATGCCTAGACCGCGAATATTACAATGCGAGTGTGAATTTGCAGGGGTTTTTTTTTTATCAAAACATCGCAGCAGTATTGTTATGGGGCCAGGAACTCTTGATAACATTCTGTTTTAATTATAATTTATATAATAATTGTACTCGCACAACCCTCATAGCCTAAAATGACAGAATTTTTAACCTTTAACAATCGGTTTAAACTCAAAATAAAATAAATCTTACTTATATCGAATCTTCTGATTTGGGTTCACTCTCGAATAAATGTGACTCAACCAAAAGTTGTACCTTTAACAACTTAATACTCTTAAAACTTTGTTTGTTCCTTTTTGTAGTTTTTAAACTCAGCCAAATGTTCCAGACCCTCAATACTTTGGTTCTCCACAGGTCAAGGAGCACTAAATAGATTGTCTTATTCAGCACCTTCGTGTGCAATTATTATTCAAAAGACAAACATCAATCGAACACACTTGCCAAGTACCTACTCACTGTCCTGTCACTGATCATTTGTAGGTATCAAAAACGAACAAAAACATACAAATGGTTATTGAGCAGATGGCTACCAGTATCATCATCTAACCTCTGTCTTGTTTTGCCCTAGGCCAACGTAGTGGCCCAGACCCGTATCCTGTACAATGACCGCCAGCTGTACCAGCTGATAACGCAACACCTCCTGTCTCGTGGGATGACCGAATCAGCGGCCATGCTACACCGCGAGGCCAACCTACCTGGCCTGCCCATCAAGCAGGGAACCTCCGCTAACTTCCCCCCCTACTGTTACGCCCGGCCCCGGGTGGCCGCCTTCACCCCAGCCCACCGTCCCTCGCAGGTTCTTATCCCCTCCCCCTCACCCATCAGCCGAACCACCCCCTCTGTCTCCACACCTGCATCCTCCTCGCCGATATCCAGTCGGCAAACCAACACGCCTATACCGCCCATACGCATCAGTCTCACAAACCAATGGTACGTACCTGCATGACATAAATGTACGTGTGTGAAATGATAGATTTACAATCTCTCTTCAATTCAAATTCCAATGGTTCCTAAAAACCTCGGAATTTTAAAATATTCATTACATTCAGCCCTACACCCAAAGCTATTGTCGGGAATTTGAATTAAACATGTATACAATTAATATTGGTGCCGATATACCATCTGCCTTTCTGCTTCTGGCAGGTAATGTAGCAATGGTCCAGATGTAACTGATCCATCTGGTTGCATTTATTAATATTTTTTATTCATAAAGTCCTATTCAAAACTCGCCACCAGAAAAATTAAATAATTTTATACATGTTGAGCTCTTTGCTGAATTCTCGCAGGCTATAGTTTAAAGTAAATTGTTGTTAGGTATCTGCCCTTCCAATGCAAAGGTCAGGGTTCGATTCCGCATAGTCCGAAGTTTTTTAACTTCGATTGACTTTAAGTCCATCAGTTTTTTTTAGGATTTTGTAAACGGTGACTTTGGATCCGTCCTAGCAACGAAGCACATAATAAATTCAGAGTTGTGCTGAATCGGCCTTGTTGATTCTGGCGTTGATTCGCGGGTGTTCGCACTGTCCATACCACTGATTGCTATATATCCTATTAAAAATAATGATCATTGGTTGATTATCGCTCACTCGCCGATTGCGTCGGGGCCTACAGGGTTGGCTTAGTCGCTTTGATTTAAAGTCCCCCACTGAAAATCAGTTGTATAACTGAGTGGGTAGACTCTAAATACAATTTATTTATATTTATTATTTATTTATTTATTTATTATTCACCTTTGAGAATAGGGCTTAATGTTATCAATATGTATTTTTAACCTAATAGATTTTTCTATTTTAACAGACATGGTCTTATAGAGTTGATTGGATTTTAATGAAAGAAATTACTGTACCCGGTAAATTCTTTTTTAAGTAATTTGTTAACTGTCTCCTGTGTGTGTGTACATTGCAGGAAGTCTGAGCGAGTGACGTCTGCCAGCAGCAGTGTCGCAAGTCGCTCGTTACAGAAGCAGATCTCCTCGGACTGTAACAATTCTCCTGTCGCCTCCTCGCTCGTCCTGAAGGGTATGCCTCCGATCGAGCCTCACGTCACGCTCGACTCCATCATCACGGAGTACCTGACCAATCAGCATGCGCTCTGCAAGAACCCCGTGGTGCCCTGTCCACAGTTCAACCTCTTTGAGTAAGTAACATGGATGTGCACTTTCGATTCCGCCGACTCTCAGAATAATCTATGTACCATCTGTTTTAGCTTAGCATTGTTGTGTCCATGTATCTAATTATACTGGGTTGCCGTTTTTACGAATTTTATCTGTTTTAACGGATTTCGAGGGTGCAAAACGGACCAACAGATTTTTATTCCAATTTAAGTTCTTAGTTTTACGCTGTTTTTAACTAGGGCTGGAAAAAACTTTATTTCAATGCGATTTAAGTGGGAATATTTTCAATATATAAACATAAAAATTTACACCAAAAATGCTAAATTTCGTAATTTTGGTGGAGATGCCGGGTAGGTAGTCGAAATTAAATTAATCCTGGCTGGATCATGGTGGAGGTGCTGGGTCCTAAAACGCGATTGTGAGATCGTAAAAATTGTTAAAAATGCATTTATGGTGATACCTTATCAACCCTATTTGGTCTCAAATCATTAAAAATAGGCCTACTCTTTTAATTTTTTTTATATTTTCAATTTTTTTTACAACAATTACATTTTGATTTTTGATATATCAATATCATATAGAAATTGGTACATTAAGGCATTAAAAGGATTTTTAAGGATTTGAGTGATTCATTTAAGGATTTCTAAGGATTTTTGGTGTGCTCAAACAGGATTTTTATTTTTTCTTGGTGGCAACCCTGATCTAATACATTTTAATTTTATTCACCTTATGAACTTTGTTGCCTCTATCTGTATTGAAAAGTTTAGAAACAAAAATACTACTATGAGTATGACATAACCCACACTTTTACTAGACTAGGGAAACGCCAAAGTCGTTGTTAGACGAGTGAGAGAGCCATGTGTTGAGTACCCAGGAACATTTGCATTTAAATTGTGGTATAAATAATAGGGTTTTTAAGTTTAGTTGCTATTCGGGCACGTCAACTGTAAGACCATAATGCGCCACTCTAGCCTATGATAGGCTAGGGAGGCCTAAGGTAGGGGGAGAAAAGTAATGTTAGCGGGTACCTACTAGACTTATGGCTCACTAACTCGTCTAACAACGACTTTTGGCGTTTCCCTAATATAATCTTTATACAAACATTTGTGGTCACAGACCCTTGTTGAACAGATAGGCTACACCCCAGGCTAAATGGAACAGCCGGTGTATGACCCCTAGAACAGGTATGTATGAAAAATTAAAGACGATTCCGTCTGGGCTCGGGGTAGAATTGGCCCAGAGCATGGCTCTGCTAATCGTAAAAGACGATTCAAGAGAAAAAGTCCACCTCGAAAACATCAGCTAATAAGAGGGAAGTATATTATACTCCCCAAAACTAGAGACAAACTCTGGCAATCGTCGTCGGGGACATCTCCCCCTTCCCTTGATGACCTCCCCGACGACGGTGCCAATGACACAACAAACGATGACAAAGACAATGACGACCACGGCGTGAGAAATCCCCCTTCCTCCCCTTACCCATTGCTGGTTCTGACCAGCATGGGCCCCTCCTCCCCATCCCCTAGGCTAGAGTGGTAGGCCCTACATTATGACCTAACGGATGACGCGTCCTTAATCCAAACAAACCAAACCAAAAATAAAAGATTTAGGCCTAGGCAAACAGAGAAAGTGGTGTGTAATTTTTTGGTTTCAGGGTGCGTCAACCGTTTGTCGTCGTTGTCGCCGTCTTTGTTATATGAAAAAAGGCTAGTCCCATACGTCCCTATTTAGTTTTAGTTTGGATTAAGGGTGCGACAACCGCTAGGTCAAAAAGCGCCACTCTTGCCCAGAGGATATAGGGAGGAAAATCCAATGCTGGTTCTGGTCAGAAATAGCCACGGGTAAAGGTGAAAGAAAAGGGAAGGTTCTCGCGTCGTGGTCGTCATCGTCTTTGTCATCGTTCGTTTTGTCCTGGTTGTCGTCGTTGGGAAGGTCGTCAGAGAATATGGGGGGTCCCCGACGACGACTGCCAGAGCTCGCATTCTAGTTTCGGGAAGTAATATACTTCCCTACTTACCAGCTGATGTTTGCGAGATAAAATACGTCTCTTTCCTCGCCTTTAACGATTAGTATACCGAGCCTGTTCTTGGCTAAAGGTTCTAATATACACAGCTTAGGCAAACTGAAGCGTACTCCTAGACTTCCTAACATAGGTTAGAATAAAGTAGGCTAGTTTATGAATTAAATTATATACGTCATATCACTTTAAAATTGACATTATTGCACTGTTTCTTGTAGATCATCACCAGCCCAAACGAAGTGTATAGTAGTATCCTTGATAGCCAGCATTATTTACAGAATGACAGGAGCCATGCATAACGAAAACAAAGTAATAAACATCGACTTGGTTCATCTGATCGCAAACTTTCACAGGCTGTGTTCTATTTTACTAATAGGCATTTTAAACATTTGCAATCTAGGTTCAAATTTTTCACATTTTTATTTCTTGTGAGCTTAAATCGCAACGGATATTGCTCATTTTGTTAGAAGTTCTAAATTACCTGCAGTGCGATCACGTAAAACTCCAGAGATAACGATAGAAAACGATTTCTATCGTTATCTCTAGCTACAATAGATAACTTTTGCGATCACGTAACTACATAGCTAACGTTCTCTATAGAAAGCGATTTCTACTAGAAAACTTCTTTATCGACGTACAATTATAGGGAATATTCCACTTAATATTTATATTTTATTTTAATTCTTTTTCATGTCTTAATAGTCACTGCACTTTTTTTATTTAAAAAAAATGTTTTTGTGTAATTTAAACAAGAAGTAAATTGGACCCCCAGTTTGCGCGCCAAAAACGAGCGTGCGCCATCTTTGGACGGTACTACGTCATAACTGTGTTGAGTCAAGGCCAATTGGAAACTAAATGTACGTATATTTGTACATATTTACATACAGACGGCGGTGCTCGCCCATCCGCTCAACACAAACAACTCCACAGGGATGTACATTTTTACCGTCTTTTGTTTTTCTTTCTTCGTATGTGACAGGAGATTTCGCGAGATCATTGTGATAAAGAATAACGAGCATTTTGTCTTGAATTTTGCATAGCCTAGGACTATCATGGTATTCTTTATCTATAATAGGCTATAATTAGTCATCAAAGTAAGGTTTTTGTGCGGGATGTGAGTCAGAACATGAACGTGCAGGCCTAGGGTTGGCAAGTTAAGCCTAGGGCTTGTCAAGTGAGTAATCTAGGTGCCCGTTAGGGCGCCGCAGCCAAGCCGCGGTGCGCTACACACTCAAGCACCTTATACACCAAGCAGAGTTGGGGTGATTTCGAGGTGTTACCCAGCCGTCATGTAACGTGATGTGAACTTGAAAACTATCACAATCGAGGGGATTTAGGTACCTGACAACACATGCCAAATTTTATTGGGGTACGATTATTCCTTCTTGGTGAAAAAATGGCTTGAAACATGCTCAAAATCACTTTAAGGATGTTAGCTACTGCCTACTACTGCCTACTACTGCCTACTACTGCTACTGCTAACATCTAATACGTCGGCCCGCGATTCTGACCAGACGGGTGGGACTACAATGTTCATATTTTACATGGACATTAAGGTTATAGAAATATAGTCTCTTTTGAAAAAAAAAGTTGAAAAAGTTTGTTGGAAGGCTTCCAAATAAAGGTTTTAAAATAAGCCTTAAACACTTGGCATACAATCAACAAGTAACCATAGTTACTTGACACTTGTTGACGGTATAAGCAGAGTTAGGCGGGAAAGTGCGATACGTAAACAAATAGCGGACATTTAAAATTTTTCTTCTTTGTGTGGAACGAGAAAAGGTGTCATTATACTCTCATAAAACAAATCAGAAACCGTCCCTGGCCTAGGCCCAGATGTGGAAAATTATTTATAATGCAAAAGTGTAGGTCTAAAGTTCCATTTGGCTATAGGACTAGTAAAATTCATACTTACATTACATGTTTGACAAGCCTAGCCAACCCTATGCCAGCACAACATCGTCACAGTATAACAATCTCTTACAGTAGCGAAACTTCAATGCACTGCCTGCAGAGTGATTTGCTGTCGTGGTCGGCTGCGCGTACCGCCGATACACTAGCGCGACCTGGCCAAAGTACGAGTCATTTTGAGTGAACTAAAAGCATCCGCCATCTAAAAGTCAGTGCTTTACAACGTTTACAACATACAAATTGTGGGCGGCGGTGCGCCCAGTCAGGAAAGCGATAATATCTCTACCGCTCTCCGTGTAGGTAACCTACGTAGCGACATGTATAGATAGAGCTTCTTGCCGCTACACTAGCGCGACCTGGCCAAAGTACGAGTCATTTTGAGTGAACTAAAAATGTAAACAACAAACAATTGACGAATGCCGAAGAATGTGAAGCTAATCATATTTTGCAAGGGCTAGGCCTAGCCTAGGCTATTTAAATTGCAGTCAAAACAACTGCAAGTAATGATGGTAATTTTAATATTATGTATCAACCATTATAACCTACATTACTAATACTTGGTGCCTAGGCCTAGAGGCTAGGTTCTAGGCCGTAGGCTTTCTTTGAAAACGACATATACATAATAATATGTATGTCATCATATTATTATCAGTAAAAAAAATAATAACGTCAGACGAAACTTATATCCAGCTCATATCCAGCTGTAGCAGTATTATCACGTCATAATAGTGCAAAAAATGACATCGTTTTCAATTCAGATCAAAAAGTCACTGCCGTGGCACTGTCATCGTTAGTTCACTTTAGTGCTCGTACCTTGGCTAGGGGCGCGCGTGTCGGTTGATCAGCGTGTTTTGCTAGCAAGTCTCGCTACTGTAAGAGATTGTTATACTGTGACATCGTTCTGATATGAACTTGCTCATCTGTTTGTTTACATAATTGCAACAATCAAATCATTTCATACAACTTGTCTTTCGATTGGCCCGCGTTTATGAAGGCACTGCCATCTAGAATAAATATAGAACTTTTTCGAGCTCTTTGCTATACGCAAATCTTTTTAAAGTGTTTGGATTTCGTGATACTCTTTCAACCATAGACATCCTATATAATTGGCTAGACCAGCAGTCGGTGGTCCACTTCCGGTACAATTAGAAGCCATCTTAAAATGACAGTTTACATGTTAATCAAATGGGAGCGATTTGTGGCCAAATAGTTCTCAAGATTGCCGCCAGGTTGACAGGTAAGCATACTAGCCTTTAACACCAAATGATTACTAAATTCCCTTATGCAATCACTTCGTATTGTTTCTTTTGTTTAATACCATGCTGCACAAGCTAAAACCATATCAAACAATCCAGTAAAATACTTTATTGCATTAAAAAAGCATAAATTAAAACACCAAATCGCCATCTTGAAATGGGCCGGTTGAGTCTTCAATTTGCTACGCTCGCGCCTGTGCGGAGGTATAGGAGACTGCTAATCTAGCCTACTATAGGGATTTAATATCAATGCTTTCAACTCACAACCCATGACGTTTTCCACGATACCGTTCAAGAATACCAATTCCTTCGAAAACGAAAACGACTTCGTTTTCAAATTGCGTTTTCAACTCATCTCCCACGAACTCAAGAATTGGGGTCCAGTCCTTATGGTCGTCGTTATACCATGGTTATACCACCTATACCCAGGATGTACATGAATCCGGGTCTAGATATTTTACATCCTATATTGTTACTGCTAATACCATAGAATTTAAATCAACTTTGATAAAAATATTATATTTTAGCAAATAATTTTGTAATGGAACTTGAAAAAGTAATGAGATCACACACATAACAAAAACTTGTAGAAATACAGCCAAACCTTACACACTCAAAAGGAATGAGATCTAAAAAAAGGGCCAAGCTCATCTACCCTTCCACATAAACGTACAGTGTCCCATAACAGCATCCTCGAAAAGCTTGGCAAAATAGAATTTGCATGTTATTACGTTTAAATTAATTAGAAAAAAAGAACTTGGATAAACTATTACGTTAAATTAATAATTGCAAATTCTATTTTGCCAAGCTTTTCGAGGATGCTGTTATGGGACACTGTACGTTTATGTGGAAGGGTAGATGAGCTTGGCCCTTTTTTTAGATCTCATTCCTTTTGAGTGTGTAAGGTTTGGCTGTATTTCTACAAGTTTTTGTTATGTGTGTGTTTTAGTATTCACATACCAATGCCTATATCCTACAGGAACGATTGGCCTAGACTGTTGTATTATAAATAATTTTCTACGTCTAGGCCTAGACCCAGGACTGTTTCAGTTTTGTTTTTTGATTGCAATGTCAACTTTTCTCGTTTTCTGGCTAGGCGTTAAATGTAAAATGTCCGCCATCTGTTTACATTACTGTAGGCACGATAGGCGCTGCTTTGTTTAAAACACCGCCGTCTTGATGTATATCTCGATCCTACTATAATACTATTCCAACATCTTTGGTCTGGATGTATGTTTATCCAGACGGCGTTGGATCAACACAGTTCTGACGTCACAGTCGTTTTTGCCGCTTTAAAAAAACTGCTGCTTTTAAAACGGCTATAAATCACTGGATTATTATTTCACGGAAAAACAAAGTACATATTTGTAATCGGGACGAAATACTTCTTCTAAAAAATCTATTCGTACAGTATTTGGCGGAAGTGGAATATTCCCTATTGTACGTCGATAAATTATCGTACCTTCACAGCCATGTTCACAGCGTTAAATTGCAAATAAAAATCATTGCAAGGCAGTGAAAAAATGAAAAAAAAGCGGTAAATTCAAATACGTACCAACATGACGTAAATTCATATCGTAGCCTACGTAATAAAATGATAAAAATATAATAATAATAATAATAATAATAATAATAATAATAATAATAATAATAATAATAATAATAATAACTATAATAATCAATTAAAAAATAGTAAAAAAAAAAAAAATGTCTGTGTATTATTGGATGAGCGTAGCGAGCGAAGCGAAGATTCCATTTCACTACACTGGAGAAAAAAATCTGGAATGTTTTTTTTTTCTTTTTTTTTTGTATTTTTGTGTGTTTGTTAACACGATTCCGGCTGAACCGATACTCCGATTGCGATGAAATTTTATGGAGGCCTTCGAAATCTCTGAACTTAGAACTGCCACGTTTTTGAGCGCAATCGGAATTATAGATGGAATTATAGTGCCAACATTTAAGAAAGGGGACAGGAAGAAGTGTAAAAATTATAGAGGAATAACGCTGATGAGCCAGTGTGCAAAGATATACGAGAAAATACTAGATCGAAGACTACGACAACAAGTAGAGCCAAGTTTGAGAGAGGAACAATATGGGTTTAGAGCTGGCCGCTCAACCATAGATCTCATATTTGCGCTCAGACAAATAATGGAAAAAAAGTGGGAAAAGGGAGAAGAAATGTTCATGGTATTCTTGGATGTAGAAAAAGCATATGACAGTGTCCCAAGAGCAAAAGCTTGGGAATGCTTAAAAGATGCAGAAGTAGAACAGAGTCTAATAACAAGAATTCAAAGCACATATGTCACAACAAAGAGCTGTGTTCAAACACCATTTGGTAGAACTACTTGGTTTGAAATAAACGGTGGGCTACGGCAAGGTAGTGTGATGTCACCTACATTATTTACCGTTGTTATGGATAACATACTGCGTAAAGTTGAACCCACAGAAAGTGAAACATCTAAAACTATGATATTTGCAGATGATATAGTGAGATGGGGAGATACCATTGAAGAAGTACAGAAGAGCGTAGATAGATGGAATGAGGAAACACTGAAGTTTAACATGAAAATAAGCATTGAAAAGAGTGAAACATTAATAGTAACGAAGAAAAGTAAACAAAATCAAAAGAAGATAATACTACGGGGTGAAGAGCTGGCCATTGCAGAAGCATTTAAATACCTCGGAAGTATACTAACAAAGGACGCAAAAATAGATGCTGAAATATCAAGGAGAATTATATTAGCAGACAAATTTTACCAAAGTGTACGTAAACTATTATGGAAAGAAGAAATATCATCCAGGTGCAAGATGTTATTGTACAAAATGTATTTCCTCCCAATAATATCATATGCATCCGTGACATGGACAATAGGAGGAAAGGAAGACAGCAGATTACAAGCAGCAGAGATGAAATTTTTAAGAAGTTCTGTAGCCTTAACAAAAATAGACAAGGTACGGAGCAAAACAATAAGAAACAAACTAGGAGTGGAAAGTTTACGAAATAAAATAGGAAAAGAAAGACTTCGATGGTATGGGCACGTACGAAGAATGAAACAAGATAGAATACCAAGAAGAGAATTTGAACACACATGGGGGGGAGTAAGAAGAGTTGGACGCCCAAGAGATAGATGGTGGGACCAAATAGAATGGAACGTTGAAGAAAGAAATGGAGAGAACTGGTAGAAATGCCTGTCATAGAAGACATCGAAGTAGATGAGGAGGTGTTGAGCCTGGCTAGCAAACACTGAAAGTCCACAGCCCGAGAAATTGGTGATACGTCACCCCCCGACCTGACTTATGTTGGAACCGGGTGTTTGATTATTATTATAAAAAACGCAATTTTACGATTTTTTTGGATTTTTTAAAAATTTCTTCGATTTATAACACTTACATGCTTTATCCGATTGTAATGATTTTTTAACAGAACCTTAATTTTATGAATTAAGATATTCGTGTGAAATTTGAGCGTAATCGAAAAATTATTTCTCATGAAAATAGAAATTTTACGGGTTTTTTCTTTTTTAAAACAATTCTTTGACTTATAACACCTACATGCTTTATCCTATTGTAATGATTTTTTCATAGAACCTTAATTTCATGAATTAATATACTCGTGTTAAATTTGAGCGCAATCGAATAATTATTTCTTATGAAAATTGCAATTTTACGATTTTTTTCTTCTTTAAAAATTACGTAAAAATTACAATTTACTAAAAAAATTAAGTTAATTTTTAATTTAATTTAATTTAATTTAAAAAAATCTTCGACTAAGTAATGATTTTTTCACAGAACAACAGAAAATACGCGTAACACAATGCAGCAGCTCAATGCACCAATAACGCTCATCCAACAACGCGGCGGGACTTAAGCGTTTTCCTAGTTTATTAATTCATTGCATAACAGTAGCCTTGATTACAATTTACAAGCCAACTGATTTTTCAAGTTTAATACAATCCCTGACCATCCAGAGAAAAGCTTTATTATTATTGGATTAGGTATGTTTAATTGGATGTAGAAAGACAGTAGGCCTTCTTGCACAACCCTATGTTTTATATGCAAAGTTCATACTTTGATTTCCAAGGCAAAAATACAGTTGCCATACCTTACAGCCTACAAACATTGTAGAAAAGACTTCCCTTGCAGATATGTTGATTGGCCATGTTTCTATTGCCCACCATTTGGGAAGGCATACTAGGAAGGACAAAGTGAACACAGATAGTGTAGGCCTAAGTTAACAAATAAGCAGCTACCAGTGGTGTCAAACTGTTTTCAAATATCAGGATTCAGCATTTGTATGGGTAATGGCACTTTCTCAGACAAACTACACTAATTGTTTTCCAATTTGGGTCTATAGCAAGCAAGCATAAAAGTGTAAAATAAAAAACTTGTCTTATTATACTTTTTATAGGGGAAATGTTGAAACTAGTTCTACAGAAACAAGGCATTTTTGTTTACAATTCAAAATAATTAGCATGTGTGTGTGTCACATGAACACATCTACACAAGTGCCTCAGACTGTATAAATATAATGCCTCTTCTATTATCATTTAGGCCCTACACAGACAATTTTGTGTAGTGTTTTACTGAAATACAATTAAATTTGGTTAGAAATTACATCTTTATATAATTTTGGCTTCACTCCTTGTGAAGGACAGAATTGACATTTTTAAATCTAGGGGAGAGGTGTTTTTAAATACATATTTTAATATCCTATTGATTAATGTGGTTGCCATACTAAAAGAAGATCAATATGGTTGTAGAGGAAGTAGGAGCAAAATGTCAATGATGCAGATTTATTAGAAATGTGGTAGGCCTACATAACTAGCTACTATTTTGAGGTCTAGAATTGTGCTTATATTTTATAGTTTATAAGCATGGACCTCTTGCAGGCATACTACAAAATCAAATAGTGTCTTTGTTAAAATCAATACAATGTTTCTGTTTTAATACAATAATATTAAAAAATACATCCAAGCAAAAATATAAGTAGGGCCTACCTAATACAGTAGGCCTACCTAGGTACCGTCTACTGTAGATAGCTGTCAAGTCTATACTTACTGTACATAGGCCTAGGTGGGTACATATTTTAAAGAAATGTTACTACACATATGATTAAACATTACAACTACATAGTGCTTGAAAAGTTGAAAGCTGCATTCTTTAGCACCATTCACTTCCATGTTTCTCTGCCAACCACCTACGGTACCTTGTTTAGCATTAAATATGGAAGGTACAAGTTAAGTTACCAAGTAGTATTCAGATTTAAAATAGTTGGAAATAAATTGAAAAATTAAATCATTTATCTCAGCCGGGTATCGAACCTGGGTATGTCATATTGGTCTTGAAGTACATGTACGTGATTCAGTGTTTTGTTGATTGAGCAGGTAGAGATTCTTTTATGTGTACCGGTAACCTAGAATGGTACTTGTTCATTAACGGGACCCCCCTCTAAAAATGTAAATATTCAGTAGAAACATTTCATTAGACAATCATAACTAGTACATCTACTCCATCTGAGTTTCAGGAGGTCAGGAAAACACAATTATTTTGAACAAAGCCCCGAAAACATTCTTTCCGGCTACATACTTTGCGCCAGGAGTGACACGGCCTACGCCAACGTACTTCAACTTCACACAACAAAACCTTTAACGTCGCTATTTTAAATATAATGGACTGTCAATGGAAAAGTACTTTCGTTTAAAATAGCGACGTTAAAGGTTTTGAAGGTTCATTTGGTGTCCGTGAACGTCAATGTCAGCTGCACGGCGACGACTGCTCTCATGTAGACCTACGCGTTCCAATGGACTGTACTCGCCTGAGTCACGTTGAACGTGTGAGTCAAGTTCACCGTTTGGGTCATATTCAACTCCTCACAAGTTGTAATTATTTATTGTAAACAGAAATAAGTAAAAAAAACGACGATGGGGGGATCAATTAACAAAAAATTGAGGGGGGGTCCCGTTAATGAACAAGTACCCAGAGAGCTGTCCGTATTGGATCATAAGGTTTGCGTGCAGGTCCGAAGTTTGATCCTTGCTCACGGCATGGGGTTTGGTCGAACTAATGTAACTGTAGGGCAAGGCTTGGGATAAGTTCTCCGAGCAAGATAAGGGCCTACAGACTAGGGGCACTGCCTAGCTTAGACAAGTGATGAGTTAGCTAGGCTAGCCTATGCTAGGCCAATCCTTCTCAGGTTGACAAATGACATGCACTATCCTATCGCATTCATCACAAAGCATATATCGCAATATGAGAACAGCACCTAGCTGGTCCTAGATAGGGATGACATGAAATTAACTGCGGGTCGAAGGCCATTGTGTAGGCCCTAGACCCATCCATTATGTGTGTCGGCATAGCCTACACCAAGCGCCAAGCCCTAGAACCGAATACTAATGCGAAAAGTAAGGTTAGAGGAGCCCTGCAATCTAGGCTAAGCATCAAAGCCTCTATTCTACTGTACTATTCTATACTACTACTCCTACCTGCCGGGCTTAAATTGACTAGGCCTAACACTTGTGATATGACTGGTCGTAATTGGCCCTACAGAAAATAATAGGGACTTACTACGCCTGGGCCCTAGGCCCCTAGCGCAGTGTTTGACAGGACTGTCACCTACCAATGTAAAAAAGGTTAGGTTGTTATGCAGGCCAACATGTACACGGCTGACGACTGGAAACTCGGAAGGCTGTGCCAAGAGGAGGCAAATTTAAAATAGTCTTTTATGAATTACATATTTTCGTACGTCCGGCTACACGGTGGACTAGAGTCCTTGTAATCTAGCCTTCATGGTAAGCTTACGCACAGTATGGGCTAGGCCTAGCCTAGGCCATGGCTATGCCTAACATACGCCTACGACAAACTGAGCAATTTGAAGATTATTTGATAAAGTTATTGAACCTAGATAGTTTATTATTGTTCTGCATACCTTGTTATGTGATCTACGTGTAACAAATAACATCTAAAGTGCATCATTTTATTGTTATTAAATATAAAAGAGCTGAGGCGGTATTGATATGAAACAAGTCCGCCATTTGTAATTTGAGCTTTCTATAGGTGACAACTCGTAACGCGAGCTCCTTTGCTCACGCTAAATATTTGTCACTGTAGTTATCGTTGTCTATAGAGAAGTGATGTCACGAGTTACGTGGTCGGACTTTTGGATAGTTGTCACAGAATTGAGATAACGATAGAGAGCTCGTGATCGCACTGCGGGTCACAGATGTCTGTTTAAAATTTCAGCTCAATCTATTTGGTCGTTCGGCCGTATGAGCCCGGACAAACAGACAAACATTTAACATACAGACAATGGTCACGGCCAAGGCTTGATCGAGTAGCGTTATATAGACTTCGTTTCGCTGCGCTCACTCGTCTAAAAATACTATTTCAATTATTCATGGTGTTGATTAATGATTATATACTTAACTCAGTTCCGACTATGTTGGGTTAGGTGGTGGTTTTTCACCATTATCTAGGGCAGGGTTGTCGTTTTTACGGATTTTATCCGTTTTAACGGATTTTGAGGGTGCAAAACGGATCGACGGATTTTTATTCCAATTTACGGATTTTAAAAAAAAGTTAAATTTTTTTTTAGTTCTTTGTTTTATGCCGGTTTTAACTAGGTCTGGTCAAAAACTCTATGCGATATCCATTTGTGGGAATCATGTATAAATATCAAAATTTACACCAAAAATGCAAAATTTTGGAATTTTGGTGGAGGTGCCGGGTAGGTAGTCTTAATTAAATTAACCTGGCTGGTGCATGTGGTGGAGGTGCCGGGTTATAAAACGCAGTTATGAGATTGTAAAAATCGTTAAAAATGCATTTATGATGATACCTTATCAACCCTATTTTGCCTCCAAATCATTAAAAATAGACCTATTCTTTAAAAAAAATTATATTTTCAATTTTTTTACAACAATTACATTATGATATATTGATATCATATCGAAATTGGTACATTTAAGCCCCTGTCAGACGATCGAGAAAATCGCGCGAGTTGGCTCGCGCGAGTAACTCTCTAGGAGTAGGTCTGCACTTATTTACATGGAACTCACCGCCTCCCCGTCAGACGGTAAGCCAGCGAGGGCGAGCTCGCGCTCGCCACGAAAAATGTCCAGCTTGTTCAACTTCCTAGCGAGTCGAGGTAGCGAGAGCCAATCAGAACTCACTTCCATAACACGTGACCAGTGAACACCAATAGATGGCGTTATTGTTACCTTCATTGTCTGTCGTGTGACAAGGATGGTAATAAACTCAATCAAGATCTTCTCAATCGTGTGACGGCCGCTTTAGGCATTAAAAGGATTTTTAAGCATTTGGGTGTTTCATTGGATTTCTAAGTAATTTTGATGTGCTCAAACAGAATTTTTATTTTTTCTTGGTGGCAACCCTGATCTAGGGCATGAAACTGTAAGTACTTAGCTAGCCAGACTCAGTGTTTCTTCCTCATCATCTTTCTCCTTCCCCTCCACCAATTTACTTCACTCTCTTCTGTCCTTCCACAGCTTTACTCTTGCCACATGTTCCCACACTTATCTCGTTTTCCAACATCTTGAATTAATCTTCCCCATTTCTCTCTTGATTATTAATAAATATTATTATTGTACCGATGTACTGTTGCAGGCCCCACAGATGTCCCGACCCGAAGGTGAAGAATCTCTCCCCCCTCAACGTGGTGATCAGATGTGGGCGTCGCCAGGAAGGAGGGATGAGGGTTTCGACCAGACTCGACCGAAGGCTCGTCCACTCCAGGTTTTGTCCAGTGCGATCTGTGCGGCCGCCAGATATGGACGGCTTCTACACCTGCGTCACTTTCCTGGTTAGTATGTAGGGGGAGGCCTACTGGTTGCTACATGGGACTGTTAATGTAGAAAAAAGCTTATTGCCCTGAAAAGTAATAATAAATTTCAAAACAGAATTTTTAAATGTCACATACACCAAGGGTTGGACATTTGTATCAACACTTAAGCTTGCACCCAGCAGATGGGCAATGAGTGGACATCTTGCCTTATTTAAGTCACTAAAAAATCTGTCCCTAATTGATTTCTACACTAAAAATAAGCCTGCACTAAGATTATGCAGTGTTTGGTGAATCCATAAATATATACAAACCTTGTTCTAATATTAACTGTGCCCAGGGCCCAGTGTTTAAAAGTCCCAATAGGCCAAATGCTAAAGTAAAATAGGGCCACCATGTTTTGTTTTATCATGGCTGGTTAGATGACGTCATCGAGTGATGGCTCTGTGAATATAACGAAGGCGAAACAAACCGAATATTCACGAGCGTGGTTACCCAACTTACCACTGGGACAAAAATAAAAACCCTCTCATTTAAATATTAAACATCAATCATTATCAAGTTTAATTTAAAATGTTACGGGGTACTGAACCGCAAGATAAGGCCATGAATAACAATCCTATGTGTAATGATTACAGATTTCGTAATTTGGTTGAAACATAATATCAACGCTTACAAGGTCAATTAACCTATTGAAAAGTATGCCCGTTTATAAACGTGCGCGCCCGAGCGGACTGCAAGAGTATGCCCGTTTAGAAACTTTTCGATGTTTTTGGGTTGCACAGTAATTCAAGGCAGGAATGCATTGAGCTGGTGCTCGGCCATGCAGTAGTGCTAACTATTGACAACATCTTGGAACTATTTGGTGGAACATTAGGACTAGCCTTTAGGGTTGTGCAAACCTAGATTTTTAAATTTGAAACCGAACCTCGAACCTGCATTAATAAGGTTCGCGAACCTCGAACCGAACCGTGGGAGGGATTCACATGGGCATTGAAGAAAAACTGATCATTGATCCAAATCTAGGCTGAGGAGCCTAGGCCTAAGGCCTAGGTTCTCTTGCTTATCTCGCACAATAATAATATTACAAGTATCAAATACAGTGCATTCTTGTCATAAATGTTCAGGGATTCTTCTGATGTATTTACTATTTTTAATCATGTGGGGAAAACGTTTTATGGGTAGGCCTCTATGGCCTAGGCCCTAGGCTAGCCTAACCAACTTATGACGAAAAATCATACAAGATCGATCAAATTAAGCGGCAATGCAACTTTCATAGTCAAACCTGAAGACAACACATCAAAATCAACATTAATAATGGTTTATTATGATCTTAAACTGTTAAAAAAAATACGCATCTTGGTTAGGTAGGCCTAGGCCTAGGCTTACGGGATACTACACTTGGACCGTCAATATCACCATCCCTTCCCGATGAAAAATCATTACAAAATTGATGAAATTATGCGGCAATGTCACATTCATAGCCAAACCTGAAGACAATAGGCCTAGCCTACGTCAAAATCGACATTAGGCCCTAGTAGGCCTACCAGAGCGGACAAGGCCCTAGCAAAGCTTTGACTGCTTACGGGATACAATTAGGCCCTTAATTTCCGATGAAAACTCAATAGTAGATCGATAAAATTACGCGTCGATGCCATTATAATCTTTTTCACCTGAAGAAAATCCACCTGCATCAACAATAAATAACTATTTTTTTGCTATCTCAAGTGTCCAGAATATTTACGCGTCAAGAAAAATCCGCCATTTTAAGATTTTGCGAAGTTGCATATATGTACTGCTCACAGCGCTAATTCGACTTTCGATTATCGAGCGGTGACCGTGGTAGACTTGTATCGATCAGTCGATGCTGTAGGCATCACTCCGGAAGGCGTGGCTTTCCGTAAGCGGGAATTTCAAAGGTTCGGTTCGAGGTTCGACTTTCAAAATAATTTTCGAACCAAACCGGATTTAAGGTTCGGTTCGTCTTTTCGAACGGTTCGCACAACCCTACTAGACTTGATCTATTTTTAGTGTGTTTTTGTGAAAACGTGCATTGCCGGTGCATGTGACGGCGTGCCTGGTGCATGCTAGGCAGCAACAAGTATTTTCGGTAGCTATGGCGAGGCGTGTGGATGTGAATGTAGACTAAATCTCGGAAATTATTGGATGAGCGTAGCGAAGATTCCATTTCACTACAATGGAGAAAAAAATCCGGAATGTTTTTTTTTTTCTTTTTGTATTTTTGTGTGAACCGATACTCCAATTGCGATCAAATTTTCTGGAGGCCTTCGAAATCTCTGAACTTAGAACTGCCACGTTTTTGAGCGCAATTGAAAAATTATTTTTCATAAAAATTGCAATTTTACGATTTTTTACGATTTTTAAAAACTTTCTTCGACTTATAACGCCTACATGCTTTATCCGATTGTTATGATTTTTTCACAGAACCTTTATTTTATGAATTAATATATATGTGGGAAATTTGAGCGTAATCGAAAATAAATTTCTCTGAAAATCGCAGTTTTACGAGTTTTTAAATTTCTTCGACTTATAACACCTTCATGCTTTAACCGATTATGATGATTTTTTTTACAGAACCTTTATTTTATGAATTGTTATATTCGTGTGAAATTTGAGCGGAATCGAAAAATTATTTTTCATGATAATCGCAATTTTACGATTTTTTTGTTTAAAAAAATTTACGCTCATCCAACAACGCGCCTGGAAAAGCATTTGCGAAGCTACCTAGTTAAGAACATAACGTGCAAATAAACATTTACTTTTCAGAAAAATGTTGACAACTAAGCTCATTACGAATTTTTCCCTTGCAGTCTAAAATAGGCCTACGGGAAAAACTCACTTTATGGGTGGTTAACTCTAATTTTTAATTCACTTTTCAAAAGGTTTAGAAGGACAGCAGAATGTGATCTCAATCTTAATTCTTCATGCACGACGCATTGATGGATACAAATGCAATGCAATTAAAAATATCAGACTGGCAAACGATCGGCATGCATAGTCTACAAGCCGATAACTTGACATCACCAATCTATTCCCAAACGTACTGGCAGGCCAGCTGTGAGTTGGATCGAACGGGCATTGTGTTTATGCATGACACGGCTGGCAGCTTACAAGACAGATTACCGCAGCTATCTCTCACACTTATAATCATAGGCACGATGGGGAAGATGGATGCAGCAATCTCTCTCGCACTCGTAGGCATGAGCGCTTCTTGCAGGGCAGATGGATGGGTGGGCGCATGGTACAAATAATAATAATAATATTAATAATAATAATAATAATAATAATAATAATAATAATAATAGCACAAGATTTCTACAAAGATATCAAGTGTTTTAGTAAAATATTTACTAGTGTCTACGCCTTTTCTTGTTGTAATAACAACAAGGATAAACAATAAAATAAATAAAATAAATAAATAAATAATAATAATAATAATAAATGGTTTATTGTCATAGTATCTACATTTTGCAAGAGGCATTTACTGATGTACAGACAAAATACAGAAAATACAGAGAACAGTAAAACTTGTAGCTATAAATTATTATATAAATAGACAAGAAATATGGTCATGAATTACAGTTTCATAATCTTGAGTCTAAACTAAACTAAATTATACTAGGTTATCAATTAAATACTCATTTATGGAGTAGGTAATATGCTTTTGCGATAAGGAACTTTTTTACAGAGTATTTAAAATGGTCTAACGAGCCTATGTTTTTTTAGTTCAGTCAGTAGTTTATTAAACAATTTTATGTGTGTGTAATCAAGAGTTTGTTTGAGTTGAAGATTTTGAAAAATAATTTACATGTATGTTGTTTTTTAGACGTGTGTCGTGGGTGTGGATATTTTTATTTTTTGGGAGTGTTTTTATGTTTTATTTTTACTTTTAGGATTGCTTGTAGAATGAACAAACTATTGAATGTTAAGATATTTAATTTAATGAAGAGAGGTTCACAGTGTGATCTTCGAAGACTTGTTTAGCATTGACCGGATTACCTTCTTTTGAATTATAAAACCTTTCTTGGTACTGGGAGAGCAACCCCAGAATTCAATTCCATACCTTATGTGTGCCTCAAAGTTAGAGAAATATATTATTTTGACTGTTGCAATGTTTGCTACAGACTTGATTGACTTGATTGAAACGCGCGAGCGGGGCTGGTAAAATTGTATCTTACGTAGCAAAAGTACACTTTTAAGTACAATTGAAAACATATCTAGTAATGGGTAGAAAAGGAAGTAGCCTACACTTTTTACCCGTTTTAACCGGTTTTTTAACTTAATTGTCGGGCAAAACTTATTAGATAGGAAAGTTTTAGGCAGGAAATTTTGTATAAGTTAAGATATAAAAATATAAAATCAATGCTAAATTCAAGTGTTTTGTGCAGGCAAACGTCTTTGGAGCGAACATTTGACATTGTTGTTAAATCTACTTTTTAAAAGTAGCACAGCTACAGCTACAGCTACTTGACCTTTGGAAGTAGCTTAGCTACTTTTTAAGCTACTTGTACAACTACTTTAAAATAGTAGTGACACTACTTTACAGCTACTTTTGTTTGTTTTTTTTTTGTTTTTTCTCCACAAACTAGAGTAAAATTTTGTTCATGTTCATTAAGGCATAGGCCCTGGCCTGTTACAATAAAGCAATTACAATATGCAGCTTATGCCAAACTGCCACTGGCCAATGTAGGAGGTTTGAAAGAATGACCTGACCATTAGATGCTTGGCCTGCAACATTATTTCCTAATGAAGTATGTCCAGGTATGATGCAAAAAGAATGCATATCAGATCACATCTACTTATTGAGTGCCCGGCTCCCGCGTTCACGATAACATTCTGCACAATGTAGGCCTAAGTGTAAGGTGACCATACGTCCCGGATTAGCCGAGACAGTCCCATTTTTTTACCCTCCGTCCCGGCGTCCCGAAGACTTTTTGAAAAGCACTGAAATGTCCCGGATTTCCGATAATAGCTGGTTAAGTACCGGATTTTATCTACTTGCAATCAAAGGGTTGTAATATAATATACAACACATAATAGCAAGATTATTATTATTACAAGACTATTATTAATACTCATGATAACCAAGACTGTACGACTTTGGTCTACGAGTGTACGTAAAACGATATCGGTTTTGTATGTCCTCCCTGCCGCTCAGTCCTTGTGTCTATGACTCACCGCCTCCCGCATGCCGCAGGTCACAACTTGCAACAAGGGTAGCGACTCATTCGTTAGTCGTAGTTGAACTTCGCTACTGAACACTACCGGTTTAACACTTGCTATGTAATCTAATCTTTGTGTCGCAAAATGCCATCAAAACGAAAGTGCAAATTTAATAGTGACCTAAAAAATGACTTTCCATGCATTAAACAATTGCGACCAAATGACGAATCGGATGTACGCTGTACTCAATGTGAGTCATCATTTTCCATCGCGCACGGTGGCCGATCAGACATTAACGAGCATATGAAAAGTAAAAAATACCAAAAGTCACTCAACGCTGCCGCTGCAAGCAGCAAAATGACGTCTTTCTTCAATACCAAAACTACAGGTAAGGAAGAACTTATATTAGCGGCAAAATAAGGCGTGCATGCGTACCACACTGTGGCTCACAACCATAGTTTTCGATCAACAGATTGCACATCGCAATTAATTAAAAAACTATATGAGAAGAAATTCAGTTGTGCTCGAACCAAAACGGAAGCAATTGCGTGCAATGTTCTGGCCCCTGCTGCTATGGATGAACTTAAATGTGATTTATAAAACTCCCATTTTGTGTCTGTTTCAACTGACACGTCTAATCATAACGATAAAAAACTTGTCAGGAAATACTCCCGTAACATATTCTAAAACACTTAAAACCACGTCAAAAACACGTATTTTTCAAAAAATCACCTGCGGCGCTGTTAGTGAGGGGCTACCCTTCCCACTTTCTCCATTGTTTCGTTTATCCAGTCCCTTTTCCCTTTTAGTAGTTTGTCCCAGATTTTATGATTTCAAATATGGTCACCTTACCTAAGTGACTCGACGCACGACTCTCAAAATCAAACAAAGAACGTGCCTGTATTCGCGAAGCTAGCTCAGCAGCATATCTAATATGTTTTCCCCGTCTATTATGTACAAAAATCGGTTAAAAATGAACTTTTGATGGGAAAGATACTTTTTTACCAGCCGCGTACGTGCATTTGTATCAGCCTTCTGTCCGTCTGTTCTTCAGCGAGTAGTGCCCGTGTCTATGAGTGCGAGAGAGACGGATGAGGAAATACATCTCGTAAACGTCAGATCAGTCATCTCGTGCGCGAACAAGGTGCGCGTTCGATCAAACTCGTGCTGGCCGGCGAGAAGTATGTAAAAAGAATTTGCGAGTACATATTATTAGGCCTCCGCCTAATTGTGATTGATTTTTGCAACTGTAATGGTTTAATTGCATAAAGACATATTGCAAAATAAGAGTAGTGTCGATTCTACGCTACAGCTACCTGTTAATAGTAGCTTGCTACTCGCTACTTAACTACATTTTCAAAAGTATTGTGTTACTGTCCTCACTACTAAAAAAAGTAACATGTTACTAGTAGCGTTCTACTTAACAACACTGAAATTTGAGCAGGGTTTCACTGTATGTGAACCTTTTTTGTTTTTACTTGTACTTGAGTTGTAAATAAGAGTATGATATAATTTTGCTATTTGTTTATGTTTAGCCAACAGACAACAGCCTTCTCATTGGAACTTACCAGGGGGAAGTGAAGATGTATAATCTCAATTCTGGAGCGGTAAGTAACTGATTCGGACAGTACAATTGCTCATGAAATTTATGTTTATCTGTGAAATCATCATGCTTTTAATATGATTTTAATAATACAGTGGAACTTTGGTCCAACGATCACGGCTGCAACGATTTCTCGTCCCCAACGCCGATTTCACTAAATCTCTTCTTTTTCCCATTTAAACCAATGTTAAATTTTCCCACCTTAACGTCTTTTAAAAGCGCCAAAGATAACGATTTCCCACCTCGAACAATGAATTTGTAAGTCCCCTGATCAAAATTGCATTAGTTATTACTCCACTGCAACGATGCAACGACCCTCGGAAAAAGAAAAAGAAAAACGGAACATTTATGTAAAATATTACCCACTTGACTCCTTCCGGAGTCAAGTGCATCGACCAATGCAGAGCCCCCCTCGCCTCACGGGCCAGCTGACTTGCTAGTCCAAGGTGCAGGTGCACTGAGCAGCAGGCGTGGAGTGAGACAAGGAGTGAGTTAGAGCGAGCGAGCCTGTCTTGATAGCTCTGTCTACTAGACGTCGTGCGCAGAGATCTACTTGCCAGTATCGATCGCTACCAGCTGACGCGTGTATAGGTGCTACACCAATAAAATAGACCTTGTACTGTAGATCCAAAATTAATTTTTCTTGTGTGCTCCTCTTTGAAACGATTTTCCGCCTGCAAGATTTTTTTTACTCAGTCACTTAAAAATCGTTGGACCGAGGTTCCACTATATTGAAATCTTATGGATTATGGATCTACTAGGTCTTTGGCTCAGTTATATTTCCTATGTCTACAAGACGTGAAAATCGAAAACAGAGTTGTGACTTGTGACTGATTATATATTGCCTGTGGGTTGTCTAATATCAAACAAGCAGGCGAGGAACTGGAAAGATAGTTTCACTTTCATGCTATAATAACTAGGGCTGACCAACTATATCGATATGAAGAAAAAATTCGATATCGATATGGAAATATGTATATCATTTTCGTTTTTCCACTTTTTTTTGTTGGCGGGGGGGGGGGGATTTTTTTTTTTTTAAGAAATGCTTGGTGTGGCAGTGAGTTATGGTTCTGCAGCGCTGTTCCCCTCCCCCTCCCATGCCACTAACTACATATATTGCTAGTCAGTTTGGCTTTGGGCCAAGACTCTTGCTGCTTTGTTTTGTTTATTTTTTATGAGATTAAAATAACAAGACCTCATGTGAAATCTCATTTATATCAGCAAAGCACAAGGCAGCTCAAGTTGTTACACTACAGTAGTGTCCAGACAGAGTCAAGGAGAGAGAAAAAGAGAGAAATCAGTTCGCTTTTTTCTATCTCTTCGCTGGGCCGCCGCAAATATTGTTGTGACTTGTGATAGTTCTTCATATCCATTATCCTCACCCGTCAATCATCTGATCCTTCAACAATAACATGTCTGTTGTCATGTCTGCATTGCCGGTGGGCGGCCTTGTCCACGCCCGAAGAACGTTAGAAAGAAAAAAATAAAAAAAAATATATATCGATTCACAATATCGATATATCCTCTTTCGATATCGATATGATTTTTTTAATCGTTGAGCATCCCTAAAGTAATAACGAACTATCCTTTCAATTGGTTTCATCGTACTTACGGATTAGCTTACAAGTTACATTCATTTGAATTTATAAATAATATTAAGTATATTTTTATTTCAATAAGAACCGGTTCGCGTAGAGATAGCGCTACGTCATCACGGGCTCCATGTAAATAGGCCGCGGAAAAAACGACGTCGACATACGCTCCGCGGAATATTTAGTTAAATATTCCTTTTTAAAATTTTGATGGCCAAAGTTAGGGGTTCGGCCTATATTTGGCACAATACAGTAGAATGTGTGGTGTTCAAGGTGTACAGTATCTCCACGAGCAAGGTTACCCAACTTACCGCTGGGAGGAAACTCAAAACCCTGCCATTTAAATATTAAACATTATCATGTCAAATTCAAATGGTTCCAGGGTACTGAATCCACACTCTTGTGTAACACTAGGTCGCTTTGCAAACGCTTTTTTGGTCACGTTGATGGATGAGCCTTTTTTAAGTTTTTAGTATGCGTGGGATCTCTTTACTTCTTAAAGTTCCTTTGCAAAATCATCATCATCATCCATTGCCGTTTCCTGCTTCTGGCAGGGTCAGCTTGGGTTTAGCAACAAAATTTTTCCACTTCTTTCTATCCTCCCACAATCGTATCTCTTCCACATCTTCCCAGCTTTCTCCTCTTGCCTCCAAGTCTCCTGCTATAATGTCCTTCCATCTCTTCCTTGGTCTACCCCGTCTTCTTCTTCCTTCTTCAATCCTTCTGTCATACATTTTCTTGGGCATCCTATTTTCCCCCATTCGTTTCATATGTCCATACCATCTCAACCTTGTCCTTCCTATTCTGTCACTTAACTTTTCTACACCTAGCATTTCTTTAGTGTCCGTGTTTCTTATTCTATTTCTTCTCGTCTTGCCCACTGTGCTCCCCAGGAATCTCATCTCTGCCGCTTGTATCTGACTCTCCCTCGATCTCCCATTGTCCAGGTTTCTGCTGCATATGTAAGGACCGGTATAAAATAAGTAGGGTTGCCGTTCGATGTGAAAATCGTGATCGATAATCGGAGGCATCGAATCGATTATCATATCGAAATATATCGATATCATAGACCCAAATCGATTATCATATCAAATTCCAAATTGAGCCTAGGAAGCAGAAACACGGAAGAAACATCACGAATTCAATATAATTGGGCAGACTGACGCTAGAGAAGTTCACGCCACAACACGTCGAGCCGTACTGAATACATCGCAATCGGGCCGGGCGATGTTTTCGTATCGCCTTGTATCGCGCTGCGAGCGCATGCGCACTGGCGGCGGTGGGCGTGGCATTATACTTGAGCAGCGATTGGCTACTCCGACAACCAATCGGCGCGTTGATACGACAGCGCGGCATTTTTAAGCATGGTAAACCGCGAAAACATCGATGTCACTATTTAAATCGATAATCATATCATATCATATCAAAATACTTGAATCGATTATCATATCATATTACTGATATCGATAATCGATCGATATTTCGATTATCGACGGCAACCCTAAAAATAAGTTTTATATAGTGTCATCTTACACTGAATGGGTATTTCCCTATCCCACACCAGGTCTTTCACACACTGGTAAAATTTACTGGCCTTTTTTATTCTGCTGTTAATCTCCTTTTTAATCTTTCCACTTTCCATTACTTCACTTCCAAGATAACTAAAACTATCCACCACTTTCAGGGTTTCTCCTCCAATGTTTATCTATGCTTGATAATTCCCTGTGTCCCCTTCTCCTGGCATAGTTACAACCTCACTCTTTATAATGCTTATTTTCATACCTGCTTCTTCTATGTTTCTATTCCACAAGTCTATATATCTTTGGAGTACCTCCTCATGCTCGGACCATGCCACCAAGTCATCGGCAAACAACGTAACAAAAAATCATCAAATAATTTTTGTTAAATTAGGATAATTTTTATAAAGTAGTACTAATTGCTATGAGTATTAGAAATGCAAAATACCTGGAGGCCTGAAGACTTGCTTTTTGTATGCATTGTAAGTGTTTGTTGTCAAGTTTCTATTGTTACTTGTCAATTATTATTATATACCTCAAAAAACTTATATTAAAACCTTTATTTCTAGGATTCTGGCTAACTTTTTCAACTTTTTCTTTCAAAAGGTACTACAGTGAAACCTCTATGCATCGTTTTTCAGGGGAGTACTTGAAAAAAACTATGGATCCGGAAAAACTATGGATCAAATAGAAAATAACAATAAAGCTTATTATGGGAGTGTATAAAAAACACTATAGATGCAGGAAAATAGTAATTTGAGAAACTATGGATATAGGTTTCACTGTACATCACTATAACCTTATGTCCATATAAAATATGGACATTGTAGCCCCACCCGTTTGGTCAGAATCAGCCCAAATGTCATGAAAATATTGCACTAAAAATCGGAAAAGTACGATATTCAAGAGAAATATTTCTTCGGTTGTACCCAAAAACGTGGCAGGTCTAAGTTAGAGATTTCGAAGGTCCCCTCCAAGTTTCATCAAGATTGCATATTTTCCTTTTTGCCTGGTAGAGAGCGAACAAACAGACAAAAAAACACCCAAGCTAATTTTTTCGGGGGTCAGTGAAATTGAAGCCTTCGCTTTGCTCATCCAAAAAATGTTGGTGTTTTCTTGTTTTTTAATAAAATTTGCATTTTGTAGCGTGTTCAAATGTTATATGTCCATAAATTTAGCATCTATTACAAAAAATGCTAAATTTAAGTACCTCTCCTGTACTCAAAGTTTCTATAGGAACTTCATCGCTGGTCTGAATTAACGAGGGTTTATTGTTGTTGTAGGAAGAGGCTTCGTTTCAGTGCCACGAATCTTACGTCTGCTACCTGGAGATGAACAAGGCAAGCCCACTGTTACTGACATCGTGTACTTGGAGAAGACCACTGTCAGTACTTTGGGCCATCAGTGAAACCGGTGCTAACTTAAAGTGAGTGATTCCTTAGTCATCTTGGGAATATTCCCCTTGTTTCAAGTTTAGGCATTTTCATAAAACAATAAGAAAGCTTCACGTGAAGAATGATACATCCAATTTTGGCAAAATCAAAATAGTAATGTCACCACCAAGCAGTGTTTTGTGAGACCTTTCAAAATCTGAATATGTAAATGAATTGTTTGTAGGAAATGCCAATACAAATAAATTAAAATTGTCTTTGAATTATCTTGGGATGGTACGTGTAAACATTTACACGTTTATTAATTATCTTTGATCAATGATTTGTATACGAATTTATTCTGTGATGTTTTTATTAGGGTTGCCGTTTGATAATCGATATATCGATCGATGTGATTATTTCCCGAAACGATCGATAATCGATTCAGTCTTCCAGAATCAATTATCGATCAAACTTCATAAAATAGTACCAGTCAAGACATTAATCGCTTTATTCCGTGAAAAATGCATCCACTGCGAGATCTACAACACGCGTAAGGCGTGAAGTACGAAGCGCCTGCCCTGCTGCAGTATAGACTACTAGTATGACGCGTGTGTGTTACGGGCCGGCTCGGGCGGCTGCACTCCCACGCCGATTGCTCAACCTCGGCGCGTCACACTCACAGCCAATATTGTAATACATTGTTCAAGGTCAACAAGTATTATATCAAGATGCATTCCTCCCCACTCCACGCCAACTTAGTATTGCTTTACTTCATTCCGTAGGATAATATTATCTTATCAGTTCTCTCACATCAATATTACGTCGTCTTCCAAACTAATGTCCAACATTATTCATCTCTCGATTTGTTTAAATATAATATTGTGTATTGTTGTTGAATATAATATTATTCATCTTGTCGCGTAATAAATATCGGAGCATTGAATAGTTAAAACTGATAATATCTCGTAAATGAATGAACGACAATCACAACAAAAGCTGAAATGAAACTTCACAGAACCTCGATTTCCAAGATTAACGACCTTCACAAAGACAACACTCAAGCCGGGTAGCGTCTGTCTATTCCACGTAGCGCCCTCTCATAGGGCCGGCCAGACGCGTAGGGGGGGGAGGGGAGCTCGTGAAAGACGTTGCTAGTGTGGAAAAACCCTGTTTTGAGCAAATGAAAGTAACAAAAGAATGCACTCCTAAACAGTCCACGGTCGGTGTCGGTATGCGAGCAAGTTTAGGCCTAATTTTTATTCGATTATTGATTATCGATCAATATTTTTTTATTTTTCCGATTATCGATACTGAAATTCGTAACGAACGGCAACCCTAGTTTTTATCAAGTGTGCGTCCAGCCAAACTGTATTTTCTCATGAATCAATTTACAGTCATTGTTGTATTCATGCGCGCAAGTAGTCTCCAATTTCAACACCATTCCCGTCTTCACATCGTCAGCGTTGAGTCATCGCAAACTTGTTTTTGTCTCGAGTGCAACCGATATCGTATAGTTCGCTCAAAGTCGAGCCTTGTTTTCCGCTATCTCTATGCCCCCCACCCAATCCGCACCGAATACTGTACCAGATCATTCAACAATCTCACAAACTTCACAAAGACAATGCTGAAGATGAGAGGGTACGGTACCACAGCATTGTTTACGCGACCACAACAATCACAGCTACCGCCATGCACAGGGAGGGAGGGGTTTTATGACGCCGTGTATTTTCTGTACTGTGTCATAGCTCGCAATCGGAAAAACCCGTTTTGAGCATCTAGAAATTCCATCAAATCCACGATTTGGGAGAAAAATTTTGTTGTAACATCGTCAATTAGTAATGTAAACGTGTACACGTTTTTGTGATCAGGGTGTAAACGTTTAGTTAAATACACTCTTTCTGACATCCCTAAAATTATCCCACTATAAGTGGTGTCGATGTTAATTTAAACTTAATAAGCTGATCTCATTGTGAGTTGTATCTTTCTTGTACCTATTATCATCATCCATTGCTGTTTCCTGCTTTGGGGTCAACTTAGATTTTGCACCCAAATTTTTCTATCCCACAATCATCACTATCATCATCATCACTAGGGAAACGCCAAAGTCGTTAGACGAGTGAGTGAGCTATGTGTTGAGTACCCGGTAACATTCTCTTTCCTCCCCCTATCTAAGGTTAACTGTTAGATCCTTATGCGGCACTCTAGTCTAGGGGATGTGGGAGGAAAGTCCAATGCTGGTCAGAACCAGCCACGGGTAGGGGGAAGAAAGGGGGGGTTATCATGTCATGGTCGTCATCATTTGTTATCATCATTGTGTTGTCTTGGTTGTCGTCTTTAGGGAGGTGGTCAAGGTAAGGAAGAAAGGTCCCCGAAACGACTGCCAGAGCTCACCTCCAGTTATGGGGAGTTAAAATCTTCCATGCCTACGAGCTGATGTTTGCATTTGAGTTGATTGATATTACGTATAAATGATAGGATTTTGAGTTAAGTTGGTGTAAGGGTACATGAAAAGAAATGCCATAATACGCCATATTGCATAATGCATAAACAAGATTGTAGATTGTATTTGGTCGACCCATTCATACAGCTATTAGCAAGAAACGATATAGGGATGGAACGTTTAAACGTTTAGTGGACGGTTAGAGGTTATTAAATTCGCAAAACGTTTCTTTCCAGTATCCGGAACTCACGACGAGGACGTTGCTGTATTAGATTTCCACCCACCACCGTTTTTAAATAATAACATTTGCCTTATTTCTCGATTTGGTTGGTCGGGAAACACTCCCGTAGGTGTAATTGTTATTGTTTAATACAATCCAGAAATTAAAAAAAAAAAATAAAAAATATCTGGATTGTATTTAATACAATCCAGAAATTTAAAAAAATAAAAATAATAATAATAATAATAATAATTTCTGGATTGTATTAAATAATAACATTTGCCTTGTTGTTTCGTTGGTGATGTTATTGCAAAACTTTTACTTAAGGCAATAGTTTTAGAATATTAACCATGGAAAACATAGCCAGTACGAAATACGAGTAAATATTGCAAGGTTTACTAAATCTCCGAGAGAAATTCTGGGTAAACTTGAGCGTACAAGATTCAGTACACCTTGGTTAGTGCAGTGCACCGCCTGACATTCAAAAAATGATTCATAAAAATAAAATAAATAAATAAATTGTATTTAGAGTCTACCTACTCAGTTATATAACTGATTTTCAGTGGGGGACAGTAAATCAGAGCGACCAAGCCAACCCTGTAGGCCCCGACGCAATCGACGAGTGAGCGATAACCAACCAAAGATCGATATTTTTAATAGGAAATATAGCAATCAGTGGTATGGACAGTGCGAACACCCGCGGATCAACGCCAGAATCAACAAGGCCGATTCAGAACAACTCTGAATTTATTATGTGCTTCGTTGCTAGGACGGCTCCAAAGTCACCGTTTATAAACTCCTAAGACAAGAACTGATGGACTGAAGTCCAAATCAGAAGTTAAAAAACTTCTGACTTTGGCGGGAATCGAACCCTGGACCTTCTGCATTGGAAGCAGATACGCTAACCACAAGGCCAACGAGCCACACAATAATTCTTCAAAACAAAAGCATTGTTGTTAAAATGAAACTTACACATTTCAATCCTCTTTTTCAATTTATAATTTCTTGTAGGTTTAAATCGCAACGGATTTTGATCATTTTGCTAGCAGTTCTCAGTTACTTTGTCACGGATGTCTGTTTAAAAATTTCAGCTCAATCTATTTGGCCGTTCGGCCGTATGGGACCGAACAGACAGACAGAAGAACAGACACATACATTAGTCACGACGAAGACCCGATCAAGTGGCGTTATAATTTCCTCATTCGCTTCACTCACTCTTCTAATTAAACATTCACCCAACTCTCTCCCCTTGCCTCCTAAATCTTGTGCTATGGTATTGGTATCCTTCCATCTCTTCCATTGCCTCCCTGGTCTTCTTCTGCCTTCTTTCTTACATTCTCTTGGGCACCCTCTCTCCTGTCATTTGTTTCATATGTCCAAACTGTCTTAACCGTGTCCTTAGTTTTATTGTATTTTACCAGTCCCATGATCGGCCAGTGGAGGGTTATGGACATATCCATACCCTTTCCATCCTGTCATAGATACAATCATGTGGTTATGACATGCACATTTCTTTGTTCTCTAGGTATAGTTTTGATGAGGATGAGTGTGTGGAGTTCAACAAAGGTTTAATACAGGATCGTATCATTGGAACGAAAGGAGAACTAGCATCGGTAAGCTGAAGTTATAAGTATCTTCACTAAACAATATGAATCAGATTAACTACATATTTTGTATTCTTACAATATTTGTACGTAGGCTACTAGTTTTCATGATAAATGATCTGTTTAGATGTCATTCCTTAAATTCTGAAAATTCAGACACTTACAAGCGTTGTGTTAAGCACAGTTTATCAATGCCAATTTAAGTGCATCCCAATATTCAGCTGTAATACAGTGCTGCACAGCAAATAACAAGTTTTGCCATTGAATCCATGGTACAACTTACAATTCAATGTTTTAAATTTGTACCCTGGTCTTATGTTATCTGTAGATATACGACTTATCAACGGGAAGGAATATCCTTACGCTTGAACCTAAGAACTCGAACAAATACACCAAAAACAGAGCCACCTTCAACCCAACAAATGACCTTGTTCTCTCCGATGGTGTTTTGTGGGACGTCAAGGGTGCTAAAGAAATACACAAGTTTGACAAACTGAACCAAACCATTAGTGGCATATTCCATCCGTCGGGTCTAGAGGTAAGTGTTAACTCTTGTCGTTGCATGAATCTTAGCTCATTCACCCTTGCTTGACAAGGTTATTATCCTGTTCACTTTTGTTTTTTCCTCTCATATCTTCTTATAGATAGATTTGATTTGGTTTTCAAAAATATATAATTAATTATGTTAGGGCTGTGCGAGCCTAGAATTTTTAAGTCGAGTCGAGCCGAGTATTAAAAAAAAAGCTTGATTTTCAAGCCGAGCCGAGCTTTTTCAAAAAAATAAATAAAAAAAATTAAAAAATTAAATTAAATTAAAAATGGTTAGGCTACATATTTTCCAGGGATGTCATCGGGTACCCGGTTCTAGAAATTACCCGGAGCCGATTATAAGATCAGGGTATTTTTCCCGACCGTTTTTAGGCTAATTCACGGGTTTGTTATTTTACGCGCTACGTCGATGCGATCTTTCCTGCGGAGCCTGCCCGCTGCCTGCAGAGTCGATAAAGAAGACCCGGGGAAACTTCTTTGTCGACTCTGCTAAAGAGTTACTCGAGTTAGCAACAGAGCGCGTTGTAAGCCAACACGTGACACCTGCGCGAACTACGTGCGCGTTCGGTCGATCCAACATACTACCATCTTTGGATCCAACCAACTCAACTCACAGCTGACGAAGAACCTAAAGATGCTCGGTGTGGAACTAGTTGGGAGAAGAATTATTGCGATGTGATCATGTTTCTACGATCACAACGCATTGGATTGTTATTCCTTGGCTTATCTCCTTTCTTTCCTAGGCTTATTTTGCGACGAAAGCTTCAGCGCGGGCGATAGTGTGATAGGTTTTCCCACATGAGAGAGACACGTTTACATTCTAGGCCTAGGCCTATCGCATTCTACTGCGTCGACCGTCGAGTCGACTGTTGATCGCTGGCTCAGGCTGCCGCATTCTTCCGCGAAAGTCTTTGTTGACAAGAATGTCTGTTGAGTGTTGATGAAAATGAGCGCGTGAACTGCGTGTTTTTGTAGGCTCGGCTCGAATAAATTGAGCATAAAGCCAAGCTCGGCTCGGCTTGAATAAATCTAGCCTAAAATCAAGCTCGGCTCGGCGCGAGCTCAAAACTGAAGCTCGAAAAAGCTCGAGAAATCGAGTACTCGCACAGCCCTAAATTATGTATATAGATATAGAATAATACGAAATCATTGAGTACAATAACTTTGTGTATTATATTGACCCTTGGTATAGTAGATGGGAATGTGAAAAGGATAGCTGTTAGTAGTTTTAAGTAAGGCTGGGCATCGATGTTAAATAGCAACATCGACATCAAAGTCAAATAATCGACGTCAAAAGACATCGAAACAAAATTGAAATCAAAAAAATTTAATTTATGTCAAACTTTCATATCGATAATCGTGCCAAAATGAGAATAAAATCGCGATAATATCGTGCCAAAAAATATCCCCCCGATACTGTCACTTTGTAATCATAATATTACGATATATACTATCTACATAAAAATCGCTTTTCTCGCATTTGCGTCAATTTAAATTGTGCGCTGTCTCCGCGCTAGTCGGCGGATTGACCGCCACCCGCGACGGGCCCCTCGATGCCCCTCCCACGAGAGAGCGAGAGTCGAGTGCCTTGCCTCGATCGGCGCGGCGTGTTGGCGGGCGGGGGGAGGGGAGTGGTTGCTAGGCAATAAATACATGGTCGCTCTAGCGCTCAGCGGCGGGCCATTCAAAGTTACCTGATCGAAGTGTTGTTGTGTGTGTGTCAACTGTTGAAGAGTAGGCCTACCTCAAATTGCGACGCAACAATTATTGTAATTTGAAAGAATCGTGTTGAAATGAATTTTCCAATGTTTTAAGCAGGAATAAAAAAATTCCAGTCAATAATTTTATTTTTATACATACTAATTTATTAACAAAAAAACATTGATTTCCACACAAAAGAATCTTATGTCGAAATAAACTCCCGACATCGATAAAACATTGATTAATCAATGTCGATTCCCACTTCCCAGACTTAGTTTTAAATGGTCTTCAACACGTAAGTGTGGGACGTTCCACCTGCTTCGGATGGTCCCGTTAGTGAATCAATCCCAGGTTTTCTTCTCCCCCGACCGCAGCCTCTCGGCCATCTACTCACTATCTCTATTTACCCCGTGTGTTTCCTCCAGGTGGTCTCCAACACGGAAGTGTGGGACGTTCCACCTGCTTCGGACGGTCCCGTCGCTGGACCAATCCCAGGTTTTCTTCTCCCCCGACCGCGGCGTTTCGGCCATCTACTCAATATCTCTGGAGCAAGAAATGGAAGAAGAGACTAGCTTCGACTCATCATTCAAGACCTTCGATGCACACGACTACTCTAGCATTGGTGAGAGTGAGAGCTGGTCAAGTCTTGTGAGGAATCTGAGCTAGGCAGTAGCTATCTGTAAAGCAAAGGAGCATCAGTACTATCTAACAGAATTTGCTTTATGCAAGGCATTCCATTTTTTTGCGATTTATAAATCTGTTGATGTAGCAGCACAGTATTGCCAAAGAGCTTATAGTTAACTTATAGATAATACAACTTTGTACGCCCACTAGCTAATGTTAGCATTTGTGAACGTCAATGGCGTCAACACAAGAGAGGCTTTTGTTCAAGAAGAGAGTGGCCAAGATAGTTTCTCTTGTCTTTTGGCTGCACAATTGTTCATCCAAGATTCCAGGTGTCGCAGCTGCTTAAAATGTCAGTTTTCTATTTAAGCTCTGAAATAAAACAATATTTTTTATGGTTAATAGACTACTGTTTTCATTACTACATTTTGTTTTGTAAAGGGGCTAGGGCCTGTAATTGTTGCATTTGATCTGGATGATAATTGTTTTTATCTGTCATGTGATGATTGTTTTAAAAAATGCATATAAAAGCATTCATTCAAGTAATCCTAAACTGCCTAGTGCTCTAGTAGTTGGGCAGCGATCCTACATCTTTTTGTTGTTATGATTCACAGCTACGATCGAAGTCAAGAAGAACATCTACGATCTGGCCATCAACAGCAAGGACATGCAGATAGCTCTGGTGGAAAACCAAGGAATGTTCGACAGCGTCCAAGAGTCTGCGGTTCGGATCTACGATGTGGGCAGGCGACGAGAAGATGACGATGAAGGGGTACGTCACTGCCGTTTTAGTAATATACCGATACTTTTTCTCAAATGCGTTGGAAATGAAGTATATAATATGCTACCTGAAGCTTTATGACATTTTAAAAGTATTATTTGCATGTATGATGCTCTTACTATTATCTTGCATTAAAACTACCCAGATCATCTTAAACCAGGATTCTTTGTATTCATTTTATGAAGATCTGCTTTGTATATTACCCCCGTGTTTGTTCAGGAGGAAGATGAAGATGACGACGATATGGACGGTAGCGACGACGGAAGCGGCTCGGCATCCGGGACAGAAGACGAACACCAAGGTGAGCTTTCTCCCCTACAAACATCTGATGGCGAGCCAAGCTCGAACTAACCCACCCATTAGGCAAGGTTAGTAGATATGCAGAGGTTGCCTCGATCTATTATTCAAAAGAAAAGAGGCCATCAAAGCTAGACCATGAATGCGGGCTGTAGCATGTGCAGTTAGCCATTAGCTGTAGACCTAATAGAACGCTTAATAATTTTGCTCGTGTTAAAATTATTACAAAGTATGAAGTGTTCACTGATAATAACCAAACCTGCAGTAAGTACATTAGCTGCTTCCCGAAATTTACATTTTAAATTTCTTATTCCCATTCCGTGTCTGAAGAATCCCTTCTATCAAACCCCAAAAAACTTCCCATCCAGTACAGACCCCGCCCAAGAGTATGCACTCCCTTTTACTCCAGACACTACTGCTATAACATCAACGTTATTGTTCTTCAATTCTTGCAGGTAATACCAATAGAACAGAAAATCAAAACGAAGAGAACAATGAAGAAGCCAATGATGAGAGTGATAGTGATGATGCAGACTTTGAAGACCTGGGTTCATTGCTAGGCTCCGACGACGATGAGGATGATGATGACGAAGATGATGTGGGTTCCCTCACTCTGGATGAGGGTTCGGACTTGGATGATGTGCCGATTTTCTTCTCGTGAAACAACGCACAGGCAAATGAGGGTTTTTAAACATGTTATTATAATATAATATAAAGATGCAAAATGAAATTCTACAATGAGTTTTATTAAAATATCTTTAGTATTTTCTTCCGGAGGATTCATTTTGGATTGTAAGCCCCCTAACGATCTACTCCAATTCCAAGATTCTTCATTTTGCACAACAAAGAAGTGAAAATACAGATTTGATAAATTACTTTGGTGTATAGAACTATCCTCTGTTCTTATTTCATTTCATTGGTGCTGCTACTTATTACATTCAATGTAAAAACCTAGAGGTTTGTTGCCATTCCCGAGCTCCAGCGGTATTTTACCGAAATAAACGGTACCTGTCACCAACCACCATGCAGCGCAAGGACGCTGTCCATCGCTAGAGGTAATGAAAAATGGTGATATAAAAACGCAAATTTCGCGTTTTTCGCGATTTCGAAAAAATTGTCAAAAACGTTTCAAAAAAATCCAAAAATCAAAAAAAAAAAAAAAAAAAAACGGAGCCCCTTAAGTTAGGGATGACATCGATTACAAAAAGTTAGAATCGATCATTGTGACCTTAAAATCGATTCAGAGTCGATTCCAACAAAAAATAAATTTTTGTATGCACTGTTATTTTGGTGGACTATTTTCGCGGAGCTATATACGCGCCGTTATTTCCGCGGTCTATTTCCGTGAAGCCCGTGACGCGCGCGTTGTGTTGACTGTTTGATGACTGTACCGCCTACCGCACGCGTAATACTCAGTCTGGACCGGCACCTCCACCAAAACTGGACCGGCACCTCCACCATCCCTTACATTTTGCACTCTAAACGGTTCAATTTCGCGAGTTAATTCGCGTTTTGACCAGTTTCATACAATTTCGTTCGTTATTTCGCGCTATACACCAGATTTCGCGAATTTCGCGATTTCAAAATGTGTTTATTCCATCTCTAAATGATGTAATTCGTCGACAATATTACATTTTAGGCAATAAAAATGACATTTAAAATAATTCGCAAATTTCGTTATCAGCATTTTTCACTACCTCTATCCATCGCCCAACTCTGGCACACATATGATTTTTAGTTATAGGTGCTTCACACCAGGGACTACAGAATACCAGGGGAGAGGCTTCGAGCCTCAAGACCATTCCCCAAAACAGACGGACGATTCATTTCATTATGAATTATTATATAAATTATTAAGAAAATAAATAAGAATTAAGAAAAGTGCATATTATGATACACTATTTTCTTTTCTGGTTCTTCTACTGTATTTATGCGAGTATAGGCCTCGGGTGTATTTGAAATTATCAAGTTCAAAAAGTGGGGTGCGACCATTATGTGAAGCCATTTATCAATAGTATTTATATCCAACTCTTTTAAATCTGAGTGGTCAAAATAAGGGTGCGGCCATTACTCGAGGGCGGCCTATAATCGAGTAAACTAAATACGATAGTTTCTTTCAAATAATAATAGAATAATTTGATTTGAACGAATCATGTACTTGCCTGAACTTAAACTCGCCCTTGGTTGGTAGTCAACATGGCATGTAGCTACTGGACTAAATATGCTGATGTGGTAAGTAGAGAGGACACTTGACACAGTAGCCTACTTATTCATGGCTCATCTCTAGTAAATTGGTGATTCCGATTCGTCTCAAGTCTTAATGGACTTAAGAATTGCGAAGAAGGTGCGTAAAATGTATTTATCTGCCTCGACTGCACAACCAATTTCTGGGTGAAGGAGAGGTATAAAATAGTTCTTGACATCAGCAAACATGGGTAAGTTTCCACAAAGTGGAAAGAAGCAATGAGAGCAGAGTGGGCAGCAGATAAGGCCTAGAATGTTTACTCTACATATGCGTAATATTTGTGTAATGGGTGGCAGTCCGTCACATCCGGTATTTCATCTTAATATAACTCATAAATTGCCTTATATCCCCACTAAAAGTCAGCTCTCAAATCTGACTGGGTACGCTCCAAATAACTTTTTTTATCCGAATCTGGAGGAGAGAGGGGATGACGAGGATAGTGGTTAAAGCAAGAGAAAGATTGTGGGAGGACAGGAAAAAGTGGAGAGAGCTTTTGTTGTTAAGTGAGGGGGTGACACGACAACGGAATGAGAAAGAAGACAATGAGGTGCCGAGCTCGACAGGCCGGTGCTGATGCCCAAGTTCAATGGTGGAAACACTTCTGTACTAAACTAAATGATGTTGGAACAAAAAGTTATGATATTGTGTACACTGCAGCTTGTTACTTTTTATTTTATGAAAGCAAAATTGTGAAATAGCAATTCTTTAAAATGTAAACATTTTCTGTGTTTGGATGATATGTACTATAAAAATTTCCGGCATGATTGCTTTATTTTTCATTCTACTAGACACTGTTTACTGGCAGCCCAAAGACTAACAAACTTATTGCACTTTCTGTATAATTTTAAATAATTATATATCCGATACAATTGGATGAGCGAAGCGAAGACTTCAATTTCGCTGACCCTCCAAAAAATTTAGCTCGGGTGTTTTTTTTTTCTTTGTTTGTTTGTTTGTTTGTTAGTTTTTCTGTCTGTTTGTTTGCTCTCTACCGGGCAAACGGCATAATATGCGATCTTGATGAAAATTGGAGGGGACCTTCGAAATCTCTGAACTTACCCCTGCCACGTTTTTGGGTACAATCGAAGAAATATTTCTCATGAATATCGTACTTTTCCGATTTTTAGTGAGATATTTTTGTGCCATTTGGGCCAATTGTGACCAAACGGGTGGGGCTACAATGTTCATATTTCACATGGACATTAAGGTAATGGTGATGTATTGCTTTCTGAAAGAAAAAGTTGAAACAGTTAGCCAGAACCCCTAGAATAAAGGTTTTAATATGAGTTTTTTTAGGTTTATAATAACAATTAACAATTGTTAAATTGAAATTATTTGGACGTTCACTGTTCTTAAAATAAATATTTTATTGTAATATTTCGACACAAAGTCTAGTGTCTTTATCAAACTGGGTTGAACAAAGCAATGACAAACAAATAAAGCAATAACAATTAACAAGTAACAATAGAAACTTGACAACAATCACCTACAATGCATTCAAAAAGCACTTGCAAAGGAAAAGTGGTCCTACACAAACTAAAAACTTACAAAAAAGCTCATCCATCAACGCGACTAAAAAAAGCGTTTGCGAAGCTTCCTAGTTATATATTAGAGTCAAGATCTTTTGTACTAAATTGTTCTCAAGATTTGAACACAAAAATGAAGATTGAACATAAGAATGAAGATTCGCGTTCGGTGGTTTCTTCCGCGAAAGATTGATTACTCCCTGATTTGCTGTTCCTGATTTTTGGCAAACCTCTTATTCGTTTGAGTGGGATCGTCTAATAAATCAGTTTTTTCTTTTCATTTTTCTTTTTTAATGTTTTTTTTTCTTCTTTTCTCTTCTTTTTTTCTTTCCTTTTCTTTTTCTTTTCTTTTCATTCTCCACCCTTTATTATATTTGATTCATTCATTAATGCATTTAATATCCTTTTTATTTGTTACAAAAATTGTTGAGTTTTAATGCATTGTTGTTGTAATATTACTATTTCAAATATTTACTTAAATGTAGTTCATTGTTGTGTCTGTTTCTATGTAATTAGATTTATTTAGTTGTCCTCCTTTGTAAATCAGTTTTTATAACTGAATAGGATAGACGTTAAATAAAAAAACTAAAAAGTTCCTTTTATTTATATTTTATCTCAGTGGCTATTACCTTTGACATTTCAGGTATGGCTGGTATGCTACTTGACTACTATCTCTCACTCGCACACGGTCACCACACACAATTTTAGTTTAGGGATGACATCGAGTGTCCTGGTTACCCAGATCCGGTTCTTCTATCGGGTCCCATTTGAATGTAGTACCATAACTGCCAATCAAATTGTTAAGGAGCAAAATCAATTAAATTCATAGCTAAATAAAATATATTTTTTTAATCTGGAAAACCTGGAATAGTCTAACTAGGAAATTTGGTAACCTGAAGTTGACACCCTGATGATGCATGCAATGCATCAAATGCATCGCCTTAACTCTACTGTAACCACCCGCACCTTAAGGAAGTCATAGGAAGGAGATAAAAAATAAAAATATGGGTCAAGTAAAATAAACGCTTCCACAAGTGATAGAAAGGCGTTTCAGTTGCTTAAAACATAAAACGGGCGAAACACAGTACTCAACACATCCGAGCACATGGCCCGTAATGCTTTGTGCGTGCGATATATTGTTTTCTTTTTTAAATTGTCTTGAGTCAATGGGAAAAAAATTTGCTACAAGCAATTTCATAGGGCATTTTAACAGAATAAAGGTCCAGTGCAAAAAGATGACTTGTTTCAGAATAGTACACTATCAAAGTCAGCCACTGAATATTGGCTCGTGGCTTCATACTGCACTTTTCCCCGTCCATAGACTTTGTTGTTGTTGTTGTTGTTTTTGTTGTTGTTGTTGTTGTTGTTGTTGTTGTGTTGTGTTGTGTTGTTACAAAAGGCACATTCATTGATTTATTATGGAGCAAAATCACTGAGCAAAATTCACTTTTATTTATTTATATTAATTATTGGATGAGCGAAGCAAAGACTTCAATTTCACTGACCCCCAAAAAATTTAGCTCGGGTGTTTTTTTTTTGTTTTTTTTGTCTGTTTGTTCGCTCTCTACTGGGCAAACGGCATATCCGATCTTGATGAAAATTGGAGGGGACCTTCGAAATCTCTGAACTTAGAGGTGTATTGTTTTTGGTTGGGTGTACAATCGAAGAAATATTTCTCATGAATATCGTACTTTTACGATTTTTTTCGATTTTTAGTGCGATATTTTCGTGCCATTTGGGTCGATTCTGACCAAACGGGTGGGGCTACAACGTTCATATTATACATTGACATTAAGGCAGGGCTCGAAATGTAACAATTGCCGAAACGGAACGCCCTCGTTGTAGTCTCTTTAGGCGGTGCAGCTGGGGTCTGGGGCGAAGCCCCAGCCGCCGGAGGCTTTTCGCCGAAGGCGAAAAATTTTTCAAAGATTTTTATTCTTAAACGCCTATAAACACGTTAAAATCAACACAAAATTGGAATCTAACGATTTTAAAACTTAAGTAAAATACTCTCAAAAATAAGTTGAGCTGAACATTCTAGCCATGGTTTTGCAATTCGTAAATTTTTCTCGGCAAATATTCCCAAGTTTTACTCACTTTTGAAGAGGACGAACTAGAACAGGAACTTTCGTCTTGCGAAGTGTCAATTTTTCTTTTTTGCAACCAGTTAGTTATAGTGGAATGGAAGTCATTTTTTAGAACGATACGTCCGTGTTACACTGACCATCAGTCCATTACACATTATCCAAGTATCAAGTAAAAGGGTTGGGGGTTGTCATGTTGTGTAATACGTTCTCAGAGGGTGGAAGGGACAGACAGCGGACAGAACAATAAACGCTTAGCTTGACCACCAATGGTCATATTCTTTGAATTACTACCGCAAAGGAAAACATTGGCACTATGGCTATTGCTTGCAATATGGGCTACAAGTGCAAAACCTTCTCGAAAAATTGAATAAAGATTATATTAGCCCTTCGCGTTCGATAGCGAGCCGTAACGCAATTTTTTATCTTTGACGAAACGGAACGATAACATATACACGAATCACGAACCGGAACAGCGTTCCGGTGCGTTCCGGCTCATTCCGACCCCTGCATTAAGGTTATGGTGATTTAGTACCTTTAGAAAGAAAAAGTTGAAAAAATTAGCCAGAATCCATAGAAATAAAGCTTTTAATATAAGTTTTTACGGTTAATAATAACAATTGACAAGTAACAATAGAAACTTGACAACAAATCACCTGCTACAATGCATAGCAGGGCCTATTTTAGAGCGCAGCTGGACACTGTTTGCGCAGCTGCAAAAGTCATTTGTGCAGCTGCAAATTGTGATTTGCGCAGTTAAGATTTTGTTGTTATATCGACTAAAAAAATATAAAATATATTTTTATTAATTTAAAAAAAAATTAATTGATAATACCAGAAAGCAAGAATATTTTCAAAGCGGTCTTTCCAGACGCAACAATTGCAGAGAGGCTCAACCATAGATATTGGCTAGATACGCAGTCATTAATCCACTTCCGTGACAATTTGAAGCCATTTTGAAATACCTGTTTGCATGTTAAGTAGATGGGAGCGATTTGTAGTCAAAATATTTTTAAAGATGGCAGTCAGTTTGACAGGTGAGCATACCAGCCATTAACATCAAATGATTACTCAATTCCTTTATGCAATAACTTCTTATTGTTTCTGTTTGTGCATTCCCATGCTGCACAAGCTAAACCATATCAAACAATCCAGTAAAATACTTAAATGCATTAAAAAAGCATAAATTAATACGCCAAATTGCCATTTTTTCAATCTAAAAAGTTGTTTCCTTTCTTTTCATTTTTATTTTACTGTACTGTTTAGTAATTGAATAATACCGCCATTTATTATTCAAAACACACACTACCAAAAGTCTTGTCCAATACATGAAATTAAATAATTAATTAATTATTGAATTAAATATTAGGTTGATAATTTTCTAAAAACAATTTAGTAAAACATGCACTACCATACATTCGTAGGCCTATATGAATATTTGGTAAACGTGCAAAAATCTGTAAACTTAAAATTTGGCTATTTGACAGGGCTTCAGTTGCTTCAGTCTGAAAGTGTTTGTTATGTTATGCTTTTATCTATCCTGATTTCCACTTTTCTACAAAATCCTGCTACGTGAGAACACTTCAAACTGTACTGTAAAAGTAATAAAATATACCAAAGGACCCTCTCTAAAGCCATTGAAACACGTTCTTGAGACAATGTTTTTCAAAAAATTCCCTGCGGGGCTAAACTGGGGGGCAGCGTCCCCCAGACCCCCCGGTGGTTCCTCTTCTTAGATTGTTTGCGCAGTTGCAAATTATCCTTAAAATAGGCTCTGATGCATAGGCAGCAAAGCAGAGCGCTTGTAAAAGTAAAGATATCCCACACAAACTAAAAACTTAAAAAAAGCTCATCCATCAACGCGGCGGGACTTAAGCGTTTTCCTAGTTTTGTTTAGTAGTTTTATTAGTTTGGCAACATTGCGTTCACACAAGGAAGCCAAGGAAGAAGAAGAAAACTTTCACACAAACAAACGTCGAGAAACTAGTGTAGCTAGGTCTAGCTACCTAATTCCTTAGCAACTAGAGCCTAGTTTTAATAAAGTTACACGTGTCTAGGGGTTTTAAATCTTTAGGAATAACGTCAGTACGTAAATGGAGTCGTACGGTAGAAAGAGGAATTACTCGGGTTACAGTAATTATCGGTCCGCTGGTAACAAGTCCAATAACAAACCTACTAACAAGATTGAACCCGGCCTTAGGGGATTCCTGTGTACGTGCAACTTCAGAGAAAAGGATTGTATTCGTGAGTCGTATAACCTGCTTAACGAATATGCTGATTCGGATGAAGAAAAGGCAAGTAACTTGGCCTAGGCCTAGGGGCTAGGCCTACATGAGTTAGGCCTAGGCCTAGGCCTAGGGCCTAGCCTACTAGGCTATAGGCCTAGGTCACTAGCTAGGCCCTAGTAGTAGTACAGGCTAGTAGTAGTAGTAGTAGTGTAGTAGTAGTAGTAGTAGTAGTAGTAGTAGTAGTAGTAGTAGTTTGAGGCTTCCAATTCAAGTTAAGCATCATTCACAATCAGTTATAAGTCGTAAGGCGCAAGGTCTAATGCGTAAGGCGTAAGTCGTAAGAAATGCTAGGCGTTTACAACAACCATACCATTTTTCATTGCTCCTGTGTATTGCGCATGCGCGTACAGTCAGCTGTGGAGTTTCCTTGTTCGTGATTGGCTCGTCGTAAGAAACCGTCGTAAGAATTGGATTTTGGGCAATTCGTTACGACATAAAGGCGGATCCACATAAAAACGTAAGACGTAAGCATAAGGTTTTAACGCGTAGTGTGTAAGCGCTCCGGTACACATAGAAACGTAAGCACAAAGAATTTAGCCCAAGATATTTCAGCTGTCTTCTAAGTTCTTTGCAGAGTGAATCGAGAGAACTTTGATTAAAGAAGGATTCGAAGGTTATAATAAAGATTATTATTAACTAGGAAAACGCTAAAGTCCCGCCGCGTTGATGGATGAGCTTTTTAAAGTTTTTAGTTTGCGTGGGATATCTTTACTTTTGCAAGTGCTTTGTTTTGCTGCCTACGCATTGTAGGTGAATGTTGTCAAGTTTCTTTTGTTTCTTGTCAATTGGTATTATTAACCGTAAAAAACTTATATTAAAAGCTTTATTTCTATGGATTCTGGCTAACTTTTTCAACTTTTTCTTTCAAAAGGTACTACATTACCATAACCTTAATGTCCATGTATAATATGAACGTTGTAGCCCCACCCGTTTGGTCAGAATCGGACCAAATGTGACCAAAATATTGCACTAAAAATTGAAAAACTAATATTAAAACCTTTACTTCTATGGATTCTAGCTAACTTTTTCAACTTTTTCAACTTTTTCTTTCAAAAGGTACTTACTACATCACCATAATCTTAATGTCCATGTGAAATATGAACGTTGTAGCGCTACCCGTTTGGTCAGAATCGGCCCAAATGTGACGAAAATATCGCACTAAAAATCGAAAAAAAATCGTAAAAGTACGATATTCATGAGAAATATTTCTTCGATTGTACCCAAAAACAATACACCTCTAAGTTCAGAGAAAACGAAGGTCCCTCAAATTTTCATCAAGATCGCTTATGCCGTTTGCCCGGAATCCTGCTAACAAACAGACAAAAATACAGACAAAAAAAACAAAAAAAAAAAAAAAAAAACATTGGAGCTAAATTTTTTGGGGGGTCAGTGAAATTGAAGTCTTCGCTTCGCTCATCCAATAATATAATTTTTCCAATCGATGTTGATAATTATGCAAATAATGCTCCAAGTCCTGCCAATTTTATATATTTATAATTGAATCGTAGTTGACTGTAGTAGTCAAGCATTTCAAAGTAGATGTTAGTTTGACTCAACTTTTTCGTAAAATTCTTCAACTTTCTTACGCATTAAAACAGTGTAACTATGTCTTAAACCTTGTGCATTTGTGTGGACGCCAGTACGTGTTTCCTATGTTCCAACATTACGACTACGCATTAAAACTTTATGCTTACGTTTTCTTACATGAGAAGCCCCATAGAAGGATTCCATATCGGAGGAGGGATTCAAAGTATGCAAAATATACTGTTCTAGCAGGGCCAGGTCCTATTCTTTCTTTGATAATTCTGATAGCGAAGCAGGCCGTGCTCAGTTTCCTAGCGAGATTATCAATGTGTAGGTCCCACTTCAGTTCAGAGAGGCTTCGATAATAATGCCAAGGGACGAGGTAGATTGTACTTCCGGCAGCGGTTGTCCCTGATAGTGAAAGTCGAGCTGCTGTGCCTTTGTATGCCCCAGGTTAAAAAGCATTGTCGCAGTCTTTGTGGCGTTCATTGCCTGCTGGTTATTCTGGAGCCATAGAGATTAGAGACTTTGCGTCGAGTTCCATTTGCGCTACATTGGCAGCCTCTGCGAGCCATTTTCCCCAGCACCTATGTGTGAACTCATCAGCATATGTAAGAACAAAGGAGAGGGGCAAGCAGGATCGAGGGTCATTGACATAGATGATGAAATACACTGGTTCCAGAACTGTCCCCTGTGGAACCCCTGTAGTGGTCCCAAGCCATGCAGATTGAATCACTTCAACCCTCTTCACTCGGACTGACTGCTGTCTGCCATCCAGGTAGGAAGCCACCCATCTTAGGACTTCCCCTGAGAATCCGAGTGCCTCCATTTTACGTAATAACTTCTCATGATGAACGCAGTCGAACGCTTTCGACATATCACAGAAAAGTGCTATCACGTGGTCACCTGAGTCGATGATTTTATACAGTTTATCCATGAACTCACATAGGGCAGAAGAGGTTGATCAACCCTGGCAGAACCCGTGTTTACTGTTGGCCAGGACAGGAGCTGGTGGGATTCTAGATACTGGACTAGAGATGTAAAATTACCGGTCACATTGAAAAGCACGCACATTGAGCACGGTAATTTTCAATATTTTGCTCTTTTATACAAAATATCTACATTCAAGGCAGGATTCCGCAGGAAGTAGGCTAAATTAGGTAAACTAATCAAGTTTGAATTGATGAATGCAACTTTAATGAATAAAATATATTGCAATTGCAATCAAATTATGCAAATATGCAATGCATATGACAATACAGTACATTCAAGAAATTAAAGGTAGGTAACTGTCGTCCTAAATTCCAAATTAATGCAAGTGGCAGTGCAAATGTGGTATGTACAGTAAGTGCATCTACTGTTTAAAACTGGGAGCGCAAAACGATAATCAAGTTTCAAGAGTAGGCCTAAATATTTTAGATTCTATCTTTACTTCAAACTTATATGGTTCTCCTCCCCGCTCTTTTATTATTAATACACTGTTTTTTCTGTTTTTATTTTATTTCAGTTTTCAGCCAGATAACTAAATAAAATAATAGCCAACCTTCAAAAACTAAAATCTTAACTTTTCTTTAAAATTACCGAAAGTTTCACTGTCACAATAAACTGTGTAATATTACCGGTAATATTACCATGACCGGTAATATTACCGATTCACATCACTATACTGGACCATTCTGGCTTTAACAAATGCAAATAGCTCGAAATTGTTTTGCCAACATAATAACTTTGTCAGTTCTTTTCATGCTAGCTCAGCGTGGATCTAGCACACGGAGGAACTCGGTGATCTAGCACAGATAATTTTTGCTTGCGTTGGTATAAGATATTTCTCTTTGATACACAAAGGCGACATTCCTTTTACTGCGCATTCATACTACCCCTACCACTACCACTTGTAACGAAAGCATCTGCATTCTTTCGTTGGAGCTAGTAGGCCTACATCAAAACTCTCGGCTGTGTGAACCGTCGCGACACTAGCGCTCTATGGGGACTGTGGTTGCAGCTCTGAAGCTAGAAAAGACAGCTAAGCCATCTAGATTAACGCCACTTTATCTTTTCCCGAGGCCACCATTTTTGAGTCTTCTTCTTCTTCTCTTCTTCTTTTCATATGCCCCTAATCAGCCTACTCGGTCATCATGTGTTGTCGTGTTATCCAATAGAGACAGAATTCCCTTTGTACATGCAAGCTGCGTAGGCTTCAATCTGCCTTTCCTACTTTGCGTAAATGTTGACCCAACAGGTCATGCCCTGTGTCAAGTCTGAACTGGGCAGATGAGACCTTTCTGTTATCTGGGTGGTTTTGTCTTTCTTGATAGGTACCTACTATACTTTGCCATGACTTGTCCTTTGTATCATCCTCCCACTTCTTCTGCACCAAATTCTTAGCAGCAGATGTTAGATAAGATAGGACTTAACTAACTGCCTTTATAAGACACTTGCCTTCTCAGTTTGTGGCATCTTGCTGCCCCTCTTTCCCATGAAGTCTGCCTTCTCATTACCATGCAGATTGTAGTGTGTAGGTAGGCCTACCCACTACAGTATAACTTCTTTTCCCTTATTATTCAGTCTCAGAATGTTTAACTTACATTCCTTGACCTCGCTGTCCACCTCATCCTTGCTCGCAACTGCTTGTATTGCCGCCATTGAGTCAGAAAGTATCACAATTTTATTTTTTGGGTGACCTGCTACCAACTTTAGTGCTTCCAATATTGCCTTTAGTTCCCCATTAGGCCTACTGCCATTTTTTCCTGCAGGTAGTATGATGTAATTAAAGATCCCTCTCTCTAATCACTCATTACTCATAACCAATTACTCAAGTACTATCAAATGCAAATTCGTCAAAATGATATCTAGTCAAAATCAAATAATAATAATCAAACACCCGGTTCCAACATAAGTCAGGTCGGGGGGTGACGTATCACCAATTTCTCGGGCTGTGGACTTTCAGTGTTTGCTAGCCAGGCTCAACACCTCCTCATCTACTTCAATGTCTTCTATGACAGGCATTTCTACCAATCAAATACCTATGCAAATTAATCGAGATGGGAGCGATTAATTTATGATAAACAAATCAAGCAAACAAAATAAACACAATGAACAACAAAATTACAAACCTGTGAAGATGATAGGTCTGCAATGTCAATGCCTCGGCTGTTCAGTCGGTCTCGCACGGAATAGCAATAAAATCACACTGCTTAATAAGTAATCAGGAAGGGGATTCTCTAACCATGGATTTACAAGCCAGTTACTATTCTAAGTCCATGCTCTAACTACCAAATGACAAGTATTAAATTTCCATTGATCTATCTAATCTGATCCATTGACCTAGATTAGCTAAACAATTTATACGATACCGAAATCTCAAATATTACCCACACCAAGTACCAACTGAGCTCAGTTTCTCCAAAAATGTGGTTAGGTCGTAGCCACATAATAAACCCTTAAGTTGCAACTTTTTATAGAAATACTTTTAACATTATGAAACCATATTTTAATTCTGTTGTACTCATCCTGATTGAAGATTGATATAGTAGAATGTTCAAAACGGACGGTTCCTCTTGATGGATCTTGAAGTGATCAAAAATGGACGGTTATACTTTATGGATTTTGAAGTTTTCGAAAAATGGATGGTTCCACTTTGTAGATCTCGACTTGAGACTTTGTTGTCTTCATGATAAATTCACCGGTGTCTACTGTTAAGGTGAATCGTTGATAAATCCGTTGTGTTCCATTTCAATAATGTAGAATAACCATTTCACTCGCAAGGTTGAATCGATGTTGAAGATTCGCAGACACACTTCACGCTTATCCTCACTATTAGTTCACAAAACAGGACCGCATGGCTGCTAGTGACAGGCACGTTGCCCTCCTGCCATACGACTGTCCTGACAAAACCTCCCCGCTCTCACAGGTTCTTACGATGACCTCACCATTATCCAAGAGCCTCTGGCTTTGCAACTTTCATGTATGGTGCACCTTACTTAAGACTACCCACACTATAGTCGGTTTACATGTTATGACTCAAATTTCGATGACATTTTAAATAGGCCTATAACAAATTGTGAATTCTGAACGTCCTATACATGACTTTGTTTACGTTTGCTTCTGACTAAGCGTCGTAAACCTTATAATTTATGTCTTCCTGTTCATGCCAACTAGTGATTTCCAGCCATCAGACTGGCGCTGCCGGGTCAAGACTAATTAAATCCCAATTGCTTTTTGACCATATTTGGGCTGGTGAGACCGAAATGTTGCAAGAGCTCTCAAGGAAGTATGAGTAAACATTTAATGACTTGCAATAGTTAATCTCTTAATTACACTATATTAGTAGAGGTGTGATACTTATGTCACAGTAGTGCCTTCTCAAATTCTCTACAGTATATTGCTGCTCCAGCATTGCCTTCTCCAGGTTTTGCCAATCCGTCTGTATACATGTGCAGCCACTCCCTTTCAGGATATCTGCCATGTATGTATGTATCAGAGTTACTTGTCTCAGCACTTCTTCATTGTAATCTTTCTTTTGTCCACATATCCCCTCCACCTCCACTCCAGTTCATGTTGAATGTCTAAAACAGCCACCCTGATGTTAGGTTTTGGCAGCTTCATTCTGTTTCTGGATTAATATCTCCCATAAGCTCATTTCTTAATTCACTGGCTGTAGTTATGAAAATTCTATGAGTTTTTAGTCTCTCATATGGCTCTCTGCTCCAATATTGTTCATCCAGCCTCATAATTTTTTCATGTAGACACACTGCAGCCACATTTCTTCGATACTGAAGTGGTGGGATGTTTGTTCTGGCCTGCAGAGCTGTGATTGAAGTGGACTTCACTGCTCCTGTGGAGATTCTCATAGCTTGGTTTTGAACCGTGTCTAGCTTCTGCAATTTACTTTTAGGTGCTGTGACAAGCAACGCACTTGTGCATTCTAGTAGTGGTCTGATGTAAGTCCTGTATGTTCTGGTTAGAACTTCCGTGTTGGCTCCCCAGGTAACTCCTGCCACGATCTTCAGCAAGTTCATTCTTTTTTACTTACGAAAGATACCATCCTATCAATTTGTAATAAGAATGGTAACTTACCTATTCTCATTACCTACTAGGTTTCATTCTCGTTCTCAGTCTCGATCTGGACCCTTCATACATTGCTTCTGACGTCACCGATGATTGATGACGCCAAATTGAGAATAAGAGTAAGCCACGTTTTTCAATCAATCAGACATGTCTTAGGACAAGTCTGAACAATATTCTCATTCTTATTCTAGTCTCAGTCTCGGTACGGTACTAGAAGTGTAACTTTCGGTCATTTCTTTATGGGAGTATCAACAATGGTATCAATATCAAAACAAACATACAAAAAGCCGTGGAGTTGACATGCAGGTGGCCGACTGATTGTGATCTTAACAGTACTTTAAAGTGTTTACATAACGTTTCCATACCAAATTTAACTAGGCTATGCATACACTATTCATTACTTATATTATTAATTACATTACATCTCCTCCGACATGCGCCTCAAACATTTCTAATTGTTCGTCCAATGATTGTTTTAAAAAACTGTTTATTTTTAGATCGCTTATTACCGAAGTCATATTACAATTTCACTTTACGGCACAATAATAATTGTAATACTGTTCGCTCACTTGAAAACTGCAGTTAATCTCACTTGCCAACAACCACTTATCACTTGCCAACCCTGTCGCCAACAACTTTCACTGGCTACTGATCGGAGTGTGGGGGTGAATGAAGAGTGCGAGCAAAATACCAAGGCGTTTGAATGGAAGTAACGAGTTTTGACCCATGAGCACGTGCACCTAACCCAGCTATACCAGACGTTGTAATAACAATAGACCACCTGAGGCGGGTCCTGGCGGCCGATGCGTAGAAAACCATGCAAAAATGTGTGTACATTCAGAGTGTCAACCCCCAGCGGCAGCACTTACTGCAGAATGACTCCTGCCGAATAAGCCTTGCTCTGGGCCGGCCAAAATATCCATACAATCAATCCAACGATTTATTGGGAATATTACGAGATTGGCTTTGAACCTTAAATTTGGAATTTAGTTTGCGCAGATATTTGGGGGTGCGCGTTAGAGGAGAGCGCGTGAGTGACTTTTGACTCACGCAGGGTCACGATCACGAGCGAACATTCTCTAATCACGCACACTCACGCACGAACGGATATTATCGCTACACGCTCACGCACACTCACGCTAAAAATTCATTTTTCCATAACGCACTCACGCCATGTCACACATCGTATTCAGTCACGCACAAGTCACGACTTTACTCAGATGAAGTTACAATGAATGTGTTTTAGGCCTGCAATGTTATTTTAGCACTACTCACGACGTATCCTAATTCCTGTCAGGCTAAAACAGCAACGAAATATGATGTTTGTTTGTTGTGCCTACCTTACAAATAACACTACAAAGCTTGAAACAAATCAGAACACATATACTATGAGCAAAGCACACACGAAATAAACTGACTGAACATAGCAAGCAACGCACTGCACGATAGCACGAACCGCGAGAAGAGGGCAACTGAAATAGGGTAAAGTGTAGGGTAGGTAGGAAGGTAGGTTCTAATTTCTAGAAAAGGTATTTATTTGTCGATTGATAACCAAAGAGATAACGTGACACGCACAATCACGCGTGTCACGATTCACGCGTGAGTCTAGTATCTTGCACAATCACTCACGACTAATTCCATTGAGTCCACACTCACGCACACTCACGATAAATGTCGTGAGTCAAGCTCTAGTGCGCGTGCACCTGTGCACTTATACACGAGCCGCCCCTGTGTGTAGGTAGGCCCTATGTATGGTTCCTGTTTAGATAGTTTATCAGAACATAGGCCTGATAAGTAAAGGGGTCTGATAGCTATGTAAGCTTATGCTTGCTAGGAGGGAAATCCTTATTTTGTGTTAAGTCTTGTATTGTTTGCACAGGTTGCCCCACCTGCACCCATAGAACCCGACGCCAGCCCTGACGCAGAAATTGACGAGGGATCAGATGATGGTGATATCCAAAGCAGTCTGAACAAAGAGATCGCGTCACTCAAGTCTGACGCTAAAAAAGCACCGGCCATGCGGAAATTTCAAGTTGTAGACAGTGGAGCGAAGAATTGTCTATTTATACGCACTACAGTAAGTCTACAATTGACAACTTATCATGTTGTGAGTTCAGTCTTGGGAAGAAGTGCGCTACTATAGCACGCTACTTTTACCTGTAGCAGAACCAGTAGCGTGCTACTTTATTTACGGAGAATATTGTAGCGGTAGCATGCTACAATTTTTTTATAGCGTCAGCGTGATTTTGCGCTACTTTTTAAGTTCCAGCCCCAATACCATGTGAAGTCAAAAGTCGGCACTGCAAACTAGCTTGTAACGCCCTCCGCGGCGCCGTGAATGTTCCGAGTTTCATGTCATATGCTCACGGTGTAGGCCCGTAATCTCGTCTCACTTGCACACACGTCGCTTGCTCTCACGCTGTCTCTCCCTGCGTCTTTCGAAGGATGCGAGCGATCTGACACATCGAGAGTTCATAGGTCTGACTTTACTAAAAATATTCAGTAGGCCTACCTGTAATTATTAAATTTCATGGTGCATCATAAGTGCTATTACAGGGTCGTAAACTCTTCACAAGACGCAGGCAAAGATGTATCAACGATAATGAGAAGTCGGATTATTGATTTAGAGCGTAATCCGCACAATAATTATACGCCAATCGTCTGTATTGCACATTGAAATGAAGTGATTAGCATCTATATCCCCCCTCCCTTGGGTAGTATGTCTTCTATAGGCTTCTATTAAATCCGACCCAATTAATGCCTTCAACAAAACTGTGTAGGTAGGCTATTGTTTATTATATTTGACAGTTTGATGTGGGCAATTTTAGAGCAAAGTGCAGCTTAAAAACTTGTGGCGTGAAGTATAGTGTAATTTGGTGTCTTGCCAAAGGCGTACATTTGCAGTACCAACACGTGTAGGCCTACCTAACACTACTACAGTCCTACACTAAATTTATTTAAAGACCATTTGTATTCTGTTTTAGCTACAAGAACCTGTCAAGTTAGTGCACAGTATTTTGTTAGACTTGGAAGCTACAAAGAAGCAGAAGACTCGCTTCCTCTTACGTCTGCTACCTATTGAATATACATGCAAGGTATGTATGAAATGTGTGACAGTAGGGATGTGCGAACGTTCGAAATTCGAACTCGAACTCAAACTTTTTTTAAGTTCGAGTTCGAAAAAAGTTCAAGTTGGATTTTTTTTTTACTAATTTGTAGTGGTGTGCAGTCACATATTATTTGACAAGTCAAAAAATGGTTCTCAGTTTACAGGTACAAATTTAAAAACAAAAAAATGGATGGTGGACGTGCCGGTCCAGAAGTTACATACTTTCTTGGTGGAGGTGCCGGTCCAGACTTATCACTATTTTACCTATTATGACGGTTTGATATACTTTTAAGTTGGGTTCGAGTTCGATACAGTTCGAAATTTTTGTAAAGTTCGAAGTTCGGGTTTTTTAACTGGGAAAGTTCGAGTTCGAGTTCAAAGTAAAAATAATGGGTTCGCACATCCCTAGTGACGAGGTATAGTTTTCTTCGTTGACATTATAGGCCTATAACCAGTAGCCCTAGTGAAAATGAAAATTAGGCCTAGATATTTTTCATAGGCCTAGGCATATTTAATACATAATTGGCTTGGTGGTCTAGTGGTCAGAGTACCTGTTTCCAATGCAGGAGGTCATTCCGGGTTTGAATTCTGTGTTAGGCTAAAGATTTGTAACTTCTGATACATGGACTTAAATCCATGAATTCTTGTGTTGAGTTTGTGTTAATAGTAACGTTAAAGCTGTCCTAGCAACGAAGCACAATAAGAAATGCTTAGGTTGTTCTGTGTAGCCTTGTTGATACTGGCGTCGCCTGCGGCAGGGTTGGGCCCAATGGCCATTATTTGCTTGTGGATTGTTTCGGTGCCGACAGGCTCGACTTGTTCCGCGTTAAGTTAAAGGCTCCCTAGCTGTAAATCAGTGACTGTGTGGGTAACTCTTAATTGGAATTTATTTATGTTTCATTAATCATTTATCTTATATATAATGTATTACGTTTAGCTTAGGGCCTATATGTGTTTTGTATGAGGCTAAGCTCTAATTCTTACCATACAACCAGCAATGTGACAATGACTTCTCAATTCATGAAATAAATGATACCACAATAGGCCTACTGATGTTTTGATGGGTATTTTGTTTACGGTTGAGGCCAATGTTCACAAAACAAAACACATGTAGGATTTTCAGTATACAATGTGCAATACCAGTAACAATTGTTACTGGTAACACAATTACAGTACTTATTAATTTAGGTACTTAGGCCTTCATATCTTTGAGAAGGCCTTACTGGTAATATTTTAATTTTTAATAATGTACATAGCGGTAAAAAACAAATAATATACAATATTAATTATTTCTTTAATATTATTAATTTTAATTTAATGTAGGCCTATGAAGTTTGTGAAAGCTGTGTGAAAACACAATTTGGATTGTCAGGGTGGTTCCAAATAACAATAGGGCTATGGCAGAGAAGTGTGTTGTCACCTCTGTTATTCATAATCGTGATTGATGACATCCACAACAAGGTAAAGATGAAGGCAATGGAAGATGTAGAGGTTATGTTGTTTGCCGATGACGATGGCATGGTCGGAACATGAGGAGGTACTCCAAAGATATATAGACTTGTGGAATAGAAACATAGAAGAAGCAGGTATGAAAATAAGCGTTATAGATAAAGAGTGAGGTTGTAATTATGCCAGGAGAAGGGGACAAATTAATAATTATCAAGCACAGATAAACATTGGAGGAGAAACCCTGAAAGTGGTGGATAGTTTTAGTTATCTAGGAAGTGAAATAATGGCAAGTGGAAAGATTAAAAAGGAGATAAACATCAGAATAAAAAAGGCCAGTAACTTTTACCAGTGTGTGAAAGGCCTGGTGTGGGATAGTGTAAGATGACACTATATAAAACTTATTTCATACCGATCCTTACATATGCAGCAGAAACCTGGACAATGGGAGATCGAGATGAGAGTCAGATACAGGTGGCAGAGATGAGATTCCTGAGGAGCACAGTGGGCAAGACTAGATGAGATGGAATAAGAGACACGGACATTAGAGAAATGCTAGGTGTAGAAAAGTTAAGTGACAGAATAGGAAGGACAAGGTTGAGATGGTATGGACATATGAAACGAATGGGGGAAAATAGGATGCCCAAGAAAATGTATGAAAGAAGGATTGAAGAAGGGGTAACCAAGGAAGAGATGGAAGGACATCATAGCAGGAGACTTGGAGGCAAGAGGAGAAAGCTGGGAAGATGTGGAAGAGATACGATTGTGGGAGGATAGAAAGAAGTGGAAAATTTTTGTTGCTAAACCCAAGCTGACCCTGCCAGAAGCAGGAAACGGCAATGGATAGATGATGATGATGAATTTTTGTAATTTTTAATTATTTTAATTAATTGAATATTAATATTAAATATTATATTTGATATTATTTATTTAATAGTTAACAAAGGAATAATAACAAGAGTGAAAGAGATGTACTTGATATCTAGAAGTGCTGTAAAGACAAGAGGTGGAATTACAGAGTGGTTTCACATTAGGAGTGGGTTAAAACAAGGAAGTGTACTGTCACCACTATTGTTAATTATTGTCATGGTCAAAATCACTAGGAAAGTTGTAGAGAGAATCTGAGAAGAATGTATGAAAATAATGTTATTTGCAGACTATCTTTTGGTGTGGGGAGAGGAAGAAGAGGAGGTGCAATCTCAAGTTGATGTGTGGAGTGTGGTGGCAGAAGAATATGGTCTGGTGTTTGGAAGTGGCAAAAGTGAAACAATGTTGATTGCGAGATAAAGCGAAGAATGTTGGGATTCTACTAGGACAGATTTTAAAGCAAGTGGAGAATTTTAAGTACGTGGGGAGTATAGTAGCATGCGATGGAAGGATTCAACCAGAGATAGGAAGAAGGACGCAGCAAGCTGTTGGGTTATTCCAATCTATCCGAGATCTCATTTGGAACAGAGAAGTACCAAAGAAGTGCAAGGTTACCATCTACCAGACCTACTTTGTTCCAATACTGACATATGCAGCAGAGACTTGGAATATGACAACAGTGGATGAGAGCCTTGTGCAGGCTGTGGATATGAAGGTTTTGAGAAGCATTGTATTTGTAGGTAAGACTAGATGGGACCGAATACGGAATGAGGATATCCGAGATCAAGTAGGCGTGAGGAATTTAATGGAGCGAATTGGAGAGAGGAGATTAAAGTGGTTCGGACATGTCAAAAGGATGGAAGGAGCGAGATTACCAAGAAGGATGATGGAATTAGAAATTCCAGGTAGGAGACCAAGGGGCAGACCACGACAACAATGGCAGAATAGTGTGAGAAAGGATGTAGAACAGCGAGGAGGAGACTGGAATGTGGTGGAAGGAGAGGAGTGGTGGCAGGACAGAAGAACATGAAGAGGCCTGTCTTCAATTCCGACCCAACGCAGAGTTGGACGTGGCAACAGATAATGATGATGAATGCAATTCAAATTTAAAATTAATTGAATTCAATTCAGTTATAATCACAAACACCATTTTTATTTAGGCATATATTACACAGGGCTCAAAAAATGTATTAAATGGCACATGCCCAGACAGAAAACTTACATGCCAATTTTTTTCAAACAATTAAAATAAGTTATCAGGACATATAGCGGCTTTTTTCTTTTGAATTATAATGTCCTTTGTTCATGTCGTCGACTTGTGGCAGTGGGTTAAGTGTGCCCCCCGCCTTACCACTCGCGATCTTCCAGAGATTATACTGCAGCGTAAATAATTACCATAACAATTCTAATGTTTTTAATCTGCTAGAAGTCAAAAGCTAGGTGATAACTGAAATTAAACACATAGGAATAGAGATACTGCAGAGGCCATCCTTTTCTTATCTTCTTTACTCACCAGCATTCGGGCTCCAGCCCTCCTCCCCACTCCCCCGCCCCAACTCATCGTGACCTTGACTAGACTGTGACAAGATATAAACCAGATGCAAGGAACAGTGAGTGTCTTAATGGCCTGCAATCAAGATGCATGGGACCTGTTGCTGGACAAGTGGACTTATCTTTTTTCCCAGGCTTATCTTGCGATGAGAGCTAAGTGCGCGGGCGATAGTGAGATTTTCCCACATGCCCGGTTTTTTACATGCCCCAGGCATCTCGGGCATAGTATTTTTTTAGCCCTGTATTACATTAGGACTAGGTCAGAGGTGTAGGGTGCGCCCGGCAGCCCGTGGTCCTGAGGGCCCTGGTTAGGATCCCGCACCATACGCGTTTCCAAGCAAAGGGGTTGCTACCTGGTGGCGAAAAATGCAACTCTCCGATCAGTGATAGTCGGAGGAGCGCGCTATGTGCTTACCTGAAGAACACATGTCATTCCGTGTTTGTCACTTATAAATATCTACAATCACAGGTACATTGTGATTGTTGTCAAATTTCTTTTGTTACCTGTCAATTGGTATTATTTACCGTAAAAACTTATATTAAAAGCTTTATTTCTATGGATTCTGGCTAACTTTTTCAACTTTTTCTTTTAAAATGTACTACATCACCATAACCTTAATGTCCATGTATAGTATGAACGTTGAAGGCCCACCCGTTTGGTCAGAATTGGCCTAAATGGCACGAAAATATCGCACAAAAAGTAAAAAAAAACTTATATTAAAAGCTTTATTTCTATAGATTCTGGCTAACTTTTTCAACTTTTTCTTTCAGAAAGCAATACATCACCATTACCTTAATGTCCATGTGAAATATGAACGTTGTAGCCCTACCCGTTTGGTCAGAATCGGCCCAAATGTCTCGAAAAAATCGCACTAAAAATCGGAAAAAAATCGTAAAAGTACGATATTCATGAGAAATATTTCTTCGATTGTACCCAAAAACGTGGCACATCTAAGTTCAGAGATTTCGAAAGTCCCCTCCAATTTTCATCAAGATCGCATAATGCCGTTTGCCCGGAATCGTGGAACAGACAAAAAAAAAAACACAAAAAAAAAAAAACAACCGAGCTAAATTTTTTGGGGAGTCAGTGAAATTGAAGTCTTCGCTTCGCTCATCCAATAATAATTGTATTAGGGCTTATGCACAAGTCCCAACTCCTTTTCTACCTTATATAATTAATGTAGGCCTACATATACCGTTTACCGTCATTGTTCATTTATTACATAATATTATACTTAATACTAGGAAAACGCTAAAGTCCCGCCGCGTTGATGGATGAGCTTTTTAAAGTTTTTAGTTTGCGTGGGATATCTTTACTTTTCCAAGTGCTTTGTTTTGCTACCTACGCATTGTAAGTGATTGTTGTCAAATTTCTTTTGTTACCTGTCAATTGGTATTATTTACCGTCAAAACTTATATTAAAAGCTTTATTTCTATGGATTCCGGCTAACTTCATCAACTTTTCTTTTAAAAGGTACTACATCACCATAACCTTAATGTCCATGTATAATATGAACGTTGAAGGCCCACCCGTTTGGTCAGAATTGGCCCAAATGGCACGAAAATATCACACTAAAAATAAAAAAAACTTATATTAAAAGCCTTATTTCTATAGATTTTGACTAACTTTTCCAACTTTTTCTTTCAGAAAGCAATACATCACCATTACCTTAATGTCCATGTGAAATATGAACGTTGTAGCCTCACCCGTTTGGTCAGAATTGACCCAAATGGCACGAAAATATCGCACAAAAAGTCAAAAAAATTATATTTAAAGCTTTATTTCTATAGATTCTGGCTAACTTTTTCAACTTTTTCTTTCAGAAAGCAATACATCATCATTATCTTAATGTCCATGTGAAATATGAACGTTGTAGCCCTACCCGTTTGGTCAGAATCGGCCCAAATGTCTCGAAAATATCGCACTAAAAATCGAAAAAAATCGTAAAAGTGCGATATTCATGAGAAATATTTCTTCGATTGTACCCAAAAACGTGGCACGTCTAAGTTTAGAGATTTCGAAGGTCCCCTTCAATTTTCATCAAGATCGCATATGCCGTTTGCCCGGAATCGTGCGAACAAACAGACAAAAAACAAACAAAAAAAAAAAAAAACAAACAAACAAACAAACAAACAAAAAAACAACCGAGCTAAATTTTTTGGGGGGTCAGTGAAATTGAAGTCTTCGCTTCGCTCATCCAATCATAATAAATACGATTTATATTATTACAATAGAATAAATATAATGATATGACCTACAAGATTTTAAAGCTGTCTACAGAATGACGCCTCATGCCATTATTGACATACAAAACAATAATAAAAATACGCCATCAGCTATTCAATAGGCCTACTTTCAATAAAAAGTATATTTTAAAAAAAAGTCCTAAGTGTATAGAAGATGAATATATATACAGGCCAACTCCGATTGCGTTTACCTTGTAAAACGATGTAGAAAACGTGCAAAACAAGTGTAGGGCTATAATTTGCTAGAAGCTCTTTTGATTTTTAGATATCAAGTAAATTATTGAAACTATTAGTATTGGTGGGCAACATTTTCTTGGCAAAATATCATCGATCTTCATCATTCAACATTATTTGATACACTTGTTTCTGTATTTAATAGTTTAACAGAGTGGTTTGTTCTTTTCGAGCTAATATCATCAAATAATCTCAATTTGGTGTGATGAAAGGAATGCCAAAAGGCTGGATCATGTGAGAAACATGTAGAGATAGGATAGGAGACCAACAGCTTACCTGAAGTGGAGTAGGCGCGCCGTGATAGAATACATAAACAAGCCACAAACCTAACTTAAACCTTAGGTAGTCCTCCCTCTCCTCCTCTCTACCCCTCCCTGTCACCCATTCCACACCCCCCACTCATCTTTCACTTCACCCCACCCCCACCCTAGCCAACGGCTACCTAGCTTTAGTTTTTCACCTCAGTAACTCTTCTCTACTCACTGAGGAAGGTCACGTAGACCGAAACGTTTGAAATGTAGTGTTATTTGTTTATTTGTGTTTATGTATTCTATCACGGCGCGCCTACTCCACTTCAGGTAAGCTGTTGGTCTCCTATCCTATCTCTACATGTTTCTCAAATAATCTCAATTATTTGTTGTAATTTAAAATGCCATTAAATTCCCGTTTTTAATAAAGCCGATCCCCAAAACTTACCAATTTTACTAATAAAATACGTGGACGATATGACATAATCAACAATGTTTTTGCAAATGATTAGAAATGTAACAAACATCAAGTTAAACCTGTAACTGAATATACAGCGCTCCCGTAAGCAGCTCGCCTCTATCACCGATCGGTCCGACATGTTGCGTTTTAGTGCTGCCATCTATCTTTGCTTGGAAACGCGTATAATTAAAATTTAATATTAAAAATGAAAAAGTTTATTCACTGATATTTTATAATAGGATGAAAGTACATATAATTAGAATAATATATAAACATTTGAGGTATCAGCACACATTTTAAATTGCATCCTCGACAATGTACGGATTTTTGTTATTTATTTATATGAGACGTTAAGCAATATCCAATCAGTCACAAAATCTTTGACGGCATTCACCTAAATTAAACTGGATTTTCTTCAGATAACTTCAAACACAATATCTGTCTTGCTCTCTCAAATTGTTATAGTTAGCTATTCAGTATTCAGTAATGTCACCGACGTCACAAAAGATTATTTTTGTTAAAGTGACACGTTGATTCAAATATGAACTTGTTTTAGTAAAATTCCAAATAGACTTTTTTTTATAAGATCCTACACTGCCACTTGTTAGTTTGATATTGTGATTGAAAATCGTATGAAGATGGATGGTTTTTAGAAGTCCATCGTTCAGAGAAATATAATTATAATTTTTCTGTGAAAAACGGAAATCAAGTGTAGCACGTGAAATGGCATGAGACAAAGAGTAATGTTTGTTTATCCACTTGTTTTACTGTTGCAAATTCATAACTTCTATTATCAAAGCTAAACATAATTTACCATTATTTGATAATAAGCAATTTCATTTTTGATCGAGAATAAAACGACTTTGTAAGTATGATAACTTTAGATGGGCCTCCTAGGTACATTTTGATAACGGAAACCAACCCAGTATATATATAATTAAACGAGGGAGCGGAGCGACCGAGTGTCTCCATTCAACTCGAACGGTTCTCATTCTGTGATTCTGTCTGTCTATCTGTCTGTCTGTCTGTCTGTACGTCGAAAATCAGCCGAACCGCTGAACAGATTGGGCTGAAATTTTAAACAGACATCCGGTACGAAATTATTGAGAACTGCTAACAAAATCAACTAGATCCATTGCGATTTAATCCTACAATAAATAAAAATGTGATTTTTAAAATATCGATAGCATTTGTTTAGTAGCAGCTATCGGGATCACATCTACGTGGCTTGCATGGCCTATTGGTAAGCATTTAGCCTACCACACGGAGGATTGAGGTTCGATACCCGTTAGCTCGAACTTTTTTTTATATTTTTACACCCACATATTATTTTTGAGGGGTGTTAAATGGGAAATAAAACTTAGGTGATTTTGTTTTATCTTGGAAATTTGTTAATGTTTCACGCTTTACGTTTTGAACACGATTCGCATTTCAAATGTTCAATTTAAATATCTAGGGAAACGCCAAAGTCGTTGTTAAACGAGTGAGTGAGCCATGTGTTGAGTACCCGGTATCATTCCTCATACTGGGCTAGATCCTTAGGTATAGGGGAGAAAAGGGGATGTTCCCGGGTACTCAATACTTGGCTCACTCACTCACTCGTTTAACAACGACTTTGGCGTTTCCCTAGTAGCCTGGTTGCTTAGACAAACCATTCGGGGTTTAGTGATAGAGGCGTGAATTTTGAATCATTTACTCAGAAAAACGTGCTGAGTAATTTTACAGGTGGTCTTAATCGATTTTTTCCCCGTTTACGGGTGACCATGGTGCAAAGTTAGGGGTAGAAATTATTTTTAAATAGACTAGGGGTGAGCCTTATAGAAGTAAAAGTGTGGTATTTAAACATTTTGTGTAAGTATGTGTTCAATGTAATTATTAAAATCTAAAAATGTATTATTTTTAACAGGGGTGTCCAAAATTGCTATTTCGAAAAAATTGTAGTAAGTATAGCTTGTGATGACTCAGCATTCGGGGATGAGTGATAGAAGCGTGAGTTTTGGATCATTTACTCAGAAATATGCAATGAGTAATTTGCGAGGTGGTCCGCATCGAAAACTGTTCCTGTTCAGGGGTGACCATGGTGCAAAGTTAGCGGTAGAAATTATTTTTTAATAGACCAGGGGTGAGCCTAATAGAAGTAAAAGTGTGGTATTTAAACATTTTGTTTTTCGTATTAATTCGATTTAATTGTTTACAGCTAAAAAAATTATCATTTTTAACAGGGGTGTCCAAAATTGTTACATTTGCCCGAAATTCGAAATTACGTTCAAAATGCTAGTGAGCTTAGCTTGTGATGACTCATCTGAAAGGAATTTAAATACTGAACACGAATTTCATACATAATCAAAAGTCAAGGTCACCAGGGTCAATCAGGGCCACGACCTTTGAAATTTAATAAGTATTGTGTTGTCTAATCGCCATGAACAGACCACCTAGAAGTGTTTATGTTGATACTTATTACCTTAATCGTTTGTCCAGGATAATATATGTAGATAAAAACAGCAATTCTATGTTCAGGGTTGTACAAAATGACTTTCTGGGTCTTGAGTTTTCCAATATACTGTAAATTGAGCCACCATAGGTTGTGACCACTCATTTTGAAGCTAATCTGAAGTTGGTTACGGTTATGCTTTTCACTTACGTGCAGTAATAAATAATAATATTACCTGAAAGTACGGCGTTGGGCAAGGGAGGTGTAACAATACACACAATCATACGGTTTCAGTAGATAGTACACTTAGTCAGTAGCTTACCTTAGCTTACAAATAGCATTCCCTTTTGCACTTGCACAATGCACAGCAAGGCTGCCCACTCTTCAGACACTTGCAACAGTCTAAGATGCAGTCATTCCTGCACTTGCAGGAGATGACTTCGTCGCAGGAGTTCATGGCGTCTGGCAAAGTCGTCCACAGAGGTTCCCACGATCCAGCTGAATTTTTCATCCAGCCCCAGGCTGAGGGATCACATGTAGTTTGCATGGGGATGTTGGACGCCCCCCACACGAGCCCTCCCTGTAGTTTAGCTCGCAGAACATGAAGCCTCAGTGCGTCTTCTGTTGGCGGCAATGCTTCCATACCCACTCGCTTTTGCGTAAATAGTTCTTTGCGGCACTCATTTACTGTGGTGGAGGTACTTGTTCTATCATACAAGATGATTACGTACCTCTCTAGTTGTTTTATTGTATATTCATTCAGTTCTTGCGTTGTTGTCGTTGATAGATTTTTGAACGATAGATGTTATTTCTGGAAGTAGGTTCCACACTTTCCATGCCGACTTTTTACCTTTGCCAGCAAATGACGAACAGGTATTGCAACCAGTGAACGCATGGAAGAAAGGCAGTGCTGCACATTTGTCCACTCCTAAAGTATCGGCAATGTCATGAGTAGCTATGATTCGGGTATGTTTTCCTACGCCAAACTCTACCCACAATTTTTTCCCACTTAGGACACTAGCAACAACAACACAGAGGACAACCAAATCTGAATCAACTGTTCGAACTAGTACTTCTTCCCTTCCCAGGTTGAAAGCATCGCATACATGGACAATAGTTCTCGTATCAGCCTCTTCATGGTTGCACGGTGCAATACCTCCCATTACCAATGAACAACTATTAGAAAACGCTTCGTCGTCTTGGGTGATAACGACAGTGCCAACCGAAGCTTCAATCTTGTGAACATACTGTCCTAGAAATCTAAACAGTTCACGTTTGTTGTCATCATCTCGCAAGAGCTCTTGCTAGTTTCTTGGTTGAGTGTTGGACATTTCGACACGGCGTCTCAATCCGTGTCCTCTCTTCATCCTTGTGCAAGCCTTCAGTGAGTCAGACCGATACACATCCCAGAAGAGGTCCACTCTAGTCGTCCTTCTCAACTGCGAGTATATGAATGGGATGAAAACTTGCACTGCGTAATCTGAGAAAGTCTTATGTTGTTCTTCTTAGTATTATGTAAGTCGAGTACAGCCAAGTCTCACCCCCATGCTTTGACCGCGGTCTTGTGTGGCACATCTTTGTAATAGCTATGGATAGGGGACATAGAACAGCGCGCTTTCAATTTCAGAGGCCAACCAACATGTGTCTTAAGAGCAGTATCTCTGTACTTTTAAACTCTAATATAAAGCCATAAAGAAAAGATTAACTAACACAATTGATACCACAATCGTAGTCAGCATACATTTAGCTTCAAAATGAGTGGTCACAACTTATGGTGGCTCAATTTACAGTATATTGGAAAACTCAAGACCCAGAAAGTCATTTTGTACAACCCTGAATATAGAATAGCTGTTTTTATCTACATATTATATTATCCTGGAAAAACGATTAAGGTAATAAGTATCAACATAAACACTTCTAGGTGGTCTGTTCATGGCGATTAGACAACACAATACTAATTAAATTTCAAAGGTCGTGGCCCTGATTGACCCTGGTGACCTTGACTTTTGATTATGTATGAAATTCGTGTTCAGTATTTAAATTCCTTTCAGATGAGTCATCACAAGCTAAGCTTACTAGCATTTTGAACGTAATTTCGAATTTCGGGCAAATGTAACAATTTTGGACACCCCTGTTAAAAATGATAATTTTTTAGCTGTAAACAATCAAATTGAATTAATACGAAAAACAAAATGTTAAATACCACACTTTTACTCCTATTAGGCTTACCCCTGGTCTATTAAAAAATAATTTCTACCGCTAACTTTGCACCATGGTCACCCCTGAACAGGAACAGTTTTCGATGCGGACCACCTCGCAAATTACTCATTGCATATTTCTGAGTAAATGATCCAAAATTCACGCTTCTATCATTCATCCCCGAAAGCTGAGTCATCACAAGCTATACTTACTACCATTTTTTCGAAATAGCAATTTTGGACACCCCTGTTAAAAATAATACATTTTTTAGATTTTAATAATTACATTGAACACATACTTACACAAAATGTTTAAATACCACACTTTTACTTCTATAAGGCTCACCCCTAGTCTATTTAAAAATAATTTCTACCCCTAACTTTGCACCATGGTCACCCCTAAACGGGGGGGAAAATCGATTAGGACCACCTGTAAAATTACTCAGCACGTTTTTCTGAGTAAATGATCCAAAATTCACGCCTCTATCACTAAACCCCGAACTCAAGCCTGTTTGGTATCTAAGGAGCCGAGCTATGTACCTATATACATCGCCATGAATTATGTTTCAATAAAATCTAGTTTTCCATAAACTCTAACTTGGTGTCCCTTCAAATCTTCTTCACAAGTTTTGTACCAAAGGCCAAAAAAATAGTGCTATGGGTGTTAGCAGAGAAAAATATTTTTCAAATTAGTAAGCTTAGTTTTGTTACAAAAATTAACAAATTAGTACTAGCAGCCTGTCTGAATTTGAATTTTGAAATGGTTAAATTATTGTAATGTCCCACACAAAGAATGTTAAAAACTCATTGGCTATTTATTATTTAGTATAGTCGCATCTCTCACTCAGACTACTTGCATGGATGATAATGATCGTGGACAATCAATCCAGAGTCTCCTACCAAAAACTACACAGAGAACACTGCAGCTATTCTGGGCCTCTTAAACCTATCATACCGAATTAGGATTATAAAAATTGACGGGGGCCCACCAACCAGATCAAATAGGCCCTAACTTGGGGGCCCGCTGATTAATAGCTACGCCACTGGACCTTACATACCTTACCTTACATATTTTCAATGACAATTAATTGGGCCTAAAATTTTCCACAAACATAACCAAACTGTGTTAGTAAATTAAATTCATCCCAAATAACTTAATAAGCCATATTATTATCGACGATCGTGTATCCTACATTTTAGCTTTGTTCGCCTGTCCAACACTTTACACTAGTGTAAGTCAGTGTAGACGAATGGCTGTTTTTTTGTGTCAGTGTAAGTCAGTGTAGTTTATATGTGGTCGTTTTTCTGTACCTTCAGTGTAGCACTAGTGCTGCCAGTGCTACACTAGATTACACTGGCTATTTTGGTCGTGTAGGAGGAAACAACACTAAAAGTGTTGCGTGTGTTTTTTTGTGGGCAACACTCGGGCTACACTGACATACTGTTTCCTTTAAAAAGAAGTACTTCCGCCGTACACTGCTCAGTGCACGTGTAAGACAGTGTAGCACTAGTGGTGGACAGGCGAACAAAGCTTTTGCTTGCATTATGATTACAATATTATACCTACCTGACTGAAGTTTTTTTTAACAGGCTTACATGGAAGACATTAAGGAGAAAGCTGATCTTCTTTTTGAAAAGTACTTCACATCAGAAGGGAAGACTTTCTCAATTCTATTCAAGTGAGTCAGCCAAACCTGCTTCCACTTTGATCCATTTCACTTTTCAGTAATAGAGAAATAATTTACATTGCAGTATTTACTTGTATTTCGAACTTCGTTCTGCTGGGTTTCTCTGTGTTGTACAATTAAACAAATATATGCCATGAAAATTGTACTTGGTGATTATTTTTTATTTTAAGTTCATAAATTGTCAGATTGTTCGCTCTCTACAGGACAAACTACTTCATCGACCTTGATCACATTTTTGGGAACGTTTAAAACCTTATATTTTGGATAGGCCTATGCTACAAATTTGGATAAAGCCAAAAAATAGTATGTAAATCAAAATGTTTTACAATTTAAACAGAGACTCAATGTTTTTTCCAGTTTGTATTACCTGTTCATTTTTTTCTGTAGCTGTTTTTATTTATTTATTTGTTCTGTAGAGATACAGCTACAAGGAACTTGTTTATCACAATTGTTTTTCTTTTGAATAATTTTGTGATTGTAAATATTTCCCCACATCTAGGACCATTTCACACCAAGCACATTTTCTCTTCTAGCTCCCGTAACAACAAGAACGTGTCTCGTGACAAATTGATCGAAGAATTGGCCAATATGGTCGCTGCAAGGCATCCAGAAAACAAGGTGGACCTGAAGCAGCCTGAACTCGCCGTGTTAGTGGAGATCATGAAAAACATCTGCTGCATCTCGGTGTTGCCTGATTACTACCGGTTCCGCAAGTACAACCTGCTGGAAGTGAGTGGAGGGACAGAGGGGAAAGACATCCAGGGGACCTCTGTCGCTGGAGAAGGTACAGGTGATGGTAAGGATCTCACTGTTTCTTCTTAGCTCTGTCTGTAAGTTGATTGTACAATGACATAGCTTATAAAAGCTAGATACTAGAATTGAATTCAACCAAGTTTTTGACACTTCTTGGCGGCCATTTCACATATGGACCACACAAAAAAAAATTGGTTGCTTATTGAAAGCCCTTGTTATGAAATAAATGACAATAAATTATGCTTTATCTCCAAGGCAAAAATTATTATTTTAAAAGTTATTTTATTAGGCTATTCATTTCAATTAAAACAAATAAATAAAAACATTTGTATCATCAATAATCAACAGTTGGCAACATTGTTAAAATATAAAGGCATAGATATCTTAACACCTATAGTAGGCTAGATGTGCAGTCTCCAATCCCGCCGCACATGCGCTGGCGTACCACATTGAAGCGTCAATCTCACCCATTCAAAATGGCGGTTTGGCATTTTAATTTATGCTTTTTTAATGCAATAAAAGACTAAAGTATTTTACTGGATTGTTTGATATGGTTTTAGCTTGTGCAGCATGGTATTGAACAAACAGAAACAATGCAAAGTTATTGCATAAGGGAATTTAGTAATCATTTGGTGTTAAAGTCTAATATGCTCACCTGACAAACTGGCGGCCATCTTTAAAAATATATTTTGATTAATCGCTCCCATCTAATTAACATGCAAACTCAGAACTCACCCATTCAAGATGGCTTCCAATTGTCCCGGAAGTGGACCGCTGTCTGCTAATCTAGCCAATTATATGGGATATCTATGTATAAAGGACCAATGAGAGCTTGCTTTAATACCATTCTTGCAAAAAAAAACAAATACACAGACTGACATCTACAAAAAGTTTTTATTCAGCTGTCACTCGATAGGCCTAGGCCTAAGAGTTCCTGCTTCAGGTAGGCCCTTCATCCTAGATATCTTTTCAACTTTTCTTTCGACATTAGTACTTGATCCTTATGAAGTAGTTAACGTGTAGGCATCTAAAATACCATTTTAATTTGAAGAACAATGCCAATAATATGACCTAATAATTCAGCTGTCAAAGTACTTAATGCTCCAAAATCAGGCGGCCTTTGCACAATAGCATTTTTAGTTCTTCTGCATTGGTTGTGCTAAGTTGATACATAACGTGACCATTTTGAAGGTTATTTAAACTTGGTTGAATTCTATTCTAGCATAATTCAACCAGTAGGCCTACATTAAAGGAGAACAACTAAACTTTTCAAAAGTATTCATCATATTTCTATTAATAAATGTGATTGACTGTTCATATTGGGCTTACACAAGTTCCTTTTGTTGTTAAATCCTTGGCATTCCCCCACGTCATGCATGTTCTCTCATCTCTCGCTACCTCTTAGGGGGTGGAAGTGCAAGTTTTGAATCCCCCTAAACTCATAAATTGTAGTTCCTACTTCTTCATGTATTTCTCATCTCAAATACATAGCAGGGTCTCATTTACATACTTAGATAATACACTCTCAACTTCATTAATCTCTTCCACTTAATCTTTACCTTCCATCTTAATGTAAACTAGGCCTACTTGTTTTGGCAATCTTTCAGTTTTTAAGAGATCGATCTCACGTTTCAGATGATGTTGTATCTCTAGACGATGTTGCCGCAGACTGTTCTGTAGATGGAACTGAGTTGACGAAGAAAACTAAAGATGCTGACTGCGTTGACGCGACAACTTGAACACCCTTACTGTCAACACCATTCCAGCAAACAAATACTAACTGATGTCAAGACTGTATTGAACTGATTTGAGTACCTACATATTATATTATGTTATGAGAAAAACACCTCACAATTCAAACATAAAATTATTATTTCCATATTATTTCACATCAAATAATTTGTAAAGGCTACCTACTTAGGCCTAGCCTGGCGTCACATGTCATTGTTTGTTTTTTTACTGCATAATTTATGCATAAAATTTACTTAAAAAATTTGTTAAATATAGCTATGTTGTCATTGAATCTGCCTTACAATTCTGAGTAGAAAAATAATTTATGGTGGTGCAACTGCCAACCAAATCAATTTAACTAAAGACCACCTATATTTTTCTAAGCCTACAGTTCTCTTCTATAGTCCTACCTAAATCTAATAGTAGGTAGCCTACCTAATAATTTGGCGACAAGTAAATTGCAATTGTAACACGTTTCTGACAAATAATCTTTCTTCTGAATTGATACTATCTAGGACCTGCCCTGCTCTACATGTTTTAAGTAAGAGAAGACTATTAAAGTAGGCCTACTTGGCTCTGTGACCTAGCATGTGTACGCTATATTAGGGATGTCCAACCATAGATTGCCAACTTGTAGTTTATTACAATTAGGAAAAGGCCAATCGGCTAGTTTAGTATGATTGGAGAAGGGTTGACAGGTTGGGAAAGCATAGAGAACATAAAGAACATAAAACCCAGCCTGAAGGGCTGGGGGCGACAAAACTTTTCACCTGCTGATGACAACTGCAGCTAATTTAAAGTACTGTATTGTTCCGAATATAGCACGACCTCGAATATAACACGACCCCCAATTTTTCAGAATCATTTCAAGAAAAAAGAAAAAAATCAAAGAAAATTAAAATGTACATGAAACACTTACAACAAAACATTTTGAACAATGTTAGGGCCTAGGCCTATGGTTTTTAACAGGGTAGGGCCAAGCACAAGCTCACATGTCAACCACAGTTCACCAGTCTGATTCCTGGTCTTCAATGTTTACGTCGTAGGCCTAGGCCTAGCTCCTTCGCAATCCCTTGCTGATTTGTTAGGCAGAGGAACCTTTCTTTTCCACGCGATCAGCAGTCTTCATTTGTTCATCTTGAGCCATTTCATCTTCTCCTTCATCACTCATTATTACGTTACGTAGACTCTCAGCAACGTAGATAGACAACCCCGACAAACAAAATCTATGTAGGTCAAGCTAGGTCACGATGTGATCACGGCCAAGGATTCTGACGACTAGCAGACAGTTTCGCCCAAGGTTCGGCCGAGTTCAGTGGCATCGAGTGGGTGGGCGGGGCGAAGCGCGGCAGACGATGCGCGGGAGTTGTATAGAGGCGTGGCCTATGTTCAGGCGCTATTTCAAATGCAAGCGCGCGGAAATAACGCGAGTGCTGTTTTTGAGATTGTATTTTCGGGAAAAAACATCGCGCTATATTCGGAACAATACGGTAGCTGCAGTTGTCATCAGGAGGCCAAGTCTTGAAACATGCGACTCAAGTCGCAATGCGTGTCAAGTCACTACTTCCAAATCGCATGCGACTCGACTTCACGTCATGTACGTAGTCTTGAATTTAGATGTGCGACTCATTTCGCTTGCGAGATGAAATTCTTCCTTGCGAATGCTCTTTTGCGTTTGGAAACTCCGCCCACTTTCGCTCTATGACTGACCAATGAGAAAGCTTGTTACAAAGTGCAACTTTCGACTTTCGACTTTTGAATCGATGTTGTGAAGTATATCGATGATATAATCGATTGTGACGAACTATCGATGCTATAATCGATTTGCACATTCAATCAACTGTTAAAACACACTAGGAGTACTAGGCTAGGCTTACATATAAATAAATAAATAAATAAATAAATAAATAAATAAATTGTATTTAGAGTCTACCCACTCAGTTATATAACTGATTTTCAGTGGGGGACAGTAAATCAAAGCGACCAAGCCAACCCTGTAGGCCCCGATGCAAATTATTTCACTTAGATTATTGTTATTATCAAATTGCCTAAAGGCAGTCGTACTTCTACTTAATTAATCATATTTTTATAGCCTATTGTTTGTTTCATTTATTATTATTCAATGATCATCACAATACGTACAATCATTAGGAATATTAGCCCTTCAACACAGAATTGTGTTTGATATCCCTAAATAGTAAATATAATAAAGTTGATATTAAAGAAGGTTATTAAATTTATTTATGTAGCAAGTTTAAAAAAAATAGATAATCAAAAACTATATAAAAACTCGACGATTTAACACAATAAAAGACCACAATAGACCGACAATACAAACATTCAAACAACTAACATTATAGGCCTAACTTATAACATTACGTACATCAAAATATAATATTAAAGTTCACCATTATAAAAACATACAGCATTTGAATTGAAAAAAATAATGATAAAATTGTACAAATCTCTTTAGGAAAATAATATAATTTGAAGCTGATAATTATTAATTGAAAGTGTGAACTTTATTTACTTTACTTTTTTCTTGCAATCCAGTGCTTTCACGTTGAGAGCCTTCACTTTTATTTTATATTTGCGTTACATTTTCTAGGGCTATAGGCTATAGCCTACCTAAAATACCAAAATAAATTGCAAAGAAAGGTTAAAAAAAGGTAATTTTCATTGAAAAGTTATAAAAATTGTTTCTGTCACAGAAAATAAGTGAACAATAATTATGCGACGAGTAAAAAAAAGCAAAAATTTTTCGCAGTCGGGATTTGAACCGGCGACCCCTAGCGTACAAACCAAGCGCTCTAACCACTCGGCCAGCGGGACCACAGAAAAATTTCGGTCCATAGCGCCTCTTATGCAGATGTCCGCTAACTCGCGACGAGCGTAAATAATTTGTCATGACAATTAGAACACTTTAAATACTTTTTAAGCCTTCTGCCAACATTTCTAGAGTGTAATTTACGTCTTTATACATAGGATGTACCTTATAACTATTTATTTAGTCATTAGAAACTTTCGATGTGGCAGTCAAGACGCAAATAAATCTCTACACGCAAGGTAAAACCTCGCGGTTTGAAACGTAAGAAAACTTGCGAGACAAGACGCAAGCCGTCCCGCAAGTTTGTCTCAAGACTACCGATTTGATGGTTTTGAGCGACTTGTCGAAAATTTGCGAATCAAAACGGGAGGTGAGTTGAAACGCAAGTTTCAAGACTTGGCCTCCAGCTGGTGAAAAGTTTTGTCGCCCCCAGCCCTTCAGGCTGGGTTTTATGTTCTTTATGTTCTCTATGCTTTCCCAACCTGTCAACCCTTCTCCAACTTGTAGTTTAATGTTCAATTTGGTTATGTTGATAGAATGGCAGTTGGCTGGAATACATTACTTAGTGTGAGATAGGATCCAACAGCTTACCTTCGAAGAGTGATTGTGGCTGCTGAGTTTCTTGATAAATAGATCCATAGAAATACTTTACAATAATTATTAATTATAGGGCTGTGAGAGCAGGGAATTTTTTAGTCGAGCGAGATCGAGCGAGTATTTGGTCTTTTGCTTGATTTTCGAGCGAGATTCGAGCAAGCAGACCAAAATTTTATTTACCACAAATGCTGGTACAGTATACATTTCGGTCACGATGTTATAAACACAAAATTTTCAACATGTGTTGGGCCTGTCAAATGATAAAACATTAATCTAAAATTATTTTTAATCATAGGCTTACTGTTTAGGATAAGCTAGCCTAGGCCTAGGCTAATTTCTAAATTGCCTCTACTATTAACAATCGTGTTCTTTCTAGGCCTATTTGAAGTTCAAAGAACAATATTATTTTAGGCCCTAGGCAAGGCCTAGGGTAGGCCTAGCTAGACCGTAGAAGCCTTTAAGGCCATTCCATACGCTAAAATTGACTTCATTGAAGAGTTGCTTTTTGTAACTAATTATTGAAATAACATGTATTAGGCTATGAAAAAAAATGAAAAAAAAATATTGTCCCTATTTTGGGGGCGTACCGGCTGTTTAATTGCATATTGCCCTAATTGCCCTATCAAGTCCAATTTAAAAACGGCTTTCAGATTATCTTAATTTTTTTTTTTATTAATTTTGTCATCTTTTTGTGCATATGGTAAACAAGTTTGTAAGGTTTGCGAAAGGAATTGCAAGTTTTAAAAAAAAAATTTTTTTGCCCCATAAAATTTGCCCCAACACTCAACTCAATGAGTTTAAATAGAAAATTCATAACTTGTAATCCCTTCCGCAAAACCTTACGAACTTGTTCACTATATGAACAATGAGATGACGAAATTAATAAAAAAAAAATGAAGATAATCTGAAAAGCCGTTTTGAAATTGGACTTGATAGCGCAATAAGGCGCAATATGCAAATTAAACAGCCGGTACGCCCCAAAAATAGCGACAATATTTTTCATTTTTTATTTTTCATAGTCTACTCTAATACATGTTGTTTCAATAATAAGTTACAAAAAGCAACTCTTTAATGAAGTCAATTTTAGCGTCTGGAATGGCCTTAAGGTAAGGTTCAGGGGGCCTCTAGGCCTAGCCTTATAGGGCTAGGCCTAGGCCAGCAGTAGTTCAGCCCACATCATTGTGCATTGGTCATTACACAATAAATAGGGTTAAGGCAGCCATAACTATGTTCATTTCACCTCGTATTTCAATTGCGCTTCACCTGCAAATTGTATTAAAATTTAAAACACATATTGGGAACACTTATTTCTTCAAATAATACGGAAAGTAAAAAAACAGGTCCGTCGCCTATATACATTTCAAATAGGCTATTTGCACAAATTTCTGTAAGTGTATTTTTTCGATAGCCACTATAGAAGAACACCCTATAGAACACCAAACAAAATTGGATCTCTACATTTATTAGTTTGGCCGTAATATTGTTTTTAGTTTTCTTGGTCAAATTATCGTTTTGAAACGCACCTGGTCGCGGGGCCATTTTCGTGACGTCACCGGCCATGTAGGCTACCAGCGGACGCCATTGGGATAACACGCGCAGGGGCCCTGCTTTCGCGGCAATCAGCAATGAATATCGAATTATAAGTATTGTGTTGTTCCTATATGCACTAGCACTTGTGTAGCTACGCTAAATAAGCTGTATTTAAGTGTTCCCAAAGATTTGAGGCGTAAATTTACATGTAACATAGTAATGATAATAGGGAATGTTGTGGTTGCCAGTACGAACTTTTAAATTGTGGGCCGAGCTATATGCCCGTCCTATAGGTCAATAATCTCGGGGGTTTCGCACGGGGAAAAACATTTTTTTACACATTATATTCGTTTTAATTAGAGGTGGCATTGTTTTATGATAAGTTACTAATTTATCTTACTGTATAAGTTACATAAATATGTATTCTTGTATGCATTACCCTTCTTGGCGTCGAATAGCCATCCTACATAAAAGTGAAAATCCCGATCGCTAACCTCACGGTGGTAAATTAACATGGGTTGTGGTTGCCAAAACTATTATGTTAATTATTAATATCCGTGAGCCTTTAAAATCATTTTCTAATCCATAAAAGTGCAAAATTTACTTTTTGTTGTAGGCCGAGCTATATGCCCGGCCTATTAGGCCTACAATCTCGGGGGATGCACGGGAAAACGTATTTTTTGGTACGTTATATTTGTTATTAATTAGTGGTGGCATTGTATTATGATAAATTACTCATAGTCATGATTGTGTCTTACTGTATAAATTACGTGCAAAATTAACTTTTAATTGTAGGCGGCTCACTAAAAACTATTTTTTACACATATATGCGTTACATTGGGGTTTGCACTGAAAAGTATTATTTTTGTACGTTATATCGTTACTAATTATGTATTTTTATGCATTACTCATGGTCGTACTTATAAAATGTGAAATAACTTTTTCCGAGCTAACGCCCGGCTGTTAGCCTAAATTCATGGGTTGTTTGCACAAAACGTATTTTTGGGTTGTAATTTATTAATATCGTGAGCCATGTTTATAAATCATTTTCACCTTATAAAAGTGCAAAATTAGCTTTTTATTGTAGGCCGAGCTATATGCCCGGCCTATTAGGCCTAAAATCTCGGGGGATGCACGGGAAAACATATTTTTTGGTACGTTATATTCGTTATTAATTAGTGGTGGCATTGTTTATGATAAATTACTCATGGTTTCTTACTGTATAAATTTATGTGCAAAATTAACTTTTAATTGTAGGCCGAGCTATATGCCCGGCCTATAGGCCTATAATCTCGGGGGTTGTGCACGGGAAAACGTATTTTTTGGTACGTTATATTCGTTATTGTAATTAGGGTTGGTGGCGCACTGTGTATTATGATAAATTTATCATGCTCTCGTCTACTATGTGAAAATAATTATAATGTGCATAAAATATACACATTTTAATTTGTTAGGCCGAGCCAATTATATGTCGTATACGGCCTACTTAGGCCTACAATATCCTTGGGGGTTGTGCATTGGCTGAAGCCCCCGAAAATTTTAATCAGGAATACATTCAATGCGTCGTGATTAAATTTCGTGTGTTGCATTTGCATTAGTAAATACCATCGTTTACTGTATGAGATTGATGTGCCAAACAATTAACCTTTTAATGTAGTGGGCCGACCTATGCCCCGAGCAGATAGGCGTGACAATGCTCGGTGCTGATGCACGGGGAAAATCGTATTTTTTGGTACGTTAGATTAAAAGTTCGATTATAATTTTAGTGGTGGCTCTGTAATTATTTTAATTTTATTTACTTTTAAATTATTAAAAAAAAAAAATTTTAATTTGTAGGCGGCTGCCGGGTATACGTGTACATCGGGGTATGCAGGGAAACGTATTTTTGAGTAATCTTATTTAATTAGTGGTGGCATTGTATTCTGATAAATTACTCATTGTGTCTTACTGTATAAATTACATAAATATATTTTCTTGTATACATTGCCCTTCTAGGCGTCGAATAGCCAAACCTATACTTGAAAATCCTAGCCCTAGATAGCTGTTCTTACGGCGGTTTCGCGCACGGAGGTTTTGCGGGAAAGTTAATTTGGGTAGGTTTGTACGTTATCATCGAGTGGCAGTGAAGTATGGTAAATTACTCATTTACCTATTAGAATCAGAGATTTCTGGTTAATTAATATTATTAGCCTCTGCCTTCCTTTAAATCCATTCTGTCAGGTAGGCCTGCGTATTGGATTTGCGCGTCAACCAAGCAAGTCCACTGCTTCTACGTGCCTCTTACATGGCGGGTGACGTCACGACCAATCAGAGCGCGTTATCGGTTGCCACGGCGGCATTTGAAAATTACGCATTTTCAAACACAGTTTTCTTATAGAATACATTTTTTTCAAACGTTCAAACCAATTTTTTTGTGTTTAGAATTAAAAGAACATTAGGAAACACACATTAATTAGCATTTTTGAACTTCTTGCATATACCCTATTGATTTGAGTCGTTTACGGAATGACAGAAGCTGAACAACTTGAAGCCTAAAAGTGTGACGTAAAAGTCGATAGTCGATTTAAAGTGGAACGCATGTCCGCGACATATCGATATTAGACCAAAGAAGCGGTTCCCAGGTGGTCTTTATCGAAGTTCTTTGGAGACATGCGCAGAGTCGGTGCGCATGGGCACGGCGTTCAAGCAAGAGCATCGAGTGGCCTGCGCAATGCCCACTACCAGTCAGCTGTTCGCTGTCGACGTGAAGAATGCTGAAGAGCACGTCATAATATGGAATATTACACCGCCGCGACCGTATTTTCGTACATTCTCAAACAATTCTCGAGTCATTTCGAGAAACGAATTTTCGAGAATCAAAAAAACCACACGAGCGAGCAAGAATGTTGACGTTCTCAGTCTCGGCTCGAAATTTCGAGTCTCGCACAGCCAGGTGCGAATTCTGATTTTTGAATTCGAGTCGAGTCCGAGTCATAAAAATTACTCGATTTCGAGTCCAATTCGAGTCCGAGTCTTAAGTAGGCATACACAGTACCTTCCACAAATGTTGATACAAACATTAAAGTGACATATTTTTATTATTTGTGCCAAAAAAGGTCAAAATTTCCAAGAAGAATACAAATTTGTATCAAAAGACTGAGGTTACTATTATGACTAGTTGGTAAGGTAGTGCCAAAATTAGATAACGATTTTTACGTTTTTACAACACTTGCCCGCGAGGCCGCGACCGGCACCTCTACCAAAATCATTTAATATATTTTTTTTTTTGAGACTCGATTTTGAATCCCAAATAATCGAGTTCGAGTTGAATCCCAAATACCCGACTCGACTCGAAATTTCGGGTACTCGCACACCCCTAGTTTCAACACAAGGTCTTGATTCTAGGCAGGACCAACATTTTGTTTATCCATGCCATGGCATATTCTCAAATTGCATTGTATACTACATATTCAAGACTATGATGGTAAATGCTATCAACACTTCACTATGTTTGGGCTAATACAAAGCTTATGGTTGGAAAATATTAATTAACAATGATGTAGGCCTATTCTGTATTTTATCAGGATACACACAATTCAAATTATTGTAACAAGTTTTGTAAACAAGTAGATCAATGGTCAAGGTTTGCTTCTGGTAAGACCACTGACCAGATATTTTGTTTAATTAATTTTAAAGTTAAAACACAACATATCTCAGGTTTAAGAGTCAATTGAATTACTACCTATACCTATAAATTGTTCATACATTATATTATATTGTATGTAAATGTATGTAGTAGGGTTGCCGCTTGATAATCGATGTATCGATATTAGATTGGAGAAGGGTTGGCAGGTTGGGAAAGCAAAGAGAACATAAATCCCAGCCTGAAGGGCTGGGGGCGGCAAAATTTTTCACCTGCTGATGACAACTGCAGCTATTTTAAAGTTGTTACCTTAATCCACGACGCGTTTTGTCCTTATTAACGATATTAACCACCGTCCAAAATTTTGTAATTAAACGCTCGCTCTGCAGAACTTACAAATATTTCCAGTTAAGACATTGATCGCTTTATTCCGTGAAAAATTCGGCGACTGCAAGATCTACAACATGCGTAAGGCGCGAAGTCCGAAGCGCAACGCATTGCCTCTGCGCTGTTGCAGTGTAGGCGACTTGCATGGCGTGCGTGTGTTGGTAGGCGGCTGCACTCGCCGATTCCTCAACCTCTCCGCGTCACAAGACGATTTTGTAGTACATTGCTCAAGGTCAACAAGTATTCTATCGAGATGCATTCCTCCCCACTCCACGCCAACTCAATAGTGCTTTACTTCATTCTGTAGGCGGTGTAGTGCTACGATAATATTCTTATCAGTTCTCTCAATCCGTTTAGTACATTTCTTCCAAAGAAATGTTGAATATTATTCATCTCGGCACGTAATAAATATCGGAACATTGAATACGTAGTTAGTTACTGATAATAGCTCGTAAATGAATGATTAAATGAACGACAATCACAACAAAAGCTGAAATGAAACTTCACAGAACCAAGATTTCTGAGATGCACGACCTTCACAAAGACAACACACGAGCCGGGTAGCATCTGTTTACACTACATTGCACGCTCTCGTCGGGCCGGCCAGCCACACGTGGGAGGGTGTGTAAGACGTCGCTAGCTTGGAAAAACCCCGTTTTGAGCAAATGGAAGGAACAAAAGGTTCTCGGTCGGTAGGTTATCGATCGATATTCGATTGTATGTGATTGTGTGTGGCTCATTGGTCTTGTGGTTAGCATATCTGCTTCCAATGCAGAAGGTCCAGGGTTCGATCCCCGCCAAAGTCAGAAGTTTTTAACTTCTGATTTGGACTTACGTCCATCAGTTCTTGTCTTGGGAGTTTGTAAACGGTGACTTGTTCTGAATCGGCCTTGTTGATTCTGGCGTTGATCTGCGGGTGTTTGCACTCTCCATGCTACAGATTGCTATATTTCCTATTAAAAATATATATCTCTGGTTGGTTTTCGCTCATACTCGTCGATTGTGTCGGGACCTACAGGGTTGGCTTGGTCGCTTTGATTTACTGTCCCCCACTGAAAATCAGTTTTTATAATAATAATAATAATAATAATAATAATAATAATAATAATGAATATATGGTTTTTAAGCATAAGCCCGCTGTAAGGACATAGTTATTGATTCATAGCAGTTGTCGAAAAAGTTTGCCCCGGCTGGGGTTCGAACCCAGAACCTCCGGCTTAACGTGCCATAGCTCTTCCAATTAAGCTACCGGGACCACAGAACAAACCTTTAGGAAACTGCTATTTGTTGCGACTGTTGACTTACATGACATAAATCCAACAGAAGACGGCAATGTAGCTGTCAAATCTGAAAGATTGCATGAATACATTCAATCACATCTCATCTCCCATGAGTTGGGTAGTATGAATATATGGTTTTTAAGCATAAGCCCACTGTAAGGACATAGTTATTGATTCATAGCAGTTGTCGAAAAAGTTTGCCCCGACTGGGGTTCGAACCCAGAACCTCCGGCTTAACGTGCCATAGCTCTACCAATTAAGCTACCGGGACCACAGAACAAACCTTTAGGAAACTGCTATTTGTTGTGACTGTTGACTTACATGACATAAATCCAACAGAAGACGGCAATGTAGCTGTCAAATCTGAAAGATTGCATGGATATTCAATCACATCTCATCTCCCATGAGTTGGGTAGTATGAATATATGGTTTTTAAGCATAAGCCCGCTGTAAGGAACCCCAGTCGGGGCAAACTTTTTCGACAACTGCTATGAATCAATAACTATGTCCTTACAGCGGGCTTATGCTTAAAAACCATATATTCATACTACCCAACTCATGGGAGATGAGATGTGATTGAATTTATCCATGCAATCTTTCAGATTTGACAGCTACATTGCCATACCATACCCATACATCCAAGAGTTTTAAATAAATAAATTATAAGGAGGAATAAACCCCCTGGACTTAACTTACCTCCAACTCAATTGCTTCAACTAGTCAGATATCGACATGCATGCGCACTACGTCGATTTAAACTAATGTGAATCTGTATGTAGCAAGTCAAATTGACTGAAACAAGAATAAATTATGAACACCAACATTTACTTGGATTCTTCATCTTCCATAGAAATAAATAAAAGAACTACCAAATCGATTTTATTTGGGTAATACAACTCTCCATTACAGCTGTTTATTAAAACTAGGAAAACGCTTAAGTCCCGCCGCGTTGTTGGATGAGCGTAATTGGTGCATTGAGCTGCCATGTGTTATGCAGATTTTCTGTTGTTCTGTGAAAAAATTAGTACTAAGTTGAAGATTTTTTTAAAATTAAATTAAATTAGATAAAAAATAAACTTTAATTTTTAATTTTTTTAATTAATCGTATGAATTTTAAAAAATTGAAAAAACAAAAAATTGCGATTTTTATAAGAAATAATTATTTGATTGCGCTCAAATTTCACACGAATATATAAATTTATAAAATTAAGGTTCTGTGAAAAAAGTATTACAATAAAATAAAGCATGTAGGTGTTATAAGTAAAAGAATTGTTTAAAAAAAGAAAAAACCACAAAATTTATATTTTCATGAAAAATAATTTTTTGATTGCGCTCAAATTTCACACGGATATCTTAATTCATAAAATTAAGGTTCTGTGAAAAAATCATGAAAATCGGATTAAGCATGTAGGTGTTACAAGGAAAATAAATTTTCAAAAAATACAAAAAAAATCGTAAAATTGCGATTTTCATGAGAATTATTTTTTGATTGCGCTCAAAAACGTGGCAGTTCTAAGTTCAGAGATTTCGAAGGCCTCCATAAAATTTCATCGCAAACGGAGTATCGGTTTAGCCGGAATCGTGCTGACAAACACACAAAAATACAGAAAAAAAAAAGAAAGAAGGAAGGAAAGAAAAAAAAAAAACATTCCGGATTTTTTTCTCCAGTGTAGTGAAATGGAATCTTCGCTTCGCTCGCTACGCTCGCTACGCTCATCCAAAAAGATCATTTAAAATAGATATACTACCAACAACAATAAATAAATGCCTAATAATAATGTCTTTTAAAACCTCCCAGGTAGTACCAGGTATTAAAGAAAACATGCCATTTACAGTCTGTAACAGGAGGCATAGGGGTTTTGTTTTTCATTCCAATCATTCACAAATTTTCATTAATGCCCCACTATGCATTTCAAAAACAAAGGAATACAATTATATTATGTTATCTAACATAAAACTAGACTGAACTGAACATCAACTAATTAAAATATTTCAGGCTCATATCCTACATGTTTTATAACAATCATAAAAACAGAACATACCATCAATTCATGCAAATACTAAGACTCATGTTAATATGTACGTAGTGTAGATAGGCGAGGCCTACTGAGTGTACGAGGCATTAACAATCATGTAGCAAATGACGGACCTGACAAAAATATAAGTCTTTGATTTGACCTATGGTACCTTCAACATCTAAATTTTGACAAAAATACCCAACAAATAAAGACTAGGCCTATTCTAAATAGCAAAATTTCTCGTTGGTGTTTGTCGATACTAGTACTCCTTGAGTCCTTATTAATATAAATAACCAATAGTGTCAAGGATTAGTAGTAAGTTTACCATTAGGGTCGGTTTTGGATTTATTCCCGGCATCCATATGCCCATCTCCTCCTACTTCACCGGTATTTCTGACCCCCTCTGCCTGTCTTTCCATTACACCACTCTTTTCTTTCGCTTCTCCTGGATGTCTGTACGATACATGCTTGCGTAGAGCGTCCCTAGACCGGGACACGTGACTGCAGACGCTACACGCATAGTTGACATTTTGATGGTTTCATTGCACACTAATTTACTGATATCACGTGTTGCCACATACAGCAGTGCAGAGCTATTGTGCTGAGTGTTAGACCACTGTTTGTTATAATGACTAGGGAGAGCTTTACTCTGATTCAGGTTGATTCTCTCCGTCACAAAGTCCATGTTCATGCTGTCGAGTGCAGACTCGGACGAGGGAGACAGGCCACCTGCAACCACAACACCAAAACACATTTAGCAACAACTTGAAAATGATTTAACAATTAATATGAACCTGTATGTGACTGGAATTTCTGCACTCCATTTTTTTCTTTCTTTTTTTTACGTGGAATTAACCTGTATAGGGTGCAATCATGCCTCTCTTCAGTGAACTTGTATTTAGATAGAACATGTGAAGGGAGCCAAGGCTGTTTAGAGACTCATCCTGCATTCGCATTAACGACGAGAACCTAGAAACTCGTCAGATTGCCGTCTCGACGGGATTTGCCCGGACTCCGATCAAGCCAGCGTTAGCCTTGCCAACACTGTCGGTCATAGGCCTATGTACTCTGTAGGCCTACTACTTTTTGACCTCCATTTCTTAGCCAACAAAATTGAAACCTTGGGAGGTTGTTTATACTAGTATGTATAGGAATGACAGAATGACAGAACATTTAATTTAAATAATTAATATCAAGGAGAATTAATTAGCAACAATTTTACCAAGTGTACGTAAACTATATGAAAGAAGAATACATCAGTGCAAGATGTTATTGTACAAATATTTCCTCCAATAATATCATATGCATCCGTGACTGGACAATTCATGGAGGAAGAAGACAGCAGTTACAAGCGCGAGATATTTTTAAGAGTTCTGTAGCCTTTACATATAATAGACAAGGTCGGAGCAAAACAATAAAAACAACTAGGGTGGAAAGTTTACGAAATAAATAGGAAAGAACGCTTGTATGTATGGGCACGTACAGAATGAAACAATAGAATACCAAGAAGAGATTTGAACACCATGGGTGGTTAAGAGTATTTGGCACGCCCAAGAGATAAGGAGGACCAAATAGAAATGAACATTGAGCAGATTGGAATCATGGGAAAGATTAATGAAGAAAGCTCTGGGATATGAAAAAATGGAGATTACTGTAGAACATGCTGTCATAGAATGACATCGAGTAGTATAGTAGGTGTTGAGCCTGCTAGCAAACACTGAATGTCACAGCCCGAGAAGTTGGTGATTACGTCACCCCCACGAACTGACTTATGTTGGAACCAGGGTGTTTGATTAAATAATTATCTCCTACACAATATTTGGAAGTATAAAAAATCTCTTGTGCAATTATCAGTCCCCAAAAAAAACTAGGTAGAGAACTTTTTGGAAGTGCTCTGATTGCACCAAACACGCATTCTAATTTGACATACTAGTGCAAACTTCAAACCGCAACCCCACAGGAAAGAATCTTCAAAGTGAGCTTCAAAAGTGATCCAGACTAAATACATGCATTCCTCATTAAAGCCAGGTTTGCACAAGCTCATCTAACAGACTTAAAACTTAGGACAATGTTTAATGAAAGGTTGCAATTGCAATTTAAATGTTCCTATAATAGGCAACAAGCACATAATTATCCACAAGTATTTTATTAACGTTGTGTCTAATAAATAAAATACTATTTTATATTTGGGAAGAAAAAAAAATGGCAAAAACTGGTGGAGGAAGAAGAGAGCGACGAGAAACAACGTGAAGTAGATCATGCAGAGCAAGAAAAAGATGATGTGGGGGAACGTCAGGCATTTCTAGCCGGCTTCAATAAACCCGGGATAATGTGCCCGCCCCGACTTCAAAGTTGGAAATAAATAAATAAAATAAATAAAGCATTAGATAATGATTGATCATTCATATTTAAGGCTATTGTACCACCTCTGGCCGATAATTTGAAAGTCGAAGAAACATGTCTGAAAAGTTTGCTGAATGAAAGAAGGCCTTTAAAATAACAGAAAAAAAAATTGTGAATATTTTTGAGCGGGACATAACCTCACTTTTGGAAATTATATTTAGATTTTTGGACAAAAGTGTAATATACCGGTACCAGACTTGTTCAAAATTAAATTTTTTTAGAATCGGTTTTCTCGACATAGTTTCTAAAAACCTTTAGCTATAACTTGACTATAGCTAACATAGTTTTCTGAAAATAACAGTAAGTGTACGAATTTTTTTGTCAAACAGTACAAAACTCGTATTTGTACCGTTTGACAAAAAAATTCGTACACCAACTGTTATTTTCAGAAAACTATTTTCGCTATAGTCAAGTTATAGCTAAAGGTGTTTTGAAACTACGTCCAGAAAGCCGATTCTCAAAATTTAATTTTGAACTAGTCTTGTATATTGCACTTTTGTCCAAAAATCTAAATATAATTTCCAAAAGTGAGGTTATGTCCTGGCCAAAAAAATTCACATTTTTTTTTCTGTTATTTTAAAGGCTTTCTTTCATTCAGCAAACTTTTCAGACATGTTTCTTCGACTTTCAAATTATCGGCCAGAGGTGGTACAATAGCCTTAAAACTAGGAAACGCTCAGTTGGACGCGTTGATAAGCGAGCACGTGCTATAGCTAGACCCACATTGCACATTTTTATAAAAAAAAAAAAAAAAATTACGACGTTCGCGTTTCCAGTATTATTTATTATTGCCAAGGTATTTGGGTAAACCCGTGTGTAAACCTTTACTTTGTGGATAAAATCCACCGCCATCTAGAGGACCTTGACTCCTTGGGAAAAATATTTAAACTCTTTGGTGACAAATAATAGACTGCTTTCTCGAAAGTATTGTTATTACTTCTAGGTGGCAGTGCATTAGAAACTTCGCGCGTCTTTTCGTTGCCATGGCAACGTTACTTTTGTTATAATGTAATTTCCATCTACACTACTTATCGGATCAAAATAAAATTAACATATTCGTGACCGGACGGACATTCTAAATGATTTGGCTATCTCAGATTTTGTCGCCGGTTAGTTTGAAAAAAAAAACTTTCGATTAACTTTAATGTAACTTTTTAACTTTTGAACGATTTTGCCACAAAACTAATGGCATTCAATCGAGAATGAAGCTTGCGGATGGTCAAAATTTCAACTCGATCCGAGCCTCCGTTCGAACGTTATGGCGGAATACAACACAAAAAAAAAAAAAACAGTGACTAATTTCCGCAGAGTCAAAGGAAACGCTCGCTTCGCTGCTTAAAAATATTACATGAAAATTTTTTTTTAAACAACGCTCATATTTAAATGTACTAAAAAGTAAAAAGTAAATTTTTGCCCAACAAATTTTTTTCTTACTCGGAAAATTAAAGCATTGGGCGCTTACGGTCTTTGATTATTAATTATTATGATTACATTGATTAAAGGTTTTTTTTGGTATATTTGGAATTAAAGACGCGTCAAAACGTAGGTCATATGCACCACTCTACTCAATAAGGGGTTGGGAGTAGGCCCATTGGCAGATACACCACGTTAAGGGGAGAAGGGTTTTTCAACGTCGCGTCTGTCGGTGTACCCAGACATCTATTTACCTAAGTAGACTCCATTTACAACAAATTCTTTCTCGAAAATAATCATAATCACCATATATTATTTGTTAAATTTGTAATGAAATTGACTACGTTTTCGCCACTTTGCTGTACTGGCAACAACGCACGACACGACACGGCCTTGGCTTCGGAGTCAAGTAGCCGGGTGTCGCGGCGAACTGAGTTATCGTGTTGGACCTTTAAAGATGCTTGGGGAGGGGGGATACGACATGTAATCAAGTATGGCATACTCGCTTCAAATTAGGTGGAAATAAAAACGCATGCCATGTGTTATTCGGCTCAAGTGTCAAGTGTAGAGGTGTTTACAAAGTTATGTCGTTTTGACAATCGACTTGATAAGCGCACAGCGCACTTACTGTATACATATTCAAAACCCCGTACACCTAGCCGAAATATATATTTACTGCCGATGCCAATACGTTATTTGTTCATCCTTTTGTTGAATATGCTGTTGATGTGGATTTTAAAATCTTTGTTTGTGTTTGGAATGGTTCTTCTAATATTTATAGCATAAGATATATTATGAGTGGGGTGTGCCTGCATACTCGAACGATATAAACAAAAAGCGATAAGCTAATGGGCTTAAAAAGGGAGAGAATAAACATTTAACACTGCCCAGAAACCTTACGCAGACCTATTCACATCAGTTGGACACGTGCACTCGTTTCGATCAATCGTTCATGATGACATTGAGGAGTGGTGTAATAGGTACAAAAAAATAAGAATGTTTATAATCCGTTACAGGGCAAGCGAATTCTATTCAGTAGTGTTCGTGTAGAGTTTGTACACAAAATGTCAAAATGTCAACCGACAAAGAGTCAAATTGTTGCGACGAGAGTGACTTTATTATTGAATTGCTTGAACGTGAGTCAGCGCAGTGTATAATAACTAAGCATATAGTAGTTTTGGGCAGATGATAGTTTTCAAAGATGTTCTCAATATTTTACGCCACAAAAAGCTTTGGAAAAAAACATACATCAGTACAATAGAGAAACATTGATGTCTGGTATAATAAAGTGAGCATATCTACTCATTGTTTATGGCTACAATTATGAACAGAAACTGATCTAACAGGCAACATAGATTTGTTATTCATTCTGTATACACAAGTGTGGTCATAAGGCGGCTTTAAATAATAAATATACGGAGTATCCCATGAGAAACTAAAATAAAATGCTGCTCGGGACAATGATACATTGTTAATCGGATTAAGGATAGATGTAGTACATGCATAACGCGCGAGAGTTATTCGGGAGGTCCGCGGTCGATCCTCACCACTGGCAATCCTGACATTTACATGATTACGGAAACTGCTGTTAGCCCATAGCGTTTGGAATTACTTTAATCATGTAATTTCACTTATTGTGGAAGAATAATTGAATTTTTTAAATGCTATAACCAAATTGCCTTTATTTTTTTAAAGTGCAAGTAATTCTTGTATCTATTGGTGTATTACTGTTTGTGTAAAATTGCTATTGCGTGTATTATGTTGTTGTATAGCAATAATTATTCAACTCCACTGATAAGGCCTACTGTCATGATTGGCAACATATACTTTATAAGAAGTGCCATATGTTAATATTTATTCCATTAATTTACGACAATAAGTATGTGTTTCAAAACGGGTGTGGGTTTAACTGTACGTATTATTTATCAGATGATCTCGGGCCTTCCGCTTTGTTTTGAATAGAACAGACTATCTCGACAGATAGACGGGACCTGCCTCGCCATACTCGCCGCTAGTAGCTGTGCTGTGTTGCAACACCTTCGCCAGCTCCGTACCAGTGACGTCGCTGACCCGAAGCGCGCCGATGAATTTAAAGACCCCTATTGACGTAGGTCTGGAAATATACACAATGAACTTAATTTTTCTGTTTGTACTTGGTTTTAAGAATAACTTATTAAAGAGGTGAACGGGCCCTTTAATTAGTGAATCTGTTAATTGATTCATCTATTGTCATCAAGAATACGTATGTGTGAAAAATTTCAGCTCGATTGGACTTTGAGAAGTGAGTGAAATATTGATTACTAGGAAGCTTCGCAAACCCTTTTTCAGGCGCGTTGTTGGATGAGCGTAATTTTTTAAAAACAAAAAAAAACGTAAAATTGCGATTTTCATGAGAAATAATTTTTCGATTACGCTCAAATTTCAGACGAATATATTAATTCATAAAATTAAGGTTCTGAGAAAATATCATTGCAATCGGATAAAGCATGCAGGTGTTATAAGTCGAAGAAATTTAAAAAAAAAAAAAAAAAAAAAATGCGATTTTCATGAGAACTAATTTTTTGATTAGGCTCAAATTTCATTCGAATATATTAATTCATAAAATAGAAAATCTGTGCAAAAATCATTACAATCGGATAAAAAATGTAGGTGTTATAAGTCGAAGGATTTTTTTTTTAAATCGAAAAAAATCGTAAAATTGCGATTTTAATGAGAAATAATTTTTTGATTGCGCTCAAAAACGTGGCAGTTCGAAGTTCAGAGATTTCGAAGGCCTCCAGAAAATTTCATCGCAATTGGAGTATTGGTTTAGCCGGAATCGTGTTAACAGACACAAAAATACAAACAGAAAAAAAAAAACATTCCGGATTTTTTTCTCCAGTGTAGTAGAATGGAATCTTCGCTTCGCTCACTACGCTCATCCAATTAATTTATTATAGTATATGGAAAAGAGGAAATATCTGGTTAACCTTTAATGGGCAACTAGGCAGAGAATGGCATAAGTTCCAGCCCTAGGTGTTCCAAAGGAGAAGAAGAAGATATAATCATATTATTGTGTTTTTAACCACTTTTGAATTTTTCAGTGTCGAAGCGTGACTATTTTACAGGGTAGACATTGGTAGACACAGGTACAAATTTAACACAGCTAGGGGGTTTGGGGGGCAGAGCCCCCCAACTTTAGCGCCGCAGGCGAAAATTTTGAAAATCGGGTTTTGTGAATGTGTTTGGAGCGTTCTAGACAAAAGTTGTGGTTTGAAAGCAATACAGAAATATCGTTGTTTTTGTACAGTAAAAACTTAATTTAAGTCGATCCTACTTATTAGATTTTTGCATTCATGTCAGAATCAGAATACCTGTATTGAAGCATCTATAACTTGTTTCCTCAGTCAATACTCAAATATAGCTGTAGGGCCTATAGTGAAATTTCGTCTGTTTCACACAACACAAGGATATATATTTTATAGCAATTTTTCAGCTGCAGTCAAACTTGCTAAAATCTATCTATGTGAAGTAAAGCTACTGCAGACTTCATCATTATTAGACTTAGCATATACTTGCTCCAACAAAGAATGCAGATGCTTAGTAGTGGTGGGGGTTGTATGAATGCGTGGTAAATGGAATGTCGCCTTTGTGAATGAAAGATAAATATCTTTTACCAACGCAAGCAAAAATTATCTGTGCTAGATCACAGAGTGATGAACTCAATCTGTAAGGCGGGAACATTTAGCCTATTCACGCACAATGAAACAAATGTATCCATGCGCACAACAATTGAAAATGCCGATGCAGCCGAAACACGAGCTGAAGCGCGAGGAGACATGTCTCATTTGCCTATGCTATTTGCGAAGAAGGAGAGGGGAGTGGACAAGCGCTGGGCCATAGAGTTATAGGTCTAAGAGGGGAAGGCTCGGAGACAGAATCCTAGTTGTCTCAAGAGCTTGCAGGCATGGAAATAGTCCACGTCCGCGCAGAATGGTAACGCGTTCATTCGTTGCTTTGCCCGCGTACGTTTAAAATATAATTTTTCTTCTTCTTTTTTTTTAAGTAGGGTAGACACTGTCTCAATGCCTACCCCGACGCTTCGCCACTGGAATTTTTTATATTGATGCTTTTTTGAATGTTGATGTCATAAAAATATCAACGTCTTGATTTGACATTGAATTCTTATTTCAACATTTTACATCAATACCCAGCCCGATGTCACACATTCTGACTTGAGAAGTCTAAGATAAGATAAGACAGCCACTAACCTTGGGAAACGCACATCTTCGCCGCTGCCAACTCCATCTCTTCTAGCGAAGAGTGAGATGTGTTTCGCAACACCGAATCAAGCTCCATCACCACATTGGCATCTAATGTTCTTGTTGCTTCTTCAATCTTTATATTACTTTCAGGTAACTGCTGCAAGTTTTTGTCAGCAGACTTTGCTTCTTTGGAAAATGTCTTAGAGGATACATGGGATTTATCATTGATGTAACTCAAAATATTACTTCCCATTTGACAAAAAACTTGATTAGACACATTCTTCATACATGTTGGAGTTTTAGTATTAAAAGTATCTGAAGATGTTTTATTAATTTTACTAAGGCAATCTGTTTCTCTAGACATTTGCTTTGAATTGATACATCTCAAATCCTCCACCAGACAGCCGTACACATCACCATCAGCCTTATGCTTCAAGCTCCTAGATGCATTCTGTGCCTTGTTATTATTTAGAGTCGAGTGACTAGATGTCTTTGTTCGTTTAGCGGCAGGTTGTACATCGTCCTCCTTCAGCGGGATAGGGTTTAGCGTGTTGTTACATTTAGCCGAATTCTTGAAAGAAAAACGACAAAATGAAAATACAGCAATTGCATTGTAGTCGATCGACCCTACAGTAAAATATGAGCACAGGATAAAAGGAAAGCATACAAAATGATTAGGAGAAGGTTATATAAGTGCTATATACTTGATCAAAGTGAAATAAATGATAATTATAAACAAAACAAAAAACTATTCAAATAGAATAGCCATTGGTTTATCGATGTCCACAATTTAAAAATGGAAAAACTCTTGTGGTACCGGTACCACATAATACGTACAATATAATTAATGAAGACGCTTCAAGATATTGTCACAACTCACAAGGCGCTAGGCTAGGCCTAAGCCAGTAGCCAACAGAACACAACCCTAACCCTTCTTCTCGAGTATTCGCTGATAGCCACTACACAATCTCGTGCCACGATACTATACCACTTAATACTTATTACACTCAGATTTTAAATACCACACAGGTTAACTCCTTTTATTCTAACACTCTCGTCTCTCACACTCCCCTGCTCCTGCTCCATCACACCCTTCCCCCACGATTGCCTAACCACGCTCTCTCCTCCCTCTCTCCAGTCTTACCAACCCTATAAAAATAACTAACTAGGTAACACAAAAATAACTAATACCTAACACTCAGTTCCAACTATGTCGGGTTAAGTGGTGGTTTTACACCATTATCTAGGGCAATCTATATCTAGGGCATTATCTAGCAGACTCAGTGTATCTTCCTCATCATCTAACTCCTTCCTCTCCACCAATTTACTCCACTCTCTTCTGTCCTCCCACAGCTTAACTCTTGTCACATGCTCCCACACTTCATCTCGTTTTCCAACATTTTCTTGAATTAATCTTTCCCATTTCTCTCTTGGCCTTCCTACTCTTCTTTTCCCCTCCTCTGCCGCTTCAAATTCTCGTCTTGGAATCCTCTCTCTGCCCATCCTTTTCATATGTCCAAACCATCTAAGACGTTCTCTTCCTAGCTAAAACCTAAATCTCCATGGCAACCAAAACAATCAACAAGATCTAATTGACGACTTGAAATGTTCCCGCCTCCTGACGTCACGAGGCAACATGGCGGAATTAGTTGCACAGGCTGGTGTTGGGGAAGTTTAGAATGATGGTACAGACACAAAAGAGAATAAAGAACAGACACAAATGATTAAAAGTGTGGAAACTGCAATCTCCGATAGTGCAAAAGGAGTTTATGACAAGAATTAGTGACCAAACACCTACAAATGAAGTGGGAGAAATAGAAGAAGAATGGCAAAACTTTAAGAAGGCTTTTGTGTCAAGTGCAGAAGAGGTGTGTGGAAAAGTCAGTGGAAGTTGGAAAGAGAAAGAAACGCGATGGTGGAACGAGAGGGTATGAGATGCAGTTCGGGAGAAGAAACTAGCTTGGAAAAAGAATGAAAAGTGCAAATCTGCAGAAAATGAGTACGAGTACCGTAGGCGAAAAACCGACGTGAAACAAATTGTGAGGGAGGAGAAAGACAAAGCAATGGAAGAATTTGCTGGTAAATTAGAAGATGACTTCCAGGGAAATAAGAAAATTATATATGGACTAGTAAAGACAAAAAGACAAGAAAGGGAGGAACAAAAGCTCATGGTAAATGAAAATGGCCAAGTTACAAACAACCCACAGGAAATACAAGAAATGTGGAGCAAATATTTCAAAGATCTGCTAAATGTACAAGTTAGTGGAAATTTAAATGCAGAGAAAGAGGAAGAGGCAAGTGGAGAAGATGAAGAAGACGAGGTAACGGAACAAGAGGTGGCACGGGCGTTAGGAGCCATGAAGAATGGTAGAGCTCCGGGAGTGGATGACATTTCTGTGGAAATGATCAAAGCATCAGGTGCGGAAGGAAGAAGATGGTTATTTCGAGTAATTAGTGCTGCGTGGAAACAAAAGAAGGTACCGGAAGATTGGAAAAGAGGTATAATTGTACCGTTGTTTAAGAAAGGTGACCGTAAGAAATGTGAAAATTATAGAGGGGTGACATTAATGTGTCAGTGTGCTAAAATTTATGAAAAAGTTATAGAACTAAGACTGAAGGAGGTATATGACACAGATCTAAGAGAAGAACAATATGGGTTCAGAAGTGGACGGTCTACTATTGATCCCATATTTGCTAAAAGACAGACAATGGAGGGGAGATGGCAAAATGGGAAAGAAATGCACATTGTGTTTTTGGATCTGGAGAAGGCATACGATCGCCTGCCTAGAGAGAAAGTATGGGAGTGTCTAGAGATAAAAGGAGTGGGAAGAGGTTTAATAGACAGGATACAAAGTACATATCAAAGGAGTGAAAGTTGCGTACAGACAGATATGGGTAGGTCAGAATGGTTCCAAGTAAATGAGGGCTTGCGACAAGGTAGTGTGTTATCTCATATACTCTTTACTGTTGTAATGGATGAAATTATAAGAAGAGTGGAACCAAATACAGATGGAAGGGACACAAGAACCTTAGTGTTTGCAGACGATGTGTTGATTTGGGGTGAGAGTGCCAGAGAAGTGCAGGAGAAGGTGGACAAAGTTACTACAGAGTTTGGTCTAAAAATCAATCAGAAAAAGAGTGAATGTTTGCGTATGCAAAAGAAGACAAAGGGCAGGCCTAGAGACCGGGAAAATATTGTACTACGTGGAGAAGTCTTAGAAGAAAAAGAAGAATTTGAATATTTGGGAAGTATATTGACAAAAGATGCAAAAGTGTGTAGGGAAGTGTCATCTAGAGTGCAAAAAGCAGAAGGGTTTTACCAATTGGTGAGAAAGTTACTATGGAATGAGTTGTTCCCACAAAAATGTAAAATTTTGCTGTATAAGGCATATTTTGTACCTATACTAACATATGGGGCAGTAACATGGGCAGTGGGAACAAAAGAAGAGAGTCAGCTGGAAGCAGCAGAAATGAAGTTTTTAAGAAGTATCAAGGGAGTTACAAAGATGGACAAGATAAGAAGTAATGAAATAAGGAAAGAACTGGGACTGGAGAGATTGAAGTTTAAGCTAGGAAGAGAACGTCTAAGATGGTTTGGACATATGAAAAGGATGGGCAGAGAGAGAGAGGATTCCAAGATGAGAATTTGAAGCGGCAGAGGAGGGGAAAAGAAGAGTAGGAAGGCCAAAAGAGAAATGGGAAAGATTAATTCAAGAAGACTTTGGAAAACGGGATGAAGTGTGGGAGCATGTGGCAAGAGTAAAGCTGTGGGAGGACAGAAGAGAGTGGAGTAAATTGGTGGAGAGGAAGGAGTTAGAGGATGTGGAAGAAACACTGAGTCTGGCAAGCTTAGTATCTACAGTTTCATGCCCTAGATGATGGTGAAAAACCACCACTCAACCCGACATAGTTGGAACTGAGTTATGATGATTATTATTATTATTATGTACCATAATGACAAATTTCATGATTATAACTCATTAGGTGCCTTCGTGGTGAATGCTGGAAATCAAGATAAAAATAATATAAACTATTAGGGATGGGGGTTGACAAAATGTGGTTTATATAATGAAAATATGCCGATTGGGTTGAAACACATTAAAACATAATTTTAATAACTAATTTAAATAAAAATTCAATTTTAGGTTAGAGCTATGAATAATTTTAATTTTAGGGGATTATTTAGGGGGTGTTGGGGGTGGAATATCGCTTGCCTCTCGGCAAATGATTTTTCATATTAGTATGTAGCATCATGCCAAATTTCATGCTGATAGCTCATTAGGTGCCTTCATGGTGAATGCTGGAAATCAAGGTAAAAATAATATAAACTATTAGGGATGGGGGTTGAAAAAATGTGATAAAGGAAATGAGAATAGGCCGATTGGGTTAAAGCACAAAAAAACATAATTTAATAACTTGAATAAAAATTCAATTTTGGTTTAGAGTTAGGTATCAATTATTCCAATTTTAGGGGATGATTTAGGGGATGTTGGGGGTGGAATATCGCTTGCCTCTCGGCAAATGATTTTTCATATTAGTATGTACCATCATGCCAAATTTCATGCTGATAACTCATTAGGTGCCTTCATGGTGAATGCTGGAAATCAAGGTTAAAATAATATAAACTATAAGGGATGGGGGTTGAAAAAATGTGGTTTAGGAAATGAGAATAGGCCGATTGGGTTAAAACACATTAAAACATAATTTTAATAACTAATTTAAATAAAAATTCAATTTTAGGTTAGAGCTATGAATTATTTTAATTTTAGGGGATTATTTAGGGGGTGTTGGGGGTGGAATATCGCTTGCCTCTCGGCAAATGATTTTTCATATTAGTATGTAGCATCATGCCAAATTTCATCCTGATAGCTCATTAGGTGCCTTCATGGTGAATGCTGGAAATCAAGGTAAAAATAATACTAGGAAAACGCTTAAGTCCCGCCGCGTTGTTGGATGAGCGTAATTGGTGCATTGAGCTGCCATGTGTTATGCGGATTTTCTGTTGTTCTGTGAAAAAATCATTACTAAGTTGAAGATTTTTTTTAAATTAAATTAAATTAAATGGAAAATTAAACTAAATTTTAAATTTTTTTAATTAATTGTAATTTAAAAAAAGGAAAAAATCGTAATATTGAAATTTTCATAAGAAATAATTATTCAATTGCGCACAAATTTTACACAAATATTAATTTATAAAATTAAGGTTCTTGAAAAATTATTACAATAGGTAAAGCAATATAGGTGTTATAAGTCAAAGAATTTTTTTAAAAAGAAAAAAAACGTAAACAATTCGATTTCATGAGAAAAGTTTTTTTGATTGCGCTCAAATTTCACACGAATCAAAATTCAAAAATTAAGGTTCTGTGAAAAATTCATTAATGGACAAAGCCATTAGGTGTTATAGCTGAAAAATTTTTTAAAAATCGAAAAAATTGTAAATTGCGATTTTCATGAGAATTAATTTTTCGATTGCGCTCAAAAAGTGGCAGTTCTTCGTTCAGGGATTTCGAAGGCCCTCCATAAAATTTCATACGCAATTGGAGGATCGTGTTAGCCGGAATGTGTAAGACACACAAAAAAAAAAAATAAAAAAAAAAAAAAAAATTTCCGATTTTCTCCCTTTTTGATCTTCGTTCGCTTCGCTGATTCATCCAATAAACTATTAGGGATGGTTGAAAAATGTGATAAAAGGAAAAGGAATAAAGGCCGATTGGGTTAAAGCACAAAAAAACATAATTTAATAACTTGAATAAAAATTCAATTTTGGTTTAGAGTTAGGTAGGTATCAATTATTCCAATTTTAGGGGATGATTTAGGTGGTGTTGGGGGTGGAATATCGCTTGCCTCTCGGCAAATGATTTTTCATATTAGTATGTAACATCATGCCAAATTTCATGCTGATAACTCATTAGGTGCCTTCATGGTGAATGCTGGAAATCAAGGTTAAAATAATATAAACTATAAGGGTTGGGGGTTGAAAAAATGTGGTTTAGGAAATGAGAATAGGCCGATTGGGTCAAAATACATTAAAACATAATTTTAATAACTAATTTGAATAAAACATTAATTTTAGATTAGAGCTATGAATTATTCCACTTTTAGGGGGTGTTGGGGGTAGAATATCGCTTAATTGCCTCTCGGCGGATTATTTTTCATATTATTATGTACCATCATATCAAATTTCATGATGATAACTCATTAGGTGTTATATTCAAAATACTGTCTATTTTCACATGTCCTATATTCTCTTAACATCGCTATTTTAAACGAGAGTCCTTTTTGGTAGGCCTAAGCCTAAATGTCGTCGTCCTTTTTGCTGTTTTGGTAACAAAAAAATCTTCCAAGACCTTTAACGTTGCTATTTTAAACGAAAGTCCTTTTTCGGTTGTCGTCGTCCTTTTTTGCTGTTTTAGTAACAACAAAAAACCTTCCAAGACCTTTAACATCGCTATTTTAAACGAGAGTCCTTTTTGGTAGGCCTAGGCCTAAACAACAGCCACCGAAAATACTTAATTAAGTCATATAAAGAAGCAAAAAAATCATTGTTCCTAGCACCAACCTCCGAAAAAGAGATATCGGAAGTAGTTAAAAATTTCAAGAACAAAAATTCTTGTGGACCAGATGGCATACCAATAACACTGATTAAAAAATGTATCCACAACATTGCAAATCCGCTATGTTTTATTTTTAACAATTGCATTGAAACTGGTGTGTTTCCAGAAAAACTAAAGAAGGCTAAAGTAATTTCATTCCACAAAAAAGGCAAAACATCCCAAGTAGAAAACTACAGACCAATATCTATTTTACCCGCATTTTCAAAAATTTTAGAATCTATATTAAACACTCGTATTGTAGCATTTCTCGAAAAGAATAACTCAATTTCTGAATGCCAGAATGGATTCAGAGCAAAAAGATCTACCCACAACACAATCGAGCGTTTTTGGATGAGCGAAGCGAAGATTCCATTTCACTACACTGGAGAAAAAAATCCGGAATGTTTTTTTTTCTTTCTTTTTCTTTGTATTTTTGTCTGTCTGTTAACACGATTCCCGCTAAGCCGATACTCCGATTGCAATGAAATTTTATGGAAGCCTTCGAAATCTCTGAACTAAGAATGTAAATCACTTATTTAACAGAACATGCAAATCTAATGATGTAATTTGTCGACAATATTACATTTTAGACAATTAAAAGGACATTTTTAAAAAATCGCAAATTTCGTTATCACCATTTTTCACTACCTCTACCGGTAACCATCAGCTTGCCCCAAAATAACGGACATCACACGATAAATTGAATTCAAAGTTCAAGTTTCAAGTACTTTTCCTAAAAATGTTAACCTCAAAGGTGACGAAAAGTTAAGGAATGTCTAATCATATAGTAGTAACACTCATAGCTTTTTGTTGCAATAACAATCTAAAGTTTTGTACGAACCCCGTTAACTTCGGCCAGTCCGCGTATCTGTAAAGCATCTGCCATTGCTAACAGCCCTTGCAGCTGTTCTTGGTAAATGTTCACCTCTCCACTATACATGAAAGTCACCAGGGCACAAAGATCGGTAAACTTGGTACCAGGTAACACAATGACGGGGTGGTGTAATGGCTGCAACACCTGAAATTAATAACGGTAGCAGTTTTCATATCTGCCGCATTATGCATGCAGTATAGAGGTCTGCTGGGTGACACACATGAGATACATTTTTGGTCAATAGTTGTTATCTCATTATGACGTAACTTGTAAGTATCTGAAAGCCTAGAACTATAGGCCGATGCACAATTGCCCGGTAACAATGTTAACTTAAGACACGATGCACAATAAAGCATCCCGTTGCCGTATCCTGGTAACAAGAACGGAAACTTCACTAAGTTTCAACTTTCCGTTACGTTCCCGTCTAGTACGTCACCGGAACTAATCAGAATCAAGATTTCCACGGCCTGTTTTAAGTGTATAATAAATGTATCAGCTGGTAGGTATTTCAGAAAGGCTGTGGTGTATGTACATAGATATCTTAACACCTATAGTAGGCTAGATTAGCAGTCTCCAATACCTCCGCACAGGCGCGAGTGTACCAAATTGAAGCGTCAATCTCACCCATTCAAAATGGCGGTTTGGCGTTTTAATTTATGCTGTTTTAATGCAATAAAGTATTTTACTGGATTGTTTGATATGGTTTTAGCTTGTGCAGCATGGTATTGAACAAACAGAAACAATGCAAAGTTATTGCATAAGGGAATTTAGTAATCATTTGGTGTCAAAGTCTAATATGCTCACCTGTCAAACTGGCGGCCATCTTTAAAAATATTTTTCGATTAATCGCTCCCATCTAATTAACATGCAAACTCACCCATTCAAGATGGCTTCCAATTGTCCCGGAAGTGGGTCGCTGACTGCTAATCTAGCCAATTATATGGTTTATCTATGATTCTATGTGTATGTACATTACCAGGTGAACCAAATATGTGCAACAAATTAATAACAAAAAATACATGTTAACCAGCTTTACATTTTATTTCTTCCCGTCCGCTTCACGGGCTATTGTGCATCAAAGACCTAAATGTTAGCGTATTATATTATCATTACCAGGCAATTGTGCATCGGCCTTTAATCTTTTAACATTCAACTATGTAATCTTTTTAACTTAAATCAGCGTAGCCAACATTATTTTGAAAAATATCTTATAATAAATTTAATAATTAGATGGGGGAGTGCAACAAACCAGTCTTACCACTGAAGCCTCTGTAATTATGTGTGTTTCGTTGATGTTTGATAAACCACAACAGACTGCCATTGGCGATTACGATGAACTTTTAAACAAACATCCGGGACAAGTTTTGTGGGTGCTGTTAACATTTTCAGCAAAATCTGTTGTTGCCATTCAAACGTACGCGAAATAATAAATTGAAAATAGCTGAAAATGTGTGGCATTTAATTTAACAACAATGGTATTTGTTCTTGAATAAATCATTTTATATCAAATCATGTTTTGAATGTCAGGCGGTGAATGCATGGCAGTAACCAAGGGGTACCGAATCTCCACGCGCATGGTTCCTCAAAATTCCGTTTGGAGATAGAGTAACCCATGCATTATCACCTTGTACTTTGTATGGCCTGTTTTTTCCATAGCGATCTATGTATTTCAAAAGGTGTTCCTATACTATAATGGCATTTCATGAATAAAATATGAAGCCATGTTCAATTGAGAGTTAGATGAAATTCCCCATCATTTAAAGTTTAACAACAATCTAGTCCAATGCAAAATGACTAGGGTTGCCGTTCAATATGTATTTGAATACCAGTATCGATAATTACGATTGTTCAATCGATCAATCGATAAATAATTGGATGAGCGTAGCGAGCGAAGCGAAGATTCCATTTCACTACACTGGAGAAAAAAATCTGGAATGTTTTTCTTTTTTTTTCTGTTTATATTTTTGTGTGTCTGTTAACACGATTCCGGCTAAACCGATAATCCAATTGCGATGAAATTTTCTGGAGACCTTCGAAATCTATGAACGAAGAACTGCCACGTTTTTTAGCGTAATCGAAAAATTATTTCTCATGAAAATCACAATTTTACGATTTTTTTTTATTGTAAAAAAATTCCTTCGACTTATAACACCTACATGCTTTATCCAATTGTAATGATTTTTTCACAGTACCTTTATTTCATGAATTAATATATTCGTGTGAAATTTGAGCACATTATTTCTCATGAAAATCACAATTTTACGATTTTTTAAATTTTTTTAAACATTCTTCGACTTATAACACCTACATGCTTTATCCGATTGTTATGATTTTTTCACAGAACCTTAATTTCATGAATTAATGTATTCGTGTAAAATTTGTGCGCAATCGAATAATTATTTCTTATGAAAATTTCAATATTACGATTTTTTCCTTTTTTAAAATTACGATTAATTTAAAAAAATAAAAATTTAAGTTAATTTTTTATTTAATTTAATTTAAAAAAATCTTCAACTTAGTAATGATTTTTTCACAGAACAACAGAAAATCCGCATAACACATGGCAGCTCAATGCACCAATTACGCTCATCCAACAACGCGGCGGGACTTGAGCGTTTTCCTAGTAATATCAATATGGCAATCTCTGATGTAGCAGGTTCAACAAATATTAAACTTATTCATTGATGAATGATTATGGGGCTGCTCCTGCTAGTGCCAGTTTAGGTTACCCATAGACAGAGGCAAGTGTTTATGGTAAAAACGAAATTTCACTGCCAAAAACAGTTAATTTTTAATTATAAATCATTTACAAGACAACACCAATTCACCGCTTTTGGTCAGAACAAAACTAAAGATGCAAATAAGTTCCACCACAAATACCTGCCTCTGAATTCTCATAACTAGGAAGCTTTGCAAACGCTTTTTTTAGTCACGTTGATGGATGAGCTTTTTTAATATTTTTTTGAATGCATTGTAGGTGATTGTTGTCAAGTTTCTATTGTTACTTGTCAATTGTTATTATATGCCTCAAAAAACTCATATTAAAACCTTTATTCTATGGATTCTGGCTAACTTTTTCAACTTTTTCTTTCAAAAGGTTCTACATCACCATAGGGCCTAACCTTAATGTCCATGTAAAATATGAACTTTGTAGCCCCACCCGTTTGGTCAGAATCGGCCCAAATGTCACAAAAATATCGCACTAAAAATCGAAAAAACCCGTAAAAGTATGATATTCATGAGAAATATTTCTTCGATTGTACCCAAAAACGTGGCAGGTCTAAGTTCAGAGATTTTGAAGGTCCCCTCCAATTTTCATCAAGATCGCATATGCCGTTTGCCCGGTAGAGAGCGAACAAACAGACAGGAAAACAACAAAAAAAAAAAAAAAAAAACATTGGAGCTAAATTTTTTGAGGGGTCAGTGAAATTGAAGTCTTCGCTTCGCTCATCCAACTACATTCTATTGTAAACAAAGACAAAGCCGATATTACAAATATAATTATTGTATTGTATTGTAGGCTTATGTAATTTACAAGGCTGCAAATAAAAACAAACAAACAAACAAACAAAAATCTGCAATTCTATTACAAGGTCCCACACCCAAAATATTCCAAATTTGTTTAATTATTTTCACCACCAATTCACCACTTTTGGGTATAATAAAAAACAAAAATTGACTTTTATTTTCACCCTGAATACCTGCCTCTGTCTATGGATGTGTTGTTACTGAAAGGTTATGCAGTGAAACCACAATGTGAAATGTTATGTTATCTACCCTAAAAAGTTCCTTGAAGTATTGACTGCATGCAGACAAAACTACTCTGTGAGCCTTCAGATTGCAGCCTCCCGCCATAAGTGTAACATCGGTGAGGTCATCCCCATCCAGTAGCAGAGGCAGAGATGCCAGGAGACTGCTCTGGTAGTTGTGCCATCGTAAGCAGAATTGCTGCTCGGAGCCCATTACACCTGGAGGAACACACAGTTGTATAAGCACTGTAGATAAAGTATGTTATGCAGCGGAAGTAGATGTTGAGTAGGGACAACGGGTACATGATCTATGATCCTAAATATCTACACCTATTTAGAGTCTAGTTACTTCAGTGGGGAACTTTAAATGTGGTTGCAAACAACCCAAACCACATCCGTTCAAGAAAGAAGAGAGGGAACTTAACAAAGTAAAAAAGAACAGTTGGGAGAATTTGGCCCTACATGGAGTAATGTTAGATGAGAGTCAATAGCAGGGAAGTTGGAATAGAATGACGGTAAGTCTTGTAGAGGTAGAATACACTAGTTTTTGGTAGCTAGTTGTCATAGCTGATTTTAAAAAGAGAGAAGTTGCCTGTAGTACCTAGATGTGCTGTAAGAGATTTTCTGAAGATTGCCCGCAATAGGCGAATCAGGACCCTTTAGGTTTACACGCAATAGCAGGGTGCAAATTGACGGGTGGGTTGGGGGATATCCTCCCTCTGGTCTGGTAATTTCATCCCTGGCTCTGTTTTACTGAAAGGAAACCCTGCCGGGGATGGCTAAATCTCCACCTCTAGAGGCCTACCCATCTGCCATCTCATCTCATATCAAGTGACTTTATCTCGTAACGTTAATAAATAATGCGTTAATTTACACATATTATTATTATTATTATTATTATTATTATTATTTGCATAATCAAGTAGATCCACTGACGTGTGCATGTAGTAATTTTCTTGAGAATGTTGACTCGCATATGTATTTGGGATTGGTAATTGATAAACATTTCAACTGGGCACCTCATATTGACTCAATCTGTAAGCGCCTACGAGCCTGCCTTCGGCAGTGTTTTTTTCTTAAATACGTTTTACCGTTTTCAGTGTTACGTAATGTTTATATCGCTCTTGCAGAATCTATTATATCTTATGGTCTACTTGCGTGGGGGTATTCCTCTGACTGCCACTTTTAAATAAAATTCGTGTACTACAAAATAAGCTTTTACGCCAAATAAGACCTCGCCATTGTCAAACTCTATCGACTCGGGAGACATACCTCTTTTGCAACCTTCTTCCTGTTGACGGCTTTTTCACGTACCAACTTATAATAAAATATTACTTTAAAAATGATTAGGCCTTTAAAATTCTTGTGCAGAGAAATAAATGCGAACGTAATCAGGGAAAACAAAAATTTGCAATTCCGGGAAGTAATAATAAATATGGTCAAAGGCGCCTAGAGTGTTAAGTTCCCGAAGCTTTTAATGATTTACCTGATCAGTTATTAAATTTTACTAAAATTTCCGAGGTCAAGCAAGAAATAAAAATATATTTGTTGTCTCAATTGAGTGCTCTTACCTAAATCTGTTTTGCTCTTACCTTGTTTCGTACTCATCCTTGACCTATATTTCTGACAAGTTTCTGATATTCCTTGAATTATTTTACTACAAGAGTTTTTATCAACTCAGAAACGAGCATCAAATCTAGTAGGTCTAACTACAACAAGAAAATTACAGCCCTATGGTGCAAACACACTGGCAGTGTCATGTTTGTAGGCTATGTTTTCCTTGTAGTCTAGGCCTACAATGTTGTTGATAGGTAGGCCCAAAGCTAGGCCATGCATTAGATTCAAAATTCAAATGAGTTACAGACTGCTTTTACAAAGGAAATTAGAAACTACATAGGACCCTCAAGATAGGGCTAGGCTTAATACTGTGGCCTACAGCTGTGTAAAGACACAATGGCCAAGTTTGTCAGCTAGGGCCTAGGGCCTCGGCCTATGCCATATCCTATCCATAGAGAAGAAGCCATGGGCATAATGTGACCAAAGATAATTTTTAAAAGGCCTACAGTCTGGGGAGGCTTATGCTATATCTGTCCTAGACTAGGGTCCACACCTAAGGTTATTTTCTCCAGCTCTCCAGGTAATCTATTTCTGTCGCTTGCTACAAAAGGAGTGAGCGAAAAAACATCATCCAGGCAAACCTAACCTAGATAATATTATAAAACAATTTCTCGTTGCACCATGCCAATTTGTGTACTATTATTAAAGGGTTTGAGCTTAATAAGATTAAAATATTGCTAATATATATATGGACTTATTGATTAATTTATCAAACCTGCGAAATAATACGACTTGAAGCACACTCAAAATACACCCACCAGCTGAGAGAAACACTTGCCAAAACAGTGGTGCCACTTGACAGGAAAAAAGCACCGCCTTAGAACAAAACGCATTTTCCTTTTCAAATCATAAATAGGTGGGAAATATGAAAGTATAGTAGAGTGAGATTGACTACCATTGACCATTTCACTGTAGTACCAGCGATGTTACATTTAACATACTATACATAACTAGGAAGCTTCGCAAACGCTTTTTTTTAGTCGCGTTGATGGATGAGCTTTTTTGTAAGTTTTTAGTTTGTGTGGTATATCTTTTATTTTGCAAGTGCTCTTTGAACGCATTATAAGTGATTGTTGTCAAGTTTCTATTGCAACTTGTTAATTATTGTTATTATACACCTATACACCTAAAAAAAACTCATATTAAAACCTTTATTTCTATGGATTCTGGCTAACTTTTCCAACTTTTTCTTTCAAAAGGTACTACATCACCATAACCTTAATGTCCATGTAAAATATGAACGTTGTAACCCCACCCGTTTGGTCAGAATCGGCCCAAATGTCACTAAAATATTGCACAAAAAATCGAAAAAGTGCACTATTCATGAGAAATCTTTCTTCGATTGTACCCAAAAACGTGGCAGGTCTAAGTTCAGAGATTTCGAAGGTCCCCTCCAATTTTCATCAAGATTGCATATGCCGTTTGCCCGGTAGAGAGCAAACAGGAAAAAAAACGATCTAATTTTATTTTTTTGTGGGGGGGGTCAGTGAAATTTCAGTCTTTGCTTCGCTCATCCAATTAAAATAGTCTAGCCTCTGTTACTCAATATTCGGAAGCTTCTCCATAAATGTACAAAAATTGCTGGATAAATAAATAAAACCACAGATAACAGATAAACTCTGCCTTAAAACAAGCACATTTTTTGAAAATGCCAGTACGAGTTTGCTGTTCCTTCTAGCCTTACTGTTTTGTACAAACTAGTAGAGTAGCAAATACTGTAATACCGTAGTTGACTATTACAGTATTTGCTACTGTATATCATACTGTAATGACTCCTCATTGACGTTTGATTGTTTTGTTTTTATTTTTAAATCTAAGATCTACGAACTCAAGAGATACTTTGTAATATTTTAAAATATCTTAACTTAATTTTTAATCAAGAATAGAAAATGTACTACCAATGGGTGTTGTATGACAAATACCATATCATCTAGCATGAGCATGAACTACACGTAAGCAAAAAAGAAATGAAATTTACTAGTAGTGTAATACACAAGTGCTGTTCTACGGGGCTAAATTCTCTGATATAATTTTTTCTGAGATAGATTGTGATTTTGATATGTACAAAATGTACTTCTGCCTCTTTTATAAAATAATTTTATCAGATCCTCCTTGTGTACATGAGTTCTCAATAATACAGTTCAGCTAAGTTAAAAAATACATTGTTTTTCAACTTGCACGTTGAAGGAAATTCTTTACTTTGAGCACCACTTTTGTTGTTTTAGTGATTGCAAATTATGCAAAAAATGATTTTGAGCATTGTGTCATAAATACACCATTAAAATATCCAGAATTTTTGTAGTGTCTGAAATACACTTTCTGAAACGCACAAATTAAAAAAATGCCTTGCGGGAAAATTTTGGGGTGACCACCCCAGGTCATTCCAGATTTTACAGTTAGGCCGCCCCCATTTTTGGGGGCTAGAACTACGCCTGAAAATACTCTTCGTTTAGTTGGGATTCACAAACATTTGTTAATATTTGTGATTTAAAAGATATTATAAAGCCATCCATCCAAGCAGTCTCATTTTCTTCCACATAGAGACCAATGTATAGACTTGCACTTGCCACAACTAATTTATGAAGTTACTCGTTTTTCTACCACCTTGTGGGATTTTGCCAATGCATGTGTGTTCAACTAGGGATGTAAATCGGAAATATTTCCAGAAATTTTCCGGAAATAATAATAAAAAAAAATTCACACAATAAAGTAAATATGTTAAGATGAACAGTGTACTCTTATTTTATTACTGTATGGGACAGTGCTGACTGCTGTCTACAACTTCAAACTACATATTTACACATTCAAATTTTCCCGCATTAAATTTCAAAGATGACCTATCAAGGCAGTGTGTATCATAATACTAGGGAAACGCCAAAGTCGTTGTTAAACGAGTGAGTGAGCCATGTGTTGATACTCGGTTACATTACTTTTCTTCCCCCTACCTTAGGCCTACCTAGCCTATCATAGGCTAGAGAGGCGCATTATGACCTTACAGTTGACGCGCCCGTCCCCGTATACCAACTAAACTTTAAAAAACTATTATTTATACGAATATAATTATCAAACTTAAATGCAAATGTTCCCGGGTACTCACCACATGACTCGCTCACTCGTCTAACTACGACTTTGGCGTTTCCCTAGTCTAGTTGGCTAAGGCGCCCTTGTAGCCGAAATGTGAAAGAAGTGGGTTCAATCCCCTGGTCGGGAAAGATTTTGTAATTTCTAGATTGTATTTCAAAAATAATTAAACATGTTTTGAAATGCATATAACGCAGTGTAGTCCATCGTCTGTGGCAATAGGGCCTACTATGGTAAACATAGCCAGTACGAAATACGTGAAAATATTGCAAGGTTTACTCAATCTACGAGCGGAATTTGGGGGTACCTTGACGTGCAACATTCGACTGACCTTGCATGGGCACGGCATTTCAGGGCCAGGCGAATAACAAACAAAAAATATCTTTTCAAAATCTAAAACATTGTCGTTAAAATAATTTCTAAACATTGGAAGTCTATTTTTCAGTTTATTATTTCTTGTAGGTTTAAATCGCAACGAATCTTGCTGATTTTGTTAGCAGTTCTCAATAAACTCGTACCAGATGTCTGTTTCAAATTTCAGCGTAATCTGTTCAGCGATTCGGCTGATTTTCAACGTACACACACACACACACACATACACACGCACGCAGAAAAACGATAAGGGCCGTTTAAGTTGAATGGAGATCACTCCGTTCGCTACGCTCACTCGTTTAATTAATTCATAACCTAGAAATGTCTCAAGACCATGTGCAAGCCTAGAACAGTCTTTATTGGACACTACAGTATTATATTGCACTCGAACCTTGTGATACCATGTTACCATAATAATATGTTATTCTCTGTTATGGTGTGGATCCATATGATAGTTTGAGTTTGGTGATGTACCTAACTTGGAAGTTCACCATTATACTGGTCAAATAAATATAATTTCATAATCTTGAACAGTAAGGTAAGGTTGATTGATTGATTTGTATTGCTTAGCGTCTCATTCGATTCAGTAAGGCCTACTATAATTTGATCTTGATGAAGTATGAATTCAAATGAACATTGGAATTGCCTACTACCTCGGTAACCTACTTGCCGGTATTTAATTTTTTTATTTGAATTTCCCCAAATGATTTCCATAATAAAAAAAATTCAAGAATTATTTCCGAGAAATACTTCAGGAAATATTTCCGGAAAATTTCCCAAAAAAAAATTTCCGGAAATTTTACATCACAGCCAGCCAGCGATTTAGCCGCGGTCGTTTAACCAGTTTTCACTCGAACACTGAAGTTAAGCAACATCGGGCGTGGTCAGGGGTTGAGTGGGTGACCGCTCTGCTCTGAAACACACGTATATCGCTGGCTAGAGCAGACTAGGGTTCGAAAGCTTGGTGTGACAGCTTCGTTCTCCTTGACGCCGTCTGCTCGGCAGTCCGGGTTAGTGGAGGAATCTATACGACTGTCTAGGTTACACCGTCCTTTCGGATGGGACGCAAAGCCGTTGGTCCCCTTGGTACTTTTCGAAAGGAGTAGGCTATGTGCCGGTACCGGGTTTCCCCTCCTCCCTTCTCTATTAAATTTGCACTAGTGGATTACATTATCCGTTGCAAATAGAGACTAAATAAACTATATCAGTATCACTCCTCTGGGTTATCAAATCAATTCATACCAATACAGAAAACAAACATTAATTATTATTTTTAAGCGAGCGAAGCGAGCGTTTCCATTTGACTCTGCCGGCAAAATTAGTCACTGGCTTTGTTTTGTTTTTTTTTTGTTTTTTTGTTTGTTTGTATGTCTCGCCATAACGTTCGAACGGAGGCTCGGATCGAGTTGAAATTTTGACCATCCGCAAGCTTCGTTCTCGATTGAATGCCATTAGTTTTGTGGCAAAATCGTTCAAAAAGTTAAAAATTTACATTAAAGTTAATCGAAAGTTTTTTTTTCAAACTAAACGGCGACAAAATCTGAGGTGGCCAAATCATTTAGAATGTCCGTCCGGTCACGAATATGTTAATTTTATTTTGATCCGATAAGTAGTGTAGATGGAAATTACATTATAACAAAAGTAACGTTGCCATGGCAACGAAAAGACGCGCAAAGTTTCTAATGCACTGCCACCTAGAAGTAATCAAAATACTTTTGAGGAAGCAGTCTATTATTTGTCACCAAAGAGTTTAAATAGTTTACCCAAGGAGTCAAGGTCCTCTAGATGGCGGTGGATTTTATCCACAAAGTAAAGGTTTACACACGGGTTTACCCAAATACCTTGGCAAAAATAAATAATATTGGAAACATGGCCCTGTGGACAGCGTACGTCGCTAATTTTTAAATTTAAAAAAAATGTGCAATGTGGGTCTAGCTATAGCACGTGCTCGCTTATCAACGCGTCCAACTGAGCGTTTCCTAGTATTAGAAAATCAGTAAACCTGCATGTTCTTCTTGTTCATCTGGCTTCTCCTTTTTAAATAAGAATCTTGTGTGCCCTTCTATAGGTGCGCACCAATATCCGGCGGCTTCAGAATCACCATCTTGTTACCCTAGTATAGGCGTGCACCAATGAGATTACCTGAAAGGTTCATTTAAATTTTACTGTTACTGTTGATTTTTAATGTAGATGACCCTTTAATACGGCATGTGCTGGAGACATAACGGATGGTTAAGCTTTGTTTCACGACTTGCTTTGAGAGCAATGCCCAACATGAAACACTTGCGCTTTGTGACCTCGTACCGTTTACTGTCTAGGACATTAGGGGCCGGCATACCGAGACCTTCTGCATTGGAAGCAGAGAACTAACCACTGGAGCTTTGTCTCAAAAGGCTTAAATCTTTAAGATGTCCATTGATATTAACTGTATTTACTTGATTGCAAGCCGACCCCAGATTGTAAGTTCATCTATCAAAAAAGTGCATCAATTAAATGCCCTTAAGTTTGCCATTGATTCCAAGCCGAGGTGCCATTTTCAACTGCAAAAATGTGTCAAAAAAGGTAGGCTTGCAATCAGGTAAATACGATAAATATAGAAACGGAACAATTTGAAACTGACTTTGAATTGAACTTATTTGAAAATATGGAAAATGGAAATGTTAACAGTAAAATCAAGAAAAGATTCAGTCAAAGTGGCAAGTACTCTAAAATAGGGTTAATGATGGAAAGGCAATATATACACAAAAATCAGTTATTTTTATTGGTACTAAATTCGAGTTTAAAATATGCACAGTCCAAACATATCCACAGTTAGACTTCTTCCATTCCACTGGTGCATAAAATGTTTTTTGTTGTTTAAGCAGTGATGTGAACAAACAGAAACCGAAACGTAAACGTTTAGCATCATTAAACGTACAGTACTATAAAGCGGTGACTGCATTCAATGCAAAAATAAATATTTAAATACGTAAATACATTGTGAAACTTGTTATAGAAAGATTGAGTTCTTCTATACAATGTCTATTAAGGTACAAATAATAAACTGAAAACTCTTCTAGAAAAAATATATACATTAATTACCAGTTCTGGTAACATTTATGACACGTACAATGATTATTATTGGTATGTATGCTACCAGGAATGTCTTCATGAGCAAGAAACTTTTAATTTTAAGTAAAAGTTTCCAAATTATTGTACTATTACTATTAGTAGTTAGTACAATACTAGGGACATTTTAAAGGTACAATGTGGTGATGGATTAGCACAAGTTTATCCTAAATATGGACCTACGTACCTATGTAGTACCACAGTTTTGTAAATAGCCTTTATATAAGAAGTAAGAACATATTGTGACTGGAGGCAGAGATAACTTTTTAGAAAGTAAATTATTTAAAAGTTCCTTGCCGAAGAGCCAAACCACAGATAAACGTAGTGTAGTCTATTATCTGTGGCCAAACTGACAGTATGCAACCAGCAATGTGTCATGGCCTCCCTTTTTAATTGTTTTATGTCTAAAGACTAGTTAAATTGATAAAAATGGCTTTTCCATTTCCCTTGGTCTTTCACTATGGCCCATGGGCAGTACCACACAGATTTCTGTGTAGACTAAAATGGTTGATTTACCTATAATAAATTACCAGGTCTGTCACCGAGATGAAAAGAAAATACCTCAGGTCAGTAGGTTTTTCTCAAGAACCGCATCGCACATGTTTCCTATAACATTGTAACTCCTTGTATAACAAACAATTATGTCCTGTAGTACAGTAAAGCGTAACTTCTATAATTGTCAATTTTCAAGAGAAAGTTAAAAATAGATTTTGGACCAGAAATTACATCTCCCTAGCCTAGGTGTAGCTATATAAAGCTGCCAACCAAGGAGCTACATTCCCAAAGTGGTCTGGTATACGGATGATTAATGTCACAATGTGTACTCAAGATCCACTTAAGATAATTATGATAATACAATGTCAACAAATTCCAACCATTACTCACTATAAACTTCTACTACTATGTAACATAATACTTTGTTAACAACTAATCTTATATTATGCATTGAGGTATGAGTCTAAATTCCACGTTACCACTAGAATGCACAGCACTCTAGTAGGCTAGGAAGAAATTGACTATAATTTCCGGACAAATAGGCCTACTTACATTGTATAAATGTCAGTGTCATGAGAACAGACAGTTGAGCAGTCCCCACAGACAGCTTGAGATTTGTTCTAAAGTGAAAATGTATTAGGCATGTAGAATACCTCAAACATCAGCTGCTCACACTTGCTCCCACGAAGACGAATCCACACTGGAACTATTATGAGACAAGGAAGATTTACTCGAATCCCTTCGTTGTGGCAACTCAAAATGCCACTGCTCATCTGCAACGTGTCCATTGTTTTGACAGAGCGGAGGCTTCGCACGGATACCCAACGTCGTGGGCCTCTCCTCCGGTCTGTGCGACAACATCAATCGAAGCAGTTCGTACTCCCGTTGAAAGTCTTGAGGGAAGTTTTGAGGGAATCTATTTCTTCTCAAATCTGTGAGGGTTCGGCCGCGCTCCATCTGGGTTTTGAAAGGAACAAGGAGCTCGAACAAGATTAGGCCCAGCGAGTAGATGTCCACCTTGTAGTTGTAACACATCCCCATGAGTTGTTCGGGACTCATGTACAACTGCGTGCCGACTTGCGCAGTGTGTATATGCAATGATCGGCCCGAGGTTTCTTTGGATGGCGTACGTTGCTCGTCACCGTTTTCTACCATCGCGGTGACAAGTCCAAAATCACCCACTTTGATTTGACCGTCTGGAGAGAAGAATATATTTGATGGCTGTGAAAAGAAATAGAAATTCAATATCATATTATGATACAGTCCGTAGCCTAATTCATATTATTGTTTGCGGAGACAACAGTCCTTAAAGCAAATATTTGGAAGGGCTAACTGGTTACCTATAATGAAGCCAACTTTGGTTACCTAAACCATTTATTTGTAAGGGGAGGGGGGGGAGGGGGGGGGGGGAGAAAACGAAAACGAACCTCACTCCTGTTACGTATAAAAACTTTCAATTCAATTCAATTCAAATGCGTTTTATTTCTTTAGCAACAAGTGCTCACTTACATACTTGGCATAATTGCCGTACAAGTCTTGAAATATGCTTAGTTATTTTAACAATTTAAATAGGTTTTTGTTATTAGATTTAAAAAGTCTATCCGGCTGTTTTCTAATAACCAGTGATGGTCTTTTCCTAATTTTACAAAGCCTACTGGTAATTTGTTCTTTTATCACGTCATTCTCGGGAGAGCAGAGGTGTCCTTGAGCAGTGTTGGGGAATGAACTTTTAAAAAGAACGCGTTCCCGTGAACGCGTTCTTTTTTTGTGAACTTTTCAGTGAACTTACTCTTTTTTTAAATGAATGAACTTGAACTTTTAAAAGTTCTTTTTGAGAACGAACTTTTCAGTTTTAGAAAGTTCATTTGAAAGTTCTTTCCATGCGTCGATCAGCCATCGATTTGCCGCCGTCGACGCTTAAAAACAATAACAAATCGTTGTTCCAACGTAGGCCTACGTTGACGCACGTTCAGCTGTTTACGACAAGGTAACGACGATTCACGAAGTTAAAACGATGCACGCCAACTAATTCGGAAAAAATCTTGGAAGCCTAAAATGCTAAGTATCTGCCATAATGTTACTAGGAAAACGCTTAAGTCCCGCCGCGTTGTTGGATGAGCGTAATTGGTGCATTGAGCTGCCATGTGTTATGCGGATTTTCTGTTTTACGGTGAAAAATTCATTACTTAGTCGAATTTTTTTTTAAATTAAATTAAATTTAACAAAAAATTAACTTAAATTTTAAATTTTTTTAATTAATCGTAATTTTTAAAAAAGAAAAAAAATCGTAAAATTGCGATTTTCATAAGAAATTCGATTGCGCTCAAATTTAACACGAATATATTAATTCATAAAATTAAGGTTCTGTGAAAAAATCATTACAATAGGATAAAGCATGTAGGTGTTATTAGTCGAAGAAATGTTTTAATAATCGAAAAAAATCGTAAAATTGCGATTTTCATGAGAAATAATTTTCCGATTGCGCTCAAAAACGTGGCAGTTCTAAGTTCAGAGATTTCGAAGGTCTCCAGAAAATTTCATCGCAATTGGAGAATCGGTTTAGCCGGAATCGTGTTAACAGACACACAAAAATACAAAAAAAGAAAGAAAAAAAAACATTCCGGATTTTTTTCTCCAGTGTAGTGAAATGGAATCTTCGCTTCGCTCGCTACGCTCACTAAGCTCATCCAACAAGCTGGCCGACGAGAATGTAGTACAAATCATCAACACGATCAAAGACAGCTCAACACTTTCGTAAGACTCAAACTCGCGAGTAGTTTGGTACTTGAACACCCCTTATGTTTTTCTTCATGTTTTTCTTCAATTTACGCCAGCCTTTAATAAAATAGAATTTTTTTTTACAAAAGAATTTTTAAAAGAACTTAATTCATATTTTAGACAAACTTGAACTTTTCAAAACTTTAGGTTTTAAAAGAACTTGAACTTTTTAAAAGTTCATTATTTGAGCTGTGAACTGAACTTTTAAAAAGTTCATTTCAAAAAAGAACTGACCCAACACTGTCCTTGAGTGTCATTCACATTGAGATGTTGCAAACGTATCAGGGATAGAGATGCAGGGTGAGGCTGAAGTCTCGACAGCCTGAGTATCTTCAGAAACGAAACCCGACGTCGCTGGTATGTTGAAACTTGGTTCCTCCGCCAATGAAGTTCGCCAAGAATCTTCTAAACCCGAGATTAAAGTGAAGTCTTCCATAGTTGTCTTCTTCACGACCACATCATTATTTGTCTCATTGTCCAAGCTGCTTGATCCGAGTTGAATGTCAAGACAGGGAGTGCTGTCTTCGTTCTCTACTTTCACATCCAGCAATGATTCTACATTCGAATAATCAAAATTTATTAGATTGGATTCGCCTAACAAACTTTTATCTTCTTTAACTATTGTTTTTGCAATTAACTGGGCTAGGGTTTTTTTACCCCTGAGGTTAAGATGCAGACCGTCATTGTTAAAGTGCTCTTTTTTAAGAGTATTCATCAAAAGTAAGGACACTCCCAGTGTTTGCCCCAGAAGAGTTTGAAGATTCTCATTTATTATATTTATCTCTTAAGTTTTCTGTGTCATCAAAGCGGGGTAGAAGCTCCGATACAATAATATGTGGCTTACAATAGTACTGGTAACTTTGTATCTGAAGTAAGGCTTACTAAATGGCATTGCTATTTCTTCCTGCATCATTTGCCCCTGCCATGATTAAAATAGTATCACTGACTGTAAGATGTTTCATCTTGTCCTTCAGTCCTTCTGTTACGTGCAGCGCACCTGCGCCTGGTTTAATCATTGATTCTATTTTAAATTCAACATTGTTGTTAGGCCCACACTTTGTTTTTAATTCCTTGAGAATTAATGAAGACATGAATCGTCCATGACTGTCAGCCATGATACAAATCTTTCTTTCTTTCAGGCGTATCGACGAGACAGTGGTAGGTTTAAAAGAAAGATATGAATCTGACAATGTAGCTGAGGTTTCTAGGCCTACCGGTATATGTGGATGTAGTTGTGCATCTATGACCATTTCCGGATCTTGACATTGACGTTGCACCGTCTTAGCTTGATGACAATTTAAAACTTTGGGTATTTTTCTTGGACTTTCTGGAGTACCCACAGGGTTATGTTTATGTTGAGATGGCTCTTGGGCTATTTGAGGTCTGCTTTGCCATCCTTTGCCAGACTCAACTCCGCTCATTAATAATCCGTGAGGCCTAACTACTTCACAATTGCGAGGAGTATAATTTCCATACTGCTTCACCAGATGAGGTTGATAGATTGCTTTCCTGGAATATCCTCAGGATTCTGTTTATGATGATATGTCTGTTGGGCTATTTGAGGTCTGCTTTGCCATCCATTGCCAGACTCAACTCCGCGCATCAATAATCCGTGAGGCCTAACTACTTTATCTTGTAGTTGTCGTTGAGCTCTGCACATTCAATTTAAATCAACTCAAAATAAGTTAAAATTATCCAGAACAAAAATACTTTTTAGAGTAGGGCCTAGCAGGGTGATTTTGATTTAAATCAAATGATTTATGTAATAAAAATCATTGATTTAGGTAAATCAAATTCACTTTTTCTTTGTTTTGAGCAACAAACAAAAAGATTTCCAACTGATTTAGGCAAAGTTTTCATTAAAACATTTTTTAATTAGATTTTCTGAAATGCTTGTGAAAGTATTTGATCTGCTCACCAACTTGACAAGTTTTCAAACACTGATATTGTTGATTAAATCAATAAAAATCTGAATTAAATCTTTTTTTTTTTAAATCTTATTAAAATTGAAAAGTTGATTTAAATCAAATTAATCCGATTTAGGCCTAAATCAAATAAATCATGATATTGACATTCACAACACCCCAATCCACAACTTCAAAACAATGATAAAACTTGCAATCCAAAACACCTAGTAAGTAATAATCACCTAGTCCTAAGGTCATATCTATCTATAGATCAGTGTGGCTCGTTGGTCTTGTGGTTAGCATCTCTGCTTCCAATTCAAAAGGTCCAGGGTGCAATTCCCGTAAATATCAGAAGTTTTTTAACTTCTTATTTGGACTTAAGTCCATCAGTTCTTGTATTAGGAATTGGTAAACAGTGACTTTGAAGCCATCCTAGCAAGGAGGCACATAATAAATTCAAAGTTGTTCTGAATCGACCTTGTTGATTCTGGCGTTGATCCGCGGGTGTTCGCACTGTCCATACCACTGATTGCTATATTTTTCTATTAAAATATTGATCTTTGGTTGGTTATCGCTCACTCGTCGATTGCGTCGGGGCCTACAGGGTTGGCTTGGCCGCTTTGGTTTACTGTCCCCCACTGAAAATCAGTTACTATATGACTGAGTAGGTAGACTGAGAGACTAAATAAGATTTATTTTTTTGTACATCAACTCACACTGTCACACATAAACATTCACACACACTCAAACACACTCACATAAGCTATGCGAGGCTTGGTACAAGTCTAGTTTTAGTCTAGTTAAAGTTTAAGTTTAGTTGTACATACTATTATACAGTACTATTACATTATATTGCACTTGTGGGACCCGAGTCCCGTTGTCAATAAATACTAACTAAATTATTTTTTATTTTTTTTAACAAAATTCAAAGAATCACACACCCTGGGGCCTAGTGCCTAGCTTATAGGCCTACCGGGTACATACCAGTTTTAACCATGTGTTAGATTGAGCACTACATAACCAACGAAACCCAACATTATTACTTTGTTACAATTAGGAAAAGGCCAATCGGCTAGTTTAGTATGATTGGAGAAGGGTTGACAGTTTGGGAAAGCAGCAACCCAGCCTGAAGGGCTGGGTTTTATGTTCTTTATGTTCTCTATGCTTTCCCAACCTGTCAACCCTTCACAATCATACCCAACATTATTACTTTAAAATTAAAACATTAGTTGGATGGGGCTTTACAATGCAGGCCTAGATTCTTCTAACTGAACTTTAATTTCACCTACCTTAAGATCTCTGTGGATCAATCCTTGCAGGTGTACATACTCCACAGCTTGGACGATCTGTTCGAATATCTGCAGCACCTGGAATGTCTCCCGCTGTTCCGTGTTGTCTTGCAGCCACTCGCGCAGGCTCTCCTTCCGGCACAGCTGCATCTGGATGAAGAGGTACACTCTACTCGGGGGTGGCGACGAAAGAGACACCACTACACTCTCGGAGAAATCCAGAGACGACGGGCGCTTGTGACCTCTGAATTTTGTGTCGCGATCTCTCTTCGAGGTATTTCTTAATTCGCTCCCAGAACTACTTGAAGCTACGGTTAGTATGACGCTTTCGTCGGCGTTTTGTTCATGAATAAATTCTTCTAGCCCAGGTTCGTGAGCTTCAAACACAATGTAGGAATCACTTTTATCAAATGCATTGTTATTGCTGAACTTGTTAGGTAAGTTGATGAAGTTAGTATTTAAATTCAGCATCTGTAATGATGAACCAGTTTCGTCATTTGGAACTGGTAAAAGTCCATTAGATCTTGTGCCACCAAGAAGTGGACTAGAGCTCCATGAGTTTTGGGATTTTGAACTAGGCTTGGTGTGGTCAGCATTGTCTGAGTATTGATCATCAACAGAACTACTGAAAAGAAATGTGCATTTTTAGATTATGAAATAATTGTAAGAAAATGTTCACACGGAAACCCAACAGTAATCTTAAACATTATGTGACCTTACTTGTTAGGAGTTCTCTTGGGAGGGGTGAGCATAGGCATTCAGATTTGTAATTTAACATTGGCCTAAATTTAATATTGAGAACGGAAACCTATAAAATGAATTTGCAGGACCTATACTGGGACTGTTGATGAAAACATAGGTACCGGGAGGCCTAAGCCTAGTAGGCCCTATGGATGGATATGGTTTTATTTCAATTACGGCTGTATTTGAATTTGTAGGCAAATACTAGACAGTATTTGCCATGCCCATAATTGTCAGAGCAAACATATTAACGTAAATATAGCTCCCAGGAATATTCAATATACTACCTATTATAAAATACTGTGTCAAGTTCATGGAGAGGGATGTGGTAATTGAATTTTGTAAATCTTGTGTAGCCCTAGTATAGGCGTATAGTGGAATCTTGCAGATTTCAAGGCTTGGTTTGGATTTATCACTTAAAGTAACTTACCAATTTTGAAGGATCTCATTTTGTTCTTCCTCCCAGCCTGGAGGGGGGCACTCCAGCCAAGCGTTGAAATATCGTACAATGTTAGAGTGTTCAAGTTTAGCCAGTGCTTTTACTTCACGCAGCACTCGGTCTCGAGATTCTTGCTTGTTGGGTAGTGCAATCCTCTTGATAGCATAGTGGCAATCGTCAATTTTGTTTTTGGCTTCAAATACAACTCCAAACCCACCCTTTCCCAAGCAGTGAACTTGTTCAAAGTCTGTCAGGTAACGAGATGTGTACTCGGTCGACAGCTGCTGACTGGATTCTGAATTACTACGTCCATTCCTCCGTCGGTGGTCACCGCCAACGTTTGATTCCTGCACCATGGGCACATGCTTCTCCACGACAATGATCTCTTTGCGAATCACCTCGCGAGTGACACCACGCTGAATCAAATGAATTAAATTCCTGTTAATCATCAAGTTGAGTACTGCTGCCGTTGTGATGCTTATGATTAAAACCTCTTTCCACCAATGCCACAATGAAACCATGATGACTTGCACAGGGGTTCCATCCGACATGTCCTTCCATCCTTCATTGTCTTCGTATTCTTCCTTGGTGTCAATAGTGATGTTGGGTACGTTACATTGTGTCTCATTTAAGGAACTGGCACCAAACAAATAGTATCCATTGCCATTGACGTACTCCGAAGCATAGAGAACAGCCAAAGCAGTAGTAGTTGCAGAATTATCATCAGCTGACCAAAGTTCTGAGCTTGCTTCATTCTCGTTTAAGCCGACCAACCCTAGAGCAGTACTGGTTGCCGGGACCGGGATCCACGGTAGACGTGGATACTTTGGAGACTCGTCCGTCAGCTCATTCTGAATCAATCGCTGCATGTTCACACTTTCTTGAATGTAGAGCTGTTTCTTGTGCATGCCAACATAAAGCATCGGTGAAATGGGCAACACATCATCCACGCTACTCTGCGAAGACCATTGTGATCCGCTAAAGAGATCCACATCATGCATCTGGCCGTCACTTAAGTACCATGCAGTCACGATTGGAGAATCAAACTGAAACACAGAAGGTTCAAAGTATACGCTAGTAGACCTACTATCCTGGTAGGCCTATTTGTAGAATCCTTGCTATGTTTAAAGTTCCTAGCTGTAAGACTAATTGATGAAAATGCTGTTTAATATACTCCAAACCCATTATTGAGAAATGAATCTACATTACAAAAATAAAATCTGGGGACAAAATAGCACACATGGAATGAGACAGCTGATACATAGGGCATTCAACTTCACTTTGGCCTGCACTGCACGCAAAACCTTTTGCAGGTCAAGCCACCATAGTATCGGCCCTAAATGCTACAAAAGCTGTAGGCGTAGGCTGAGAGTGAATGACTCACTTCGTAAACCGCATACTTCGGGCACGGCAGTGTGGATAATTTGCATTTACATCTAGATGCCTTACTAGGAAAACGCTTTTAAAGTCCCGTCGCGTTGTTGAGCGAGCACCGGTACGTGCAACACGACCCGAGTACGACATTCCCATAATGTTACATACCAATAAGTCTTTAAGGTCTTGACCGATTTAGCTGAAAATTTGTAAAATAGGAGAGAATGTTGTACTTATTGACCCTGCAAATTTCATGACGATCGGAACATTTTTTTAATTTTTTATATATATAACCAACGATCGGATTTTGTTCAAAAATTATACAGCAACCCGCATAGGTGGTATGTACATGTGTGCAAAATTTCAGGTCGATCAGAGAAACAGTGCGACCTGTACCAAAGCAGAAACAGGAAAAAAAAACAAAAAAAAACAGACATTCGAGCCATAAGAGTCAAGTAGAGACGCTCGCTACGCTCGCTCAACAATGGCGCTACAAGCGTGAGAAAGTAGCAGTGCCAAGCCCAAATTGAAAATCAAATGATTGAAATGTTTGATATTGGGAGACAAACCTGCTGCTAGTGTATCTACAAAGTATTGTAACTTGCTTATCTTGTAGACGCATCAATAAATGTTATTTTATGAACGTGCAAGCCTATTACCAGTAAACACAATTCAGAAACCTGGCATTATTGAGTAAAAGAAAAGATAAAATGAAGGAAATAGTTTTGTTTTTCAGTTAAGGTATAGAGGTTAACTTACTAGTTACTAGGAAAACGCTTAAGTCCCGCCGCGTTGTTGGATGAGCGTAATTGGTGCATTGAGCTGCCATGTGTTAGGCGGATTTTCTGTTGTTTTGTGAAAAAATCATAACAAAGTTCAAGATTTTTTTAAAAATTAAATTAAATTAAATTAAAAATAAACTTAAATGTTTTTTTAAATAATCATACTAATTTTAAAAAAAAAAAAATCAAAAAATTGCGATTTTTATAAGAAATAATTATTCGATTGCGCTCAAATTTCACACGAACACGAATATATAAATTCATAAAATTAAGGTTCTGTGAAAGATTATTATTACAATGGGATAAAGCATGTAGGTGTTATAAGTCAAAATATTGTTTTAAAAAAGAAAAAAAACCACAAAATTTCTATTTTCATGAAAAATAATTTTTCGATTGCGCTCAAATTTCGCACGGATATCTTAATTCATAAAATTAAGGTTCTGTGAAAAAATAATTAAAATCGGATAAAGCATGTAGGTGTTGTAAGTAAAATAAATTTTCAAAAAATAAAAATAAAAAAACGTAAAATTGCGATTTTCATGAGAAATAATTTTTTGATTGCGCTCAAAAACGTGGCAGTTCTAAGTTAAGAGATTTCGAAGGCCTCCATAAAATTTCATTGCAAATGGAGTATCGATTTAGCCGGAATCGTGCTGACAAACACACAAAAATACAGAAAAAAAAATAAAGAAAAAAAAACATTCCGGATTTTTTTCTCATGTGTAGTGAAATGGAATCTTCGCTATGCTCATCCATTAAGATTGGGTTCCATCAATGTACTAGGAAAACGCTTAAGTCCCGCCGCGTTGTTGGATGAGCGTAATTGGCTTGTTCACGCAAAGCTCCGCGCAGATCGCGCCACTGCACTAACCCCCAAAACCAGGGTCCACTTGATACTTATTCCGAGCTGCTTGTAAGGTATCTAGTGGACCCTGCCCTAAGACCGTGGCGGCGTTTGAAATAAACTATGTATAGCAGGCTCTGCATTGTCAAAATCTGTATGCTTCCTCGATTGTTTGTTTACGTATTGTTTTACCTAGGCCTACTTGGAATAAGGCTACTAAGGACTAGGGCCTAGGCTTTTCTTCAGCATTAGATGTAGACCTAGGCATATAAATATCATGGTATTATCAGTGTTCTCCCCAGAAAAAAATGTTCACTGGGTATTTCATAAACATTGCCGGGTAGGGCCAAAAATAGTGGGGGTCCGGGGGCTTGCCCCCGGAAAAAATTTGAGATCCTAGATTCGATTTGGTGAGTTTTAGAGGTTTTCGAAGCCCTTTTAAAGTAGCTTATTTTAGTTGGTTTAGTGGTATGAAGTATGAACATTTCAAATTTGATTGAAATCTTAAGTTTATTTTCTCCTTTGTAATGTAGGTTATGTGAATTACTGTAGTCCTATTGCTACAATGAGTACAATAGGCCCTTATAAAGGTGATGATGTTATTCTTTCTAAGTGGTTATTATCTAAGATTTGTAGGTTTACAATTACTACAACTTGAAACATTGTTGTATTTGATACTTCATTTTTATTACTTTAAAATTCGTCCTAGCAATCAATAAACTTGGAAAATTGCTAAAATTGTTCACTTGTGTGTGCTCCTTGTGTGCATTTAATGTTCACGATCATAGCGATGATTGCCATTTTGCCAACTTATGTGTTTTGTTCAAATGCATTCCTTGTCGGGTTCTATAGTGATCAGCGAGATTAGCCTCCACGATTTTGTTTACAATCAGCGCTGCAGTTTAGGGATGGGACGTTTAAAGTTTAAACGTTTACTGGACTGTTAGTTTATTAAATTCGCAAATCGTTAAATAAAAAATAAAATTTTTCGAAAAAAAAAAATCAAAATTTTTTTTCAATTTTTTTTTTCAAAATTTTTTTGCCGGGCGGCAGGTAATTATCGCCGGGCGGCCCGCCCGGCGGTCCGGGCCTGGGGAGAACACTGGTATTATAAATTATCAAGTATAGGCCTAGGCCCTACTTGCATACGCCTCAGCAAAGCCTAGGGCTTAGGCCTAGCCAGTGTTGATTTGTTGACATGAGAGAAGTTACGTAGGCGGGAGGCCGAATAAAGACACATTTCAGTATATTAAGTGTAGTTGTATTTTTGTAGTAATAAACACGACAGTATGCCCTCCTTTCTCCTTACACGAATACACACAGCAATTTGGGCATTTTGCTTTCAACATAAAACTATGCAAACTGACAGCAATAACAGTAGGCTGCTGACAGCTATGAGCAGCCATGACACCCGAAAGTTGAGCTACCACCGCCGTCTACATCCGCCTTTACATGCATCCAGACGGCGGTGGGGGGTTAGTACAATAGCGCAGCGTGGTGAGTAAAAGTCGCAGTGAACAAGCCAATTGGTGCATTGAGCTGCCATGTGTTATGTTGATTTTCTGTTGTTCTGTGAAAAAATCATTACTAAGTTGAAGATTTTTTAAAAATTAATTTAAATAAAATAAAAATTAACTTTAATTTTTAATTTTTTTAATTAATCGTAATTTTAAAAAAGAAAAAAATCGTAAAATTTCGATTTTCATGAGAAATAATTTTTCGATTGCGCTCAAATTTCACACAAATATTTTGATTCATAAAATTATGGTTCTGTGAAAAACTCATTAAAATCGGATAAAGCATGTTGGTGTTATAAGTCGAGGACATTTTTAAAAAATAAAAAAAAATCGTAAAATTAAAATTGCGATTTTCATGAGAAATAATTTTTCGATTGCGCTCAAAAACATGGCAGTTCTAAGTTCAGAGATTTTGAAGGTCTCCAGAAAATTTCATTGCAATTGGAGTATCGGTTTAGCCGGAATCGTGCTGACAGACACACAATAATACAGAAAAAAAAGAAAAAAAAAAAAACATTCCGGATTTTTTTCTCCAGTGTAGTGAAATGGAATCTTCGCTTCGCTCGCTACGCTCATCCAATTAACAGAATTCTTAAATTCTTAAACTGATTGCTTTTTATTAAAAAACCAACACAAATGATCAAAATAAGAACATGTACGGTAGGCCTATTGGTATGCTCTATAGGCCTAGTCAAGACATCAAAGCAGAAAAGAAACCAAACCTACCTTGTGTTTCCAAATCACATCACTGGACCCCGTCTTGCTTACAGCACAGACCAAACCTTCTGGAACGATAACTTTGAATTCTAATTTAGATAGCATTTTGGCAGGGTCAGGGTTTGGCTCATGGCATTCGCTATGAACATCACTTATCAGTTTTATATCATGTAGACCAACACTGAAGTTCCATCTTTCCCCACCAGTTCGAACCTCAACTGCTCGTACTGTTTGTGTCTTTCTCTGAACCACAAGCATCTCTTCGTCTGGACTAATGTTGTCCGTTAAGTTATCACAGCCCTTCATGGAACACTCATACCGCACTTTTCCCGTCTCCAGTTCAACACCATATGTCCGGCTTTCTTTGCCACCTGCAACAAACATACCGGTAAAATAATTTAAGAGAATGAGAACTCTAAAAAGTCAATGGCCAAGCAATTTTTTTATGATTTTGAGTTTAAAATTTTTACTTTTTTTACCACGAAAATGGTTGGCTTGGCGCTCGTCAACAGGTGAAATGATGTTAGGCCTACTTCTTTTTAATGCGAAACTAGGGAAAAGAATGAAAAGCTTGGCTCAACTTCTATATCTCACAGCATTCACAGCCGAAAACTTTTGAAAGGAGAGCTTGGCTGCCGTTTTTTTTTTTTTTTTTTTTTACAAATATTTGTATTTGTGGGGGTAAGAATGCTACTATCATCAATTCATCATCTTCCATTGCTGTTTCCTGCTTCTGGCATTAATAACAATATGTAAAACTGTAAAACTTACCTGATATAACAAGGTCGTCCGAAAATAGAAACGAAGATGACTTCAGCAAACTATCAGCTGTGATAGGAATAGCCTCGATACTGTCTCCATTGAACTTGTACAGACCACCACTAAGTGATGGAATCATCCTCACCCAGTGGCCATTGTTTGTCAGCTAAAATAACAAAAGGGTGCTACATATAATAAACATTATAGCGGGCTTGCGCGAGGGTGGGTCATAATGTAAAGAGGCTCGGAGAACAGGTCTCGAAGCATCAACAACCACGCTATTGGTACCATTTTGCTAAATTGAAACTCGAGACACAGTAGGCAAAATTTTGGAAACAAACTACAATAACAACATTGACTGACATTTCAAACAGTCATTGACTCATTGGTTCTGTAAAAACATCCCCTACCTACCTACCTCTAGTCTATGTATACTGGAAGATAACATCTGCCCCGGTCCAGTGTTGACACTCCATTCCAATAAGCCATCATTGGATGCATCGAGAGCAGACAACCGGCCATCCAGAGTACTCACTATCACTAATCTGAAGAAGGAAAAGAGAAGAGAAGGTTAGCCTGACATGTGTTTTTGTTAGGCCAACAGGATGTTTAAAAATTGATTTTGGGATTAACATTGGTTAGGTATTAATAATCATTTAGGCGGGCAGCAGATTGTAACCCATGTGTACGGAAGTCGGACAGGACAGTACCTGTTGATTATGATGATTGTAGTTGTCGATACTAAAATTACACATAGGCTACATAGGCCTATAGTAGGCCGCCTAGGCATATATTACTACCTAGTGCAAGACAGGAAAGCAAAGCAAAAAGTACAAAGAAAAACATACAGTTTCAGGCCTAGTTACAATAGTTTAGCTTGTTATGCAAAAACTTGTCAAATGCAATAACGTTTTGACAGTACCGGTAGCTTATTCTTCAAATTTAGTTTTATCCTAAATATTTTTAATGTTGTCTGACAGTTTGTATTTTAATAATTAGGCCTACCCGTACCGTCCCACAAGAACAGGTTGAAGGGAAGTGGTCTTTAGGCGATGGCATTCATGTGCTATAATATTTCCTGTCTGCGGCTCTTGTGACATACCTGTGTATTTGATTCCCCTCTTTAGTTTTTAGCGGACCCCATCCCTTGACCCCCTGGCACGAGTCTAGGGGAAATATTTTACTTGGAAAATAGCAACGAGGATCATCGGGAGGAAACACCACAAGAATCCTATCTCCTATGTTCGGCTCGGTATGGTTTAGAGTGAATGTATCATGTAGGGCCTATGTGTTGTGTGTGTGTAAGTATTGTTTTTGACGAGTGGTACGCCTGCGGTAACCCGTAGGTCGGCTGTTGTACCACGACTCTGTAAAAATTCTTGTTCTTCTTTAAAAATCATGGCAAAGAAGTTTTAAAAAATGCAACCAACTAAAGAACACATAAATAGGCCTACCCTAACAAAGCAATCAGCTATTATGTTCCTGTTTACCCCAGCAGGGTATTTAATACAGTTTGTTAAATTCTGATATGTTCCCCATTACCTCAAATGTTCCTTTTTACCCCAGAAAACATTGATGCTGGAGTAAAGGGGAACAAGGCTGAGCTCAAGGGGATGGTTAAAACATTTTTTTTTAAATCACCAATATGTGGTAGGTAGGCATACCTACCTACTTTAAGGGAAGATTTTGAAACCACACTTTGTGGATTTCAAACAGTACACTTGGGGCCTAAAGAAAAAAATACGAGTGATTAAAAGTGAAACACGAAGCAAACGTTTTTGTTAGGTTAGTACAAAAACAAAATTTACATGTGCCACGATTTAAAATATGCTTATTTTTAGGCCTATTTGTCCTGTAATGAACCTAAATCAATTTACTTAGTAGGTAGGGCTACCGGTAACATTAAACATTAGGCCTAAATATTTATTTTTTCCAATTCAAATGAGAGAATTACAGCCCTTGTTCCCCTTTACGGCTTTACCCATTGTTCCTCATGACCCCTACCTCCCCTAAGTTAGCATGCATGCAATAATGTATGCAATAACTAGGTATTTTCTCACACTGCAACTTTGAGCAATGAAATGTGACAAATCTAATGCATCATGTCATGTGCCATCTAGCATGCTCTTGACACGAGAGTCATAGGTTCAACTGTTCGCCACCACTGGACACAAGGTCTACGTTTATTTCGCAAGTCGTGGCTAAAATGGATTTTCAAGCTCAATTTATTAACGTTTTTTCATAAGTTTTCAGTATGGACTGGTATTGAATGAGCTCAGTCCGGACTGGAATGAGGCTATGCAAATGACTGACTATGTTTATCAGACGGGCAGCGGGCTGCGATCGTACTTTAGGGCCTACTCGGTGAGAGCTCGTTCGGAGCGAGCTTATTTTGCTTGATAAACACTCTGATGCGCACCCGTCTCAGCTTGGTTGATATTTGATACGATCTCAAATTTGACTGATAAACCTAATCGACCTCAGATATGCAGACTTGCGGCCATTTTCTGTCTAGACTAAATCGTCCAATCATAACCACTGCTTTCAACAACTGTCACAAACAGCTGTGCATCTAGCCCTACCTCGGGCTGAGCTAGTCCGGCCTGATAGATTGATTGATTGGATATTGCTTAACGTCTCATATTTATGCACTTTGGCTAATCGAGATGAAGGGAGGGACGTAAGGGGTGACGCGGGGGGACGAGGATCTGAAAGGTTGTGATAAACGTTACCTAGTGAACTGAGATTGGAAATCCAGCACGCACAGAGTAGTCCGAGCCCAGCCCCCCTGATGAACGTAGTCTATGTGATCGGATGATTTACAAAGAAAGATGGCCACTAGCTTGCAGGGATTAGGCCTAGATCTATTTGAGTTTGCTTGCAGTAGGCCTATCACTCATGAACGAGTCATGCCTAGGCTAGCCTAGGTATTTCAGCCCATATACAGGGCAAGCTGGCTCGGCTCACCAACTGAACTGAACTCAGTCCGGACCAAGGTGATTATCTGGCAAATCCAGTACGGGCTCAGGTCAGTTCGTATAACCCCGTCTGGGCTCAGCTCGTGCAGTAAACAAGGTGTAGGCCTACCCCTACCCTAGCTAGGCTTTCCCAGTCTTTGAGGATTCATATTATGCCTAACCTCCTACACAAAAAACTGTAGGCCTATGCTTGGCCTAGAATTCTCGTCCCAAAGCAATAGGCCTAGGCTAGCCACAGGGAGAAGCCTAGGCTAGTAGGCCCTAGGCTCAGGCCTACTAGGCTAGACCACGGTGAATCATGCCTCCCCTAGGCCTAGGCCTAGGGCCTAGCCTAGCTAGGGGGCATGTCATGTATCATGTCATGGCCTAGGGGTAGGCCTAGGCCTAGGCCCTAGCCTAGCCAATCAATTAAATAGCCTAAGCCTAGAAAAATTAAATGACAATACTCACTCTCTATGTCCTTGGGCAGAGCTTTTATTGTTTTGGCCACAATAAGGCAAAGCATGAATTCTGTCACTTTCATCATTAGATCCAACTAGATCTATTATTGAAATTAAAATAATAAAGCTAATGCAAATCGGTGTTATGATGGTTAGTTTAAGAACTGCCATGAGGCTTAAAATTACGGTATATTTTCAAATCACTAAAAAGTTTAAAAAATAACATATCGCCCACAACCATCAGCAGGCTCGCACTTGTCAAAACCACCTGAACCAAAACAATCCCCACCCAAGGTCGCTCGCGCGTTGTAAGCGATGACGTGTACTCTTCCTACATCCGGTCGCCGCTCAGCGGGATATTAGAATTACCTGTTGAAGAGCAAGTTCTTTCAGATCAGTTTTGTGTTTTTGATGCCGTTCTCATCCAAGAAGAAGACGAAGAAGATAACGACGGTACGACCCATTGGTACGACCACTATGTAAGGCTTGATATACGACCACTATGTGAGAACCCATCTTTGGTGACAAATGTGTACCTAAAGTACACAAGTGTAAGTGTAAACCAAAATGAAGTACCGGTACCTATTTTTTTTTTTTAATTTTGGTGACCCTTTCGGACCATGTACTCACAATTGTGAGGATCAACTTTTAAAATTGAATAAGGGTTCTTTTGAGAGAAGATTGAAAATACAAATCTGCGAAAAAAGGCTAAAAATGGAAAAAATTCGTAAAATTTGTTTTTTCCCGGAAATTTGACTAGGAAAACGCTAAAGTTCCGTCGCGTTGTTGAGCGAGCACCGGTACGTGCAACACGACCCGAGTACGACATTCCACATTCGAGCCATAAGAGTCAAGTGGAGACGCTCGCTACGCTCGCCTTAATAAATCTCTAGTATTACTATTATTAAAAAATTCAAAAAAAATCAGAAAAAAATCTAGTTTTAGAAAATGTATTTTGAATTTAAAATTTTACATAAATTGAAGCTTCAAAAATTCAAAAGACAAAATTTCCCCAAATTTCTGAAATAACGGGATTTAAATTTTTTTAAACACTAAAAATCTTAGAAAAAATATGAACTTTGAATTTTTACTTAAAATTACTAAATTTAGAAAAAATGATCTCGGGTCTGAAAGGGGTAAAACTTGGAAATATTACAATATACATTGTTGTATCTGCGATGCAAAGATGAACCTGAATTTGCCGATCAAGCGAATTTCTAAATATACATTTAAATGTAGAATATTGAAAAATTGTATTATACGGTAGTTTTAGTAGAGATTTGTGTGCGCTGCCATCTTGGCTGTGACGTCACGGAAGTGCTGCTAGAAACTCGTTTCCACCATGCAGCACTTAATGTTAGCACAGCACCTTCATGGCGCCAACAAAAACAACCGTATACTAGTTAATTTTCAAGATGGTCCTTTTTCATACTTATTTAAGTAATCCGTCTGGGCCCGGGGTAGAATTGGCCTAGAGAATGAAAAAGTAATAGCTAGTAAGAGCGGTAGCGGAGTATATTACCGTTGAGTGACTAATATATTAGTTCCGACGACGATGACAATACACAACGAACGATGACGATGACAAAGACGACGACCGCGACGTGAGAACCCCCCTTTCCTACCAGTACCCGTGGCTGGTTCTGACCAGCATGTGCCTCTCCTTTCCATATGCCCTAGGCTAGAGTGGTGCATTATGATCTAACGGTTGACGCTTACTCAAATAAACCATAAATACGCTAATAGTTAATTATTAGATACATATATGATAACGGCTCAATGGCAATTTTATAATTTACAGTACCACCCATTAAGTTGACATTCACCACTTTCAGTATTGCAACGTCATCGTCGCGTATTTCATAGCGTGACTGCACACGCACATTTTACTAGTTCAATCACCCCTTCAAGTGCCCGTAGAAGATTTGTTACTGGCACCTAGTGATTACTTTCCAATTTCCAACTGTAATCTTCATGGCGTGGGGGGAGGGAAATCCTGGTTGCATTTGTCGCTATCGCTAGCCCATACGCTGCACTGAAGTTGTAAAAATAAATAGGGTACAATGCAGCTTTTGTTGGTGATAATTTTTCTGTGTAAAACCCTTGCTTTTAAATTTAAACATGCACCATCGAATGACATTACCGGTTGCACTTTTGAGTGACTGGTAAAAAGCACGACAAACAAAGATTTCTAGCGGAAATAAAATTGTTTCGTCTACCTTTAGAAGCGATTCCAAAGTCTCCACAGAGCATATAATATTATCTTTACCGCCCCAGATGTGTTTATATAATTATTTCAGAAATGAAATTAGTAGGACTATAGAGGTGTAGTTAGGCTTGACAAAATCAGGAACAAAGAAATTAAGAAGAGAGTTGGAGGTGACAAGTTTATGTTCAAAATAGGAAGATTGAGATGGTATGGACGTATGAGAGAATTGGACAAAAAGAGAATACCGAGAGCAGAATTTTAAAGTGGATCTATGAACATAAGAAGACCTGGTACACCAAGAAAGAATCGGAAATAATAAATGATGTTGAAGAGAGAGGTGAGTGTTGGGAAGAAATAGCAGCAGAACGACTGTTGAAGGACAGAAGGAAAATGCGTGAGCTGGTGGTAAGAAGCAAGAAAGAAGAGGGCGATATTGAAAGATGAAATGGAAGATGAAGAAATTGAAGGAGAAGAGAACATGCCGGTGTTAACAAACCCTTTATGCCCTGGAAAATCTGGTTAGCCATCCCCTGACCCGACTTATGTTGGAAGCAGGTGTAAGAAATATATAATATATTGTAGAAATATTCATTCTGCTTGGAGCCTTCACTTCTGCTATTCCATACCTGCAGCTCAGCTCTCGATAATATTGTGATATTTTCTGCTTGTCCAACAATGCATCTAATTCGAACTGTCTTTCTATCTTGCATTGCTTCTATCTGTTTATGTTGCAGCCCACTTTCATTAAAGCAATGCATTTTGACATTTGCCCAGAATGGTGCTCGTAGTGCAACAGAAAACTCGTATGTAACGATTGCTTTCTTTGAATATTATTCTGTCTGAGACCTTACAAACAGAAAAAATTGAGCAAGTAAGGAACTTGTTTCGTCCGTTTTCGTTTTTGTTGTGACACTGTATTGTTTTACCAATGTAGTTTTACATTTTGTAAACCTTTTGGTCAGGGGCTCAAGTTCAAGTTCAAGTTTTTTTTAATCCTTAGATTTATACAGAGTACAAATATGGATATCGTCAAAATTAATACTAAAGATATAGATATAATAGCCTAGTTAAGAATAACACGTAACAAAAAGTACAGTTGGCCTATATTATTATATAGGGCTAGGCCTAAGTATGGGACATAAGACATAGGATGGAACAGAATAAATATGTACAATAACTAGGAAACGCTCAGTTGGACGCGTTGATAAGCGAGCACGTGCTATAGCTAGACCCACATTGCACATTTTTTTAAATTTTAAAATTTGCGACGTTCACTGTCCAACGGGGCCATGTTTCCAATATTATTTATTACTGGCAAGGTATTTGGGTAAACCCGTGGGTAAACCTTTACTTTGTGGATAAAATCCACCGCCATCTAGAGGACCTTGACTCCTTGGGAAAACTATTTAAACTCTTTGGTGACGAATAATACACTGCTTCCTCGATAGTATTTTGATTACTTCTAGGTGGCAGTGCATAGTGGCCAGAATTCGCGTGCGACTTTTCGTTGCCATGGTAACGTTACTTTTGTTATAATGCAATTTCCATCTAGACTACTTATCGGATCAAAATAAAATTAACATATTCCTGACCGGACGAACATTCTAAATGATTTGACCACCTCAGATTTTGTCGCCGTTTAGTTTGAAAAAAAAACTTTCGATTAACTTTAATGTAACTTTTTAACTTTTTGAACGATTTTGCCACAAAACTAATGGCATTCAATCATATCGAAGCTTGCGGGTGGTCCAAATTTCAACTCGATCCGAACCTCCGTTCGACCGCTATCATGAGCCAAAAAAGCTGCGCGACTTTCCGTTGCCATGGTAACAGTACTTTGTTATAATGTAATTTCCATCTACACTACTTATCGGATCAAAATAAAATTAACAAATCCGTGAACGGACGGACATTCTAAATGATTTGGCCATCTCAGATTTTGTCGCCGGTTAGTTTGAAAAAAACTTTCGATTAACTTTAATGTAACTTTTTAACTTTTTGAACGATTTTGCCACAAAACTAATGGCATTCAATCGAGAACGAAGCTTGCGGATGGTCAAAATTTCAACTCGATCCGAGCCTCCGTTCGAACGTTATGGCGAGACATACAAACAAACAAACAAACAAACAAACAAAAAAAAAAAACAGTGACTAATTTTTCCGGCAGAGTCAAATGGAAACGCTCGCTTCGCTCGCTTAATTAGACGTAGCACAAGACAGAAACATTACATTACAAAAATATGAATACACGGTATAAGACTGACATGATTAAAGAAGAGAGCGAGAGCGGCTAAACAATAATATGCACAAGTTGTATAATACCAACATGATTATAAATGAGAGTGGATAAAAAATAAAATACACAATATAAAATATTATATGTAAAGTGAACATACACAAACATAAGAAGGCTTGCAAGGTGTATAATGGCTGAACAATAAATTGCAGCCTGTGGCATTATGAGCATGTTGTTATAAATGTTATAAAAAAATGTTATATTCTATTCAAATGTTATATTCTAACTCTCGATTTTTTCCATAAACATGCTTTGAGTATTGTAACTGTTACACTTGGTTTCATCGAAGAATATCATTTTGAACCTAATCTGGTACAATGCGTTTTGTTTTAAGTTCCACAGACTTATACTAGAGTGTAATATTCATTGCGACGTTTTTCTATATCAGAAAATAAATTGTCTAATAGATCTTTAACTTATTTGAAATGCACGTTCAAGTTTTCAGTTTGAGTAGTGATAAATGTCGATGGAAGAGTTAATAAAGTTAAACAGTTAAACTTTAAACATGTACGTACAATACAAAGTTTGCTAGATAACAAAGAAACGACATTTCGGCAGAGGGCTTGAGGAAAGAACTGGTGTTCGAAACCGAATATTATAATGAATCTTAATACATTGATTACATTGTGTCGCCAGCATAACTTGTGATACTATAGGCATTTTGTTTATTAAGACAAGCATTATGGTTGGTTGTATGTCGACCACTGTTCCATCATTAGAGACATGAACATTGAACAGCCGATGTAAGATGTACTGCACTCCCGGTACTCAATTTGTGTTCCTATTTTATTGCAAAAGAAACACATGCCTTTGTTTCGTACGGCGTACGCTCAAAATCATTTGATGGATGCTAGATTATCTTGCTGCAATCTGAATAAGCAACAATCTGTCTCTATCTCCAAAATGTGGCATTTTCTGCAACGCCGCGTTCAAGGCTCTCACAACACTCGTCCATTATTAGTGTCAAAGATCCTATTACTAGGAAAACGCTCAGTTGGACGCGTTGTTGAGCGAGCACCGGTACGTGCAACACGACCCGAGTACGACATTCCCATAATGTTACATACCAATAAGTCTTTAAGGTCTTGATCGATTTAGCTGAAAATTTGTAAAATAGGAGAGAATGGATAAAATCCACCGCCATCTAGAGGACCTTGACATCATTTCTTTGGGAAAATCATTTTACTCTTGATTTCTTCTAGGTGGCAGTACATAGTGACCAGAATTCTTGTGCGACTTTTCGTTGCCATAACGTTACTTTTGTTAAAATGTAATTTCTATCTACACTACTTATCGGATGAAAATAAAATTAACATATTCGTGACCGGACGGACATTCTAAATGATTTGGCTACCTCAGATTTTGTCGCCGTTTAGTTTTAAAAAAAAAACTTTAGATTAACTTTAATGTAACTTTATAACTTTTTGAACGATTTTGCCACAAAACTAATGGCATTCAATCGGGAACGAAACTTGCGGATGGTCAAAATTTCAACTCGATCCGAGCCTCCGTTTGACCGCTATCATGAGCCAAAAAAGCTGTGCGACTTTCCGTTGCCATGGTAACGGGACTTTGTTATAATGTAATTTCCATCTACACTACTTATCGGATCAAAATAAAAATAACATATTCGTGATCGGACGGACATTCTAAATGATTTGGCCACCTCAGATTTTGTCGCCGTTTAGTTTGAAAAAAAAACTTTCGATTAACTTTAATGTAACTTTTTAACTTTTTGAACGATTTTGCCACAAAACTATACAGCAACCCGCCTAGGTGGTATGTACATGTGTGCAAAATTTCAGGTCGATCAGAGAAACGGTGCGACCTGTATCGAAGCAGTAACAGAAAAAAAAAAACAAAAAAAAACAGACATTGGAGCCATAAGAGTCAAGTGGAGACGCTCGCTTCGCTCGCTCAATAAATAACTACGTTATTATTAGTGTTGTGTTGATCTTGTTGATACACAAAACACATCTTCATACTTTCCACGATCATGAATTATTGGACTAATTATTGTATTGTTGTACCACCAATGTGGTAGAAATAGACTCGAAACTATTAGTATTAGTATTATTATATTTTTAGGTCGCTTTAACAGCTTCTTACGATGCCCGTAATTGTTACGGCATCACCAATGTAATCTAACAGCTGCAAATAAAATACAATACAATACAATACAATACAATATAAGATTATTCACGCCTCCAAGATAAAACAATTTCTATAAGTGTGAGTTACCACCATGTATACTTCTTTCCAAGGGGAGGAACGTAAGGGGCGACGTGGGGGGACAAGGGGTGGACAGGCCTGTGCTGGTCAGAGCCAGCCACAAGCGTATAGGGAGGGCAGGGGTTCCCCCACGTCGTAGTCGTCTTTGTCTGTAATATATTGTACATAACATTAGATTTATGTACCGTACCCATAATAATTAAATTATATTGATATTGCTGTATGCCTGCTAAAGACTCTTTTGCTTCGATAGAATTGCAATGTTCTATAGTGCCTTACGTTGGCTATGTAGCTTAAGGATTTTTTTTCATTTCTTAACAAATAACACTATCCAAAAATCAAAATATTTCTTTCTTTAACGTCTTATCCTAATCAGTTATAAAAACCGATAAATCCAACTCGACATGGAGTTGAACCCAGGTCTCCCATTTGCTGAATTGCATTAATTATAATCAAATTCCACCCATGTGTTTTCCGACTAATAATATTGAGAAATTAACTCAAACCATTGTGAATATTGAATATATATAATAAATATATTTTGAATTTAGAGTCAGTTACAAGAGGTGATTTTCAGTGGGTTACATTATCCACATAGTCGTATAGTTGTACGATATACAGAATGCACATGGATGAGCCTGTTGTATCCTGGACTAACACAAACTAATTACTTAAAAAAAAGCTAGCAGAGATGATCAGCTATGTTGAGAAGCTAGGTGCAATTTACAAAGCAATGATAGATACATTTTTTTAGTCATCTGCTAGAGTGTCCATACATGAGACGACATATTTTACTCCAAAATATATGCCAGTTTGAACTAAAACCAGCATAATATAATGTGGTAGGCACTATTCTACTCAAGATAATCATCACTCATACAGTATCTTATAAAAATAAAATCATTAGTGTGCTAAGTGTTCAGTATCCAGCCATTTGGAAGAGTTTCTACCAGCAATAAGTTACTTCACTAGATTTAAAACATTTGTTAGGGTACATTCACCAAAATGCTATTTAAATATTTTATGTTTTTGTAAGGTTTCTTTTCTTTTCTAATAAATGTTTTTTGTAAATAATTTGGTACCTACTGATATACAGCCATATTAACATCTGGGAAATGTTTTTATTTGTAAATTATTGTAAAGCAGTTAAAATATTACAGAAAGTTGGATGTTATATTACTGTCCAATGGCTTTCTTTTTAAATATTTATAATATAATAACACCGATGGTATTGTACCTTGCTATATAGTATATACATTAGCTTATTTAAGGTGGGGAAAGATTAAAGAATAATAGGAACCAACAGCTTACCTTTAAAATGTGTTGCAACCACTTTCGAGTTGAAGAGACAAACAAATAAATATACAGTGCATGACAAAGAACGTGAAACGTTTCAGCTTGAGTAGCTTTGATCACTTGCCCGAGTAGAAGAACGAACTTATTAAATAATACTGGCCATCGAGGCTATTTACTATCAAGTACAGAAGCACTGTTGGTGGCAGAGGGAACTGGGCAAAGCCAGCCAGAGATCGTGTTCTGTTTACCTTTCAGAATCCTAAGGTTAGGGCAGGTTGAGTTTGGAGGACTTACGGGAGATTGTCACCATCTGGCGAGCCAGTTCCCATTTTCTGAGTTCCGCCTCGCTGCAATTGGGTGGCAGGGCTTTAGTGATGCTAGTGTTGAAGCTCAAGGTTGCGTGTAGTGCACTGATCTGGAACTACTTAGATAATACTTTAACCTTGAAGCCGACTAGGGCCTTAAAACACTGGGCCTGTTGGGCGGTCATATTCAACGCCCCTCAATTGCACCGGATGTAAATGGTAGTTCATTTTAATGTTCAGGTGGCGGTGATTTACTGCAATCAACCAATCCAGATGAAGCAAACCACTCCCGCGGCGGTTATGTTGGACATCCCGTCCAATACGGATGAATCTCAAAAATAAATCTTCAGGCTTCCCTTGACAACATCTGGCAGGTATGCATTCAAAACCACGTAAATAGTTCCAGATCAGTGGTGTAGGGCCACTGGTTTGTCGTTGAGCCTTGCTGTGTTATCCCTGCGACCATTTATTCTTGGTCTCAAAAGTGTCAGTGGTTATGCCCATGTATTCTGCAGTGCAGAGCAGGCACTTGATTAGTAGTTTTAGGGCACTTCAACAGCAAAGATTGTTCCGTGCTGGAAGGTGAGGTTTTTGGTGGTGTAGGTGTTTTGCTGTCTTTTAGGGTAGGTACTAATAGTTGTAGCTCCAGCTGAGAAAGTCTTGGTTGAGGAATTCATCAGGAGGGTATGACGGGTGGTAGTCCCTCCGATGAAGTCTTTTTGCTTCCTCTGTGAGTAGCTTTACCGTCGTACATACAAGAGCTCAGGATAAGGATATTTAGTGCCTGCTAGCCCACATTACATAAATTACATTCCATCTAAAATATAATATGACAAACAATATCATGATATTTTTCAAGACGAAGGCTCTAGGCACTCTAGACTAAACTCTAGGCAAGAATTTGATCCTCTTAAATCCTGACAATGTCATCGGTTTTGTAACTAGTACAGATTGTTCATGTATTCTTAAATTTCTAATAAAAAGGTTTTAAAATTTGAAAGCATGTATGTATGAGTAAAGTTAATATTTATATTTATTTATTACAAATCTTTAATACTGTGCTTATTTCGACATAAATAACTACATAGTTAGTAAAATGGTTATTTATGTTGTACAATATCATAGTGACGATGGTCAAGGAGATTGTATTTTTACCTTTTACTTAGTCAAGTCAAGATGATTACAGGCAGAGAACATTTTAAACAGTACTGAATGTCGATACTAATTCTAATTCAGTTACATTGCACATTGTTTGTTACTTGCATATTTTATGTGGTTATTATTATACTGTACATTTTAAAATAATATTTATACATTCTTGATTATTTATTTATTACATTTCAATTGTTTTTTTTACATTTCAGTTATCAAAACTGAGAGAAGGAAAAATGTACAACAGTTTATTGACCAATGAAAAATGAATATAGATTGAAAAAATTTAAAGTTTAGTTTTATACCAATAGATCTTATGACTGAGCTATGTTAAGACTTAAGAATGTTTTCATAATTTACTGGCACAATGGTGGTAAACTACCATTTAACAAAAATATTATGTAGCATAAGTCATAGCAGACATTTTAAACTTCGAGCATAATAGATTGGAGAAGGGTTGACAGGTTGGGAAAGCAAAGAGAACATAAATCCTAGCCTGAAGGGCTGGGGACGACAAAACATTTCACCTGTTGATGACAACTGCAGCTAATTTAAAGTTGTTACCTTAAGCCACAACACATTTTGTCCTTCTGGGACTAATCAGGCAGATGGTGGCCACTAAAAATCAGCTTGAAGTGGCCACCATCTGCCTGATGAGTCCCAGAAGGACGAAACGCATCGTGGACTAAGGTAACAACTTTCAATTAGCTGCAGTTGTCATCAGCAGGTGAAAAGTTTTGTCGTCCCCAGCCCTTCAGGCTAAGATATATGTTTTCTTTGCTTTCCCAACCTGTCAATCCTTCTCCAATCTTCCTAGCCGATAGGCATTTTTCACACTAGAACCAACCATTCGAGCATAATAGTCTACTTTTTACATCTTCTACCAACATGATAAATAACCTAACATTCAACTCGTACACTCATGGAAGTACATTGAAGATCATTAGTAGAAAACACAAGAATGAGTAATGAGTGACTAATGAGCCATCCACACCTCAATTATTAAAAAAAAACAAGTCAGTTGTATATTTACTGTCCACATAATAATAATATAATAAATAATAATAATAATAATAATAATAATAATAATAATAATAATAATAATAATAATAATAATAATAAGTAAATGATAGCAGTTGTAATAAAAGTATGCCCCGACTGGGGATCGAACCCAGAACCTCTGGCTTAACGCGCCATAGCTCTGCCAATTGAGCTACCGAGACATAAGACACACCTTCATTAAACTGCTATTTGTTGTGACTGTTGACATCCATGATAATAATCGAACAGAAGACGCAATGTAGCTGTCATTACTGAATGAACACATGGAAAAATCCAATCACTTCTCATCTCCCATGAGTTGGGTAGTATGAATATACGGTTTTTAAGCATAAGCCCGCTTTGAGGACTTAATACTTAGTACTTTTATTACAACTGCTATCATTTACTACTAATGTCCTCAAAGCGGGCTTATGCATTTTACTAAGTACTAAGTACTTTTATTATAACTGCTATCATTTACTAATAATGTCCTCAAAGCGGGCTTATGCTTAAAAACCGTATATTCAATAATAATAATTAATAATAATACAAATCTATTAAAATAGAAGGATGACGATGATGATGATTGATTATGCCAGTCATATAGGCCTACATGATATTATTTTATTTACAAAAAGTCAACAGCAAAAATATGATTGAAACTTAAAAAAGCTTCTCAGTTTTACTGAGGGTTTTAAGAGGTTGAATTTAAATTTTAAGGCACCGAAAAGTTATAAACACCACCTTCAATACTTATTATTTAATTTATTATTATTATTATTATTATTTATTATTATTATTATTATTATTATTATTATTATTATTATTATTATTATTAATTAAAAGCATGAGATCCAATATCCAAAGTGTCATTATCAAGACGCACTTTTCTAGTACAGGTTACAGTAAGCTGATTTGTGATCATCTTTAGAAGTGTATGAACAGTAAATGTTAGAGGGAAATTATTAGAAAAACACACATAGAATATGAAACCAGGAATGTTCACCATTAAATGAACTAAACATAATTCAGTAATTATCATAGAAAAGAATGTACGTTTAATCAGGTAACTTGTGGAATGGCTGATGTGTATGGTAAACATTAGGGAATGGGGTCAAATTGTGTACATATTATACTTGAATCCATGTGTTTTTCATGCTTTAGGCACGGTTGATTAAACATGACCCTGATGGCAGTTGGTGCTACAAAGTACGGCTACATTGGTACAATAAATAAGAATAAACACAACCTTTCTCAAACCTAGAGGTCACCTGTAATATAATCAGGACATAGTGAAGAGGAAAAATATGACTATAGATTCCTTAAAATACCGTAAAAGGAATAGCTTCAATAATAATTTTCTCTATTTAACAAAGCAGGCAGTACCAAAAAATACTTTACTACGAAAGTGGGAGCAAAGTACATAGTAGATCCTAAGTTTACCCCAGGGAAATTCTTAGTTGAAAAAGTACCCAACTAAAATTCACCATCTGAACGTGTGCTGAGTTCTCACGGCAACTCTCCATAGAAAGTGGTATTAGCGGCGCTGGTGGCGCAGCGGTGAGTTGGGTTGCCATGCCTACGAATCATAAGTTGTGTTTGACCAAATTCTCAGTGAGTAGATCATAGTGTTCCTACTACAGCAGTTGTTTCCATGCCCATGGAAATGAATCATGCAATGAGATGTGTAAAATTAGTGTATGTGAGCATTATATACAACTTAAGAAAAAAATAGTAGGCTTAAACATGATTTCTGAAAATGCTACAGAAGGCTATAATCCCACACATAACAAAAACTTGTGAAAATACAGCCAAACCTTACACAATCAAAAGAAATGAGATCTAAAAAAAGGGCCAAGCTCATCTACCCTTCCACATTTGCGCATTCTTAATTCATAAACGTACAGTGTTCCGTAACAACATCCTAGAAAAGCATGGCAAAGTAGAATTTGCAACTTCTATTAATTTAAACATAATAGTTTATCCAAATTTTTTTTTCTAAATAATTTAAACGTAATGGTCATGCAAATTCTATTTTGCCAAGCTTTTCTATAATGTTGTTACGGAACACTGTACGTTTATGAATTAAGAATGCGCAAATGTGGAAGGGTAGATGAGCTTGGCCCTTTTTTTAGATCTCAATTCTTTTGATTGTGTAAGGTTTGGCTGTATTTTCACAAGTTTTTGTTATGTGTGGGATCTCATTACTTTTTCAAGTTCCATTGCAAAATAATTTGTTAAAATATAATAATTTTGTCAAAGTCGATTTAATTGCTATGAAATTAACAATTAACAACAGAATGTAAAATATCTAGTGGCCCAAAGACATGCTTTTTGTAAACAATGCGGGCAATTATTGTCAAGTAACTATAGTTACTTGTTGATTGTATGCCTGTATTCGGATTTAAAAGCAAAGTGGCTGACATATTCTGGTGAGCGAAGCGCGAACCCGCCGGAGTAGCATTAAGTTGAGATATGGCCGCTTATAAGTATACTTTCCTATGGCACTTGCGATGGATCACGACTGAAATAAACACTCAATAAAGTCAAAACTACACCACCAATTTATGAAATTGAGTTTGTAAGTCTAGTGGAATATCTGTAGCCACATCGTATACATCCTAGATAGGAAAATGTTAATGAAAATAAGCGTGAAAGTTGAACTTCGGGGACGATAACATTTGAAGTAACCCGGAGTAGGGTAGGATGTTTTCGTCGGTTTAATCGGGGAAAAAATATTGTAGGAGACGTTTAAATAGTATAAGATTATATTTAAACTATCTATGAATGAAATAAAATGGTAAGATGTTAAAAACACGTGATGATAGAGCTACAGCTTGTCATAAGTTCGTTCATTTCTAGGCCTACAAGTGGGCGTGTATACATATTACACACAGCTCTCAATGTAGGATGTTTTCGTCAGTTAAATCGTGAAAAAATACTGTAGGTGACGTTTAATAGTGTAAGATTATATTAAAACTATCTATGAATGAAATAAAATTGCAAGATTGTTAAAAACATGCAATGATCGAGCATTAGCTTGTCATAAAGTCGTTCTTTTCTAGGCCTATAAGTGGGCGTGTGTACACACACCACATCAATCATATTTTGTTTGATATTTTCGAGCCTGCTCGCGGCAACTTATATGTAATATAAACTAACGCTGGTCAATAGGCCTACCAATAATATTACGCCCATGGACAAAAGATTCTATGATAACAATTTTGAGCAAGAAATTGTTTCTCAGACAGATCTAGGCATTCCGTAGGAGGACCTAGGCCCTAGCTGCGAGTTTCCGAGTTTAGCACCACCAACGACGTACATTGTTACGGGAAACAGCTTTTTCCGAATAAATGGGTTAACGAAATGGCTGAAGGTCTAGTCTATTAGAAATTACACGGATGCAAGTAAAATAATTTCTTATAATTTTGTCACACATGGCCCGGATTTACCTGGTTTTGTAGGAAATCAAATCGGGACCGATCGGGAAAAGTAGGCCTAAATTGACTCTTCGGAAAAGGAAATTAAATATATTTCAATGAGTTGCAGGATGACTTTGAACATCACTATAGGCTAACTAATGTCATAACATTAATTTACATCCTAATGACATATCACAACATTCACCAACAATTGATTATTGAGCATTCAAATCGTCAGTTTATACACAGCTGCTTAGGGAAGGACTACTCCTAATGCTACTCCGGCCGGCCATGATGCACGTTACGCCCACCGACAGTGCTGCCCCTGGATTTCACTTTAAACGCGTATAAGGCTTATATTAAAACCTTTATTTGGAAGCCTTCCAGCAAACTTTTTCAACTTTTTCTTTCAAAAGGAACTACATGACTATTACCTTAATGTCCATGTAAAATATGAAAGTTGGAGCCCCACCCGTTTGGTCAGAATCGTTGGGCAATTGAAACTGACGAATTAGACAGAAGTAGGCAGTAGCCAGTAGTAGGAGTAGTAAGTAGTAACTAACATCCTTAATTAAAGTGATTTTGAGCATGTTTCAAGTCATTTTTTCACCAAGAAGGAATGCTCGTACCCCAACCAAGTTTGGCATGTGTAGTCGGGTACCTAAATCCCCTCGATTTTGATAGTTTTCAAGTTCACATCACGTTTCATGACGGCTGGGTAACACCTCGAAATCACTCCAACTTTGCTTGCTGTATAAGGTGCCCGAGTGTGTAGCGCACCCCGGCTTGGCTGCGGCGCCCTAACGGGCACCTAGATAAAAATAAGATTTGTCCTATATTTGACCATCTATACTTTTGAATTGACATCAGTGTGCAGAACTACCAGATTAGTCAATTGGGTTTTGCACGCTAAGCTTTTCGCAGGTCGTGCCACTGTAGTACCGCCCCGGACTCGTACCATGGAGCTGCTACAAATCATCAACATCAGAAGGCTGTGACTGAATGACTCGCTTTATCGGATGCTTCTTAATGCTGGCTTCCCGACATGGACGTTGGAACAAACCCATCAGATCTTGCGCTGCCAAGTGCATTTTACATCCTGTGCTCTTCAACGTGCATGTCAGGAACTGCCCGCATTAACAGCGTAGTTCTTTGGGTACGGCCGTGTGGATCTAATTGGCATTTACATCCAGACACCTTGTGCTTTGGGCTTGTACTAAGGTGGTGGCACTACAAGTGTGAGAAATGGCATTTCAAAACCCAATTAAATCAGCCTATAGCAAGTTGTGATGAATCGCTTGAGTTACGAGTCGTGACAATGACACCTGCTACTGACGATTAATTGTTGATTGATATCAGAACAGGGACCCAAGTTTTGAAATAAGCGTTTTGATCAAAACGTCACTTTCATAACGTCACTTGATAACGTCGATTTTTTGTGGTTTGAATGAAATGCTAGTTTTGAATCTTTCTACTGACGTTGTGAGATAAACTTGCTTTGCTGTTCTTCCCGTCAGCTATCTCTCCCGCTAGCCGAACATTGCCGAATTCTGGACCAATCAAATAGGATTATTCTATGCTCCTACACCCAAAGACCTCAGACAAAGATAGGCTTACTATACATATTACATGTTTATCCAAAGTCTTTGCTTGTTTGTTTACGTTCTCCCAGCGCAGTGCCGAACATAACCAATAAAATACAATGAACATGCATTTGAACAACAAGAAGATCTTATTTCATCAATACACGATTTGAATCGGCAAAACTCAACGTTTCATAGCATAAAATAACAAAGATGCGTCGTGAAAATAGCTCGCATGCATTCTAAAAGGTAAATAAAACGCGAGGTGTCGTGAAGAATGTTGACAAGAGCTAGGGGCCAAGGCGGCCCTAGGTCCAAGGCACTAGGCCTAGCCTATTAATACGCTTTCAACCTAAGTAGCCCTAATTTTATGTAGGGCCTAGGCCTTACCCTAGTGTGGGGCCATGAAATCAAGATTAATTAGTTTATTTATAAATTGAAAATGCCAAATACATCGTAATAGCCTAGCGCCAAATGCCAAGTCCCAAGTGTTCAAATTTAACCACAGCCTTGTATAAACATGCTTAGGACGAACGAGTATATTATATTGAGAGGGCATAACGTCAAAAAGCATCATCCCACGCATGTCCCACAACCTATTTTCCCGTGGGTAGAAAAAGACGTTGTGGGACGTAAAAAAAATAGACGTTTTGATTTCAAAACTAGCTTTTTGAGGAAATCGACGTTATCAGACCACGTGACCACTCAAAACGTCGAAAAATTATCGACGTTTTGATTCAAAACTTGGGTCCCAGGTGGCTGGAATGTGAGGCCATACCGTATATAACTTTACCACATTTATACTGGGAAAATTTTATATTCTTTGGTATATTTTCATTTGTTTTAATCTTACCACATGTATAAACTTGTTGAACTCCAAATGGCAAATACAATTACTAATGTAATGAATGTGGCAAACATTTTGTTTTGTGTTTCTTGACAAACTATCAACGGAATAATATGCCAAAACAAGTCCTCAAGCTTAAATCTTCATAGTTGTTTATGCCTCCTCTGCCTCTCTACCGTAAAACTTGACACTCACTTTATAGCTGCTGAAAGTATAGATTTGGCCTCTATTCAATAACTTCAACTGGATTGGCTTACCTAATATACAAATGCGATTGGCAACAATAATCATTCACTATATTTTTTGGTTAACAGCCTTGTAAGTTGTAATCATTAAATTTATCTGAGCAGTTGAATGGAAAGCCTTTGTTTTTTCTTTCTTACCTATTAAGTATTGATGACAATGGAAGATAAGTGTGAATTACCTATTGACAACCTAGAAGAAATGGGTAGGTAATTAATTTTCTTATTTCATATAAAAGGAAATACATGGGACTCTTAACCAGACTGCATATTGAGTGCAGCACAGGCCACGGAGCACAGGAAACCCCATGTCTTATAGGAAACTGGAAATAATGTTATTCAATGGGGTGCTGCATATTTGACCCAGGGTAGGTGAGCTAGTTTCCCTATTCATTAACGTATAGTGGCCAAAATCCACAAGCCCAGGGGTCCCTGCCCCACCCAGGCCTCTGTCTCAATAGTCAATATTATGCGTCCGGCTTTAGATGTAGGCTCTTACTTTTGATATACTATTAAATCATTAGTTTCAAGTTTGAAAATGTTAATAATCTGGTTGCATTTATGCCCAGGTTAGGGACTATCTCTTGACATTTTTTATAATATTTATGGTAAAAGAAATGAATTCCGACAAACAATAAAAATAACATCGCTATCGACGACGGCACTTTTGATTACCATAGGAACTGTACTAATCCAATCCACTAGAAGTTATAGCTTAGGGGTCCTGTAACGAACAACTCGGTGTGATACATGAAATAAATCACTAATTAAGTTACTTGTAGGTACTACCTTTACTTTGGTCACTTAGTTTTTCCTTTGTAACACCTGTTTAACATCTTCTAGAGGTCCCAACTGAAGAGGTGGTGCTTCACTAACATGTCTCGAACGCCGTCCTTGAGTGGTTGCGACTGTTCTTTCTTAGCTGGAAGTTCCCAGTCTGGGTTCAGGTTGAAGGCAAACTGTGACAGGATTCGTAGCTCGCACTTAACTTGGACCCAACCCGGACTGCAGACGAAACTCCAAGGATGATACCTGGAACACAAGACAAAACCTCGTCATTATAGAATGTACTGAATGGCAGTGTTTTTCATAGGCCTATAGTAAATGTTCAAAAGTAGAGTAGATCCAGTGGTTCTTAATAAGATACACTGAGATATTGACCAACCAGCAAGCAATACACATGATGTCATACATGATATCTGGTAACATGAATTAGGGATGTGCGGGTAGTGGTTTATGAACTCGGGTCGGGCTCGGGTCGGGTAATTGAAAGTACCCTCGGGCTAGGGTAATTGAAGTACCCTCGGGCTCGGGTCGGGCTCGGGTAGTGAATTTTAATTTTATTTGTGAATTCATTTAAAAAAAAAATCCTACAAAACAGTTTTGCATTGGTTGCAGGTAGCCACTCTGGGCTGTGTTGACACGAAGTTCTTCCAAATCGGCGTCTTATGAACTTTTGCTTGAGTAGGCCTAGGCCTAGGCAGTACAATGAAACTCCGCTATTATCGTTTTCCTGCATCAATCGTTCGTTATTCTCGGAAATAATATCGTAACGATCGTTTTCTAATATTTCCGATACAAAAACCCCATGAAAAACCGATGCGATCGCGTATTTTTCTCTTCCGGCCGATGAAATCGCGCGTTTGCACCAGCCGTTCGGTCTGACTCCGCCCAACGCTCTGCTGCGCGCAACGATGCGCACTAGATCGGACTTCTAGATGAATTGCAACTTTGTTCTAGGCCTGCCGCCTAGGCATTAGACGATGTTTATTAGCGTTGTTTCTTTTTCACCATTCGCCTACGTACGTAATATTCAACTTGCTTTATACTGTTATTAGCGTTGAATAACCAGAAGACGAGTAATGACGGTCAGTAGTAGGGCATATTACTCCAGCACGGACAGCGCCGGAAGAGCCAAGGACACAGCATCATAGCATAGCCGCGCCCACATCGTAGTGATTAGTCCGCTCTGACGTCAGCTGTTCGTTTGGCGTGTGAGCGGGAGGTTTAAAAGGAGCAGATTGGCGTGTTTCTTTATTACTTCTACCCGACCCGACTTTTTCGGGTAGGAATTGACGGCCCGACCCGAGGTCGGGTAATTTTACCTACCCGAAAATTACCCGTTTTTCGGTTACCCGCACATCCCTAGTGATAATGGCAAGGGGAAGAATTAAATTATTATTTATTAATGATACATACCACTTTTGAACCACTTCAACACAAGAACATAGGACCTCCAGCCAAAGATGAAGCACCTGCTCATTTAGACCAAGGCAAACAAGGCTACGAAGCTTAACGTCCATCTGGGCATGTGCATTATCGTGAGTTAGGTTGATAGCTTGAATGCACCGGTACAAAAGCTGCAATACACGGTACAATTGGTTAATGCAGTGTTTGGCACAAGTCAGTACGCCTACAGCCTGATTTATAACAAATAGATTGCTTCACAATAAGAAGTAGCCTACCTTTATAGCAAAAATAGGCCACCTTCTATTGTTCTATAACATTATGTGACTAAGTGGATAGATTCTAAATATGTATACCAGGAGCGTCACTAGGGATTAGACATTGGGGGGGCGCAAGTACTTTCGTGGAAAATGGACTAAGCACGGGGGGTATGGGGGGCAGAGCCCCCCATAAATAGCGCCGCAGGCGAAAATTTTGAAAATCAGGTTTTTTGAGTGCATTTGGTGCGTTTTAGAAAAAAAGCGTTAGGCTGATTGCAATACCGAAACATTGTAGTTTGTGTGCGTCAATTTGTTTTGTCGTCATGTCGAGCTTACAATTCGCAGCATACATGGCAACATAATAACGTTTGATCTTGTTTTCAATTTGGAGACACATTTATTTCTGATGATTTCGGACAGTACAAAGGAAAGATTCAAATGATCGAATTTAGAGCGGGGCTCTGAGAGGCTTGTCCCTATGTATTTTTTTAATTACAAGGTAATTTTGATGCAAATCAGTGCGTTTTAGAGCAGTTGAAAACTATTTATTATTGTTCTATAAGTAAATTCGACATTTTTATTGGGCTCGGACAAAAGAAGGAAATGAAACACTTCCTAGACAATTAAATTGTCGTAGGAATTAATTTCAAACTACTGGCAAAAATTAACATCATCAATTTTTTAAATCTCGTGTCTTTTAATAAGAAATTACCAGCAGGTACATCATAAGTTTAATAAATTAATGATTATCAAATTATTTTAAGTAGTGATAATTCGCGTAAAGTGCAGCTGTGACTGTGGGTTGTTAATTGAAAAAAAAGAAAACAGGAAATTATTGGGGGGGCGCGGATTGCGATTGGGGGGGCGCACGCCCCCCCCAAACCCCCCTAGTGACGCCACTGATGTATACCTATATTTATCATTCCCAATTTTGAAATAAATTAATATTCAGGTTAAGGGAAAGCGTTAGCTCCATTGACTCGTACATTTTTAGCTTTCTTAGCTGCCGGTATCAATTTTCTTATTAACGCACCACCTTTAGATTGTTAGATAGATAGTAAAAATACTTTTTACTGCCACTATTAGAAACAAAATACAAAGGAACAATAAAACATTTAGTCTTATGTCAAAACATAGTTACCTGCAATGCTCCAAAATTCTACTAGCTAGCATGATGAAATGACTTTTGATAGGTTGCAAATTAACTTAATTAAGCAAATTAACCCGACTAACCAAATTGAGAAACTTTTCTTACTTTGCAGTAAGTAGGCTCTCTTTCACTCATCAGTCACCCAAAAAAGTAATCCAACACAACATAAAATGGTGCTGAATTAGAGCGGAGGTCTCTATACGAAGGTTGATCAGGCTTAAATAAAACGCATTTAAACGTGATTTTAGACGTTCAAAGGACACTAAGGGCAAAAAACAAAAACAAACGCTTTAGTAGGATTCCTGACTTGCGAATTACTTTCGATGCGATTCTTGGTAAATTATTGGTTACCAGTATTTAAGTAATTTAACTATCTAAATTAGAGGTGGGCCGATTCCGATTCCAAAATTAATGTGTCCGATACTGATTCTTATAAGATTAGGCATCTGTAAAGAAACACATATGGACTAGTCCGTAGACTGAGGAAAGTTGGTCACAAGAACCAATCTGACTAAAAGAATAGGCGTAGGCCTACAAATATGAAAGTACTAATTACATTTTTAAATAAAAAATTTATCATGGTGCAATGGTTAATATTATTGGATGAGCGTAGCGAGCGAAGCGAAGATTCCATTTCACTACACTGGAGAAAAAAATCCGGAATGTTTTTTTCTTTCTTTCTGTATTTGTGTCTGTCTGTTAACATGATTCCGGCTACTAAACGGATACTCCAATTGCGATAAAAATTTTTGGGGGCCTTCGAAATCTCTGAACTTAGAACTGCCACCTTTTTTAGCGCAATCGAAAAATTATTTCTCATTAAAATCGCAGTTTTACGATTTTTTCGATTTAAAAAAAAAATTCTTCAAAACACCAACATGCTTTATCCGATTGTAATAATATTTTCATAGAACGTTAATTTTATGAATTTATATATTTGTGTGACATTTGTGCGCAATCAAAAATTAATTTCTTATGAAAATCACAATTTTACGCTTTTTTACGTTAAAAAAAACACGCTCATCCAACAACGCGCCTGAAAAAGTGTTTGCGAAGCTTCCTAGTAAAACTTAACAGTGCTTATGGACAAGCTGGCTTATGTGCTAGTTACTTGCCTCTTCTGGAGTAAGAACCTTGCCATCTTCATCCAGCCTGTAGGTCTTGCATAGTACAAGTCGACTGTACACAGAGTTGAAATCCCGCTCCACTTCTTTAGTAGCAGCTTCCTCAATGAATAGCCAGGGATGGCAGGGGCCCCCTGAAATAGGAGCAGAAGTCGACTTAAAAAAAAGTGTTGTTCCACTTCTTTAGTAGCTGATACCAAATACCAGTACTGGGGTAAGGACTTTTAACTAGGGAAACGCCAAAGTCGTTGTTAAATGAGTGAGAGAGCCATGTGTTGAGTACCCGGGAACATTTGCATTTAAGTTAGATAATTATATTGTGGTATAAATAATAGAGTTTTTAAGTTTAGTTTGTATAAGGACACGTCAACTGTAAGGCCATAATGCGCCACTCTAGCCTATGATACTAGGGGCCGGGGGCTATGTTCTAGGGAGGCCTATAGGTAGGGGGAAGAAAAGTTATGTTAGTAAGTACTCAACACATGGCTCACTCACTCGTCTAACAACGACTTTGGCGTTTCCCTAGTATAATCTTTACACAAACATTTGTGGTCACAGACCCTTGTTGACCAGATAGGCTACACCCCAGGCTAAATGGAACGGCCGGTGTATGACCCCTAGAACAGGTACTTCCTCCAGCGTCAATGTATGAAAAATTAAAGACGATTCCATCTGGGCCCGGGGTAGAATTGGCCCAGAGCATGGCTCTGCTAATCGTAAAAGGTGATTCAAGAGAAACAGTCCACCTCGCAAACATCAGCCAATAAGAGGGAAGTTTATTATACTCGCCAAAACTAGAGGCGAGCTCTGGCAATCATCGTCGGGGACACCTCCCCCTTCTGTTGACGACCTCCCCGACGACGGTGACAATGACACAACGAACGATGACAAAGACAATGATGACCATGACATGAGAAATTCCCCTTCCTCCCCTTACCCGTGGCTGGTTCTGACCAGCATGGGCCCCTCCTCCCCATCCCCTAGGCTAGAGTGGTGCATTATGACCTAACGGTTGATGCGTCCTTAATCCAAATAACCCCTCCCACACCCCAAAAAAGAGATTTAGGCCTAGGCAAACAGAGAAAGTGGTTTGAAGTTTTTTGGTTTCAGGGTGCGTCAACCGTTTATGTTGTCGTTGTAGCCGTCTTTGTTATGAAAAAGGCTAGTCCCATACGTCCCAATTAAGTTTTAGTTTGGATTAAGGGTGCGACAACCGCTAGGTCAAAAAGCGCCACTCTTGTCTAGAGGATATAGGGAGGAAAATCTCATGCTGGTGCTGGTCAGAAATAGCCACGGCACGGGTAAAGGTGAAAGAAAAGGGAGGGTTCTCTCGTCGTGGTCGTCATCGTCTTTGTCATCGTTCGTTTGGTCCTTTTTGTCGTCGTTGGGAAGGTCATCAGAGAATATGGGGGTCCTCGACGACGACTGCCAGAGCTCGCATTCTAGTTTCGGGAACTAATATACTTCCTTACTTACCAGCTGATGTTTGCGAGATAAAATACGTCTCTTTCTTCCTCGCCTTTAACGATTAGTATACAGAGCCATGTTCTTGGCTAAAGGTTCTAATATGCACAGCTTAGGCAAACGGAAGCGTACGACTTCCTTGCATAGGTTAGAATAAAGTAGGCTAGTTTCCCATCCCCTAGGCTAGAGTGGTGCATTATGACCTAACGGTTGATGTGTCCTTAATCCAAATAACCCCCCCACCCCCCAAAAAAGAGATTTAGGCCTAGGCAAACAGAGAAAGTGGTTTGAAGTTTTTTGGTTTCAGGGTGCGTCAACCGTTTATGTTGTCGTTGTCGCCGTCTTTGCCTTAGTCTTTTGAAAAGACGTGTATAATAGCTAGCTAGCTTATAATGTACATATTGTTTAACTTGTTTATCTTGTCATAACATTGTAACATTATATGCTAGTATTAGGTATACAAAACAAGACAATAAAATGAAATGAAATGAAAAAAGACTAGTAGCTAGGCGGATTAGCCTAACAATTAGGGGTTTTGTGGTAGAGGTCTAAATTATGGATTGTATACTCATACCAAAATTCTAAGAAAATTGCGTCGGGGTGCCATGATAAAATCCGTCCGGTTAAGGGGGTAGAAGGGGGTGAAAAATTACATTTTTTGAAAATTCAAAAATTCAAAAATCAAACTAATTTTGATCCTAAGATTACAATTTTTTTCATATTGTAGATAAAAGTCCAACATTTAATTTAAAAAAAATATATATTACCATATATGTATAACTAACCAGATTTTACACCCTTTGACTTTTTACTCACTGTGCTGAGAGGATTAGCCTATCAGTCATGGGTTAAGTGATAAAGCCGTGAATTTTAAATAAAACACTCAGAAGAATGTTCTTTAAAAAATGGCTCCAGGTGCCCTAAAAAAAGTTGCTTGCTTATAGGAGAAAGAGGGGGTGTACTAATAGGGGTTGATAAAACTAAAATAAATGATTCCGTATTCAAATATAATATTTTGAACGCCAAATTAATATGTATTGTAGATTAAGGTCTAAACTTTAATTAAAAAAATTAAAATTTCACCATATATGTAAATCTGATCAGATTATGCGCCCTTTGGCCAATTTTCATAAATATACTCAATATTACGAAAGTGTGTCGTGTGACCACTCGTTTTGTCCCAAATTATGTAAATAATAAGAAGGACGAAAAAAAGTTTTTTAATACCTTAGGTACATTTTCACTCAATAAACTTTGGCCCCATTTTCTCAAATTTACTCAATATTAACGAAAGTGTATTGTGTGACCACTCGTTTTGTCCCAAATAAATAAATAAATACGAATTACAACAAAATAAGTATTCTACACGGCTTGGGAACATATATAGTCATGCACTTTGAAAATAAAGAAGAGTTTAATCAAAAATAGTTAAGATTCTTAACGAAATTACGGTAAAGGAATTACTGAACACTTTTGCTTTGAAACAGTGTTAAATGTTGGTAAAGCAGACTCCCATGTTTAGTTATCACCCTAGTTTTCATTAGACCATCAGTAACCACTTACCATACTACCACGTCTGACAAACGGGCGTCAGGGGGTGTAGTGGGTGTTGCTATGTCAAAAGTGGATGGCATGTGAAGCAATGACTTGGGAGGGTAATCAAATTTTAAATATATTGTGTGGTTTTTGGGATATTAAAAATGTTCAGGGATTTTATTTTTTCATAAAACTTATGGGGGAAGTGCTCCTGGGGAATAGTGGCCAGGGGGGGTGGGGGTGGGGAGTAAACTGTCAAGATCGTATCAAATTACCTAAAAAGACCAAGAAAAGTAGGTACTTTTATTTTTTGAGAATTTCAACTAAACCAAAAAATTGGGGGTGGGAGGGGGTAGGGGGATGGAGAGGGTAGGGGGAAAAAGAGGGTGAGGGTAGTAATGACTTTGGTAGGGGTCGTAGGATGCTAAATGTCAATTCAGATAAAATCCAAACAAATGACCTAAAAGGTAAAGTTTTTTTTTGTTGGGGGGGGGGGGGGGGGGGGGTAATTTTGCAAGGGGGTGTAGTCTGTAAGAAGGTGGTGATTTCAAGGCTGGAAAGGATCTGTTAAAATGACCAGCGGGGGAAATAATTTTTCATTTTCATTTTCATTTTTTTTAGAATGAAAAAATGTGGGGGGGAGGCGAGTACCAATAATCATGAATTTAGGAGAGGGTGAGGTGGGTGGCGGTTGCATATGTCAATGTCAGATGAAATGTGACCATATTATCATTTTGGTAAATAAAATATTGAACTTGGGCCTAAATTCACAAAATTCTGGGGGAGGGGGGGGGGAAGAATGGTGTAGATGCTAAAATGTCAATGTGGGATAAGATCCGGTAAAATTTATGTGAAGGAAAAAATATTTTTATATTTTTTTAAATAATTTTGATTTTAAATAGAGGCCTATTAAGACAAAACAAGGGTTTATTAATGGTAGGCTAAGGGGTTAAGAGTAACATTTAACCATATGCAAGCATTATTTAAATATATTATTCGCTGGGGTAGTTCCGTTACCAAGGGTCGAAATTCCGTCACCGAAAATAAATACCTTAAAACAGTGTTTAAATATCATCCAAATGCCCAACATCCATAAAGGTATAAAGCTTTTCAATAATTTGCATTAGAGTCTTAGACCATCATTAAGAGTTAGATTAATCCACTCGCACACGCACAATCGTATTTGCACTGCGAATACAGTCAAACGCAGGGCGACAATAGGATATAAACCAAGCCGCAGTTAATGGAAGAAGTCCCCGACGGCCCCCACATACCAGACAATGTTAACGAGAAGTACCCTGCTTTCTTTGTCGTCTTATATGATCAGCAGAGGAATACACTGGGCCAAATTCTCCCCGGTCACAGGCGGGGTAAATTTGTTAAGAGTTGCTGATTGATATTGCCATTGCCATATATTAATTTTTGTTGCTAATTCTTTCAAAACATACTTATACTACCTACTAATAAAACAATACAATAGTTATAACAACCACATAAACGGGGTGATCTATTGATCACAAAGACTCATCCATTAACGTAACTGTATTATAAAGCGAATTAACAAAGCGGCCTGTATTCACAGTACATGATTCAAACATCATGAATGTTTTATTTGATCCAATAGGTACGTTGAAACTAGACTACAAAACCAACAATTTATCATGTTACTCTAAATAGACTTTTTGACACTTGTTCTTTAAAAAAAATGGGTCAAAGATCATGTTTGAATATGTACCCAAGGTGTTAAAAAACTTATTTTCATCCTAATTCTTATTATTGGCATAATTTGGGACAAAACGAGTGGTCACACGATACACTTTCGTTAATATTGAGTAAATTTGAGAAAATGGGGTCAAAGTTCATTGAGTGAAAATGTACCTAAGGTATTAAAAAACTTTTTTTGTCCTTCTTCTTCTTCTTCTTTACATAATTTGGGACAAAACGAGTGGTCATACGATACTTTTTCGTTAATATTGAGTACATTTTTGAAAATGGGGTTAAAGTCCACCGAGCGAAAATGTACCCAAGGCATGACAAAAACTTATTTTCGTCCTAATTCGTAATATTGGAATAATTTGGAACAAAACGAGTGGTCACACGATACACTTTCGTTAATATTGAGTATATTTATGAAAATTGGCCAAAGGGCGCATAATCTGATCAGATTTACATTATATAGGCCTAGTGAAATTTTAATTTTTTTAATTAAAGTTTAGACCTTAATCTACAATACATATTAATTTGGCGTTCTAAATATTATATTTGAATACGGATTCATTTATTTTAGTTTTATCAACCCCTATTAGTACACACCCTCTTTCTCCTATAAGCATGCAACTTTTTTGAGGGCACCTCGAGCCATTTTTTAAAGAACATTCTTCTGAGTGTTTTATTTAAAATTCACGGCTTTATCACTTCACCCATGACTGATAGGCTAATCCTCTCAGCACAGTGAGTAAATTTGTGTAAAAAAGTCACAGGGTGTAAAATCTGGTTAGATAATACATATTGTATGGTAATATATATTTTTTTAACTAGGGAAACGCCAAAGTCGTTGTCAAACGAGTGAGTGAGCCAAATGTTGAGTCCCCGGGAACATCCCCTTTCTTCCTCTATAGTTAAGGCTGGATCGAGCCCAGTATGAGGAATGATACCGAGTACTCAACACATGGCTCACTCACTCGTTTAACAACGACTTTGGCGTTTCCCTTGGAAATTTAAATTGAACATTTAAAATGCGAATAGTGCTCAAAACGTAGCGTAAAACATTAACAAATTTTCAAGATGAAACAAAATCACCTAATTTTTATTTCCAATTTAACACCCCTCAAAAATAATATGTGGATGTAAAAATATAAAAAAGTTCGAACCAACGGGCATCGAACCCCAACCCTTCGTGCGGTAGGCTAAATGCTTACCACTGTGCCATGTCAGCCACGCAGATCGCGTTCCGCTAGCTGCTACTAAACAAATGCTATCGATAATTTAAAAAATCTCATTTTTATTTATTGTAGGCTTAAATCGCAATGGATCTAGCTAATTTTGTTAACAGTTCTCAGTAAACTCGTACCGGATGTCTGTTTAAAATTTCAGCGAAATCTGTTCAGTGGTTCGGCTGATTTTCGACGTACAGACAGACAGACAGAATCACAGAATGAGAGCCGTTTAAGTTGAATGGAGACACTCGGTCGCTCCGCTCCCTCGTTTAATTAAATGTTGGACTTTTATCTACAAATGTAGGCCTATTCTTTTGTAATCTTAGGATCAAAATTAGTTGAATTTTTGAATTTTCAAAAAATGCCATTTTTTCACCCCCTTCTACCCCCTTAACCGGACGGATTTTGTCATGGCACCTCGAGGCAATTTTCTTAGAATATTGTTCCGAGTATACAGTCCAAAAAACAGACCTCTACCTTGTATTTTCCTTTAATCCGCTTGACTATAGTCCCATACGTCCCAATTAAGTTTTAGTTTGGATTAAGGGTGCGGCAACCGCTAGGTCAAAAAGCGCCACTCTTGCCTAGAGGATATAGGGAGGAAAATCTTATGCTGGTGCTGGTCAGAAATAGCCACGGGTAAAGGTGAAAGAAAAGGGAGGGTTCTCTCGTCGTGGTCGTCATCGTCTTTGTCATCGTTCGTTTTGTCCTTTTTTTCGTCGTTGGGAAGGTCGTCAGAGAATATGGGGGTCCCCTACGACGACTGCCAGAGCTCGCATTCTGTTTTCGGGAACTAATATACTTCCTTACTTACCAGCTGATGTTTGCGAGATAAAATACATCTCTTTCTTCCTCGCCTTTAACGATAGGCCACTAGCAACTACGTCACAAATCGAGGGGAATGAGGGGTATTCTCCGCTTAGAGCCCAACTGATGGACAAGCAACCATCGTTTTGCAAGTGGACGCCTGCTGAACGTCGCACAACTTATCACGCTCTAACTTTTACCCTATTCATTATTGGGAAAAAACTTAAAAGGAATAATATTTAGCAAATACATCATTCCTTCTAATAGCGATCATTGTGAATTTTTAGACAGACGTTAACGTGTTATCGATGTACGTATTGAAATAACATTTAAGACTCGAAATAACATTTAAGACTCCCGACTTGTTTTTTATGAAATTAAATAAAACAACTTCAATTGACAAAAACCTAGTGATCGGATTTTGACAAGACCTCTTTCAAAAAATTCATCGGACTGTTTAGACAAGAAATAAATAAACTTTCTAGATAGAAAGTGCACAGAACGAAAATTTATAGCATAGGGTAATATGCATGGTATGTGTTTTCATCTAAAATACGCGCTTTTGACGTGCGGATGAGCCGTGAAAAACTGCACGCTATGCTGTAAAATTTCGTTCAGTGCTTTTTCTATCGAGAAAGTTAACTTATTTCTTGTTATTAGTTGGATGCATATTTAGAGAGAATTCTTGTTGAAATCCGATCAGTAGTTTTTTATCAATTGGAGTTGAGAAGACTTAAAGTTGTTGATAATTTTGTCATTTATAATGCGTAACTTGTTATAACAAGCTAACGGTTCTGTTAAAAAATTCGAGATAATCGCCATTAGAAGAAATGATATGTTTGCTAAATATTATTTCTCTTAAGTTTTGTCCAAATAATGAATAGGATAAAAGTTAGAGCGTGATCTTTGTTGAGCCGTTCACCAGGCGTCAACTTGCGAAATGAGAATGCTTGTCCATCAGTTCGATTCGCGGCCACTTGCCGGCGAGCTGTGACGTCACGTGAGGCTTCCCTATTAGTATACAGAGCCATGTTCTTGGCTAAAGGTTCTAATATGCACAGCTTAGGCAAACGGAAGCGTACGACTTCCTTGCATAGGTTAGAATAAAGTAGGCTAGTTTATGAATTATATTGTATAAGTCATACTACTTTAAGATTGACATTATTGCACTGTTTCTTGTAGATCATCACCAGCCCAAACGAAGTGTATAATAGTATCCTTGAGAGCCAGCATTATTTACAGAATGACAGAAGCCATGCATAACAAAAAACAAAAACAAAATAATAAACATTGACTTGGTTCAGCTCATAGATACTACTGATCGCGAACTTTCACAGGCTGTGTTCTATTTTACTAATGGGTATTTTAAACATTTGCAATCTAGATTTAAATTTTTCAAATTTTTATTTCTTGTGAGCTTAAATCACAACGGATATTGCTCATTTTGTTAGCAGTTCTAAGTTACATGGTCACGGATGTCTGTTTAAAATTTCAGCTCAATCTATTTGTCCGATCGGCCGTATGAGCCCGGACAAACAGACAGACAGACAGATAGACAGACATTTAACATACAGACAATGGTCACGGCCAAGGCCCGATCAAGGAGCGTTAGTATAGACTTCGTTTCGCTGCACTCACTCGTCTAATAAGAATGCCTTAGCATTGTGGGTGGATACAGGAAACTCCCAATAAAGAGGTATTCTAATCTTACCTAGGAAGTTAGGCCGCTTCATGCCGTGCTCTAGCACTTGCTTGACGGCTGGACATAAGGTGCCTCGTACTAGGTCAGTAACGGCCTCGGATATACTGTCGTCGCCAGCGCATGAGTATTGTTTGCTGCGTTCATCCAGCAGCTCCACAAACTTGGCCGGAAACCAGCCTGAAATCAACAAGTTGGCGTAAAACAAATGGAAGCGATGCTAGTGTCTTAATTCTTAACCATTACGGTACATGCAATACCTGACTTTCTTAAGATGTTACAGGTTGGGGATACATTGTACACAGCAGGCCTGCACTACTTTATTTACCAACCAGTTCCTCTTCTCCGAATCAAATAAACTACCTAGCCAATTGGATCTCCGCGTCTGGATATAATTGATCATATGAAGCAAATAAAAAATGATTACGATAAATTATTATTCACACAATTTTAATGCGAGTGTCAGGAGTTAAAAATTCAAAATCCATTTATCCATCATATTACTAGGAAGCTTCGCAAACGCTTTTTTTAGTCGCGTTGATGGATGAGCTTTTTAATAATAAAATGTTAATATTAATTTAAAATAATAACAACATATTAACACGGCCCATACAAAGCAATCATTAGGTCTGTTGGATCTTTGATTGTTTGTAACAAGGCTGTGAGTAAGGTATAAAATCTCCTGTGAAGTTTTCATACAAGGCTGTGAGAAAGGTCTAAAATCTATCTATATTTTCGTGCTATTTCGGTGGATTCTGACCAAACGGGTGGGGCTACAACGTTCATATTTCACATGGACATTAAAGTAAGGGTGATATATTGACTTTTGAAAGAAAAAGTTGAAAAAGTGAACCAGAATGTATAGAAATAAAGGTTTTAATATTTAACACCTCAAAAAACTGAAATTAAAACCTTTATTTCTATAGATTCTGGCTAACTTTTTCAACTTTTTCTTTCAAACGTCAATACATCACCGTTACCTTAATGTGCGTGTGAAATATGAACGTTGTAGCTCCACCCGTTTGGTCAGAATCGGTCCAAATGTCACGAAAATATCGCACTAAAAATCGGAAAAAATCGTAAAAGTACGATATTCATGAGAAATATTTCTTTGATTGTACCCAAAAATGTAGCAAGTCTAAGTTCAGAGAAAACGAAGGTCGTGTCAAATTTTCATAAAGATCGCATATGCCGTTTGCCCGGTAGAGAGCGAACAAACAGACGAAAAAACAAACAAAAAAAACACCCGAGCTAAATTTTTTGGGGGGTCGGTGAAATTGAAGTCTTCGCTTCGCTCATCCAATTAATTTGATGCTGGTAAATAAAATAGGTTTACTTATGTTTCATTTTTTTCATTTCATTTAATTTTATTGTCTTGTTTTGTATATTTTTTTTTTGTATTTGGAGAGTTAATGAGCACCTACTTCTGTTAATAATATGTTTAGCCAATGCTACAATAATAACTATATCCCGCCTGCGGGTATTAGGTGTAAAACACCCATCCCATCCATCTATCTTACCTCGTAGACCGTTGATTTCACCAACCCAACAGTGTTCATCTTTCTGGCTGATAATAGTGATGATATCATTCTTGCGAAAGCCGAGCTCGTCATCATCGTGACGTTCAAAGTCTGGTGAGAAAACGTTAATAAGTACATGAATACAAAAATAGCATTGACAATCAATAATATCACTTAATCAATCAATTTCTTGCATTTTATATGAAACCTTTTTTTTTATATACCCACTAAATTTTACTTAATTTTTCCAACTACAGTATGTTATGGCATAGGCCTTACTACAAAGTTGATTTTTGTTAGCAAACCAGATCATGAAAGGTTAAGTTGACTTACACATATTTAAAACTTTTGTTCCTATGATGTTTTATAAGTTTCATTGCCAAAACGGCAATCTGAGCAGTGAGCAATATCGATATGCAATATTGTAGGGCAAGTTTAACAACTTCATTAGGCATCCGTATAATATAAAATCTACTTTAGCACACAATCGGTTTACTGAGGAGGTGACCAATGTGGGTGATATGGAGGATGCAATGCTGTCCTCACATAAAACATCCAAACAACTGAATTGAGATCTATACAAAATAATTCAGTACAGTATTTGTATTTCTCCCTATGTTGCTGTTAAGTTGTATGCTATTTTTAATGTACATTAACTATGAGCTACTAACCTCAGTTTTGAGTGTCTCCCCCCCCCCCCCCCCCCCCTCCACTTGTCCAATATGCTTTAGGGAAAGGCATGCTACACTGGCTAAATTATCAGTCACACAATGATACACAACACAACAAGTACTCCTCACAATTCGGAAAAATTACAATATTACACCAACCTAGCAATGCTTTGGCACGCCGTTTTCTTGTCCGAGAAACATTTACATAATTCTCATGATCTTGTGCATGGCTCTCCATCGTGTAGTTTGGAATCAGAGCGATTTTATTGAGTTTCGGATCGACCGACATGAAATGACGAGCGACTTGCAGAATGGCCTCTCGCAAATCCACCAGGATCTCTGGAAAAATACATTTTTACTTTTTAGTAAGTTAGCCTACAACATTCAATAATTATTAATTAGAAATACGTAAGTATATTCCGGTGAACTCGCTTACCAGTTTGCCGGATGTTCTTTGACTTGATGTCATCTTCACTGACTTCATCGCCGAACAGCAGGAGTTGAATCATGGACTTAGACTTCTTCACCTGCCGTCTGCATTTACATAACATTTCAAAATTAAAACTGCTGGGATTAAGTCATTAATTACACACCGGCTCTATTACATGAACTTGATTTCAACTAGGACTACCTACCAGTATAACATTTTAAGATATTAGAACTAATCCTATGCCACAACATTTTAATTTAATATTGGTATCAATAAAACAAAAAATGTACTATTTAAAGAAGGAAAAAAATATGTAGAATAAGCATAATAAAATAGGACAAAATGTTTGAGTTGAAGGAGTTTTAATAATATGATGGATTGTGAATTGTGATACATACCCGGTATGCAAAGAAATTGATGATACATAAAATCTTCAATAATGGCTTCATCCAAGATAAAATATACTAGGTAATTTGGTTTCAATGTTTTAAAATTTCAACATGTTATATAACAGTAATAAAACAATGTTGTGCTACACTTGTTCATGTATGTTCGTCATTATACAACATTGATCGAGTTCTAAAAATTTGATTTTTATGCTACAGCAACAGCACAGATTTAAATAGCAGATATTAATCTAGTGAGCCAGAAGAACACATACGTACAGTCGTATGCACTATGTGCCATACTCAAAGGAAATGCTTTAGTAATTGTAGGCCTACTATATATACAGGTTTTACAATGTGAGTACAAATCAATTTTAAACAATTGGGTACAGAGCGGGCATTAGTTAATAGTAGTAAAAATAGGCAATCTTATACATAACAAAAAAGCAATGTGATTGTGTAAGTATGATGAACTGTAACAAAAATGCATGGGGGAGGTATGTATGAACAAATCTGTGAATAAAATCTGAAATGAAATGAAATGGAGTACTAGAAGAGGAAAAATGCAAAGCAAAACATACCAGCATGTTAAAGCAAGGTAAGCTAAAATGAGGTAAAATCAAGATTAAAATAGTTTTATTAGTAATTCTCGTGCAATGCACACCAACACACACACAGACATACTTGTATGTACACAATATAATTATTATTAAAGCAGTGGACATTACTATTAAAAGCAATTCAGGTAGTACAACCATGGACTTATAATAGTAACTGGCGTTATGGTACAACTACCAACTCTAATCTAGAAGCCTCAGCTCATTGTACTGAGTAACCTTGAACTGGAGATAGAAATATAATAGCAGTTGAATTATTAAAATGCAATACTATTGTGAAATGACATGCAAAATTAAAATTTGGTTTAAAATAAAATTTGAACATGCCTGCCTACTGGTAATATGGCATTTGGTCTAGGTTTACTTCTAGAATTCTAGGCATATGGAGGGGGGAGGGATTGTTAAGTCAGCATAGTTGTTTGGCTGGTTGCACCAATTTAAATCTATGTGAAAACATTGATTTCCTACGTTAATAAGTACAACATTACTAAAGTGACGCAAAGTCCTCATATTAAAACAAGCCTTGATAATGGCCAAACATTTAGTGTCCAGTGTCCACCCAAATATTGAATGTGTTTTAGAGGGTATCAGGGCCGAGCTATCTACACAATTAGGAAATATTTGAGTGGGGAAAGTCTTCTTGTATCAAACATTCCCTGAAAGCCAATGGGGGCCCAACATAACAAAGCTGAACAATAGCTTGTGAAGGTTTCCTCGACAACTATGTATTGGCCAACCTTTGTGAAAATACAATCTTAATCATTGTGCACTTGCAAATTATGGTAGTTGTAATAATTCTGGTTAATATAGAATATTTATAAAACCAAACCGATAGTCACCATTAAAAATCATGAACATTCAAGCCAAAGCAAAAAAAAAACACATGAAATTCTATTTGTCCAGGTAGGCCTACCATACATGGTACTAGTAAATGAACAAGACTGTTTCTAGACTAAGCAAACTTTTTCATCGCAAATTTAATTCCTATCACTAACTATCATGAACAAACGTTAGCAACAAGCAATTGTATACAAAACTTTAACACACATATTTATACAGAACATATTGCAACAAGCCGTAAATAATTCAAATAAAAAATAATACAAGACCAAACAGTAGGCCTGATCACTGAATCAGTAACTGTAACTATAGTAGCTAGTAAATATGTAGGCCTTCTATTAAATATTAATGCATTAATAGACATTAATTAATTACAGTAGGCCTACATTAATTGACAAAAATATATTTTTGGTACCTAGCCTTGGTCTAGCCTTCATAAAATATTGCATAACCACAGGACTACATTATTAATTGGCAATTGTGCTAATTGGTATTATGAATTATCTATTTATCATTTATAATAAGGCCTAACGATGTCAATTTCGTGAGAAAATTGAGCCTAATCTCGATGTCGACATATTTGAATCATATTGAAAATATTGCGATATTGTAGCATTATCAGTGAACATTAAATATCTCGCCGCAGTCTGCACTCTGCAGTATGAATTTTTAAACAGTATGCCCTTGCCCTCCCATTTCTACACTGTGATATCCCCTGCCTGCCCGTCAGCACCTTTATCAAAGGATCAATGCACACATTGACTAAGTGATCTCGTGCGAAACGTCATTAAAAAAATATATATATTTAATGTCTATCCTATCCTATTCAGTTTTAAAAAACTGATTTACAAAGGAGGAAAATGATATATGAGCACTACCATGTAGGTCTCGCTACAGGCGCAAGTGGTGTGTGCACTTGACTTCAGTTGAACAGCAAATGCCATAGCAACTACTTTGGCGCTATAAGGATTTCTTCAAGCGAACTTGTAATCTTTAGGCATACGAGCAAAAACTTACTGCATTTCTGAGCCACATAAAAATATGTAACAAGCAAATTCACTTAAAAGCTCTATAATTTAACAGCCTATCTAGCACCGAAAATCAGGCACAGATTTGATCGGAAACATGTACAAAACTGTAGAAAGTTTGAGGTCAAAAAATGTGATATAGGTAACAATATTGGTATTGGTTTTGATGATAAGATATCGGGATACAATATCAAAAGTTTAAAATTGTGAGGATGATATATCAATTTTAGGGGTGTGCGAGTACTCAAAATTTCGAGTCGAGTCAGGTATTTGGGATTCGACTCGAACTCGAGTAATTGGGATTCGAAATCGAGTTTCAAATTTTCAATTTTTTTTTTTATGATTTTGGTGGAGGTGCCGGGTCACGGCCCCGCGGGCGAGTGTAAAAACGTAAAAAAAATCGTTATCTAATTTTGGCACTACCTTACCAACTCTGATTAGTCATAATAGTAACCTCAGTCTTTTGATACACATTTGTATTCTTCTTGAAAGTTTTTACCTTTTTTGGCACAAATAATAAAAATTAAAAATATGTCACTATAATTTTGTATCAACATTTGCGGAAGGTAGGCCTACTGTGTACGCCTACTTAAGACTCGGACTCGAATTGGTGAAATCGAGTAATTTTTACGACTCGGACTCGACTCGAATTAAAAAATCAGGACTCGCACATCCCTAATTGATTTTGATTATTGATTGTAAAATAATTTTGGGCATTACTAGTAGTACATAAAGAGTAGAGACCGTGTAGCAGAGACTGTCAAAAGCCATTGATTGACAAACGGAGGCACAAGAAAGGACATCACTACATAGCATTTCATGTTAGGTACTTACTAAACGCATATTTATAAAGCACAAAGCAACCAAGTTCACAAGTACTGGTTGGAAGCACAATACACTGAATAAAGTATAAACCACTAATAGTAATTTCATAATATATTATGAGACAATGACTAGTCGATGGGATGCTAAGCAAGAGGCGGATCGTGACAGCGAGTACAGATGACATACAATGGAAAAACAAAAATGCACAGACCAAAAGTACTACTTAACTGGTATTTGCTTAGAGTTGGCAATAGTTGGCAACATTAGGCAATAACATTGCAATTACATAATAGGAAGGAGCAGATACTTTTGACTAGATCAGTGACTCAAGAGAATTAGACATAGGCCTAGAGTTTTTGTTCAGTACTAAATGGGTTGTCATCATCTGACAAAGAGTTAACAGTTTGATATTTAGGACCCCACCCAACTTACAACATAACACCTATTGATTGAAACTGGAACTCCACATCTGAGACTAATAATTTAAATGATCAACCTGCCTAACAGGTAGAAACCCGTGAAATTCGCGATCGAGGATAAGACAAAAATCATTTTTTAAACAACGAAAAGCGCTAAAAATGGGAATTATTGTTAAATTATGGTGCAATTTTCAATACTGTATGCTGCATGCAATATTGTTCAATCAACAAAATATGTTAAAAAATAAAGTTCAGACAAATTTATGAATTAATTTAGTCTTAGTAACTAAAACCAGTCTGAACATATAAGTGACTTTGGAGCCGTCCTAGCAACGATGCACATAATAAATTCAGAGTTGTTCTGAATCAGCCTTGTTGATTCTGGCGTAGATTCGCCGATGTTCGCACTATCCATACCACTGATTGCTATATTTCCTATTAAAAATATCGATCTTTGGTTGGTTATCGCTCACTCGTCGATTGCGTCAGGGCCTATAGGGTTGGCTTGGTCGCTTTGATTTAAAGTCCTCCACTGAAAATCAGTTATATAACTGAGTGGATAGACTCTAAAGTCTAAATACAACTTAAAATTTATTTACAGTAAGAACTCTCTTATCCGAGTTGGATGAGACCGGGAGCACCTCGGATTTGCGAAAAACTCGGATGGCGCGGTTCATTTGTTTATTTGCTCTCGTAGCATAGCCTGATGTGGTAAAATGATATATGACACATGTAATGGATAAAGGAACATAAAATACACACGATACACTTCATACAGGGTATACTAAATGATTTAATAGCTTGTAAATCAAGTTTACAAACACACGTACACAATTAGGCCTAGGCCTACATGTCGTAATAAAAACGTATGTCTAGGCCTAAACTCGACGCAGTAGGCCTAGCTCTCTTTCTCATGTGGGAAAACCTCTCACTACTATGCCCGCGCTGAAGCTCTCGACGCAAGATAAGTCTGGGAAAGAAATAAGATAAGCCCAGGAATAACAATTCAATGCGTCGTGATTACGAATTTCGTGAATCGGTTGAAACATGATTGCATCTAGTTCCACAACGACCATCTTTGAACAGCTGTGTGTGAGATGGTTGGATTGTACGCACACTGATCTCTATATGCTCAGTGACACTGACGCTTACCGGCGATGCGCCCGACGCACACTGACCACTGAACTCTATATGCTCAGTGACACTGATGCACACTGCTCGAAAGTCGAGATATATTGCCGATCTATCTTCTTTGCACTCACTCGTAAGGCATGCCTACAAATGTATGCGAGTACATTTAAAAAAGTGCGGCGCGGCGTCTGTAATTATTTTTATGTTTTATTTACGTATTTAAAACTTTAATTTTTTTTTTTTTTGGGTGGCTTGGTTAACACGGTACATCGGATAAGCGGAGATCGGATAAGAGAGTTCTTACTGTATTTATTTTATTTTTATTTAAACTTGTTTGATATGTAGCTAGAATAATACGAGAGTCATGAACGAATACTAACACGCATATAAATGGGTAAATACTAGGCCTAAATATAGATAAAATTGCTGAAATCCAGCTATAAACCAATAAAACCAAAATCTGCAATTTGAAAAACAAAATTTAGTGTTCAAAATAAAACCACTTTCATGGACCTCTACTAACATGTAATTCATCAGGGAAGAGGTTAAGTTGTTCATCCTAGTGTTAATGATTGCATGTTAGGAGACTTCGACATTAGTTTCAGGTTAGCTACCACCTCCCGATTCCTTTTCCTCAAGAAGTGATGCTTTAAGATTAGCGGACACTAACAAATATCAAGGCAAACATTAACGAAACAACAGGCTCGTGCAACTATTTGCTCCTTCTTCTTCGGTGAAGTCTTCCACTACCGCAACCAAATAGCAAAGCAAGTACGGTGCAAAACATTCGCAACATGTTGGCAAACCTGCTCAAGTGCTGCTTGGGCAGGTTGGGAGCGGCCTCAGGGTTGCCAACCAGGGCACCCTGGTCTGCCATGAGGTACGCCAAGTGTCGGCGACGGTGAGTCTCAATTATCATCTCGTTCAGGGACGCAGCCACACCAAATGATACCTTAGCAAGGAAGAGATTTCAATATTAAGAATTTACCACTAACATGGATCTACATTTGTATTTCTTAAAAGCATCTGTCTACAACAAATTCCCTGTAATTTTATCATATATAAATAATCAATGTTTTTTTACAACTTAAAGAGGATAGGCCTACCTATGGGACGTAAAGGTGAATTCTTGTTCGCTTGGCTGAATGACATTTAAACGAACCTTTTCAGTTGTCATTTTGGAAATGAAGTGCTCTGTTGCCACATTTTTCTAGCAGTGTTTTAAGGTAGAAAGTTAAAAAATGATTTTTATGATTTTGGATAAATTGTTAAAAACAAAAGGCCCATTTGCTACCTATAACTAGGTCTGCCCAACAATATCGATAATTCGATACAATATCGATATGAAGAAAAAAATTCAATATCGATATGGAAATGTATAATGTTTTTTTTTTTTTAAAATTTAAAATTTTTTTTTTCTTAATCAAGAAATGGTTGGTGTGGCAGTGAGTTATGGTTCTGCAGTGCTGTTCACCCCCCCCCCCCCCCCCCCCCCCCATGCCACCAACTACATATTGATAGTCAGTTTGGCTTCAGGCCAAGACTCTTGCTGCTTTGTTTTGTTTATGTTATGAGATAAGATAACAAGACCACATGTGTAATCTCATTCATATCAGCAAAGCATAAGAGGCAGCTCAAGTTGTTACACTACAGTAGTGTCCAGGGCCCCGATTCATGTACATTTTTATCCCGGTATAAGCAGAGTTAGGTGGTATAAGTGCGGTATAACTCCGAATCCAATTCATGAATACTTATCCCGCCTCGCACGGGGATAAGAAAATATGTAAACAGATGGCGGACATTTTAAATTTTGCGTCTATGTGTAAAACGAGAAAAGTTGTCATTACCTCATAAAACAAATCAGAAACCGCCTCGGGCCTAGGCCCAGATGTAGAAAATTATTCATAATACAACAGTGTATGCCTAAAGTTCGATTAGGCTATAGGACTAGATAAAATTAATACTAACATAACACGTTTGACAAGCCCTTGGCCTCTCCTAGGCAACCCTAGGCCTGCACGACCTTGTTTTGACACACATCCCGCACAAATAACTAGTTTTGATTACTAAAAGCCTTATGCAGATGAACAATAGTATGATAGTCCTAGGCTATTCCAAAATTTACGGAAATAATACGCCTTTTCTTTTCTTTTAATGATCTCACGCAATCTTCTGTCAATAAATAAAAATGTAAAACAAAAGATGGTGCAAATTTTTAGTGTTCTTTTGCAAATCTTCTGATTTACATGGCTGTGGAATGCAGTGGAAAAAAACATTTGTTGTACTTGTTGTTGGATTGAAAATTTCTGATTGGATGAGAGTTGCTCAGACTTAACCAGGCCTTATCCTGCCATGTCCTGCATTATACCGTCCTTATACCACTTATACCCGGGATAAATGTACATGAATCGGGGCCCAGGAGGCCAAGTCTTGAAACATGCGACTCAAGTCGCAATGCGTGTCAAGTCACTTCTTCCAAATCGCATGCGACTCGACTTCACGTCATGTACGTAGTCTTGAATTTAGATGTGCGACTCATTTCGCTTGCGAGATGAAATTCTTCCTTGCGAATGCTTTTTTGCGTTTGGAAACTCCGCCCACTTTCGCTCTATGACTAACCAATGAGAAAGCTTGTTACAAAGTGCAACTTTCGACTTTCGACTTTTAAATCGATGTTGTGAAGTAAATCGATGATATAATCGATTGTGACGAACTATTGATGCTATAATCGATTCGCACATTCAATCAACTGTCAAAACACACTAGGAGTACTAGGCGAGGCTTACATATAAATAAATAAATAAATAAATAAATAAATAAATAAATAAATAAATTGTATTTAGAGTCTACCCACTCAAATATATAACTGATTTTCAGTGGGAGACAGTAAATCAAAGCGACCAAGCCAACCCTGTAGGCCCCGACGCAAATTATTTCACATAGTTTATTGTTATTATCAAATAGCCTAAAGGCAGTCGTACTCTCTATTTAATTAATCATATTTTTTATTGTTTATTTTATTTATTATTATTCAATGATTATCACAATACGTAAAATCATTAGGAATATCACAACGAGCATAGCCCTTAAACACAGAATTGTGTGTGATATATCCCTAAATAGTAAATATAATAAAGTTGATATTAAAATACCAAAACAAATTGCAAAGAAAGGTAAAAAAAAAGGTAATTTATATTGTAAAGATATAAAAATTGTTTCACAGATAACAAGTGAACAATAATTATGCGACGAGTAAAAAAAAGTAAAAAAGATTTCCCAAGCGGGATTTGAACCGGCGACCCCTCGCGTTGAAACCAAGCGCTCTAACCACTCGGCCGCCGGGACCACGTCGAAAAGCCGATCTATAGCGCCACTAATGCAGATGCACGCTAGCTTGCGACGAGCGTAAATAATTTGATATGACAATTATAACACTTTAAATATTTTTAAAGCCTTCTGCCAACATTTCTAGAGTGTAATTTACGTCTTTATACATAGGATGTACCTTATAACTATTTATTTAGTCATTAAAAACTTTCGATGTGGCAGTCAAGACGCAAATAAATCTCTACACGCAAGGTAAAACCTCGCGGTTTGAAACGTAAGAAAACTTTTTTTTTAGCCATTTCGCAAGTTTGTCTCAAGACTACCGATTTGATGGTTTTGAGCGACTTGTCGGAAATTTGCGACTCGAAACGGAAGGTGAGTTGAAACGCAAGTTTCAAGACTTGGCGTCCAGACAGAGTCAGACAGAGAGAGAGAGAGAGGTAGAGACAGAGAAGTCAGTTAGCTTCTATCTCTTCGCAGGGCCGCCCCGCAAGTATTGTTGTGATTGTTCTTCATGGGACGGACAGTGGCATGTCTGAATTGCCGGCGGGGCCTTGGCTACGCCCGAAGAACGTAATAACATGTTTAAAAAAAAATTACAATAAAAATTATAAAAAAAAAATTATAAGAAAAAAACAATATCGATACTCGATTTGAAAAGTTCGATATCGAATCACGATATCGATATATCCCCTTACGATATCGATATGATGTTTTTTATCGTTGGGCAGCCCTACCTATAACGTGAATTGTTTCTGGATGATTAACATTCTATTCTAGCACCAACAATCTAGCAATCAAAACATCCTGTCAATGTTATAATTTCTCTTCGAGAACAATAATCTACGTGTATATGACTATTGACTAGGGCTGTCCATTGTTTGTATGAAAACTATGCATAGTTTAATATAGGCCTACAAAATAGATGCTTTTAGCTGAACAAATAGCTATCTGCTAAATGTTATCTGCCTGCCTTATTTCCTTGTAAATAATAATAAAAACATGACCTTACCTCTAGTAAGTGATCAACTTCTTCAATTTGGCCAGGAATGTCAGATAAGGCATTGAAAATCTGGGCAGAATTTTCCAATTCCTTCAAGTCTGGCTCTAAAAAAAGACATTTAAAGATATAAAAACCATCAAACAAACTTCTTTTCTTTTCATCTGCTTGTTGTGTACAAAAAGTATAGGCCTACCGTATTTAACCGAATAGAAGACGAACTCAAATTTAAGATGACCCCCTACTTTTAGGAAGTTAAGTGGAAAAATCATGTCCTCGAAATTAAGATGACACCCAATTTCAGGAAGTTAAAACTGGAAAAATAATATTTCAACATACCGGTACTTAACTTAGAATATTTATTGATGTCAACTATGCACGATCATCACCATCACTTTAAAATTTAGAGTCATAAGTAGGGATGACATCGATCATTGTGACCTACCTACCAATCAATTCGAAATCGATTCCCAAGAAAAAACTTATTATTTGTATGCGCCGTTATTTTGGTGGTCTTTATCTGTGGAGCCCGTGATGATGTCGCTTGCCGTCGCTGTACTACGCGCCTCGAAAACATCGCCTGCCAGATTAAAAAACATCATACTCGCTATGATTATTTTGCTATGCGAATTTAAGATGCCCCAAATTTGTTAACTAGATCAAAAATGGAAATAAATATCGTTTTATATTCGGGTAAATATGGCATATATAATTTAACTTTCGGAACATAAATAAACATGTTCGCGTGTGTGTGGGGGGGGGGGGGGAGTACAGAAGGATGACACCTTATTTTTTAAAAGTTAAAGACATATTGTCACAAGGCGCTGTCGGTAACATGTTAAACAGCTTAAGCCAGGGTTGCCGTTTTATCCGTTTTAACGGATTTTGAGGGTGCAAAACGGATCGACGGATTTTTATTCCGATTTACGGATTTAAAAAAAAATTAGTTCTTCGTTTTCTGCCGTTTTTAACTAGGGCTGGTCAAAAAATCTATATTTCAATGCGATATCGATACGCGGGAATATTTTTGATGTATAAATATCAAAATTTACACCAAATTTGCAAAATTTCGGAATTCTGGTGGAGGTGCCGGGTAGGTAGGCCTAGTCAAAATTAAATTAACCCGGCTGGTGTATATGGTGGAGGTGCCGGGTCATAAAACGCGGTTGTGAGATCATAAAAATTGTTAAAAATGCATTTATGGTGATACCTTATCAACCCTATTTGGCCTCAAATCATTAAAAATAGGCCTACTCTTTAAAATAATTATATTTTCAATTTATTTTCAACAATTACATTATGATATATATCGATATCATATGGAAATTGGTACATTTAGGCATCAAAAGGATTTTTAAGGATTTGGGTGTTTCATTTAAGAATTTCTAAGGATTTTTGATGTGCTCAAACAGGGTTTTTATTTTTTCTTGGTGGCAACCCTGGCTTAAGCCTTAAATTATTTTAGTAATTAAGGGCAAAATTAAAGAAATTGGTCCATATTTAAACAAGTTTCAAGGAATTGTAAAATGTGTGTTGTCACCACCAGTGACCTAGTTGGATCCGAGCTTTGCTATCGACCCACTCTATGATGGATGCAACAGCTTCACTGTGTGTGGCATGCCCATCAATATCATTGGACTTGGGACAGTCAGTTGAAAAGTGTTTGTTAACACTAGACCGTCAGGCACGGGATGGACGGTTTATGACCACAGCTAGGCTGGAGTGCACTAACACACTCTGACACCTTATAGCCTAGGCCTACACCAAGCCAAGTTGGGGTGATTGCAAGGTGTCACCCAGCCATCATGAAACGCAATATCATCAAGTTTGAAAACTAAACTGTCTTCAGGAGGGATTTAGGTCAGGGTTGAGAAATTTTGCCCAGCCCGAAAAAACCCGGCGGGTTTTTCTACCAAAAACCCACTTGAAAAAAACCAGTACCTACAAAGTGGGTTTTTGGGTTTTTTGAGTAAAACACACTTATAGATTCATATTAATTATTTATTACAAGAAACTGAAACAAAGTCAAAGTATAAGTGTAAGTACACTATAGTGGGGCAGCTTAACGTCAAATTTGAGGTGAATGTTTACACGCCGGACAAAAGCACCAAATTTTTACCACGTGCTACTTAGGCCCATACCTTTTAATTTTTTATAGGAACCAGCTTTTCCGGCGGCCATTTGAATTTTACAGCGGCCATCTTTAAAATATAAGCATTTTACCAATATTGCTGCTTCTAAACCACTTAAGATCACAAACTTGTTGTGCAAGTATATATTTTCGGGGTCAAGGAATACAAATAAAAAAAGAATACAAACATTTAAGGAACAGTCAATTGGGTCTATATCAAGTCATGAATGACCTTGGAAACCCTTTTGTGGATGACAGTGATGAGTTACTTGCTCTTGACAAAAGAGTAGTTTTGGACGGAATTGTAGTGAATACGGTGCGAACAGTGCAGAGTCTGGGACAGGATCAGTATGCCAATTTCTGCAAATCGGTAATAACTGATCGTACTCGATCCATTCATGAACCAATCAATAAGAATTCTCTTCCTCTGTTCAGCAATGCTGCACAAAAGATTAAGACAAAACAAAAGAGCGATGTCTCTCTGTTCTCTCGCCTATACATAGTGATGCAGCATAGGGCGAGCGACATGACCACATTCTTCAGCCATGAGAACCATCCTTTCTCCCCTTCACTATCTGACGATGGAAAACTGCGACTAGGAAAGGAGTCCGATCTTATGAACATTCTGGACAAGGATTCTCCAAGCGATCCTCCTGATATTGATGTAAAGCTTCTCGATGGAGCCGCTGTTGTGCATCTCTTCAGGCTGGGCTTTATGTTCTCTATGCTTTCCCAACCTGTCAACCCTTCTCCAATCTAAACTAAACTAGCCATTTGGCCTTTTCCAAACTAATTGAACAACTACCAACATTGTAACGTTTGATGATTATGCTGATCAGTGATCAGGTATACATTCCACACATCATTAAACAACTATAAAACTGCAAAAGATTTTCTATAGTGTGTGACAAATACATTTGAAACAGCCTAAAAGAATTCACAAGAGAAAAGCGAGGAAATGGTGTTCGGAGAAAGGTTGAGGGAAAGAACAAGCTGCCACTCAATTGGCCTGACTTCTTACGAGACCCCACCAACAAACAGGAACTTTTTGCTTTCATTTCTGAAAAAATAGCAAGTGTTGAATGCGATAAAAACAAAGAAATTATCGTGACCTCTGGTGCCTCGGTTATTCTCCGGGGTACTAATAGATGCATGCCGACATGTGATCACGAGGAAGCAGACACCCGGCTGCTAATCCACTTACAGGATGCACTTCAGAATGGATGTACTAACTGCATGGTGCGTACTGTTAACACAGATGTAGTGGTGATCCTCCTTGACAAATTTCATCACCTGTTGACTTTGTGTCAAGATGTGAAGATTTGGGTTGCTTTTGGTACAGGTAAAACTTTCACCTATAATTCCATTAGTGCTATCTAGGTATCTACGAGAAGGTGGGTAGAGAGAAATCCCTGCCTACATAGGACTAATGAAATATTTAATATAACTTATTTTATTTCCTACTACCTAATATTTTTGTGTATAGGCATTAGGGATGACATCGGGTTCTAGAAATTACCCGGAGCCGATTTTAAGATCCGGGTATATTTCGCGGCCGTTTTTAGGCTAATTCAAAAGTTTAAATTACGCGCTACGTGGTTCCGGTCTTTCCCGCGGAGCGTGCCACTGCCTAAAGAGTAACTGGAGTCGACGACAGAGCGCGTTAGGCTCGCTATCACGTGCTTCCGTCCGCCTCGGCGAGCCGTGCCCATGCCACGAGTGAGTGCAAGAGAGAAAGATGCGGCGAATATCTTGTGCATTGCCGTCTGCGCGGTGCGAGATGCGCGTACGATCCAACCTACTCACACACTCACAGCTTGCTCACAGCTGATTGACAAAGATGGTTGGTGTAGAAGAAGAACTCGCGATGCGATCATCTTTCAACCGATTCACGAAATTCGTAATCACAACGCATAGGATTGTTATTCCTGGTCTTATCTTCTTTCTTTCCCAGGCTTATCTTACGACAAGAGCTTCAGCGCGGGCGATAGTAGTGAGAGATTTCCCCACATGCGATGCGTGTTTGTTTTCCCCTGCTTTCTGCGCGTAGGCCTAGCTAGGCCTACCTACGACGAGTTACACTGCCTGTACAGTGTAATTGGTAAACTAATCTTTGGTGTAATGAAGAATGAAGATCATTGCCTGGTTATCAACGCGGTTCTTTATTTGTGTACGATTATTGCAAAAGTTTCCAGAGACGGAAACGTAGTCAGTCGTTATGAGTTATGACCTTCAAACCAACAAGTAGGCCTAGGAAACAGCGTTTCCACACATCGTGACGTAACAGGACCCGGGTACCCGGGTAATTTGAGTGCTGGAACCGGTTCCGAATTTTACTACCCGATGTCATCCCTTATAGGCATACTTTGAAAAATTAACCAATAATAGGGCAAAAGTGCAAAATAGACATTTTACACATATTTAACTTGAAATTTCCAAAAAAAAACAAAAACCCGCCAAAAACCCGCCCGGGTTGTTTTTTTTCAGAAAAACCCGGGTTTTTCTCAACCCTGATTTAGGTACCTGATAAGTGATAACACACTAAGCCTAATTTGAAAATGACACTTACCTTTTATTTTGAGCATTCCAAGGGTGACTTGAAACAATACAAGAGACCCATCAAAGAAGAACAAGTCCCATATCCTGAGCAAGATCTTCATGTGGACGACGGAAGCGAAGAGCGTGAGAAACCAGTGTAGGGTGATTAGGCTAAGCTCGATGTCGTGCTCCTTCAGCACAACATCAACGTCGGGAAGGTATCTGGAGATCAGTGTTCGGAGCACTCGCTGGTCGGCTTGGATACCTGGACAGAGTAAATATAAATTATATTCTAATGAACCAATGTCCGTAGCCCTACAAACTATTTGGTACATGAACCTTGCTACGAACCATGCCTAGTGCAATAAACAATTCAATTACCGGTACTACTAATACAATAGTACTATATATTGATTCATTGAAGCACAAGGACATCAATAAGTTTTACAGCCAATTAAAGCTGGTATTCAAACCTCTATAGGCCTATCCTGCCCAGTCTGCTATCAACCTTCTCATTTTGAAGGATTACTGAAATTTATTTCGACACACTTTGTGCAACTGCATACCAATTGACCAGAAATTTGTGCTGCGAGTTATAGGCCCCTACTGCAAGTTTATTTTGACGAATCTATCTAATAAGATGGATCAGTACAATTGTAGTTGAATATGACGACATAAAATAAAATATGTGTTTATGTGCTATGTCGTGCAATACGTAGGCCTAGGCGGCGGGCCTAATGTTTTTTAATATTGATATAAAAAACATTTGATCCTTGTGCATCTCTGTGAAAGAGGAAACAAAGTTATTGAAGGGTCAAGAAAAACTTGTACCTACACTTACCAATAAGAGTAGAAGAATAGTATGATGCAGGTAAGAGATCTTCAACAATGGTGCACATCATCCAGAAAGTTTCTTCTTCTTCCATCAAGAGTAGAAGAGAAGCCGCAATCATGCCGGTACCTTGGCAGTAGCCGATATCTGGATACAACCATGCTAGCCCCCGCAGAACGCGTCGTAACCGAGGAATACCGGTGCTAGTGAGGTGGCTAAAGCACGCATTGCTAGGCATGGTGCGCAACAGATCTTTTTCAATTTGTTTGGATGTCATAAGTGCGTCACTGCTCGACGCTTTCACTATGTCTTTGTAGCTCATTTCAGATGATAACTTTTTCTGGAGGCCGCCTGACAGCCGCAACCACATCTGCGGCCGCAGCGAGTGGGGAATCCCAGCCTGGACCATAGTGCGAAGTTTCTCCGTGCGAGGAAGCTGCACCTCCACTTTATCCCATGTCAGGTCGCACACCTCCTTGTTGTGGCTAAATTCCAAGTGAGCCACCCACTGCAACCGGTGTTGAGGCTCCTCAACGAACGGAACTCCCAGGAGTTTGTTCGAGCTTTGTTCGGGACCATCTTCTTCCTCCACTCGAAAACCAAATTCATCAAACCTGCCAAGTGCATGGTTAGAGGTTACAAACAAAAACCCATCAGTAGGCCTACTTACGGCATGAATGTATTACTAGAGTACCTATGTTTTCTGAATATCTGACAGAGCACGCTCTGTCACGCGACTGGTTCCCAAACAGTGGTTCACATCCACAGGTGATTGCTCTACATTAAAATAATGGATAGAGCACACCTAGGAAATTAATCATAATAGGCCTATCATAATATGACATTAGTGCAAGATTTGGACCCCCTACTACAGATGACTAACGACTAACGTGTACCCGTTTACATCCTTAATATGGGTCATAAGAGAATTGATAGGTACAAGTGATGCCCAGAAACAATAAAATAATGCCTCCAGCACTCTAATAAAAAAAAACACCCCTACAAGACTGTTTGCTAATTATAGTGACGAAGCCCACGTTGAAGATTTGCATATTTAAGTCTAGTGTGTATGCCTGCCTACATTCATGTAGGCCTAGGCCTAAATTTTGTACTAAATAAAAAATAAACATGGATGGAATGTTTGTAGGGGCCTAGTCCACGGTTCATCTGCACCCTAAAGCGAGACAGCTCACATAATGTTTTTTTGTTTGTCTTGCAGTTCTACAGTCAGCAGCTCCGAGTGTGAATAAATTAATGCACGTTCCAATACACAACTAGTTTCAGATGCAGTGTTTGGACATGGCATCCACAGTCAGTCATTCAGTCAGCAATAGTTCTGAGGGCGTAGAGCCGTAGACTGTAGGGATCATGATAATCGAATATCAATATTGGATAAAACCTCGATAATTGATAATCAAAAGTCATTTATCAATAAATTTGAAATATCAATAATTGGTTAAAATGGCCCAAAACACTTAATTTGTACTTCCGCTTGGGTAGACAGAGAAAGGTCACAAGGTGTCTTACTCAAGATTTATGTTTGGTTTGGGAGCAAACTTAGCCGATTGTGGGAGGCAAAAACAAAGACAACACAGACGGGACGAGGCAGCAAGTGGCATGGAGATTGTATTGTTTTGAATTTCATTTACCACATTTTGAGATTCCATCCAAGTCGGAACGAGCTTGAATTATTTATTGGTAATATCGATTTGATAATCGATAATGAAAAAAGTATTGATATGCATCCCTTGTAGACCGCAACGTAAGGGTCCTTTAAAATTTGAATTGGGTAAAGTTTACTATCTAGTAGTGTCTGGGGATCCAAGAATAAGAAGAGGGCCTAACAGGTTTTAAATTTAACTATTTTTGGACGAGTGAGCGGAGCGAACGGAGTCCTCTATGGCAAGTTTTCGGCACTTCGTTGTGTTTATGTGTCTGTCTGTGTGTTCGATGCGCAGGGGCCAAACTACTCGTCCGATTTTGACGAAATTTCACACCAACGTCAAGGACCAATAGATAGAGTGCTGTTAACATGGACAACAAAATTTGCAGGAATCCAACCTACAGAAAATAAAAAATTAAACAAATTACTACTTTATTTTTTTTAAACTTAAAGTTCGCTTTGGAAAAAATACCCTTTCCCACCAATGTTACCACTATTAGGCCTAATGTTGACAAGTGACAAAAATTTAAGAATTATATCTTGCCCTGCCAACCTACAAAAAATAATTGCTGACAAAAATCGTGTTTTGCGGAGCTTTAGTACTAAATTGGATTTGATTTGAGAGGAGCATAAAAGATGGATGCAGAACATATCAAGTCGAACTCGGGTTCATGGACCTTTCTAACACATATTTTGGAATCTTTGTAGCTTTAATACTTTGGCATTGGTGATGTGATACGTTTTCATTGTTTTGGTGCCGCCCGCGTCCACGTGCATAGCGAACAGTGACAGACAAGTCTAGACATGATGACTCATGCAGAGCTGCATGCATGCATGCTATGCTGCAGAGCTGCAAATATAAATGTAGTAATCGAATCGCTCACTCGTCCAACAACGACTTTGGCGTTTTCCTAGTTAAAATACCAATTACCAACCGATATTCAGGTTGGGAGTTTGGGTCTTCAGGCTGCTGTCCAAGTTTACTGAGAATGTCTTGTGGCCACATCGACGGTGTTAATGCAGAGAATGGACCCCCTGGTGTGGGCATCAATCCATCGGCCATGATGCTTATGCCTTCAGAAACGTCGCCATGTTCATTCTGATCTCCTTCATCTTCGGATATGGCAGTGTCAATCTTGTCCTGTAGGGTAGACGATACAAAATTATTGTTACCTCAACTGAAGATAAAATCGGTCAAGTTGCCATCAAACACCAGTTGTAGCTGTAGACAGTAGTTTGCGGGAAAATCGAAGTAAAACCACATTGGGCAATTGATGTTTTTAAATTTTAGTTGGACAAAGTACAAAGGGCTTAGGGTTGTGTGCATTTGAAAAATTATCATCCACAATCTAGAGTAAGCAACGTGAACTACAAGGCGGTAGGCATATTACCGAAAATTAGGTAGGTAGGCCTACCGGTAACAAAGATTTGCCAATATCTTACCAAGAATTAATTTACATCTTACGAATAATCTTGGCAAGATGTTTCAGCAGGGTAGACTAGCATAATTTGTCTGCTTCAGTTTGTACTGTAGGCCTACCTACTAGTTTTTGGGTACAATAGATCAAATATTTCTTATGATAGGCCTAATCGTACTATTACGAATTATTTTTATTTTTAATGAGATATTTTCGGTAGGTAACTGTACTTTGAAGTACTACTGTAAGGTACTTCAAAAGCTTACAATAGGAGGAAAAAAGAGAGCAGGACTGCAAGCAAGCATAGGCATAAGCTAAATTAAATTTCTTAAGTTAAGTAGGCCTAAGTTAGACAAGGACCTGCAAAGCAAAACAATAAGAAAAAATTAGGATTGGAAAATCTACAGGTCAAAATGGGGTTTAGATTGGAGAGGGTTGACACTTGACAGGTTGGGAAAGCATAGAGGACATAAAGCCCAGCCTGACAACGACTGACAACTGCAGCTTATTTAAAGTTGTTTGTTATTTTAATCCACAACGGGAAGAGAAGATTTTGAATGTGACCGTAGGCCTGTACCTGGGAAGGGGGGTGAGGTGGGGGGTCTGCAAAGAGTTGGCTGCCCAACAGATAAGATGGGAGGGATGAATTAAACGGAGCATAGGAGAAAACTGTGGGAAGGTTGATAACTAAAGACTGTGGGGGAGACTGTGAGATGTAGAGAGCTTATACAAATGCCTGTCGTAGAAGCCAGCAAGAAGAAGAGAATGTGCTGAGCCTGGCTACCATAGCTCGAGTTGTCTCAACACCACCTGATCAGACTTGTGTTGGAACCGGGGCGACACAGGGTAACGTAGGCCTAGCCCTATGGCTGAAAATGTGTCAGCCTCACTCGCACAGCCAATATTTTTCAATTTCAATTTTTTTCTTATGCAACTTCTGATGGCAAGGACCAGAACCCCTACTCACAGGCAAAGCTAGGGCAGGCTCTAGAGATTTGTGTCGGCTAGGTATTTGGTCTAGTAGGCCTAGGGCCTAGGGCTAGAACTAGCCCGGAAAAGGACAGGCCTGGGTAGGCCCTAGCCCTAGCCTGGTAATAGGCATATAGGGACAAGGTTGGGATGGGAGCATGTAATCCCTAGGTAGTCGTCCTAGGCCTGCCCTAATACTTACATTATAATCCTCCTTCCCTGCATAACCATCATGTGCCCTGGTTCCAAAAAGAGATTTGGCTATATCCATTTCGCAATGAAGATCTAGGCCGGAGGCCCTACCAGCCTAGAGCCAGGAGCTTGGGCAGGCTAGGCTAATGCAGCCTGACAAGTCACAAGTCTACTTTGACAGCTAAAGCAAGTGCAAGGTCCGCCTGGATCACACGTTGAACCTATCGATAAAACATACGAGTTAATATTGCATTTCTATGTCTGCAAATTCTTTTTTCCCCGTAAAATAGAACAAATTAAAATTATTATAGAACATCTCAACTTACAATAAGACCTGTCACTCGCAGGAGCAGCAGCAGCAGCTGTTGTCAACGCGGAAGTGCATTGCGGAAGTTGAACAACTCAGGAGCAACCTGGAACTTTGGTGTTATAACGTTGGCACTACCGCAATGAAATACCTGCTGTGTCCGTCGTACATAACCTAACCTGTAGATCAGCTGCAGATTATATATCGAAATGGAAAAGGTGTCGCAGGTTTTCGTAAAACTATTGAAAAATCCTAATGTATTTGTAAGTAACATATACAAAATCTTGGTAGGCTACTCCACACACAAAACTACACATCCGATAAGGCCCAGAGGGATTAATAAAGAACTTGAACTTGCTTGACCTAGGGCCTAGGCCTACTAGGCACAATAATTTGTTGATGAGAAGGCCCTGGCACACTGGTAGGCCTAGCAGCAGGTCATAACATTGATTTCTTGAACACTTTAGTTTCGTTTATTTGGACTCTAAAGGTCTAGGTTTAAAGAGTGAAATGTTTAATCCTCTGATTTTCTCAAAGCCTACTAGCTGCTAGCTAGGGCCTAGGCCTACCTAGGGCCTAGTTTTCTCCAACCTGCTGCCCAGGCTCAACAAAATTGGTCGATGTGTGTCTGGTTCTACCTTTGACACAGTATGCCCTACCTATTCATAGGCCTAGGTTAGGTTTATAGGCTTTACTCAAGAAGGCCTATTTTTATCTTTAGGTGCTTTTGATACAGCCTAGGGCCTAAGCCTTTGCCTACAGTAAATACATACTATATTATCCAGGCCTATCAATCTAGGCTACAAAAGTCTACACATCATTCTCACATTTTCTCGGTTCCGAGACAAATACTGAAATACAGTAGGCCTACAGACCTGGAAGCCTGCATTTGCACATACGATTAGAGCGCTGGACAAAAGTGTATGGCCACGCATGGCTCTACAAAGACAGGTAGGCCTACCGGTAGGCCTACTTCTTCGGTTGGCATGGGCCAACTTTTTAACAAAAGGAAAAGTAGATTAGGGGGAGGGGGGGGGGCGCAAAGTGCGTATGTTTTAATAATAATAATAATAATAATAATAATAATAATAATATTGTAAAACATACGCACTCAACCTACTTTTCCCCTAACATCGCAGTGTTAAAAAGTTTTGGCCCATGCCAACCAAAGAAGTGCCCAAAGACATGGGTTCAATTCAAATACATGGGTAATCATCCTTAATTGTCGTCTTATCACCACTTAGGCCTATTGTCATTATGGCTGTGATGTGTGTGTGGACTGCATCTCCGACGGTCATTGCAGTCCGTCTCACGCCCGAGCATATGTTACTATTTAGCGTGTTGAACTCCCTCTCTCCCATTATGTTTTGTGTGCGGAAAAGAGGTTAATACATGCTGTTTCTGAAAATTGTCTACCTACTTGTTTCACCAATTATTACAATTAGTTTGGAAAAGGCCAACTGGCTAGTTTAGTTTAGATTTGAGAAGGGTTGACAGGTTGGGAAAGCATAGAGAACATAAAGCCCAGCCTGAAGGGCTGGGGGCGACAAAACTTTTCACCTGCTGATGACAACTGCAGCTAATTTAAAGTTGTTTGTTACCTTAATCCACAACGCGTTTTGTCCTTCTGGAACCATGGTTAGCTGCAGTTGTCGTCAGCAGGTGAAAAGTTTTGTCGCCCCCAGCCCTTCATGCTTCCCTCTATGCTTTCCCAACCAGTCAACCCTTCTCAAATCTAAACTGTTTCACCAATTAGTTTCCATGGTTATAGATAAGGCATTGTCGGCTAAGTAGGTAATCTAGGAACACAAATTCCAGTGTGGGGAAAGGTACAGAAAGACGACAGCTTAGTAGACCCTACCTACCTTAAACATTAGGTAGGTCGACCTAACGAACCTTTGTACAATACATAGTTATATTACTAATTATTACATATGCTTTCACTGTCATCAGGGTTATACCTCGAAAAGATGTCTCGCTGAAGGAGCTTCCTCGCCATCCATGCCCAAACCTGCACCCCCCACCAAGAACTTGGGCGATGTTCCAGGCCTCAGTTCTGCCGTTGTAAAAACACCTACTGGTGGTAAGTATGTCAATAGCAAGCCCAATGGTAGGGCCTATAGTCTTATCTATAGTATAGGCGAACACACTTGATAGGCCAAATAATCACTCAAACATTAGGGATGTTTTAAGGGTGCTTGTTATATTTTCATTCTCAATTCACTAAGACAACTTATTATGCAATTACACCACATTTGTATGGATACTTCTTCCCCAAGTTCAAATACCCTTAACATCAACATTTGTTGTCATTGCAAAACCAAAAAGTTAAAGTTTCTACTAGCCAGTCAGGCTTACAGGTATATTTAATTTGATTAATTTAAATGTTTTGCACATTGTAATGAACTATGGCATTTTTTCAGATGTGGGTCCTGGTGCATCGAAGACAAGTGATTACAAGAATCCTGAATACTTCTCTTACAACACTACTTCTTACTTTGAAGCCGAGGTAGAGATGTCTAAACATCGGCTGCCACAGCCTTCAAATAAGATTCCTTTGACGTCATCTTAGATGTGATGTGTATGACTTTGTGGGCTATACATTAAGTAATACATACCTAGTAGAATGTTAATGTTTATCTTTATGTTAGAACTTAGAACTATGAAAATAAATTGTACATATTGATTTCTGCTTACTTATCAGCAGGGGCAGGTATTTATGGTAAAAACAATTACCGTTAACCGTAAATTCAACACCAATTCTCCGCTTTTGGTCAGAACAAAACCAAAGATGCAAACAAGTGAATGACAAAGAGATAGGGTGCCAACAGCTTACCTTAAAGAGTAGGTGCACCGCAAAAGATAACATATACACAAATAAACGAAAACATTTTGAATTTTGATTATCTACCTAGTTAATTTGTTTATTTGTGTATGTTATCTTTCGCGGCCCGCCTACTCCATTTAAGGTAAGCTTGTGGCACTCTTCTCTTTATGTCATCCACATGGTCCAGCCTATTGGCATTCCTTTCAAACACATATAAAGATGCAAATAAGTTCAACCACAAACACCTGCCTCTGAATTCTCATAACTATATATTTTATTAAGTCCTTTACAAGATCCCACACGAAATATTATTAAAATTATCAGGGGTGACAGGTAGCCTAGGCAACAGAGCTTTCAACTAAAAAATGTTTAATTATTTTTACTACCACTTCACCGCTTTTGGGCATAATAGAAACAAAAATTTACTTTTATATTCAATTCAACCCAAATACCTGCCTCTGCTTATCAGTATCACTGTTCAAAAGTCGTGAATTGCAACACCCCCACATCTTATTGTCATTCCGCAACTTAAAATTAAAGTACCGCAAATTCAGAAATTTATTCCGACTGCATAGGTTATGTAAAAGCATATTTTTGTACTGAGTTGCAAGGTTTAAGTTAACTCAATTGTAAGAAATCGTAAGTTATATTTTTTATGTAAATTTCACAAATTGGAACTCATATTATGGATTTTCTCTAGTGGTGTGCGAGTACCCGAAATTTCGAGTCGAGTCGGGTATTTGGGATTCAAAATCGAGTCATTTTTTTTTACGATTTTGGTGGAGGTGCCGGGTCGCGGCCCCGCGGGCGAGTGTGAAAACATAAAAATCGTATCTATTTTTGGCACTACCTTACCAACTCTGATTAGTCATAATAGTAACCTCAGTCTTTTGATACAAATTTGTATTCTTCTTGGAAGTTTTGACCTTTTTTGGCACAAATAATAAAAATATGTCAATATAATGTTTGTATCAACATTTGCGGAAGGTACTGTGTACGCCCACTTAAGACTCGGACTCGAATTGGACTCGAAATCGAGTAATTTTTAGGACTCGGACTCGACTCGAATTCAAAAATCAGGACTCGCAAACCCCTAATTTTCTCGCAATGAATTTTTAAGGCTAACTCTTTGCAGCTGAGTGGTTCTTCATTAACGTTCTTGCAGAATTTGATAGTTATATCAGTAGCATCCGTTCAGCTGCAATAATTTGAAACCTGAGTGCATGCACCTTTCCCTTGCTAGTTACAACAAATCCTCTTAAAAGTTATTGGCAGGGTTGACAACAAGTGCATCTGACTTAACACTGCAGGTAGATCTCCAGATCATGTCCATCTCTTGATCCACAGAGATGAGTCCCTAAAATGGCTAATAAACAAGTCTTGGATGTCGTACAAATAAAAGGGTCTCTGTTCTTGCTAAATGAATCACATAAGCTCCAAAGTTTACAAAAATATCAGATCTGATACCATCTTTATTATTTATAATTTATGTATGATTGTTTATACGTATTGCTGTCTACCACTACCATTTTTGTAGTTAAAATACTGTGTACAAAATGAACACTTTTAGTTCACTTCAAATAAAAAAGAAGCATGAGTATGTTTTGCTTTTTTGTTCCTGCTTTAATATGGTACTTTGTTTTGTAGGCCTATCCTATGGTTTTCTTTTGGCCAATACTTACAAGTGGAGGTCTGACTTGGTTTGGTTCAATCAAAGAGTAAAATCAAAAGGCTGGAAAGCAGTTCTAAATTGTTTAACAAGCTCAATTTCTTCCTCCTTGCTAATCTTACAATCTCTCCAATCCGACCGATCTTCCATGTTTAATATAGGCTTGCTGGCCAGCACCTCCCTGCAATCAAGATATCCACACACATATTAGCATGCATGACTTTAATTGATTCCAAATTGGATGAAGACGGTGCACAACATATGGATTTATGGTTTTACATAGATACTGTCCCAAGGTGTTAGCACACATCAACACTTCCTTGTCGTAGTTTGCTTTTTATTTCAAACTCATTAGCTCTACCAATGGTGTTTGCAGTTAACACTCTTGCTTGTGATGTATGGGATATTAAACTGAAAATACATGGGTCGGTGCCCACTACATACCCTAGTAGCCTACTTGGAAGGTCAATCATCAATGTTGTTTGATTTGGATTAGAGATTACAGGTGAGGGAAAGAACAGAAAGCATAGGCCTACCTACAGTACACTCAACTTGTTACCGTTGATGATGACTGGGAGTCGATTTAAAGTTACCTAAGCAGCATCCACATAGCACAGGTGGTCAGCTTCACACCTAAAATAAACCTTACAAGTACAACACAACCCTTAGCATTGGCATATCCAAGGGGGGGTTATGGGGTTAAAAAAAAACCATGCCCTAAAAAAAAACAAGTGTTATAGATTGAAGGAAATTATAAAAATTGTTTTCTATTATTGTATAATGTATTTTTAATTAATTTAATTGCAATGTATTAGTATTGAGTAGGTTGCTAGACACTAAAATGTGAATGGGGCTATGCCCTCTTTTAGCAACCTATAACACATCAATGTGTTAAAACTAGGGATGTCAAACGATTAAATTATTATAATCGATAATCGAATTCACTTTCACCTCCATAATCGATTATTAATCGATTTTAATCGTTTTGTACAATGTCGGTATAGTAGCCAGTTTCTTTCAAACTTCGGTCTGGTTTCGGTTAGTTTGAATCGCCCGCGCAAGGCATGAGCTCGCATCGGCGCCATGGCGGGGACTTGAGCACTCACAACAATCTCGAAGAAGACAGTCGGGAGCATAATCAAGAGGAAGTGGCGGGGTAGATAAAGCATACGAGATGAAATTGGCATCAATGCTGTGATCAAATTCAATTGTTTGATGCCATGTTGTCGAAAACTCTTGGCCTAGGCCGAAACACAACACCAGAGCAATCACTTTTGTCACACTCAAGACGCCATGTTACGTAAAGGTGCAACTACTGCTCGGCGTTTCAGGCGCGTTGAGTGCGTTTACTGTGTTTATTGACTGCCGCGCCAACTACGCCGCGTGGAACGCTTAAACAGAATGCAGCTTTAACTCCGCCCACTCCTTCCGACCTTGCACGACCAGCGCATGCGCACATGATGACAAGGCAAGGCTGGTACGAACGATGTATTTTGCGACGTCGCTTCAATCAAATGTGGATCGGGAACAATCTCGCGTGCTAGAAATTGATGGAAACGTATCTCACGGGCGAGCAAGACATTAAATCGGCGGTTATCACGGCGTATTTGGCGGGAAAACGTAACGTACGGGAACGTTTCTCGCGGGTAATAGGCGGCGGATCTTGAAAACTAAATTTTAAAAACCGCAAAAATTTAAAATCGATTATTTTTTTAAAAATCGATTAATCGTTTTCAATTAATAATCGATTAATCGAATCGATTTAATCGTAATCGTTGACACCCCTAGTTAAAACAATAAATAAAAATTAAAAAAATTAAAAATAAGGAGAGAGCAACCTAACTATGATAATTAGTAATTAATTACATTTACTTTGTCAGTTTGTTAAGACTTCCTAGTATCAAATTTCTTACTGTGCAAAATCAGTCTTCACACAATAAGAAATTCGATGATTCCCATAGCACTTTAGGTGCTATTGTAGGACTTTAAAATGTGTTTACAGGCATTCAAAACGTGGAGGCTGGGTCTTTGCCCCAGACCTCTTCCCTGTTTGTCATATTGACCCCTATAAATAAATAAATAAATAAATTTTATTTAGAGTCTGCCCACTCAGTTATATAACTGATTTTCAGTGGGGGACTTTAAATCAAAGCGACCAAGCCAACACCTGCAGGCCCCGACGCAATCGACGAGTGAGCGATAACCAACCAAAGATCGATATTTTTAATAGGAAATATAGCAATCAGTGGTATGGACAGTGCGAACACCCGCGAATCAACGCCAGAATCAACAAGGCCGATTCAGAACAACTCTGAAATTTATTATGTGCTTCGTTGCTAGGACGGCTCCAAAGTCACCGTTTACAAACTCCTAAGACAAGAACTGATGGACTTAAGTCCAAATCAGAAGTTAAAAAACTTCTGACCTTCCCCCCAATTGTACATTCCTGGATATGCCACTGACCCTCAGGATAGGATAATTAGTACTTTCCCTTTGAAAGTGACATTGTCAATTAAATAGCACCTCCACACGTACCTTTAAACACCAGAGTATCCTGTAAAAAAAGGCTCGTCAAATTTCTATAACATTTTTTATTTTATTTTTAAGCAAGGATTTGTTAAATTTATTGGAGGGGGGGCATTTTTAAGTCAGATGCGTTACCGCAGACATCGGCTGGCATTGTCTCGTCTCGCTTCCTTAACATCTCCGACATCCACGGTCGCAGTATTCGTCCCCAGTAGAAAAATGGAGAGAAACATCCGGGCGCTACACATACATTATGGCAAAATTCCAAAATATGATGCATAGTAATATCTTTAAAGAGAGTCTCAGGGAAGAGAACTACAATTGCCAATAGCAGTTTGTTAAGTACTATTGTGTCAATGAAATGTAAATTTTAAACCTCTGAACAAGATGTTAAATACATTAGGGATTAGGAGAAATTTTTGTTAGCCTTATTTGTATTTTAATTGAATGTGAATAGTATTGTAGGCTAACCTTCCAAACTGCAGGGGGAAGTTCTTCCCAGTCCGGACAAATAACTTGTCTCCTGTCGGCAGTTCTGCGTAGAAATACGGCGTCCCAGACGGGGCAATCTGCTCTAGTTTGGCGTGAACTGGCAGTTCTTCTAGTTTTAACCCTTGTTCTTCAGCACAGTCCTAAAATAGAAACAATAAACATGCCCAATTAATGATTAAAGGTCAGTGAATATGATTTTATTTAATATAAAACAGAAATAACACTGCTATGGCAACAAAACTAGACTATATATAACCGCCATATGGTTTAAATCACACAAAATTTGTCGTACTCAGCAAAACAAAAGTAAAACTATATTTTGCCATTGTATTTCCTTTCACAAAACTAACATTATGTCCACTATTCACAAACTTAAATCTTAACTTGCAGCTTGAGTGGTTTTTAATTAAATACAAGCTGAAACAAAAATTAACCTATTTTTTATGACAGACTGAAGGAGTGATCCTTAGGTGGTAACTGTGTGATAAAAACAATAGTGAATTATTAGGTTCGTTCGTACACACTTTTGTGAAATGAGCCACTTTGGCCCGTTCGTTTGCTTCAGTGTTCAAAAACTTGTGTTCATAATACTAGCCCAAAAGCCAGTTTAAAGTGAAGACACTGGCTTTTTAAGAGGGGTCGCTGAGCTTGTCCCAACTCAAATGCGCGCACTCGGATGTAGGGGTGGGATCCTTAATCCTTTCCAGCCCCATGACTCCAAATGGAATCATTAACTTTCAAATTTTAATCCGGGTACATGGTAATAGGTTTTTCAATTTGACCCCATTTTTTAAAAATTATTTTGGTTGTATTTATAAAAAAAATTGCCCCATGCCAATCTCACATCTGCAAAAAAGGCTAAAAATGGGAAAAATTAGGTTTGTCCCCAAAATGTAATAAATCTCTAGTATTGCTATTTTTTTAGTTAGGCCTACAAAAAATGCAATATGCAAAAGTAAAAAAATCTAGTTTTAGAAATGTGTTTCAAATTTGAATTACGACTTAAAATGATGCTTTATTCCAAAAGTCAAAATTTCAAAAATTCCTTAAAAAACAATATTTAACAAAATTAAAAAAACAATAAAAATCTTTAGAAAAAAATTGAAATTTGAATTAACTGCCTAAAATGACTTAATTTTGAAACTTGAAACTTGGTCTAGAGTAGAGTAGAGTAATTTTTATTCGCTTGACCAATACATAGTATAAGTATACACACATTATCCTCGAATGAGAGAGATATTAGAGTGAAGTGAATAATTCTTAATATTAACATAGGTTAATAATAATATTAATGTACAAAAAATGAAATATAACTGAGCTAGGCCTCAAACTCTGTAATGTTTGGAAAGGGTTAACCGATTAACTGTCCGTGGCTGAAAAACCGGTTTGTGATTTGTCTGCGCCTGTTAACCGTGAGCATAACAATGGCCCGTGTAAACAACACAAAGTGAAAAAAACAAAGTTTTTTCGAATGCAGTGTAGTGTAGCTGTCAGCTGCTCGCTGTAGTCGAGTGGATCCCAGTAGGGTTGCACGTGCATTTGGATGGTGCAAGGATAATCGTAGCCACCCACTCAAAGCCGTGACTCTTGAGTCACGTGACACCGTGAGAAAGAGCGCGGGCGAGAGAGAGAGCGAGCAACAGATCGTGAGCTGACTGGATTGGAATGAATTTAAGATAGGTTCCAGAGTATGTTATTGATGACGTTAATGGCAGGCCTACTGATGAGAAATTAAGTTTTATTTCGAAAGAACACAAAGATAAGGAATGACCGTTCTGTCTAGCTACTCGCCATCTGGGGGGGGGGGGGGGGCGACGATATGGGACGTCAAGAGCGTCGGTTGAGTATGAGTGGTGTCACTGTCAAGTGCTGTATTATTATCAAGGTCATGTGACAGTGGCAGTGGATATAGCTACGACCTCTGATTCACATTTATCACCAAGACGTTATTCCAGCTAGAGATTACTGCTGTGGTTATCTATGGATAGTACTGTAGCCCAATTTTATTCTGTCATTGTCAAGACGAGATTACGTGCTTTGTCCCAGCCAATATCTTTATTTAATCCAGTAATAAATCCAATAATAATAAAAAATTAAAAAAACAAAAACAGTCGTTCGAGTTAAACACAATCATTTTGCACCGTGCTGTTAATTGAGAAATAAACTAAGCCACATCAATGGTAGTATGTAGCAAAAAATGAGCCATAAGTGAAAAAATGGGAAATTCTGGAAATTCCCACCAAACCATTTATCTTACGATAAAACCAAATAAACCTGAGCCTTCACATTGATTCAAACGTTGATATCCAGTATGCGAATTTGCGTTAAAAAATCAGTACTCTTGGAATAAATTCCCAAAGTTCACCAAAATTGAGTAAATTACGGAGATTTCACGATTTTTTGGATGAGCGAAGCGAAGACTTCAATTTCACTGACCCCCCAAAAAATTTGGCTTCAATGTTTTGTTTTTTGTTTTTTTTTTTTTTTGTCTGTATTTTTGTCTGTTTGTTAGCAGGATTCCGGGCAAACGGCATAAGCGATCTTGATGAAAATTTGACAGGACCTTCGAAATCTCTAAACTTAGAGGTGTATTGTTTTTGGGTACAATCGATGAAATATTTCTCATGAATATCGTACTTTTACGATTTTTTTCGATTTTTAGTGCCATATTTTTGTGTCATTTGGGCCGATTCTGACCAAACGGGTGGGGCTACAATGTTCATATTATATATGGACATTAAGGTCATGGTAATGTAGTACCTTTTGAAAGAAAAAGTTTAAAAAGTTAGCCAGAATCTATAGAAATAAAGCTTTTAATTTTTTATGGTAAATAATAACATTTGACAAGTAACAAAAGAAACTTGACAACAATCACCTACAATGCATAGGCAGTAAAGCAAAACACTTACAAAAGTAAAGATATCCCACGCAAACTAAAAACTTAAAAAAGCTCATCCATCAACGCGGCGGGACTTTAGCGTTTTCCTAGTTAATTCAAAATCAATTAATTAATTTAGAAAAACGCGTACTGGATCTCATAGATTGATTCTTTATTAAAGTTCGTGTGAAATATGAGACCGATGTTGTTAACCGTTAACCCGAAACAAAAACAGAAAGCTGAGCGCTTAAACTCGACTCTGCGCCAGCCTCAGCGACTCCTCTTAAGTGTTAACACTACGTCCGCGAACAAACAAACCTATTGTGTGCGTATTGGAATTCCCTTTGCATATTATTAACTACGGTAACATAAATTATATTTTTATTTATTACATCACTGTTTATCTATTTATTATTATGCAATTAATGCAAAAAAATAAAAAGATACCTTACAAGTTAAAAATTTAAAAACAAAAAAAAAAAAACATTGGAGCCAAATTTTTTGGGGGGTCAGTGAAATTGAAGTCTTCGCTTCGCTCATCCAAAAAAAAAAAAAAAAAAAAAAAAAAAAAAAAATTAAAAAATATTTAAAAAGTGAGACAGAAAAAATCATTTACACAAACTTCTACCAATTGTAATTCACTAGTACATATTGTGTACGGCAGTACGAACATTCACAAACCATAAAATGTACACAATTTATTCTCTACCTGGAAGGTAATCTTCAGTTGACCAGCATCTTCAGACTTAACCGGCACTACTTGGAGCTGTAAGTGTGAAGTCTTGTAGTTTCTTTCAAAGTAAACTGGTACCTTTTGCTGTTCTCTGTACATTTTCTTCAGAGCAGATTTAAACCTGACCTTTATTAAGGTTAATCATAATCATGCATTTCAAGATTGTGAGAAGACAGAATTAATTTGTTAATTAGGATTAACAACCATTCAATTATGTAGGTCATTGCATAACACCAAGCACCCTGCTATAATGTATTAATAATCAGCATTTTTCAAAAGATTGGTTTGGTAAATTTTTATCTTTGTACTAGTAGTACCTACTATATTATGGCAAACCTGTAACGTCATTGACACTGAAATTTTTTACATGACTACATGTGAAAAAAGTTGAGTACGTAACATAGTAAATACCACACTGTTTGTTTTCTGTGAAAACATACGCACCCTAGTATATTTGTTCAATGATGCTGATCATGTATAGTGTAAACACGTAAGCAAAAGGGAGGGATGTACTGACTACTGCACTTACAAAGACACTCTACAACAACTCAACTCCAATGGTGAATAAGGCTGTTCAAGCCGAAATGTTTCATCGTAATTAAGCGAGCGAAGCGAGCGTTTCCATTTGACTCTGCCGGAAAAATTTGTCACTCGTTTTTTTTTTTGTTTTTTTGTTTTTGTTTGTTTTTTTTTTTTTTTGTTTGTATGTCTCGCCATAACGTTCGAACGGAGGCTCGGATCGAGTTGAAATTTTGACCATCCGCAAGCTTTGTTCTCGATTGAATGCCATTAGTTTTGTGGCAAAATCGTTCAAAAAGTTAAAAAGTTACATTAAAGTTAATCGAAAGTTTTTTTTTCAAACTAACCGGCGACAAAATCTGAGATAGCCAAATCATTTAGAATGTCCGTCCGGTCACGAATATGTTAATTTTAGTTTGATCCGATAAGTAGTGTAGATGGAAATTACATTATAACAAAAGTAACGTTGCCATGGCAACGAAAAGACGCGCGAAGTTTCTAATGCACTGCCACCTAGAAGTAATCAAAATACTTTCGAGGAAGCAGTCTATTATTTGTCACCAAAGAGTTTAAATATTTTTCCCAATGAGTCAAGGTCCTCTAGATGGCGGTGGATTTTATCCATAAAGTAAAGATTTACATACGGGTTTACCCAAATACCTTGGCAATAATAAATAATATCGGAAACATGGCCCTGTGGACAGCGAACGTCGCAAATTTTAAAATTTAAAAAATGTGCATTGTGGGTCTAGCTATAGCACGTGCTCGCTTATCAACGCGTCCAACTGAGCGTTTCCTAGTGTTATTTATTTTGTGTATATATTTATTTGATCTTCAACTCTACATAGCTGCCAAACTATTTCAAGGTAAGCTGTAGGCTCCTAGCCTCCTAACAACCTTTTCCCATCCAACACAAATTAGCAACACTGAGTATTCACACTACCCATTTCTATTGTAATAATTAAGTTTAAGGATACTGTTTGATTTCTTTTCTTACACTATCTGGTATGTCAGATAATGATTGATGGTGTCCAACTGGCAGGATAAGTGCGTGGTCGGGCACTAAACCCCCCTTGGCGAGCGCCAAGTACACTTCAGTGCCAATACTAATCACGAGGTGTTTCTCCACCTCCGGACTAGCGAGGCAGAACCAACATTGTGCTTGGTCGAAAACAGGTCGTTGTTTTCTCTCAGGCCCGGTGTCGCCCTCCGCCCCGCGTTTCCCCCTACCACGTCCCTCGCTTGGTGAGTTCATGTCAAAGAAGAACTGAGACGGCTTCTCGGCCGGGTTACCAAGGCTCTGCTGCAGCATGGAACCTTCGTAAGGACAATTTGTCTGGTCTGTAGTTCGTTGGTAGAGGTCCGATGCTTTCATTTGATCTACGGGTTCAAGGCTAACGGCGTACAACCACTTTTGTTTGGTTTCATTGCCCACTTTAGCCAGACCAATGAATCGAGTTATGTGTTCTGAAGAATCGCCTTTTGGATTGTGATTGCTAAAAGAAAATCACATGTAGACTGTAAATTATAAACAATTTAAGTTTGTAAGTAGTGCTGGGCTATGACATATCATTCAATTATTGATATCACACGAAAAATTTTGATATGATATCGATATATCAAAATGTAATTGTTTGTAAAAAAAAATGTATATATTTTTTACCTACCCGGCACCTCCACCAAAATTACCATTTTGTGAAAATTTCGATATTTGATATGAAGCCAAATATCGATATCAAAAATATTTTCACTTATCGATATCGTATCGAAATATGGATTTTTTTGCCCAGCCCTAATTTTAAGACACAAAATACAAATACAATCAAGAGACAAAGTGTTCTCCCCAGGAAAAAAGTATTGATGGATATTCCAAAAACATTGTCGGGTATTGCATTCATAGGGTAGGTAGGAACAACAATGGGGGTCCGGGGGAAAATTTTGAGATCATTGATTTGATTTGGTGAGTTTTAGAGGTTTTTGAAACCCTCTTAAAGTAACTTAGCCCTACTTGTTGGTTTTGTGGTAAGAGCATTCCAAATTTGTTTGAAATTATAGTCTAGGCCTACATTATTTCTTCTTTGTAGGCCCTATATAAGGCTATGCAACGCTAGTCCTATTTGCTTTAGTACTACAATGAGTGCAACTTGAAAATGTGTTGTATTAGGCCCTTATAAAGGTGATGATGTTATTTCTTCTAAGTGGTTATTATCTAGGATTTGTATTATGTATTGGTTTACAATTACTACAACTTGAAACATTGTTGTATTTGATGACTTTACTTTTAAAATCGTGATCTTAACCCTGACCTACTCTAAAATTGTTTCATCAGTTAAATACGACTTTATTTTTACTATTTTGAAATTATTTGTTCGAACAATCAATCAATCAATCACAAACACTGTACAGAAAAACCCAGAACTCCGATGGATCGTTTTCCAGGGTCAAACGATAAATGCAAAACAATGAATGTGCTGCCAGTGCCAACCAAAAACAGAAACAAAAGTTTTAGTTTAAAAAATAACTTATCTTGAAAGTTTTTTATCGTGTTTGGGCAAATTTCATTAGTGTTACAATAATTATTGTTTGTTGTAATATGTAGGCCCAACTTAAAAAAAAAAAATTGAGGGGGGAGTATGCTATGCCGAGCGGCAATGAATTTTTTTTGGGCGGCGGCCCGGCTAACCGGCTCTGGGAACGAACATTGACAGAGAAGCCTACTTGTAGGTAAATTTTTACTTTTCCAATCTCTACACTAACAAATTCAAACGTAAAACTTCAAATCAAGTATAGGTGGAACCAGATAAGGTGGCGGTCGCCGAGGGATCGCAGCACTGTCGTCCACGCACTATGGCCACAGGATCGGCAAAAAGTAAATAAGCCTTGCCCAATATATCCTAAAAATAAAGTATTTATGAAGTGTACGAATAAAATCAAGACATTTTGATGCTCTTAAACATTGACATCACATCTGGCGAGGTTGGCATTATAAACAGCTGGAACTTTGGACATACCATCACCAACAAGCCAAAAAAACACTTTCGTTATCGTGATTACTTAAAATCATTATCTCGCTAAAATACTGACTCTGTGGGACGAACTACTTTATTCACAGCTTATAAAATGTTGATTTATGTGATAACATATCATGATAACATGACCAGATACGGTAGGGTAATGCCAGTTTTGTGTAAATTGTCAACGTTGGCGTCCGTGCTCTCGCTTGACCTTGACGGCCGCCAGCTTATCTGGTTCCACCTATAAATGTAACTTTGTAACTAGATACAGGAAATGATCCTGAATCAGTTAATTGATTCCTTTATGTCATTCCTACTACCTATATACACAACATTGACACCTTAAAACACCGGAACATGAATTTGTGTGTGTCTGAGTAAATTAATAATGCTTGCAAATAGCCAAAATAAACTAGGCTACCGGTAACAAGGGGTGAATAGGAACAAAACTTCCTCTAAATAATACTAAATTCGTAATTGCCGCTCTGTTTAAACGGCTCACATAAGGTTTTCTGTAGTTGGTACACTACATTTTGCAGTTCCCTCTAAAAATAGACTAAACTTGACAACCGCAGCCTTCATAATAGAAAATCAGCCTCAATGTTATGAAAAGCATTGGTACATTTAAGAGAGCTGATAAACTTTGTCATTTCTCTTTATCTGGCAAGAGTTACATATCTTATAAACGTAGGACTCCATTATCAACACATAGGCCTATATATTTTTAATGTAATTTGTGTTCCTATTGACCCCTGGCTAGGGTTAATAGGAACAGCTAGCATATCTATATGTATTTTCAGGCATATTTATATCCCTGTTCCTATTGACCCCACATGAAGGTGAATAGGAAGTAGGAACGCACAATATAAAAATAAAAATAAAATATTAATATTCATATACTCTGTTAATGGTTGGATATATTATTTAAAGAAACCACATAGCCATAATTTAAAAAAAAATCTCATTGGTTTACTATGATTCATGTTGAAATAACAAGAAGTTAACTTACGAAACTGTTCCTATTCACCCCACATTACGGTACTGTCAAAATAACAAAAGGAACTTACGAGTATGGTGGTCTTTCATAGAAGATTCCTTCTAGACCACAAATGTGGTAGCGAGGTTTAATTTGTGCTGCAAGCCAAGAAATCAGCCTTGAACCGTTTGGCCTAAGATTACTCTGAAAACATACATAATGTTGTGTGAGATTAATTAGGCCTAATAATAATACTAAATAATGGCACAAAACAATAAGACATTGGCTACTTCTGTTAAATAAATAAAATAATCCCATTATGGCCTATTGTCTCAATTTGCTGGATGGCTGCAGTTGAAGAGATGGAAGAGGTGCATATGGATGCACCAATCACCATTCAGTATTCACCCAATACAAAATTTCCTTTCCTTAAAGCCAAAGGTCCTTGAAACAATTGAGTGGTACTTTAGGTCTTCTCTGTTGGTCTTAGTTGGAATCCAAGGTCAGGCATAGCCATTCGTTCTCTTGAGTACCGTACTAGTGTCTAAGGAGGGAGTCCCAACTATGATATCAGTACCAGTTTATCCCAACCGTACTATCTCTTTGACTGTAACCTATCACAGAGTGATTTAATGTTAACTAACTAGGTAACTGATAATGTGCATCATGCAAATATACTTCGAGCAGTATCATACATAATAGTACCACTAACTAATGGTAATTGTTAAGGAGAGAATCATGTGTGAAGCTTAGATATGATTGTGTAGTTTCCAAAGTATGGAGATTGTTAGTATTAAACAACTTTAAATTAGCTGCGGTCGTCATCAGCAGAACGCAAGTGAAAATTGTGCTGTAGGTCCCTACCACCTGTTTTTGAAACTAGCCTAGATGTTATAAAATTATTTTCTATTTCTTTCCTATCCAGTTAGACGTTTTTTTGAAATTAAGTCATTAGGTACTGTAACTGACAAACTGTGAGTTACCTCTCCATGTTGGAAAATAAATTGCTAAATAAATACACTTTTCTTACATTTCTACCACTTCCGTGAAGGGGAAGTCTGCTGGAAACTAAAGGTAGGCCTATGCCTATTCAAGTGTAGTAGATCTGAAATAATACCATTACATATTACAAAACTTACTGCTTTCTGATCAAAATTTGTAATGTCCTTTGGCCATGTAGAAGTAATTAGAATATCAACCCCACGGAAATTTGGCTGACCTCGTAGACAAATGTCTCGAACGGCGGTAACATCGTGGCGAGTGAAAACATGATCTTCTGTTTTCGACTCGTTGGGTGTTTCCACACCACTTACATAAGCCAGCTTCAGCCCAGAGCTAGTACTTAGCTGACCCCTCTTGCCCAGGTAACTGATATTTGGACAAAGTTCACAACCATTGATGTCTGGATACAGTGTTGTATGCTCTGAACAATTGGGCCCCATAACGTATGTTGGCACAGGAACTGCAAGTCAAACATAAATTGTTAATTTATTTTTGATCAACATTCAACAACATGCTGAGGACTATGAATAATTAATATATTGAAATGGGGTCTTAAGAGGTGCATTTCAATTTCATGAGTTTCCAATGCTCAACAGCGGCTTATAATCTTATATCAAAGCTCTCTTTGAATGAGTCAATTGGCACAGACTGCAAATATCACGCACACCAATGCACTTTGGTTGAAAATTGAAATTGTCTTCAAAGAATTTGATTTGGGATCCGTCCATATCACTACACTTGTAAACACATTCTTCCAAGACCGTTGCAGAGTGCAGAGTTTATAATATACATATGGTGGTGGATTCGCATACATCACGAAGCTGATTTGAAGTGTAGTATTATAGGCCTATTAAAGGGGTATTTAACCGCTAAATTAAAAAAAATATTTCATTCAGGCTAACTAGTAATGAATATAGCAATTAACAGAAAAATTATTGGGACCACCATGACCTCCCAAAAAATTGTGAAACAAGACATTTTTCGAGCTAGGTCCCATCGGCAAAAATCTCCCATAAGAAATAACATGGGGACGATCGTTATGCCCCGTGACCTTGGAGGATTTTGATCCAAAAAAATATTGGCCATTATTGACGTACTCTACAGCCTTTTCTGTAAATTCTCTATATTTTGTTTTGTAATTTGGGCAAGTAGTTTGGTCAAAATATGCTGATTACCAAGTTGGGGTGTTTGATTTTGGAATGCATATTTTTGCATGTTTGAGGGTATATTTGGGCACAGTTTCAAGACACGATGTTATAAAGGGGCATTTTATATTGGTACTATGCTCTAGTATCTATGTGGACCAAAAAAGAAGCAGGTTCAAGCCAATTTAAAAAAATTCCCAAAACACCAATTTTTGCTAATTTCTGGATTTAAAAAAATCAAAAATTCGTGTTAAATTACAGTTACAAGATATAATTTTTTAAACGGTCATTTTAGTGTAGTATTGTGCTATAGATCACGTGGTAAAAAATAATTTTTGGGGTTTTTAGCCCCTTTAAGTAAGTCAAGGCGGATTGATTCCCTCTAATTCGCTTCCGAAAGCGAATTGATTGGAAGCACTTTGAGGCAAATTCAACGTGTATCATTAATCTGCAACTGGCTAGAACCAAGGTGCCTTCATTCAATGCCAATTGAATGTGCGTGATATTCGTAGTCATAGTCATAGAGGCAGGTATTCAGGGTGAAAATAAAAGTAAAGTTTTGCTTTTTATTATACCCAAAAGTGGTGAATTGGGGTGAAAATAATTAAACAAATTTTGAATATTTTGGGTGTGGGACCGTGTAATAGAATTGCAGATTTTTGTTTGTTTGTTTTTATTTGCAGCCTTGTAAATTACATACAATACAATAATTATATTTGTAATATCGGCTTTGTCTTTGTTTTATTATTATTATTATTATTATTATTATTATTATTATTATTATTATTTTATTGGATGTATTTCATACAAACTCGGTTAAAACCGGAGCTAACATGTTGTACGGACTTACGTCAAGTACTTCCATGTGTACCTATTACATACATTATTACTTTTGTCTTAACTCTAACTAAAATAAGTCATTTATAAATTGTAATATTGTTTGTAGATGATGTTTTCTTTCTGCTGTGTACGGTCGTGGCCGATTTCTCGTCGTCATCCTAGCATTTGCTCTTCGGACTATGGGAAACCACGAAAACCATGTCAGGATGGAAGCTGTCTCGAAATCTCGAAGTATCATTCTTAGTTTAGAAATTTACGAACTATTCTACACGTGTTGAGTATTACTGCCTTTTGAGTCTCGATGTATACATTGGGTTGAAGATCTAGTTGTTTAATGCTTTCATGTAGCTTCTTCGGTATGATGCCGTTGGCTGATATAATGAATGGGATTGTATTTACCTTTTTCTGTTTCCACATCTTCTTGATCTCTATTGCAAGTTCACTATACTTGTCAATTTTTTTCTTCCACGTGGTCTCGACGTTATGGCACATTGGGATAGCAACGTCGATAAGGGTAGTTTCTTGTTTCTTCTTGTCAATTATTATTATATCCGGTCTGTTGTGATGTATAGTTTGGTATGTCATAGCTGTGCGGTCGTAATATAATTTGAAATCTTTACTATCAAGTATTTTCTCCGGTTTGTATTGTAGTAAGGTGTGTTTGCGTCAATGAGGTTGTACTTGATTGCTAGTTTTTGATGAATAATGTTAGCTACTTGGTTATGTCTGTAGAGGTAATCTGTTTGACATAGTGACTTGCACCCGGATATGATGTGTTTCGATTGTTTCACCCTTTGCACTACATTTTCTACATTGATCGTTTACTGTCGCATCTTGTATTATGTATTTTTTATAATTGTTCGTCGCAATCACTCTGTCTTGAATAGCCATCATAAAACCTTCTGTTTCTCCAAATAGTTCCCCGTTGTTTAACCACCTATTTGATGCTTTAATATCTACGTGACCTTTGTGTAGTTCATCATAATGTCTCTTGTGTAGGGTCTTTTCTGAGAGACGTAACTCTTTATTATTATTATTATTATTATTATTATTATTATTATTATTATTATTATTATTATTATTATTATTATTATTATTATTATTATTTATTTCGAAATTGTACACATAATCGTAGGGCCTATATTAAGCTGCACAACTCCATAGAAAGTTAGAAAAGAACCATAAGGCCCCAGTCACAATGTGCCTAACTTACTATGCCTAAGTTATACCTCTTTTAGGCCCGGTATTCCAATGTCCAGTTAATCTGGCTAGTAACTACTTGGCAGTTAATTTAACAACCACTTATAACTGCCAGTTACCATTTTTGTGTGTTTCGATTACTTTTTTTTTGGCAGTCAGCTACTGAGGACCTCCCCCGTGGTTGTGATTGGTTCAAGAGCTTCACATCATAACAGAGCCTTAAGGCCCGTTTCCACCAAATGGATGCTAAACCGAGTTTAACTAAGCTCCGCTTATCTTTAAACTTCAGTTTAAACCATGACCCATTCCACCACATTTTATTCACCTCCGTTTAGCTAAGCGGAGTTTATTTTGTAAGGATGTCTGTGATTGGTTCTTCAAAAATCACGTGATTTTGTCTCCAAGAGTCAGCTGTTGAACAAGACAGTGACGACACACTGACAACATAACCTATGAAAAATGAAAATACGTTCGCGTGGTACTAACTACTCGGAGAGTGAGAAAATCTTGCTTTGCTGTTACAAGTTGTTGAACAGTATAAACAGTATAAACAGGTATAAAGACGTAAACTAGGAAAACGCTTAAGTCCCGCCGCGTTGTTGGATGAGCGTATATGGTGCATTGAGCTGCCATGTGTTACGCGGATTTTCTGGTTGTTCTGTGAAAAAATCATACTTAATCGAAGATTTTTTTAAATTAAATTAAATTAAATAAAAAATTAACTTAATTTTTTATAATTAAATAAAATAAAATAAAAAATTAACTTAATTTTTTAATTAATCGTAATTTTTAAAAGAAAAAAAATCGTTAAAAATTGCAATTTGTATAAGAAATAATTATTCGATTGCGCTTAAATTTAACACGAATATATTAATTCACGAAATTAAGGTTCTGTGAAAAAATCATTACAATAAGATAAAGCATGTAGGTGTTATAAGTCAAAGAATTGTTTTAGAAAAGAAAAAACCCGTAAAATTTTGATTTTCATGAGAAATAATTTTTCCATTACGCTCAAATGTCACACAAATATCTTAATTCATAAAATTAAGGTTCTGTAAAAAAATCATTACAATCGGATAAAGCATGTAGGTGTTATAAGTCGAAGAAATTTTTTAAAAATCGAAAAAAAATCGTAAAATTGCGTTTTTTATGAGAAAAAATTTCCCGATTGCGCTCAAAAACGTGGCAGTTCTAAGTTCAGAGATTTCGAAGGTCTCCATAAAATTTCATCGCAATCGGAGTATCGGTTTAGCCGGAATCGTGTTAACAAACACACAAAAATACAAAAAAAAAAAAAAAAAAAACATTCCGGATTTTTTTCTCCAGTGAAGTGAAATGGAATCTTCGCTTCGCTCGCTACGCTCATCCAAAAAACCGATTCCACATCGTCACATCGTCAAAATCACAGCTTGATATATGTGGAATCGAATATCGTACTGGCGGTGAGTCCAGTTTAAGTTATTAAACCGCACTCCAGGTAGGGTTTAGTTTAAACTCGGTTTAAACTCGAGTTTAGTTCTGGTGGAACGCATTTTCAAGCTAACCGAGGTTTAACAAAATTAAACTCGAGTTTAAGACTTGGTGGAATCGGGCCTTAGGCCCGTTTCCACCAAATGGATGCTAAACTCAAGTTTAACTAAGCTAAGCTTATCTTTAAACTTCAGTTTAAACCATGACCCATTCCACCACATTTTATTCACCTCCGTTTAGCTAAGCGGAGTTTATTTTGTAAGGATGTCTGTGATTGGTTCTTCAAAAATCACGTGATTTTGTCTCCACGGTCAGCTGTTGAACAAGACAGTGACGACACACTGACAACATAACCTATGAAAAATGAAAATACGTTCGCGTGGTACTAACTACTCGGAGAGTGAGGAAATCTTGCTCTTACAGGTTGTTGAACAGTATAAACACGTATAAACAGGTATAAAGACGTAATAGAAAATAATTAAACCGATTCCACATCAACACATCGTCAAAATCACAGCTTGTTATATGTGGAATCGAATATCATACTGGCGGTGAGTCCAGTTTAAGTTGTTAAACCGCACCCCAGGTAGGGTTTAGTTTAAGCTCGGTTAAAACTCGAGTTTAGTTCTGGTGGAACGCATTTTCAAGCTAACCGAGGTTTAAAAAATTTAAACTCGAGTTTAATGGCGTTTTCCATTGGCATGCACTCGGCGAGTGCAGCCAACCAACCTCAACCTCAATTTGAATAACATTACAAAACTGAACAAATGAAAAGACAAGTGGCAATCCAGTACGCATTAGGGCGCACTAGTGCGACCTGAGTGCGGCCAATGGAAAACGCCATAAGACTTGGTGGAATCGGGCCTAAATGTGTGGTTTCGAATAGAATTGCCATTACAAGGCTGTGAAACGAATATAGGTTATGTTTACCGTGTTTACTTTTCGTCTCGTGACAGTTGTCTAGGCCTAGGCTAGGCTACTCCCAAATTACCAATTATTATTAATTACAATGGACAAAGAATAGAAAAGACATCAAGAGTGATTTTTTCATCCATTAAATTTTCATACAAATCAACTCTTGGAAGAATGAAGTTATTTAGAAAAATAGCCTGCTGTAATAAAAAAGCATTGTATCTAAAACATGTTATGAAGTTTAGACCCTAGAATCAGATCTAAACTGTGAGGTAGGTAAAGTAGGTAAATAAAGAAACCCTGGCAAAGCTTGAAATCTAATTTATTTTACTGTACCTTTGACTGTAGGCTACCCTAGCAAGCCTTATGGCCTTATGTGGCATTAAGGCCTAGGCCTAGCTACAAAGTAGGACTGGGGCCTAGGCCTTTGCCTAGACCTTATTAATATACTACTTGGACCCAGGGCTAGGCCTTTTGCTACGTGTGAAACTACAGTGTAGTCTAGGCCTAGATGTAGGACTAGGCCTAGGGGATAGGCCTAGTAGGCCAACTGGGACTGGGGCCTAGGCCTCATGAAATAGGTTTATGTCAAGTCTAGGTCAATTAATGGACATGTATGTAGGCCTAAGCCTACCTAGTGATTGAAGCCTGTCTGTTGTTGTCAGAAGGTACCAGACACTGTGTTATGATATGCAAAACCACATACAAAATTCTGTCATCCCAATAGGTAAAATTATCGATTCGTTGGCGAGATCCATTACGCCTTCTTGGCCGTTCAATAAAATTAATAAAATTTACAGTCTTCTTCATCATCAGAAAATTTAAAAAGCCTCAACTACATCAACTGAATCAACATAACCTAAAACTCTACCAGCCGCCATCTTTATACACACATTTATCTGTCAGTTAAAGTTTAACCAGCACCTCATCCACCAGTTAGTTTACTTGCCAGTTAGGACCCAATTTAACTTCCAGATAAGCTAACTGGCAGTGGAAATACACCAAATCCGACTTAACTGGCAGATAAATTTACTTGCCACTTTAACTGGACATTGAAATACCGGGCCTTAAAACCACATTATAAAATACAATAAAATAAATTAACAAATATTATAAAAGGTGAAAGTAAAGGGTGAACAATGATGGTATGGTACATATCATATGAAATGAGTTAGTAAAAGGGTGATGTGTCCGCTCTTGAATTCGGCTATTGAGTAGAAAGCATTTTCAATTAGGTAGGAGTGGATTTTTAATAATTATTTGCCTAATAATAATAATGTATTGTATGTATGGGCAAGTACATATGATTGTGAACACTGGAAGTAAGCTGTGTGCAAATACGCTTCCCCATCCTTAATTTTTCCATCCCTTGTGTCTCAATTTTATTTTAGTCAGCCTAAATTTTTTTAAACAATTGGGGATGACAACTGGTAGTAAAATATGGATTTGGTTCCAGATTCTCTCGAAGTCTGACTTGCACAATTTTGTTTGGTGTAACCTTAGACATAAATACTGTTAAAGAAGTAATAAATAAATAAGTAAATAAATAACTTGTATTTAGAGTCTACCCACTCAGTTAGGTATATACCCTAACTGATTTTCAGTGAGGGACAGTAAACCAAAGCGACCAAGCCAGCCCTGTAGGCCCCGACGCAATCGACGAATGAGCGATAACCAACCAAAGATTAATATTTTGTTTTAATGGGAAATATAGCAATCAGTGGTATGGACAGTGCGAACACCCGCAGATCAATGCCAGAATCAACAAGGCCGATTCAGAACAACTTTGAATTTATTATGTAGGACGGCTCCAAAGTCACCGTTTACAAATTCCTAATACAAGAACTGATGGACTAAGTCCAAATCAGAAGTTAAAAAACTTCTGACTTTGGCGGGAATCAAACCCTGGACCTTTGTCGAAGGTCTACTATCAATGCACAACAATACTGAATAGCCTACGTAATACCGGTACAACAATGAAATAGATTCAATTGAACTGAAGTACAAACGTAATCACAGATTTACTCTTGGACATAAACTAAGACATTGAGGCCTACATGGAAAAGTCGTCATGGTAACCCGTCAGTTCAATTTGTAAGTAACAAATTTGACTTGCAGGGTACTTTCCTTTACTACAATCTTTAAATTCATATAAATTTGCAGTGTTTTAGTAGCCCTATGTTAATGTTGTTTAATTTACTAGGAAAACGCTTAAGTCCCGCCGCGTTGTTGGATGAGCGTAATTGGTGCATTGAGCTGCCATGTGTTATGCAGATTTTCTGTCGTTCTGTGAAAAAATTATTACTAAATCGAAGAATTTTTTTTAATTAAATTAAATAAAATAAAAAATTAACTTTATATTTTTATTAATTTAAAAAAAAATAAAAAAAATCGTAAAATTGCGATTTTCATAAGAAATAATTATTCGAATGCGCTCAAATTTTACACGAATATATTAATTCATAAAATTAAGGTTCTGTGAAAAAATCATTACAATAGGATAAAGCATGTAGGTGTTATAAGTCAAAGAATTGTTTTAAACTAGGAAAACGCTTAAGTCCCGCCGCGTTGTTGGATGAGCGTAATTGGTGCATTGAGCTGCCATGTGTTACGCGGATTTTCTGTTGTTCTGTGAAAAAATTATTGCTTAGTCGAAGATTTTTTTTAATTAAATTAAATAAAATAAAAAAATTAATTTAATTTTTTTAATAAATCGTAATAAAAATAAAAAAAAATCTTAAAATTGCAATTTTCATAAGAAATAATTATTCGATTGCGCTCAAATTTAACACGAGTATATAAATTCATGAAATTAAGGTTCTGTGAAAAAATCATTACAATAGGATAAAGCATGTAGGTGTTATATGTCAAAGAATTGTTTTAAAAAAGAAAAATCCCGTAAAATTTAGATTTTCATGAGAAAATAATTTTTCGATTACGCTCAAATTTCACACGAATATCTTAATTCATAAAATTAAGGTTCTGTGAAAAAATTATTACAATCGGATAAAGCGTGTAGGTGTTATAAGTCGAAGAAATTTTTAAAAAATCGAAAAAAATCGTAAAATTGCGTTTTTTATAAGAAAAAATTTCCCGATTACGCTCAAAAACGTGGCAGTTCTAAGTTCAGAGATTTCGAAGGCCTCCATAAAATTTCATCGCAATCGGAGTATCGGTTTAGCCGGAATCGTGTTAACAAACACACAAAAATACAAAAAAAAAAGAAAGAAGAAAAAAAAACATTCCGGATTTTTTTCTCCAGTGTAGTGAAATGGAATCTTCGCTTCGCTCGCTACGCTCGCTACGCTCATCCAAAAGAAAAAACCTGTAAAATTTTGATTTTCATGAGAAATAATTTTTCGATTGCGCTCAAATTTCACACGAATATCTTAATTCATGAAATTAAGGTTCTGTGAAAAAATCAATAAAATCGGGTTAAGCATGTAGGTGTTATAAGTCGAAGAAATTTTTTTAAAAAATAAAAAAAATTGTAAAATTGCGATTTTTCATGAGAAATAATTTTCTGATTGCGCTAAAAAACGTGGCAGTTCTAAGTTCAGAGATTTCGAAGGCCTCACGAAAATATCATCGCAATTGGAGTATCGGTTTAGCCGGAATCGTGTTAACAAACACACAAAAATACATACAGAAAAAAAAGAAAGAAAGAAAAATAAAGATTCCGGATTTTTTTCTCCAGTGTAGTGAAATGGAATCTTGGCTTCGCTCGCTACGCTCATCCAACTAGGCCGCTTCGCAAATGCTTTTTTCAGTCACGTTAATGGATGAGTATTTTCTATTTTTAGTTGACTATTTGTATCCTTTTGTTATGGTTTTATGTGTTTTTGTGTTGGAAGAGTACATTTGTTTCTTACACTTGCATGAACCATGCCTGCCTTCATTTCAACAATGCGATGCAACTGAATGCAAGTCTACAAATCAGAGAGAGACCAAGAACTGACACATGCTGCGTTGTGCCAGCCGCGGAAAGGTGCGGATGTCATATTGACCTCTCGTTGCTCTAAAAGTACGATTTTTATGAGAAATATTTCTTCGATTGTAGGCCTACCCAAGATCGTAATATGCATATCTAAGTTCAATGATTTTGAATGTCCCCATAAAGTTTCATCAAGATCGGAGTAGCCGTTTGCCCGGTCAAGGGCCAAATATCACAAAAATATTGTACTAATAATAAAAAAAGTTATAAAAGTACAATAGGCTTATTCATGATTTTTTTTTATTGTCCCCAGAAACGTGGCAAGTCTAAGTTCAGAGATTTTGAAGGTCCCCTCAAAATTTGGATTTGTTTGGATTCGGGTAACCAGAGTACCCGAATACCCAATGTCATCCCTATAATTAGACAAGTGAGCGCAGCAAATGAGTCTTACAACGCAAGTCGAGCGGCTCTTCCTCGTGACAATCTGATTGAGCTGAAATTTTAAACAAACATCCCATCCGTGACCAGTGTACTTAGAACTGCTAACAAAATAAGCAAGATCCATTGCGATTTAATTTAAACCTACAAGAAATAATAAATTGAATAATAGGCTTAAAATGTGTTGAATCCGTGACCAGTGTACTTAAAACTGCTAACAAAATAAGCAAGATCCATTGCGATATAAACCTACAAGATTTAATTTAATGACAATGCTTTTGTTCTAGAAATTTTTTATTGAATCATTTTGTTAATGTCAGGCGGTGGATAGATGCATTGACCAAGGTGTATCGAATCTTGCACGCTCAAGGTTACCCATAATTCCGCTTGGAGATTGAGTAAATCTTGCAATCTTTTCTCATATTTTGTAGGCTACTGGTTATGTTTTCCATAGTACTGTACATAGGCCTACGCTACGCATTTTAATGTTCTATATTGTTTTAATACAAATCTATCCCGACCGTTGTTTGAACCCGGGTCTCCCACATTCCAAGTATAAAGGCGCCTTAGCCAACTAATCTAGGAAAACGTCAAAGCCGTTGTTAGACGAGTAAGCGAGTCATGTGTTGAGTACCCGGAAACATTATTTTCATTTAAGTTGGTTGACATACCGTACATGGTTTAAAATTTAAATGATAGGGTTTTAAGTTTAGCCTAGTTGGTATGAGGGCGCATCAACTGTAAGGCCATAATGCGCCACTCTAGTTTAGCCTTGGGAGAAAAGAGTGAGACCCATGCTGGATCTAGCCTTAGGTAAGGGGGAGGAAAGGGAATGTTCCCGGGTACTCAACACATGGTTCACTCACTCGTCTAGCAACAACTTTGCCATTTTACTAGTCAATAGGTAGGCCTATATATATATCCCCTCCTCTACTATGGTACGGCCTACATAGAACAAATTATTGCTTTCAAAACATTGAATGAATGAATGAATTAATTAGTGAAGAAAGAAGATGGGAGGATAGAAAGAAATGGAGAGAACTGGTAGAAATGCCTGTCATAGAAGACATTGAAGAAGATAAGGAGGTGCTGATCCTGGTTTAGCAAAGTACTGAAAGTTCACAGCCCGAGAAACTGGTGATAAGTCACTCCCCAACCTTACTTATGTTGGAACCGGGTGTTTGATTATTATTATACTAGGAAAACGCTAAAGTCCCGTCGCGTTGATGGATGAGTTTTTTGTAAGTTTTTAGTTTGCGTGGGACCACTTTTCCTTTGCAAGTGCTTTTTGAATGCATTGTAGGTGATTGTTGTCAAGTTTCTATTGTTACTTGTTAATTGTTATTATAAACCTTAAAAAACTCATATTAAAACCTTTATTCTGTGGATTCTGGCTAACTTTTTCAACTTTTTCTTTAAAAAAGCAATACATCACCATTACCTTAATGTCCATGTAAAATATGAACGTTGTAGCCCCACCCGTTTGGTCAGAATCAGCCCAAATGTCACGAAAATATCGCGCTAAAAATCGAAAAAAATCGTAAAAGTACGATATCCATGAGAAATATTTCTTCGATTGTACCCAAAAACAATACAGTTCTAAGTTCAGAGATTTCGAAGGTCCCCTTCAATTTTCATCAAGATCGGATATGCCGTTTGCCTGGTAGAGAGTGAACAAACAGACAAAAATACAAACAAAAAAACAAAAAAACATTGGAGCTAAATTCTTTGAGGGGTCAGTGAAATTGAAGTCTTCTCTTCGCTCGCTACGCTCATCCAACTAGTATTATCTTATTTTATTACTGATTGTGGAAAAGGCCTATTGGCTAGTTAGATAGGAGAAGGGTTGACAGGGGTTGACAAGTTGGTCACCCTTCTCCAATCTTATTATCTTTTTATTTATTTGTTATTATCTTATCATATTCAAATGCTGATGGATGAGAACCATACAGAGTAGATTAGGTAGGCTAGTAGGTTCCCTATAACAATATGGATTTTATCTTTAATTTACTGAACTGAACTATTTGTCTGGATGATAAAAAATATCCTATGCTATTGTAGGCCTACTGAATAAAAAAGTTCATGAGACACCAACAAAAATAAAGTCACTTGCCTTTCAAAGAGCCATCTTGGTACGGTTTCAAGCCATCACTCGACTCTCCAAAGAAATTCCCTACGCAGAGCAGAAGTTCAAAAGGACCACTTTTCTTATTTATACTTCGAACTCTTGAGAAAAGAGAGTCAAACTTTCCATCAACATCTCCGCACACTAGTCTGTAACAGAAACTGGAATTAAAATACTATGCATGCCAAACACATTCTTAGGTGGGAAATAATGAGGAACATAAATTGGATATGTAAATGTGAATTACCGTTAGGCCTACTTATAACAATAGATCGCAAAAAACATCACAGAACAATAAAGGCCCCAGGCCTATGCTCGGTTAAAACAACATAACACACCACTCACCAACTTGAGTGATATTTTCACAACATTTCTGTTGTCTTCATCAAGCGTAAAGCGGCGATATAGATTCTGTTTAAGTAGTGGGGTAGAGATAACGCGGATAAGTTACTATGATTTTGTATGGATGCACTTGATAATAGATATTCAATAGCGTTTTGATAATCAATTATGAAAATATAAGGGCACATGTATTGAATTGCATAAGGGTGATTTTCAAAAAAGGAGATTTTTGATCACTTGTTGCATCCAAAGTTTTTTTGGCAGCATCTTTCAGAATTTGAACACTAAGTTAATATAGTGTTCAAAGATATTAATAGCAAGTATAGCAAAGCTAAAATGTATATATATTTAACAGATAAAAGTTATAAGATAAATCTAAGTAGAGTAAGACCAGTGACATTACCATTAAGAATTAAGAAATTAAGAAGAATTAGAATAAGAAAAAATAAGAAAGAATAAGAAAGAGCTAAGAATTAGGCCTTTGATTTTTTAAATACATTTACAAGCTATCAATTAGGCCTACTGCTATAATATTTTAATAATACTATTTTATTTAAGGCCTTAGTACCAGTGGTAGGTGGTAGGGTTCTAAAGGGACATGCCTATAGAAACCCTAGTTAGGCCGGTTGTTGAATACGCTGGTCAATATGGGATCCGTACAGGAAAGGAGAAACTAGGGAAATTGAGGCAGTACAGGGAAGAGCTGCAAGAAGGGTACCTACTCAATAAAAGTAAATGGTGGAAGGATGAAATGATTAATGGGCAATTAATAAGGACATACAACAGTGTTACGGGTATGGTAAGGGAACTTGGCTGGGAGACGCTTGAGGATAGGAGAAGAATGGGCAGGCTGGGTAAGATGTCCAGGGCACGGAACTCTAGACTAGTTTGACGAAATTGCCATTTTTTGTTTTTCACTTTATTTTCTTTGCCAAATCACTGATATTTCAAAGAAAATTAAAAATAAATGCGCGGAAACCAATTAAAAATAATTTTCCGCTTCTGTTTTATAAACAAAAGTAAGTTATAAGTAGCGAGGAGCGACGCGGCCTAGGCCTACCGTGCTGAGATGTTGTACAGTGTACTCACTGCAAGTAGCCTTACAAGAACATAATAAAAAAATCCAAAATAGAATTATCACGTTTTTACTGTTATTGTAACAAAAAAAACTTCAAAACCTTTAACGTCGCTAGGGCCTATTTTAAACGAAAATCCTATTGTGGCGAAAGTCTTTATATTTTAAATAACGACGTTAAAGGTTTTGTAGGTGGAGTATTTTAGCGAAAAAGGTTGGTAAGCCTAGTAAGTAAAATCAAGACGTAAATACCAAATATGGCGGATCAATGACAGTGAAATTAGCGAGTGTTTGTGTTCAATCTGTGTTATTAACTTATTCTATATAATTGGTTTATTTTCAGAGTGATTAGTATAAATACATTGTTAATAAAGAGTTCTTCTTCATTTGTTTCTAATTTGAAGCTGTTTTTTTATTCTTTTTCTTTGAAAAAAGCTGTGTTGAAAAGTTGGACCGCACCAATTGAACTTGGCCTACCTAGCTTAGTAGGCCTACCAAAACGACCGATTCAAGCAAACTAAAAGTGATTAAATAAGTCCAGAAACTACTTTGCGCGGCCAAACATAAGTAAAAACATAATAATATTCAGTTAGAAAAAGGAAAATCATAAATTGAATGCAAAATAACACTTCCGTCAAATTACGATTATACCCCAGGGCACATGAGGGATGGGGAGAGATGAATGGACATCTAAGGAAGGCTAGCTATATAGGAAGAGGGGACCACTCATGGAAGTATGAGAGAGGTAGCCCCTACATGGGCTACAGATGTGGGAAAGAACTCCTTCCTAGCTAGAACGGTGGTGGAATTGAATAGCCTTTCTGAGGGGATAGTGGGGGGAAAAAAAGTTGGCTGGTTTCAAGAAATCTATAAAGCTGCTGCCAAAGGTGAATCCAGACTAAAGTCCTATGCAAGTAAAGAACGATCCCAGGTATCAAGAAATTTCCCCTCCTCGTTACCACCTCCACTCGGCACGGGTGACAGTGCTCGCGAGGCGTTGGAATGCGGTAGGCCGCAAGACCCATTCATCCAGGTGTCATTGTTAAGAAAGCAATTTTTTTATGTACCCCTAGTTAAAATGTTATAATTTCTCATTTATTTTCAATTATATGGAATAATCATGTAAACTTAATATAGGCCTTATATAAACTTTGTATTTTGAAAATAGCATGAAAACTGCCGTAATTAGAGTTATTTGTAACTTCATGGTTACGATCAGAATAATTACGGCAGGCAATAATTACGGCAGTTTTCAAGCTATTTTAAAAATACAAAGTTTATTTTATATTAATTTTACGTGATTATTCCATATATTTGAAAATAAACGAGAAATTATAACATTTTAACTACTTAAAAAAATTGCGTTCTTAACAATGACACCTGGATGAATGGGTCATGTGGCCTACGCATTCCAACGTCTCGCGAGCACTGTCACCCGTGCCGAGTGGAGGTGGTAACGAGACGAGGAGGGGAAATTTCTTGATACCGGTACCTGGGATCGTTCTTTACTTGCAAAGGACTTTAGGGGGGGGAGGTATTGAGAGAGAATTGGGTAACTTCTTCGGCTAGGGGGGTCCAACTTTTGGTACTTCTGTACTTGGCGGGTCCCAACTTTTAACTTTTTCGGTTAGGGTCAGTCAATTGTTGTTGAAGGTGCGGCTGCCCACTTATATGTAAGACTACCCTAGCTGGGGTCCCGGGGGCGAAGCCCCGGTGGGGGTTGGGGGGCAAAGCCCCCCATTAAAGACAAGAAAATAATAAATTATTCCTCTAACGTCGCTAGGCCTAGGCCTATTTTAAACGAAACATCTTTTGCGTTGAAACTCCTTTATATTTAAAATAGCGACGTTAAAGGTGTTGTAGGTCAGTATTTAACCCTTATTTATAAGTTAAACTTCATTTGTAGGTGTTTTTCAGTGTTTTTCATCGAAAAAAACGTGTTAAAAAGTTGGGACCTGCCAAGTACAGAAGTACCCAACTTTTATATACACTGTAACAGAAAGGATTTCGGGTGCGCTCTTATCGATTATATCCTAGAACTAGCGCGGCGCACTGTAGCCAGCGGAAAGTTCGGCTAACCTAAAGAAAGTAGGCCCTAGGCCTACACCTTTAACTTATGTAGGCCCTAGTAACAAGGCAAAATAGCAGTGTTAACAAGGTGTAGGCCTAGCCCTATAAAAGTTGGATCCCCCTAGCCGAAGAAGTGCCGAGAATTGAGCGTCATGGAGACGGAAGTAAGTTAAGAGGCCTTGCTCTGAAGAGTAGGGCTAGGCCTAGGCCTATATCAGGGAAATTTATGGATGAGAGGAAAAAGGTGAAAACGGATGAAAAAGGGAGTAGAAGGTGAAAATGAGAAATGGGAGATGAAATACCTGCCACCGACTAGGTAGGCCTACTAGGCCTAGTCAACAGCAGAGAATACAATACAATACAATACAATACAATACAATACATCTACCCTAGCCCTAGGCTAGGCGTACTCTCGGCTAGGTGGTGGCCACTTTAATTTGTGGATAGATGTTGCGTCATTATAATTAACTAGAACAGGCAGCGGCGCGACAATTAAACCACAAAGTTGGGAACCTATACAAAACAGTTTTAATAATAGAAAAGAAAGGTGAAAACGTTTGGAGCCTACAATAGGCCAGCTAGGCTGTCTGCCTATACATTTTACTTTAAACAGTCATTAAAAATTGAAACAACGTGCGCTATGCACAAACTGTTTGCAAATAAACACAGTTATATGAAAAAGTCAAACGAGTTAATAGGCCTATGTTAGATGTTCTGTCAACTATATCAGACATAACCTCAATACAAAACATTGAAACAACGTTTGTTTCTGATGCACCAAAGGTGTGCACAGCCATCTGAACAGGTTGAACGATTGAACCACAGCCGCCTCGGCCTGAATGTGTGCTTAAAACATGGCGCGAGATTTTGATTGTTAATTTCTGTGGCGAAGCGCGGTAGAGTAACCCTTCCCCCCTGTATTTATTAGTATTTGCGGACCTAAGATTTGGATACAAACATTTTACAAAATCATTACAACAGAAGGTAAACGACCTAATTCTCCGGCCAGAGTCAAGATTCCCTGAAACTCCTCTAGGAGATTAGCAGACCTTGGATTAGGAGTGTGGTAGTAGTAGTAGTATAATCTTCTTTTTAGCAGCTAGACTCTGCTATTTTTTTCTGGTTGTACAAAACTTGATATTTCTTCTTTAGACAAGTGGAAACTTAATTTGCACCCATTGTTGTATAGCACTTTTGAAGTTTGTTTTTTTACCCACCAACATTTTTAGATTCTTAGGGAACTCATTGAATTTTTTAAATCCATTTACAAATAGGGATTTTTGCCCACAGCACTTATTTTGATTAGGCATGTAAAAATCTTGAGCAGATCTAGTATGATGATCATGCAAATCATTATTGTGTTTGTGGGAGTGTTTGTCTACATATACAGGGCGGCAAAGGCCATAGATATCTTAACACCTATATATGGGATGTCTATGGCAAAGGCATTCGGCAAGATACTTGAATGACGTGCGAAGGTTAAATAGCCAACTACGTCCTAACCCCACTACCTCCACTACTTCCCCTCCGTTTTCATCTTGGTTTAATTTTAATTAAAAGTTTGGATGTAACTTGTTATCATATTATCATGACTGTCATTGCTCTCTCTCTAGTTCTCAACGTTCAACGGATGTGGTAACAAGAACAAGGAGGTTACTAATAAGCACATTTTGTGGTGTAATTAAACGAAGCATGCGATAATAATGTCTGGGAGTGAAATAAGAAAACAGCTTAATTGCAAAGTTAATTATATTTTATTTGTACCTTATCTTTGGCATTATTGCCTGCTTACATTGCTTAGACACACAATGGAATATTACATAATCAATCTTAAGATGACAATAATGTGATATTTTATGTGTTAATTGCTTCAAATAGCAAATAAAATATGCACATCGGTGATCAACTCAACAATAAATACAATCTATTGAAACCATACCTCATTGGCGTCATATAAAGCTGACGTATTCAAGCATTATATTATATTATTCAATACATGAGTCTACATTCATAAATACATGTACACACAAGAGATAGCAAGAATGAATGTTACAATTTTGTTAATTTTATTTTGACAACCTATTATGTTTTATTGTTATTTTAACTGGAGTTAGCACATGGGCCCAGTTTATTATGTGAAATAATGATTGGTTGATAAAATACGTAACAATAATAATAATTTTTAAAAGTATGATTATCTACTTTTTAAATCTTTTAAATACTTGATAAAACGAATTGGTTTCACCAATTTCTTAAGTAATTTAAATAACTACTTTAAAATTTAGACCAGCAGCAGTTCTAAAATTACACTTATATACACACATAAATAATCCCACATATAGCTATGGATTACGGTCTTTGATAAATATAAGGTAAGGTGTTGATTATTGATTAAAATAAAGTTACATTGACGATTGAACATTGAAATTGAAATGTATTATGCATTTAATTGTTGTAGTATACAATTCAATACATAAATGTGTAAACACAGGCAATTCAAAATAGTTCATCATTATAATATTTATTTTAATATTTTAAATACTAACTTAAGTACACACTCACACACAAAACAAAGTCGAATTAAGTTAGAAGGTGGTATTGGTCACTCCTAGACGATGACCGAGTTATAGAGGTAGTTGGGGTCGTGGATGGGGTCAAGACAGGTCGATGAGTCAAGGTCACAAGCGAGGTTGGCTGCACAGGGGCAGAAGAGCGGGTAGACGTTGGTGAGTAGCAGACTCGCACCGTCCGGGTAGCTGACCGTGGTGTTCATGGGGGCGTGTCCGTAGGGACGGCACGCGCCGTGCATCTCTTGCACAGACTGACAGGTGGGGATGCTGAAGCGACCCATGCCTGAAACACAAGGGATTCATCATCACGCGACACTTGCAAGACAGGCAATACGTTTATAATCTTAATACTCGTGTCAAATAAATGTTTCGTTGGAAACACTGCGAGGACAACTTGCCCATCTTCCACTTCAGGTGACTATCTAGGTATATTGGGTTTTGGATAGTTGCATAATGACACGTCTTTTCCAGATCGAACCGCCGGAGTCGAACAGGTGCCTTCCCCCAAAAAATTTAGCTCGGTTGTTTTTTTTTTTTTTTGTTTGTTTGTTTTTCCGTCTGTTTGTTCGCTCTCTACCGGGCAAACGGCATATGCGATCTTGATGAAAATTTGACACGACCTTCGTTTTCTCTGAACTTAGACTTGCCACGTTTTTGGGTACAATCGAAGAAATATTTCTCATGAATATCGTACTTTTACGATTTTTTTCGATTTTTAGTGCGATATTTTCGTGCCATTTGGGCCAATTCTGACCAAACGGGTGGGGCTACAACGTTCATATTTCACATGGACATTAAGGTAATGGTGATGTATTGCTTGTCTGAAAGAAAAAGTGAAAAAGTTAGCCAGAATCGAGAGAAATAAGGCTTTTAATATACGTTGTTTTGACTTTTTGTGCGATATTTTCGTGCTATTTGGGGCAATTCCTGACGCAACGGGTGGGCTACAACGTTATATTATACATGGACATTAAGGTTATGGTGATGAGTACCTTTTGAAAGGAAAGTTGAAAAAGTTGTAAGCTAGAATCCATAGAAATATAGCTTTTATGTGATTTTTTATCGTTAATTAATAACAAATTAAAAGAAACATTAGAACACTGGGACAACAATCACCTACAAATAGCGTCAGGCAGAAAACAAAGCACTTGCAAAAGTAAAGATATCCCACGCATAATTAAAACTTTAATAATAGCTCATCCATCAACGCGGCGGGACTTTACGTTTTCCTATATATAAATAAAGAAAAAAATAAAATTACATTTAATATACCTACAAATTAACAAATAATATGGTGATGAACAATAAACAAATATATCAAAATAATAAGTGCAACAAACATAAGAGTAAATAATGTTGAAGTAAAAATATGAACAGGAATGTGTTTATAAAAGAATAGAGGGGAAAATGCTAATGACCTTCAACTGCAGTCCAATCACGGATTGATTTTTTAATAAAATCAGAGAATAATTTGTCGAACTTTGTTAAATTAGGTAAATTATTATAAAATGAAGGTAAACGAAAGGTGATAGATCTACGGGTTATAGAAAGTCTAGGTCTAGCTACATGGAAATTGGAAAAGGTGCGTAAGCGTAGTAAAGCGGGATGGAACATGGAGTGGAAACATGGAGACAAGACTGGTGGACCGGAAAACATCATTGATGATACGGTGCAGGGAATACATGTCATAGCGTTTCCTTCGAGTGGCTAGATCCATCATGAAAAGTTCACTCATAATTTGTTGTGTTGGTTATATACTAGGGAAACGCCAAAGTCGTTGTTAGACGAGTGAGTGAGCCATGTATTGAGTACCCGGTAACATTCCTTTTCTTCCCCCTACCTTAGGCCTCCCTAGCCTATCATAGGCTACAGTGGAGCATTATGGCCTACTATGACCTAAACTTAAATACCCTATTATTTATACGAATATTATAATCAAACTTAAATGCAAATGTTCCCGCGTCCTCAACACATGACTCTCTCACTCGTCTAACAACGACTTTTTAACATTCCTTTTCTTCCCCCTACCTTAGGCCTCCCTAGCCTATCATAGGCTAGAGTGGAGCATTATGGCCTAAACTATGACCTAAACTTAAATAGCGCCTACCCTATTATTTATACGAATATTATAATTAAACTTAAATGCAAATGTTCCCGCGTACTCAACACATGACTCTCTCACTCGTCTAACAACGACTTTGGCAATTCCCTAGTCGAGTTGGCTAAAGCGCCCTTATAGCCGAAATGTGGGAGACGTGGGTTCAATAGTCAGGAAAGATTTTGTAATTTCTGGATTGTTTTTTTAAATTATTTAACATGTTTTGAAATGTAAATAACGTAGTGTAGTCCATCATCTGTGACAATACTATGGAAAACATAGCCAGTACGAAATACGTGAAAATATTGCAAGGTTTACTCAATCTACGAGCGGAATTTGGGGGTACCTTGACGTCCAACATTCGATTAACCTTGGACACGGCATTTCGCAGCCAGGTAAATAACAAACAAAAAATATTATTTCAAAATGAAAACCATTGTCGTTAAAATAATTCCTATACATTTCAACGTATTTTTCAGTATTTTATTTCTTGCAGGTTTAAATCGCAACAGATTGTGCTCATTTTGTTAGCAGTTCTCAGTTACCTGGTCACGGATGTCTGTTTAAAATTTCAGCTCAATCTATTTGGCCGTTCGGCCGTATGAGCCCGGACAGACAGACAGACAGACATTAAATTAACAGAATGAATCACGACCAAGGACCAATCGAGTAGCGTTGTAGACTACGTTCGCTGCGCTCACTCGTCTAACTAGTATCTATGGTTATATCCATATCGAATCGTGTGAGGCATGGTTGTGAAATAAGGATAATACAAAAGGCTATGGCCAAACGAAGGTATTTCTCTACTGTACAATGCTGGACTTTGTCGAGGAGAGTGTTTGCTGTTTGAAGGACCAATCGCAGGCAAAAATGATAAATCTTGACGTCTCCAGCGGTAAAATATCTGGAGCTACCGCTAATGTATTGGGGAAAGGGGAATATAAATATTGGAATAGGTAGAGTAACTTTTTTCTCATAAGGCTGCCCGGTGTGACCAGGAGTCCGGGGACTTATACTTAGGTTAGTAGGGTTTAGGGTTAATGTGAAGGAAATGTTCTAGGGATGTTTGATGGACTCAATCTCAGCATTCGCCAAACCTTACAGTCAGGATTACCTATGGCGGGATTCGAATCCGTGACTTTCCGAATGCAGAGTTTCACGCGCTATACCGTGAGCCACCACTTTAAGAATAGCTAATGACAGTGAAGGTGAACCAAAGCAGATATTATTCGGGGCTATAAGATTGGGATAGATGGTAGGGTCAGGCAATAGTAAAGAACCTACCTATGACGCAGCAGTTGCCCGCATTGCACTCCTTGCTGTCTACGCAGCCGATGTAGGCTGGGCGTTCGTTCGCCCCCTTGCTGGCAGCCTCTTTCGGTAGCGCGTTGACGGCCACCAGAAGGAACGCGGCCATCACGACCAGACTGAAGCGGTTGCTCATCTTGTTGCTCTGAAACTATTGCACTGTATGAGATTGAGAGGCGCGTGGAGGACTCATCAGGCCATGTTGGGAGAGGACACTTCCTTGTGATGGTCGATACTGGTACTTCAAGGCACAATTTCCTTACCACAGTCGACCAAGTGGATACTTTATTGTTTGCTTGTTAGACTACGTTGCTCTGCTCCTTATGTTCTAGTAATATGTGTACTTACTATCCTTGCCTATTCTTCGTTTTAAATAAAATACAAGCATGGTACTATAAATTATTACACTCCGCGTTACAAGCACAAATTGATCAATGTCAAATGCTATCAAATTCCAACTCGCAACCTTCTCGTGGTTTGGCCCGTGATTAGGGGAGTTTTACTCCCTGAAACTAATGGCGAGCTCTGGGTCGTCGTCGGGGAACTTTCCCCTTCCCTTTGATTACCTTCCCGACGGCGACGACAATGACAACACGGACGGTGATGACACAGACGGAGACGACCACGACGTGGGGGAACCCCTGCCCTCCCCATACGCTTGTGGCTGGTTCTGACCAGCACAGGCCTGTCCACCCCTTGTCCCCCCGCGTTATCCCTTACGTCCCTCCCTTCGTCTCGATTAGCCAAATTGCATAAATATGAGACGTTAAGCAATATCCAATCAATCCAATCAATCATCAAAGCAATCAGTATAAAATCGTACAGATGGTGCTGGTAACATGAACATTCTTGCCATGTACACACCCATGGACAGAAGTAGATCAGGGATCACATCTTTTCCGTTTCAACTCTTGTGAGTAACAATCCTGAGCTATTTTTTTCAAATTTTCAAACAGCTAGGACGTTTTGCTCGTTAGTGTGTTGATGCAGGTTTTCAATTTTTCTTTCTAGTTCGCCTATATATTGTGTATTTAGGTAAGGTTATCATGAAAATAGCTTTCTTCTTATCGTGGGAATGATTTCGATGCCGAAGGTCGCATTGTTGGTAACGCACAGTGCGTCATTGTGCGTAACCTAGCAAATACTTTAATAGGCGATAGCGACTATTAGAGTATTTGACCCTAGTGCCCTACTGGTCGCTACGGGTAGGTAGGCCCTACACTAGCCCTGCCCTAGTTTGTTTGGTGGCGTAATTGCGTAATCGTAATTCGTTATTAAATATAACATTCACAGGAACCCGTTTCTTCAAGACTACATCATCTAAACTATTTGTTTGTTATGTTTGTATGTTATGTTTGTTGTGTTTGTACACTTTTCGAGAAGAGTCGATTGAAAGTTCTGAATGGCTCGTAAAATCTCTATCTTTAATTTCATCATATTCACAGTGAATGTTAACAAATAGGTGGTCAGAAATCTTGACCGCAGTTTGTTCATCGTTTAATACGAAAGACTCGCACCAAGGACCTTCAGTCGCGTTCTCGGCAGAGTGGCATTACTGAGATCTACGACAAACTCGCAAATCATCGCTTAGGCAATGACGTCTCGAATCATCGTTTCATGACGTCACGAGGTTATACTACAACAGTTTACTCACATATTAAAGCTGCGGTGTTAATCTCTTCAGGTTAGACAGAACTTATATCCTGGGGGAAAACCAAAACCTTCAAGTAGAACGAGACCAACATGAATATGATTCTTCGTCATTAGTTTGTTGCTTAACGTCTCTGTTGATTAATTTTGGTTGTACTTGATGATAAGTCGTGACTCAAGAGCATGAAGGACAATTTCACAAATAAAATGTCGAACGCGGGATTTGCTTTAAAGTCCAGTGTAGTCATAGAGACTTAACCTTACATAAGCCTCCGAGGACTTCTTGGCTAACACGTACACAGCAGTACTGATGTTCTTGGAGAATATCCGGTTGAAATCTCCATCAAGGATATCCAATTATTCGAGTACCTTGTTTCTATTTTAAAGATCGATAGTAATGGGTAGACTTTGGGACGGGGTGATTCACGATTCGATAATTTAAAATACAGCATTCTTGAATGTCTATCGTGCCGTCTATTGGCCATCCTGCTTTGTTCCAACCGAGTTGTTTGGTTGTGTAAAGACAGACTGCACGCCTCACTGTCGAGCTAATTACAGACAACAACAACCACAACTACAGTACAGTGCGATGGTCAAGGTCAGGTATTCATTGCCAATATCAGGGTCCTTCTGCAGCTAATGCGCAAGAGCTGATTATTTATCAATGTTATTATTTTGCAATTGAATGTTTAATTTAAAACTATTTGAATAGTAATGAGATACTTGCTGGTTTATGAATAACACGAGATACATATCTATAACCATCGTGTATCCTCGTCACAATCGTCTCGAATACCATTTAATTAATCAACTAGCTTCGCGAACGCTTTTTCCAGTCGCGTTGATGGATGAGCGTTTTTTTTTTAAAACCATGTCTGCCTTCAACAATGCGAGGCGATTGACTGTGATCCTGCGAATACGAGAGAGATAGAGAACCGACACGCGCCTCGTTGTGCCAACCGCGAAAAAGTGCGGAACGGCGAGCTCACATTGACTAATCGTTGCTCTAAAAGTATGATTTTTATGATAAATATTTATTCGATTGTCCCCAAAATCATAAAATATACAAGTTTCGTGATTTCAAACGTTCCCATAAAGTTTCATCAATATCGGAGTATCCGTTTGCTCAGTCGCGTGCCAAATGTCACGAAAATATTGCATTAAAAATCGAAAAAAATTGGAAAAGTACGATATTCATGAGAAATATTTCTTCGATGTACGCAAAAACTTGGCAGATCTAAGTTCAGAGATTTTGAAGGTCCCAGAAAATTTCATCGAGATCGCAAAATGTCGGTTGCCCGGTAAAGAGCGAACAAACAAACAGACAAAAAAAACACCCGAGCTATTTTTCTCAGGGTAAGTGAAATTGAAGTCTTCGCTTCGCTCATTCAACTAAACATTCCTTATTAATATGAGATACGAAACACGTTTAACGTTTAATGTGCGACTGATTTGATTTCTTCTTTTAGTGAAGAGAAGACCCCGGGTTCGATTCCTAGTTAGACTGAAGATTAATTACTGGTAAAACATGCCCACATTCAGGTGAGCAGAGAATCTCTAGGTCCCTATGTACTATTGAGAAAGGAAAATGTCAGTCCCAGCATTCACCGTATGACTGAGGTTAGCTTGAATAAATCTTCAGTTACTTCAGATGGCTGGTATCGAACCGGAGACCTCTCGAATGGGTGAAACCCTTAAACCCAAAATAACAACACACTCCAAGATTAAAAGTACATCTTTCTGACACGCAAACAACAAATGTGCACTATTTGTTACTATAGGATACCCGCTCTTGTCATTGCTGGACCTCTGGTTACCGCCAGTGGCTCAGAAAGAGGATTATACCATCGCATTGGTTTTAACTGTTTACTTCCAAGTGTGTTTTCTAGGCCCCTACACATACAGGGGTCGATCTAGGGTCAAACTGATAACTACTATAGTATGTCCACATTCTAGTATATGCTTGGCTGCAAGCATGCCGAGCATTCATCCCGATACTTCTGCGTTGAGCATGTCACGATAGCACTTGTTCGGTCGACCAATCATAACACTATAATGTATCTATTTCCCACGTGGTGAAAGAAGTTTCGTAACATGTTGTTTGTTTGTTTGACGTGGTACTAGCTTGCAGTTTGGTTTCTGTTATGTGCTAAACCTTTTTTTTATCCCACAGTGCCGGCAATCCTGACTAAAAGTTTTGACTGTGGTTTTCTCTAGTTGTAAAGAAGAATGCTGGGAACGAGTCCTCAGACATTCCCTTTACGATTACCCCAATTAAAAAAATCGTGGGAATTAAACCTGTTATAGGGTGCAATATGCCCCTCTTCAGGTAAACAAGGTAAGTTGCGGATAGGAGGACAATTAGTGAAGGGATGTCCGAGGGCTGTTTAAGAGGACTCAATCCCTTGCATTCGCATTAATGACCGAGGAAAACCTCGGAAAAAACCTTCAGTCAGGATTGCCGGTCTCGACGGGATTCGAACCCGGAACCTCCCGAATCAAAGTCGAGCGCTTACCGCCCGAGCCAACACTGTCGGTACCCCAAATTGTATAATAACCTAGTAAGTCATCTGAAGTGGGTCACATCGGGTAAAAGTGATGTGTTAGCAGGCAACAAAATATTATGTCCAGAGCGAAACGTGGGCCCAATTTCTATCTCCGGGCGAAGGTACGCATCCCGGTGACTTATTAATACACATCACGTAATGTTCTTACGTCACAGAGGTTTTGTAGAAGGGATTTCCCCTGGGCTCTGATCTCCTCCTTGCTCGCACACTACAGCACAGCACAGCGCCGGGTATAACCGGTACCCTCCTCGGGCATTATCATAAGTTTCACAGGTCATGCAATAATTAATAACTCTACCATTAACATTCCTAGGCGCAACATTAGGAGGCATTTTGTTCTCGTGTTTTGTTGGGACTAGAATAACACAAGCCCCGAGAGACTTGGCATGTTTTCTTTATATTTGTATGGTAAGTGGTACAAATACATCGGATTAGGCACAAACTTGCGTTGTCTGTGTATGTATTCTTTATTTACCGTGTGAATTAAACCTGTTATAGGGTGCAATGTTTGCACCTCTCCATGTGAACTATGTATGTGGATGTATGTCCAACTAGGGCTATATATAAGAGCTGACTCAATTCCTTGCATTCGTATTAACGACCAAGGAAAACCTGGGGAAAACTTCAGTCAAGATTGCTGGTCACGACGGGATTCGGACCCGGGACCCCGAATCCGAGTCAAGCACTTAGCACTCGAGTCAACTCTATCGGTTTTGTGAATTAGGTTATAGGTTAGTGTGTGTATGCGTTTATTACTTAAGAAAAGTAGTGTATATTGTGTATTAATCGTTTATGTTTGCATAAGTTATAATATTGTAAGTAGCTTTTAATGTATAATCTTAATACTCACACTAGGGAAACGCCAAAGTCGTTGTTAAACGAGTGAGTGAGCCATGTGTTGAGTACCCGATTACATTACTTTTCTTCCCCTACCTTAGGCCTACCTAGCCTATCATAGGCAAGAGAGGCGCATTATGACCTTACAGTTGACGCGCCCGTCCCCGTATACCAACTAAACTTTAAAAAACTATTATTTATACGAATATAATTATCAAACTTAAATGCAAATGTTCCCGGGTACTCACCACATGACTCGCTCACTCGTCTAACTACGACTTTGGCGTTTCCCTAGTCTAGTTGGCTAAGGCGCCCTTGTAGCCGAAATGTGAAAGAAGTGGGTTCAATCCCCTGGTCGGGAAAGATTTTGTAATTTCTAGATTGTATTTCAAAAATAATTAAACATGTTTTGAAATGCATATAACGCAGTGTAGTCCATCATCTGTGGCAATAGGGCCTACTATGGTAAACATAGCCAGTACGAAATACGTGAAAATATTGCAAGGTTTACTCGATCTACGAGCGGAATTTGGGGGTACCTTGACGTCCAACATTCGACAGACCTTGCATGGGCACGGCATTTCACGGCCAGGCGAATAACAAACAAAAAATATCTTTCAAAATCTAAAACATTGTCGTTAAAATAATTTCTAAACATTGGAAGTCTATTTTTCAGTTATTATTTCTTGTAGGTTTAAATCGCAATGAATCTTGCTGATTTTGTTAGCAGTTCTCAATAAACTCGTACGGATGTCTTTTAAAATTTCAGCGCAATCTGTTCAGCGATTCGGCTGATTTTCAACGTACACACACACACACACACACGCACGCACGCAGAAAAACAATTAGGGCCGTTTAAGTCGAATGGAAATCACTACGTTCGCTACGCTCACTCGTTCAATAAATTGTTATATAGACTAAATTTGTGTTTAGTTCCATTTGAGATTCTCCTTAGCGAGCAATTACAAAAACAGAAAATTTATAAACCATACCAATCCCGAAGCAAAACATTTGTTATGATAAGAAAGTGTTTTGACAGACTTTCGTAATTAAAAAGAGGGCAATTATTGAGTCGCTCTCCAAACCAACCGCATATACAGCCAGAAGTTTATCTAGGTGCCAATTAGGGCGCCGCAGCCAAGCCGCGGTGCGCTACACACTCGGGCACCTTATACAGCAAGCAGAGTTGGGGTGATTTCGAGGTGTTACCCAGCCGTCATGAAACGTGATGTGAACTTGAAAACTATCACAATCGAGGGGATTTAGGTACCTGACAACACATGCCAAATTTGGTTGGTGTACGAACATTCCTTCTTGGTGAAAAAATGACTTGAAACATGCTCAAAATCACTTTAAGGATGTTAGTTACTACTGGCTACTACTACTATCTAATTCGTCAGTTTCAATTGCCCAGCGATTCTGACCAAACGGGTGGGGCTACAACTTTCATATTTTACATGGACATTAAGGTAATAGTGATGTAATTCCTTTTGAAAGAAAAACTTGAAAAACTTTGCTGAAAGGCTTCCAAATAAATTTTTTAAAATAAGCCTTTACAGGCATACAATCAACAAGTAACTATAGTTACTTGACAATAATCGCCTACATTGTTTTTGTTTATAACAAGCAAGTCTTTGGACCACTTGATTTTTACTTTCTATTGATGTAAATTGATGATTGTAAATTGGAAATACCATAGAAATAAATCGATTTTGATAAAATTACTTTGAAGCTTCGCAAACGCTTTTTCAGGCGCGTTGTTGGATGAGCGTATTTTTTTTAAACGAAAAAAAGCGTAAAATTGCTATTTTCATGAGAAATTATTTTTCAACTGCGCTCAAATTTCACACCAAAATATAAATTCATAACATTAAAGTTCTGTGAAAAAATCATTACAATCGGATAAAGCATGTAGGTGTTATAAGTCAAAGAAATGTTTTCAAAACAAAAAAATCGTAAAATTGCGATTTTCTTAAGAAATAATATTTTGATTGCGCTCAAATTTTTCACGAATATATAAATTCATAAAATTTAGGTTCTGTAAAAAATTCATCACAATCAAATGAAGCATGTAGGTGTTACAAGTCGAAGAAAGTTTTAAAAAATCGAGCAAAATCGTAAAATTGCGATTTTCATGAGAAATAATTTTTCGATTGCGCTCAAAAAAGTGGCAGTTCTAAGTTTAGAGATTTCGAAGGCCCCCAGAAAATTTAATCGCAATTGTAGTATCGGTTTAGCTGGAATCGTGTTAACATACAGACAAAAATACAGAAAAAAACATTTCGGATTTTTTTCTCCAGTGTAGTAGAATGGAATCTTCGCTTCGCTCGCTACGCTCATCCAATTGTATTTTAACAGATAATTTTGCAACGGAACTTTAAAAAGTAATGAGATCCCACACAAAACAAAAACTTGTAAAAATACAGCCAAACCTTACACACTCAAAAGAAATGAGATCTAAAAAAAGGGCCAAGCTCATCTACCCTTCCACATTTGCGCATTCTTAATTCATAAACGTACAGTGTCCCGTAACAACATCCTTGAAAAGCTTGGCAAAATAGAATTTGCATGACCATTACGTTAAAATTAATTAGAAAAAAAGAATTTGGATGAACTATTAGGTTTAAATTAACAGTTGCAAATTCTATTTTGCCAAGCTTTTCAAGGATGTTGTTACGGGACACTGTACGTTTATGAATTAAGAATGCGCAAATGTGGAAGGGTAGATGAGCTTGGCCCTTTTTAGATCTCATTTCTTTTGAGTGTGTAAGGTTTGGCTGTATTTTTACAAGTTTTTGTTATGTGTGGGATAGTAGCTTTCTCAAACTATAAGGGCCGTATAATTTCTTTCTAAATTGCTCCACGGGGTTGCAAACAAACATTCTAAAGTTCTCTAGTCTAGTCGATTGATTCGTTCAGAAAGTTGTTGGAGAAAACTTGGTTGAGAAATTGTTTTCGTTTTTTCCTAATAAACCGGAATGAAACTTCGCGGAAAAGCTAAATTATTGGCTATCTTTTCCGTTTATAAAAGTATATTAGCTTTTTGCTAGACCATCGAGCGTAGGTTGCGGTTTTGTGCTATAGAGTGGGGCTGTCGTAAACCATCAACAACATGCGATATTAATGCGATATTAGGATTCCGAATCTATTTTCCCATCTTAATATGAAAATGGAGGCTTTTAAATGTGTTTAGAATTAGATTGTTTTTGTGGCGGTCATGCGGTTTTATGTACGGTTAGAGAAGGAGCTCACTAATACCTTTGATGAAAAATGACGTGTGTGAATAAAATTAACATAGGCTTAACTTGAAGAAATGTGGAAACGTCCAAACGAAACGTATTTGAATATAACTTTACCTGGAGTAAAATCAAGCGAGTGTACTGTTGATAATTCCACCAAGTCGTATCGAGTATAACCATAGATATCTTAACACCTTTAGTAGGCTAGATTAGAAGTCTCCAATACCTCCGCACAGGCGCGAGCGTAGCAAATCGAAAGCGAAAGCGAAAGCGCGAAAGTCTAATTCAAGATGGCGATTTGGCGTTTTAATTTAAGCTTTTTTAATGCAATAAAGTATTTTACTGGATTGTTTGATATGGGCTTAACTTGTGCAGCATGATATTGAACAAACAGAAATAAGAAGTTATTGCATAAGGGAATTTCGTGATCATTTGATGTTAAAGACTAGTATGCTCAGCTGTCAAACTGACGGCCATCTTTAAAAATATTTAGGCTACAAATCGCTCCCATTTAATTAACATGCAAACTGGGATTTCAAGATGGCTTCTAATTGTCACGGAAGTGGACCAATGACCGATAATCTAGCCTACTATAGGTGTTAAGATATCTATGAGTATAACGGGAAAGAATGGGGATGAAAGTGGTGGATAAAGCAAGTCTACGCATAAAAATGGATATGTCAACATTTTCTTCTATTTTGCCAGTCCCCACCCCACCCCATCTCTCCTCTCCCTTCCACCAACCCACGTACGGTATATAAGTGCTCTCCAGAGTTTTCATCAGCAAACCCCGACTCTTATCTGAACCCCCGTGAAAACCATTGCACGATCTCTAGACGATACCCTAAAATTCTATATGAAATACCACAATCGTGCACTCATTACACAATGATTGTATCAATATGTTTGTGTATCATATTGTATAATACATATGAGACCTAAGTTGTACATAAATTTCACGTTATATAATGATTAGTATTATATTGTAATCGAATGCATGTAAAACGTAAAGCTCGACAGAAAAGAATTTCTTTTGTGTCTATTGAATCTTAATAAATACGATGCACTATAGATATTTCACTACTAAGAAGCCAGTCACTACCTCCAGGTTTCGTTCGATTGTGCAGTACACCCACTGACCCACGTGAGCTATACAAGAAAGAGAATCAACAGTTCTCTGATGGTGGAGGCGCCGGGTACATCTCAAGTTCAAGAGCGGACGTATTACAGTACTTCAAACGGCGCGAGATTGTTACTTTCGCGCTTGTCTGAAAATTTTGGAAGACTGTCACTCGTTAGGCATTTTGTTATGATAATTTTTTACAGCACAGCTCATGGAAGTCACAAGTAAATGTTAATGATCGTCCCAGTGGTAAACTATTGCACAAGTTTACTAAAATATAGTGAAACTATATAACAGGTTGTTTAAAGAAAATCATTGTATATTTTACGGGTTTTCTTTTTTAAGTAATAAGTGATGTAGATAATAAACTTGTTTATTTTATGACTATACTATTGACAAAATTTATACCTAAAGCTCATGTTTGATATGAAATCTGACATAGGACAATTTGATTGCTCGATTTTCGCGCGATGAAAGATGGGGGGAATTGAATAAAGACTATTTAATAGGACTCAATCCCATCCCTCGACAAACGATTTAATTGAGGAAATTCTAGGGTTAATACTTTAGTAAGAACTACCTGTGGCTGGTTCTAGCCGTGATTCTCCAAAAGTAGAGTATGGCTCGGAACGCGTAATATTAGTTGATTATGCTTACATAACTGCTAATAATCGATCTGTTAGTTTTATAGTATCAGATTCTCAAGTAATCCCACGTTGAACGTGGACAAGACAGGTCTAACAATATGCAGCGGGGGTTCAGGGAAGCAGCGTATGCATCCTGTGTGTGTGTTTTCTATAAAAGTAAATATACAATTGTGACTTCGTGTTTTGGTTCAAGTTTGACTACAATTTAATCTATTGAGAAGCACTAAAATAACGCATTTTCACGTTTTCCAGAGTAAAGCGATATGACGTGTTATTTTCGCGCTGATTTGCACGAAAGCACGAAGTTATTTCCGTAAATTTACAAATACAAATCATTGGACTTTTCACTGTTATTTGCCTAATACTATGAAAACTCATCTGAAAGCTTTACAGCTCAGCACGTCTAAGCTAGACACCCATGAGCAATTACTATTTCAAAAATTTTAAAATTTGACGTATCTTGTCACCAATGTTTACACAATATTATGTATTAATTGGCAAGGTCACGGCTTCATTTGGAGGTCTAAGACCTTTTATCATTTGTTCGACTAAAATCACGTCTAGATGATGGACTTGCACAGATTTCTTATGAGAAAAAACACTTGTAACTATGTATGGTTTATTTCAAGTTATAAAGTATCTGATATAATTTGTTACTTAACTATTGCATGAATAGTGCGAAGCCTCTGTCTGACTTTGTTGCTGATTTGATAACGTTTCTGTATAAAGTGTAATTACACTTTACACTAGCATATATAACGGAAAATCATATATTTAAACATATTTGCGGTTACCGGATCTAAGTAATTCTTAAATGAATTATTGTCACCTGTAACATCTGTATTTTAGTTCGTTCGTCCGTTAGTTTAAAAAGACAAAACTTTCATTAACTAATGTAACTTTTGAACGATTTTGCATAATTATGGCATAATCGGGAATGAAGACATTGCGGAGTGTCAAAATTTCTCAATCGATCAGAGCTCCGTTCAAACGTAGTCGAGAATCAAAAAAAAGTGTTTTTTGGCATGGCAATGAAGCCAGCTCGTTCCGTAAATTTAAATTAAAATGTGTATTTCACTTTTTACAAATCTTTAAAAAAATTACATTAAAAACCAACAACAAACAAAAAATCCCAAAAATTATAAATAGCTTTTGTACCAAATTACTAAAAAAGTTTGTATGAATAAAAGTAAAATAAAAAATAACAGCAATTAAATGACATGTGGACAGTGGCATGAAATGAAGTATATTTAACTCATGGTTGGTGTATGAATAAAACTATATCTAGTGTGAATGGAAAAACTATTAATGGCTGAAATTAACCTAGGCACACGATGTATTGGCTTTATTCATCATAAAAGTTTTGGTTATAATTTGTCAATAAACAGTATATTTGTAATATTTGGGCAATTTTTTGTTTTGTTTTTTGGTTTTTTTTGTTTTTTGTTGTTTGATAAAGACTTCTGTAAAGAAGTTTAAATATCACCTAAATAACAGTGAAAGTCCAATGATTTTTATTTGTAACGTTACTACATAGTTTCATTTTTTATAATTTCCGTAAATGTTTATGTGTGCATTCGCCAAAATGTGGGGAAATATCTAGCCTAATTCTTTTACTCGTGCGTTAACTGCTAAAATAATTAAACATTAATCTACAAAATGCTATTTTTGCATTTAATAAATATAATTTGTAGTTTTGTTTTGTTTTTAATAGTGCAAGGACACGTTTTAACATTATTGCCGGCAAGCGGCAAAGGGTGACTATACACAAGGATCGTTTACTATCGGGTCACTCTTTGGCGATCCTCGTCACCACTCTAGAACTACTTTTTAAACATTAATAGAAACATAAAACACAATTTCTCTGGACCCCCAGTTATAAGAGCTAGCGTGACACGTCAGCAAGGAGGCTAATCTGGACCTGGGATCCACGCTGACCTTGAGAACGCGATGCCCTGCGCAGGGGTAGTTTATCACTCGCCCAGGGGGGTTTAATTTATTTAACGACCTTGCTTTGCTTTGTTTAGTACGCGATGTAATCACAGCAAGGGTGTATTGTGCGGGCAGATGACGGAGTGAGGTAGGTGTGGGCTAGGACAGGGGCAACCTCTACCCCATTGGGTAGGGGTGTCGTGATGTGACACCCCTAAACAGACAAACACGTTTGTACTTAGAATGGACCATCTCAATTAAGTGGAGACTCTAGTACTAGGAAGCTTCGCAAACGCTTTTTCAGGCGCGTTGTTGGATGAGCGTAATTTTTTAAAAACGATAAAGCGTAAAATAGAGATTTTCACGAGAAATAATTTTTCGATTCCGCTCAAATTACACGCGAATATAAAACTTCATAAAATTAAGGTTCTGTGAAAAAATCATTACAATCGAATAAAGCATGTAGGTGTTATAAGCCGAAAAAATTTAAAAAATCGAAAAAAATCGTAAAATTGCGATTTTCATGAGAAATATTTTTTAGATTACGCTCAAATTTCACACGAATATATCAATTCATAAAATTAAGGTTCTGTGAAAAAATCATTACAATCGGACAAAGCATGTAGGTGTTATAAGTCAAGTAATTTTTTTTAATAAAAAAAAATCTTAAAATTGCGATTTTCATGAGAAAAAAAATTTCTATTGCGCTCAAAAACGTGGCAGTTCTAAGTTCAGAGATTTCGAAGGCCTCATAAAATTTCATCGCAATCGGAGTATTGGTTTAGCCGGAATCGTGTTAACAGACAGACAAAAATACAAAAAAAAAGAAAAAAAAAAAAAAACATTCCGGATTTTTTTCTCCAGTGTAGTGAAATGGAATCTTCGCTTTGCTCGCTACGCTCATCCAAAAAGAGATTGGATAAACTGGGTAAAATATTATTGTATTATTGTTGGCCTAAGCATGTAAGTAAACATTAGAAATTGGAGTGGGTCAGTTTAATTTCGGTACGTTCGCACTGCTGCAGCCATTAATCTCAATACAACTTTGTGTAATGGCTAATAAATGAAAAGTGTATACGTCCTTACCATAACAGACAACACATTTTATTGTAATCAGTTAGAAAATGCAGACTTATTGTGGTGAATAGACCATTTTCAGAATTAGCTGCGCATGCGCGCTCCGATTGCAAAGCATTATGAGAGAAAGAGCATTTACATGCACATGCTTGGGATTGTGGCGGACTGTACTGACATTGTTAGAAACGCAGTTCTCCACACACCCGAGGATATGTCATTGAGTGTATAAATACCCATCCTCCCATAATGCTTTGCGCTCTCGATATACAGGACGCTGGTAATTTTTAAAATCGTCTATTTATATCCTCTTTTACAGTCAATTTAAGGACAAGTGCGACAATGTGCCTCTCAATGTAAAGAATGAAACATGTGTGATTGAAATTGTGTGCAAAATTACTAGGAAAACGCTTAAGTTCCGCCGCGTTGTTGGATGAGCGTAATTGGTGAATGAGCTGCCATGTGTTTTGCGGATTTTCTGTGTTCTGTGAAAAAATCAGAACTTTGTTGAAATTTTTTAAAAATAAATCAAATTAAATAAAAAATATATATTTTTTTTTAATTAATCGTAATTTAAAAAAAGGAAATCGTAATATTTAAATTTTCATAAGAAATAATTATTCGATTACGCACAAATTTTACACGAATATATTAATTCTTAAAATAAGGTTCTGTGAAAAAATCATTACAATCGGATAAAGCATGTAGGTGTTATAAGTCGAAGAAATTTTTAAAAATCGAAAAAAATCGTAAATTGCGATTTTCATGAGAAATAATTTTTCGATTGCGCTCAAAAACGTGGCAGTTCTTAGTTCAGAGATTTCGAAGGCCTCCATAAAATTTCATCGCAATCGGAGTATCGGTTTAGCCGGAATCGTGTTAACAGACAGACAAAAATACAGAAAGAAAGAAAGAAAGAAAGAAAGAAAAAAAAAACATTCCGGATTTTTTTCTCCAGTGTAGTGAAATGGAATCTTCGCTTCGCTCGCTACGCTCATCCAAAAATATGTTTTACTGAGTATGTCACAAAATCACTTTTAAAATGATGTGTAAAGCTTGCTTGTTTTATCTAACTGGCAACCCCTATAAGAGCTTCCGAAGGGCGCATCTTTTGAGCCAACACTAACCTGGCCGCAGGCACAAGCTGAACCTACTTCCTACACACTACACTACACCTATAGTGACCCTGTTCTCGGATTGCCCATGTGAAGCCTAGCTTCCGCTCTTCATAAACTATCTTACGCTCATTGAAGACCTTGATTTAATTAGAAGTAACATTATTATTCAAGTTTAATTGCGTATACATCAACGTATGATTCAACTTTAGCGTTATGGTCAACTGAACTTAAATCGCAAAAACATAATTTAATATACAAAGACACACAAAGCCTTAGTACAGGTCTGGCATATTAAATAACTTTAATTTTTATGTTGCCAAAACTCAAATGTGCTTATTCAATTTTGTTACTACATCCAAAAGGGCAGCCTTGAGTCAAGAAAAGAAACTGAGTACTCTCTATAACCCGTTCCTCTTCAAAAGCAGAAACTTACAAGTTGTTGAAAAGAACTTAGTTCCTCCAAGTTACTTCAAAAAAGTTGCTGATAGATATTTGATATGCAAAATTGTAGGAATTCATCTAAAGCAAAATAAATGGGTACCTACCTAACTTAAGCACAGGAAGACCAAAGATCCAGAATAATGCATAAGTTTTAGGTAGTGAAATGTATAAAATAGAGATGGAAATGAGATAGTAACTTTATGAACTACTTAATTCACGGGACTATGAAAGCGTGAAGAACTTTATAGTTCCCTCCAAATAGCAACTTTCTTCATGAAAAGTTTCTGTGACGTTGGAAAAGCAACTCGTTCCCAATAAAGTTCCCTAATTTGGAACGCCGTCTACCCCAAAGGAAAACTACAAAGGAGTACACATACATTCATATTTTCTTTAAAAAAAATCAGAATGCACATTTGTACAGCGATCACTCGTTTTGTGGATACATTGATTAATGTTTTCTACTAGAATGTTGCCTATAATCGCTTGGCTGGCTGCAACGTCTGATCTGGTATCTTCTGACCGAGACCCCGTGATAACCTTCCGACCCTTACGGGTTTATCAATAGCTCACACATAATATTACAAGACCAGTCGCGTATATGCATGTAGTTGATAGTGCTAATAGTCGTTACTCAACGAATCATAAGATGCAACAGCACTGCGAATTTTTTCCATGTCGAATTTGTATGTTTATACAAATCTCATGAGCAAAATTGAGTATTTACTATTTAGAAGACGTTGGCAAGGTTTTAATAATGGACAATGAACGACAGTTAAAACATATTTAATTGCGTCATGTCAGATTCTCATGACAATTAGCAGTTGATTGAAACCTCTCGTTTCCACAAGCATAAGGCTATATACAACATTGTTGGATGCAATTTATCTCAGATTGAATTAATGTTGTTACTAACCATGTAATAAAGTAATACAAAAATTGACGATGTTAATGGCACGATCTGATGATCTGATCTGGATGGTCTGATTGATTGTGCAATTATTTGTCAGTTCAGCCAAACTCAGCAAGTCCCGTTTTGTTTAACTTATGTAGTTTTAACGATTGTTGACTCAAATAGGGCGACACAAAATACTACCGTTTACTAAGACACTCTCTAATCACAATGTTCAATGAAGTAGTAGAGAACTGTGAATTGTTTGATGGAAATGCAACCAAATGTAAGTCGTGCTTTTAAAAAATCAAGACAATTATTTTGACAATTTGAAATCATTTGACTAGAGAACGAGCAAGATAAATAAATTAACTAACCATTGATATGACACTGCATCATGTCTGATCACGAGTGTGCTAATCATAGACAGGTACACGGGTTTCTAAAATAAACTAAGTAACATAAAAAATAATTCAATAAAAATAAACTGCATAATAATAAGATAATCCAACACATCGGTATATAAGCTCGCACGCACGCATGGACCGTGCGTTCCAGGAGAAGTTTTTGCAGCACCCACTTTGCTACTCTGAGAAAAGTTTTTTGTATTTCCTTGAAACATGCCCATGAATTTCAAATCTAATTTTGTCGGAAAAGTAACAAGCAAAAGAAAAGATTTGTTGCGTCCACCCCTAGGTCCACCCACATATTATACGTGTTAAATCAGAGTAGAAGAAACGAAGTGCGATATCAGAGATGATCGCATGTACGAGAGGTAGGCTAAATACAAACAAGAAAGGACAGCAAATTAAAAACATTGTACGACTGAGAAAGAAAAATAATATGGTTGAACATATCAAATGAAACTAAATATAAATATAAACTGTACGGGCTCTTGTTTTGAGAATCTTGGTGGTCAAGTTATAATATGAAAGATTTAAACAACAATCAAGCAATCAAGACGCCCATAAATTAAATTTGAAATAACAAAATATTATTGTATCTGTTTGTTTAGTGTTTGGATGTAAAAGCGACCATTAGCAGAATCCACACCCATAAAAATATTAATTATTGAAAGCATGAAAGCAAGACTATACATTCAAAAATAGTTCTACAAAATGATTTACCTCACGATTTTACTTGTAACATGCTTGTTATGAATATACATTATGCAATGTAAATTTGAAACACGTAAAAAATATACATTGTCATCACTGATTTTATCATATTTATCCAAACAAAACACGTCAATAATATAGATACATGAAGATGAACAAATATCACCATCAGAAACCAACCCAGATACAACTCTAGAAGAAAATTAATATTAAACATAAATTTAAATAAATTATTACAAGAAATTATTTTTGAAAACTGATTTGTTTTGTTTTAATTACTCACTTCATGACCGCTGCGCGTTGAGCGTAATGTTTCATGCATGCCAAATGACAGTAAATTACGATGCAAATACGGTGGGTTATTCTAGAAACTAAACTAAACCACCTATTGAGATGCACCTTATTTTTGCACTCACCTTGTTATTACGACTACGAGTAGTAGGCCCAGACGTGACTGTGACTTGTAGCGGTCTTGTCGACACCAACAGCAACTAGACTCTGCCTGACTGTGCCCGGCCGCGCTGTTTATAAACAAACACCGACTCAGGGTCAACTCTAGATGCCTGCGTGACGTCTAATCGAAAACTTATTTTAATTACTCTAGAAAACACAATTAATCGCCCGCGTAGGTGTGCACGGTGTACGCTGGGTAAGTCGATAATACGCGCAAAGCTTTGAAATTATTATACCACGTAATTAGACGGACGTTTCGATAACACGAGGGCTTATGCAGAGGATCGACGTTTCGCGATAACTAAAGTGTAAGTTACGAAAAGGTATTTCTAGGGTTGCGAAATTGAACACCTGAGATTCGAGTTTCCTTGCGTCGTACGCGTGAGTCACCCGACTTGTTGACTTCAGACTATGTCCGAGAACAATAATAATTATCACCGCTTGGGAAATATATAAGAGCAATATAACATGTACGATTCATCTAATTGCTCTTTACTTATGCCAATAAAGTTGACTTTAGTTTAATTACGATCGTTTGGTTAGAATATTTAAGCCTCTTTATAGCAGTGATAAGACCCTACTATATAATTAAAAATAGGTTTTTGAACTGTATGACTTTGTGTAGATTAGAGATACCGATTGATTTATTAATGCTTACATGCATTTTGTTACGAAGCCATTGCAACTATGTATCAAGACACAAGCTTCAATTGTAATAATATAACTTCTACGTGCAAATTGCAAACTCAATCACTATTGAAGTTACCAAAGGTAGAGGGGGGATGTGGTTGGCTATGAATGTGGAACTCACATATTGGCACGCTGCCCACTCCTTTCCAGAATGTCTCGAGTTCGATTACAGACTAAGGCCTTGTATTAGGTTAACCGCATAGGAATGTCTGTTCACCTATATTCTCTTCACACCTTTATTTTCATGTGACTAAATTAAAAATATATATTTTCGAAATATTTCATAATGGAACATGGCCAGTAAAACTGGCCTAGTTCAAGGGTGTCTAACAGGAATAGGTTTAAGGGATAGTCGGGAGGAAAGGTTCTACGGGTATTGTTTAAATTATGACTCAATCATAGCATTAATAAATGTTGACAATAAGGAAAGCCTTGAAAAACATCAAATATGGATTGTCCATGGAAGGCAAGGTATCGGCGACTTTCCTGAATTACAAAAAGACAAGCAAGGTACAAGACTCGTACAATTGTTTATGATATTTATGATGGACCTACCCAGGTGTGTGGAATCTAAATTAAGACTATATGCGGACGATTGTACTATTTACATAACCATCAAGTCAGCAACTGATGTGGATATATTACAAAAGGACCTTGAAAACATTGAGCTATGGTGTGAACTAAACCAAATGTTACTTAACGAAAATAAAATGCAGCCACATTACCTTGACAAAATCCAAAAAAGCACCTGCAAAAGTTTTCAAAATCAATGGCTGTTACATTAAACGGGAAATCAAAATTAAGCTCTTTGGTATTACAATAACTCAATTTGAATTTACAATTTCAAGTGGAACATTCAGACTGAAATCGTGAGGAAAAAATCTGCTAAGCTTCTAGGCTTTTATCCAGAACTTTGCATGGTGCACGTATAGCCAGGTCAAGCGAACTGTGTACTTACTTATGCCTAGTTAGACCTACACTGTCCTATGGTTGTCCTGCATGGCATCCAACCTCGAAGGCCAATGCTTACAAATTAGAATTTTTACAGAATAGAGCAACAAAATTCATCACCAAAAGAAAAGACTTGAATAGGCAACAACGAACGAAGATTTGTGATATACTCACTCTTGAAAATCACCTAAAGGAGTTGGGAATCGTTTTTCTGAAGAAAATGTTTTACGGGCTAGTCGACCTGGATCCATTGACCAGAATACAGCTTGGTTATCGCTCATGCAGATACGGTAGAGCTGTTACTCTGATACCTCCCTTTGCAAGAACAACGCAGTATCAGCAAGGTTTTTTCTGTCGATCTGTTAGTGATTGGAATGCTCTGTCTTATGAGGTCCGCACAGAACAAGATTTTCATAAATTTTGGAGATCCCTTAGAATAACTTTAATGAACAGTCACGATCATACCAGTTAACACGAATACCACTCATCACATGTACACATACACTCATATTCAGTCACATTCACACTCAAATTCACACTCACACTCGCCATCATTTTGTATTACATTCAATATGTGTTATCTATGAGTAATTTTTTGTGATATTTTTTGTTTTTTCTAATATTGAGATTATTGAGTATATTGTTATTATGTGTTTTATATTGTTGAATGTGTTTTGTATATATTCTTATTATTGTATTGTGTATATTGTCCTGGTGGTAAGACACTTTGTGTTATGGGGCTATGCTCTAATTCTTACCTCCAGCAATGTGATTGTTAAAATAATGTCATGTTGGAATAAATAATAATAATAATTGGTAGCCCACATTGCGGTGTTGAGATTTGATTTGATTTGTATTGCTTAACGTCTTATAAAAATGCACTAAGGCTATTCGAGACGATGAGTGGTGATATATGAGGATGAAGTATGAATAGACGGGATGAGAGGAAACCCGGTACCGGCACGTAGCCTAGACTCCTTAAGAAAAGTACCTAGGGGACAAACTGCTTTACGTCGCATCCGAAAGGATGGTGTAACCTTAACAGTCATATATGTTGCTCCATTAACTCGGACTGCCGCGCAGACGTCGAGGAGAACGAAGCCGTTACACTAGCTCTCGAACCCTCCGTCTGCTCTAACCAGCGGTTACGGTGTCGCAGGGCAGAGCGTTCACCCACTCTCCCCCTGATCACGCTAAAAGGTTGTTAGTGGGAACCAGCAAAACGACTTCGGCTAAACGGGAGGAAGTGACAAATTTCTATATCTGAATAAGAATGCCAGGGGATAAATTGTTTGAGGTCATTGTGCCCAGCATGATGTTATAATTATGTTTTAAAACTAAATTTATACAGCCTAGTTATATTTGACATACACGAGTTATTCGTGATTTCACGGGTATTATTCTATATCAACAACACGAAAATTAAGTAAAAAATAAGATAGAAAAGAAAGTTTTATTTGATAAATCGTTTCCTGTGATAAAAATGAACTATAATAATTCAATTTCTAGGTTTTAAAATTAGTATTTTTTATCGTAATTCAACGACATATACAAGCCTATGGTTTTCAAGGTGCGTATTACGCGTGTCGGCGATATTCACCCAAAGATAGCAAATCGACTATTTTAGTTACGAATCATGTAGCCTAGAAAATTCGCCTAATTGCAATTTCACATACAACTCAGGTAATTTGTGTATGATTAGTTAGCCTGGGCATCAGGAACTTGGCAGGGTACATTTTCATAATTATCATCGAAATTAATTGCGTTTCCATGGGCTTAATGTTTACTTTTCGCTCGAGCTCTGATAATAAGCTCGACAGTTGTCACGCAACTTCTACGTCACCTTCTTTATATACCGTACTCCATATGATTGTAGGCGGAAAGCAGACCACAATTGGGTCTTTTCATGATTCAGGGCCAACAATACCCGAATGCACTAATAACAATCATGAACACACTCGTAAAATAAAAGTATGTGTATGATTTCCATGCCCACTCGTTAGCTATGCATACACATCACCTTTCCACCGCCCTTACCCCATGTCTAATTATTCCATCACTTTAACCACGCTTTATATCATCCATATTGAATCCATCCTTTTTATTATGGTGCATTTATTAATTTCATTGAATGGGACGGGAACGGATGGTTTGGGCATATGAAGAGGTTGGAAATGGATAGGAGGATCCCAAGACGAGACTTTGAAGCAGAGGATGAAGTTAAAAGAAAAGTAGGAAGACCGAGAGAAAGATGGGGAAGATTGATCGAAGGAGACGTTGTAGAGCGAGGTGATTCGTGGAACCACTGAACCAGGCTGTGGGAGGACAGGAAAGAGTGGGAATAATTGGTGGAGAAGCAGATGCAGGATGAAGATGACGATGAAGATGTGATGATGAAGAAACACTGAGCCAGGCAATATCGGCAAAAAATTGTTTCGTGCCCTAAATATCGGTGTGAAGAACACCACTCAACCAGACGTTGTTGGAATTCAGTTTTGATTTATTATTCAATTTGAATTTGTTACCAAAAGTTTTTTCTTATTATACATTGTTGTTGTAATATTACTTTCTTACTTTACTTAACTATAGTTCATTATTGTGTCTGCATTTATGTATTTTGATTTATTAAGTTATCCTCCTATGTAATTTAGTTTTTTAACTGAATAGGATAGACGTTAAAAATTAATTAAACAAATACATATTTTACACAAATATCATATTTAATATTAATTCCTTTAGAAACATCTTACTATGATCCCTAAATATCAATCAGTGTTATATTTGCCATACCAATTACGGAAGTATTTTGAACACTTCATTTTCGCTGTATATTTTACAATTTTATTGTTTCTTGAGTATACCATAGACGGTAAATGTCGATGTGCCTAAAACTCATCCTTTTTTAGTAATTTTATTACTTGTTGTTGTTGTTGTTGTTGTTGTTGTTGTTGTTGTTGTACTTGTGGTTGTTCACATTCACACATCACAATGTAACACATTGTAACATCAACGTCCTTAATTCAAATAAACCAAAAAATCTTGAGTAATGTTCATTGTTACAACTCTGTACGTCTAATTGTTATTGTATATTATTATTATTATTATTATTATTATTATTATTATTATTATTATTATTATTATTATTATTATTATTATTATTATTATTATTATTATTATTATTATTATTATTATTATTTTATTGGATGTATTTCATACAAACTCGGTCAAAACCGGAGCTAACATGTTGTACGGACTTACGTCAAGTACTTCCATGTGTATCTATATTACATACCTACATTATTACTTTGTCTTAACTCTAACTAAAATAAAGTCATTATTATAATATAGTTTGTAGATGATGTTTTCTTTCTGCTGTGTACGGTCGTGGCCGATTTCTCGTCGCCATCCTAGCATTTGCTCTTCGGACTAGGGAAACCACGAAACCTTGTCAGGATGGAAGCTGTCTCGGAATCTCGAAGTATCATTCTTAGTTTAGAAATTTACGAACTATTCTACACGTGTTGAGTATTACTGCCTTTTGAGTCTCGATGTAAACATTGGGTGGAAGATCTAGTTGTTTAATGCTTTCATGTAGCTTCTTCGGTATGATGCCATTAGCTGATATCACGTATGGGATTGTATTTACCTTTTTCTGTTTCCACATCTTCTTGATCTCAATTGCAAGTTCACTATACTTGTCAATTTTTTTCTTCCATGTAGTCTCGACGTTATGGCACATTGGGACAGCAACGTCAATAAGGGTAGTTTCTTGTTTCTTCTTGTCAATTATAATTATATCCGGTCTGTTGTGATGTATTGTTTGGTCTGTTATAACTGTGCGGTCGTAATATAATTTGAAATCTTTGCTATCTAGTACTTTCTCCGATTTGTATTTGTAGTAAGGTGTGTGTGTATCAATGAGGTTGTACTTGATTGCTAGTTTTTGGTGAATAATGTTAGCTACTTGGTTATGTCTGTAGAGGTAATCCGTTTGACATAGTGACTGGCACCCGGATATGATGTGTTCGATTGTTTCACCCCTTACACTACATTTTCTACATTGATCGTTTACTGTCGCATCTTGTATAATGTATTTTTTATAATTTTTCGTTGCAATCACTCTGTCTTGAATAGCCAGCATAAAACCTTCTGTTTCTCCAAATAGTTCCCCGTTGTTTAACCACCTATTTGATGCTTTAATATCTACGTGACCTTTATGTAGTTCATCATAATGTCTCTTGTGTAGGGTCTTTTCTGAGAGACGTAACTCTTTTGAAGCGTCAGTTATGAGTTTCCCTTGTAGATTGACATTTTCGTTTGCTAGATTGAGTGGAGTTAATGATTTGTCAGCTAGCACCACAGCCCTATGCAGTGTTGATTGGTTGCTCTTTGTAAAAAAATATTTTCTTAAAATGCCTAGTTGTTTAAAATATAGCTTAGTTGTTCAGATCAATTAGGCCTCGTCCTCCTTGTTCTCTTGGAAGTGTCAATCTCTCTATTGCTGATTTAGGATGATGCATTCTGTGTTTAGTAAGTGTAGAACGAGTTATTATATTATTATTATTATTATTATTATATTATTATTATTATTATTATTATTATTATTATATTATTATTATTATTATTATTATTATTATTATTATTATTATTATTATTATTAAAACGTACTTGAATTTACATAATGATTCATTCAATGATTTATTTTTATCCCATATTAAATACAGTGTAATGATTTTGTTTACGATTGAGATCTATTTTAAGACAGAAGATTATTAAATACAAACTAAGATAATGAGGTTTGAATGATCTAGCCAATGCTTAAACCAATTTGTTTTATTTATTAATGTGTTTGCCGTGATAACTTGGATTTCCACCAAGTTCATTTAATCGTGTGTGGTAAGTATGCAAACGTTACCTAACATATTATCAAGCGAGGCCAAAACCATTATGAGATTAATATATTTTCTAAGACTTATAAAGGGGAGTTAACCGCTAAACTCAAAAATATATTTCATTCAGGCTAACTAGTAATGAATTAAGCAGTTAACAGAAAAATTATTGTGGCCACCATGACCTCCAAAAAATTGTTAAAGATGACATTTTTCGAGCTAGGTCCCATCGGCAAAACTCTCCCAAAGAAATAACATGGGGACGATCTTAATGCCCCGTGACCTTGGAGGATTTTGATCCAAAAAATATTGTCCATAATTGACTTACTCGACAGCCTATTCTGTAAGTGCTCTATATTTTGTTTAGTAATTTGGGCAAGTGGTTCGGTCAAAATATGCTGATTACTAAGAAAGGGTGTGATTTTATAATGCATATTTTTGCGTGTTTGAGGGTATAATATTTGGACACAGTTTCAAGACACGATATAAAAATTGTCATTTTAGATTAGTACTATGCTTTAGTATCTATGTGAACCAAAGCCGATTTAAGAAATTTCCCGAAACACCAATCTTCTCAAATTTCAGGATTTAAAAAAATGATAAAATGATGTAAAATCACAGTTACAAAGATATAAATTTTTTAAACTGTCATTTTAGTGTAGTATTGTGCTATAGATCATGGGTATAAAAAACTTTTTTTTAGTTAATAGCCCCTTTAAGATTTAAGAGCTTCCTCATAGAATAGGCATCAGACCCAGCCAATGAGAAACGAGCTTTCATGCGTGACACGTCATCATTGCCGGCCAATAGCAGATACCAACTTGCATGGCTGTATAAAAAACGCGATTTATTAAAAACATATTTTCATACCTATAGAATTTTAAAAATTGTGTCCATCCAGCAATAGTTCTGTGCATAGGTGATAGCATAAAATTGACTTACCTGTTGGTGGTTTGATGCTGAATCTCTGGATTCCTGAACTGAGTTGTTACAAGGTGGGACAAGGAACAAGTACACGAACAGTCTAGTCGTTGAGACACGGTAATTTATTGCCATATTGCGAAGTACAAGATCACCAAACAAACTTGTAAGGGTGTTTATGCATTCGTTTACAAAAAATCGACAGTGATGCGCGAAACATGTGAATAAATAACGGACAAAATATTATATTTACAATTATTTAGTAATAATTTAACCTGGATAATTAAGTTATTAATCTTCGATTTGAAAAACCTGATTTACCTTTGAAACTATTATGCCATATGTCCTTCTTGAGCGGAAGGGCATCACAGAACGTCCACAGACTCCACCATTTCATTTGGTGGTTTATGTTATTATAATGGCACATGTGTGACTGTAGGTAGAGTAAGCGATTGCATTGGATGAAATAGTTTAGTTAATTTCGCGGACAAGTTCTTAATTTTGTATAATTATATTTCAGTCAAAGTAACGTTGGTAAGTGTTTTCCGTAGACATGTTCACTCACATTCACTCGACTCGACTCGACACTCAGACTCACTCGAAAGTAACAAAATACCGACAACACTCGGAACTGGGAATGCAAACGAAGGGAAGTCGTAGCAAAACATTGAAAGAAACCGATGAAAAGTTTAATCTCATGCTCATTTTTACTGAACTCATTTCGTCCGCATAGTTACCGCCCTAGGGACATAGAAACGCTCATTGCGGCCATTGTTATTCCCGATATCAACCACTTGATTTGTATATTATACCTTAATTTTATATTAAGTTAATATTTATATTAAATTTATATTAATTTTTATATTATTTAATATAATTATTTTCTGTCTTAATATTCGAATGAATTGAGAAAATGGAAGTGTCAATCTCGGAGTTGTAGTCAAAGACATAACCGATGCGACAAAACACTCGATGTATAATTGGTATAATACCAGTGGCCGAAGCTGAGCATTCAGAGTCGCCTGGTGGCTGAATTTTTTGAGAGATATTCGGCCGCGTCGATCAGTTTCATGAACATCTTTAGGCCATGTTTAGCTCGTGTTGTTTGGAATTAATTCAAAATAAGAAACGATAAACAGGATAATATGACATGAAGAAATATAGTATTGTTCTAAATCGTACGATCTGTTTCAGGAACATTTCTGTAACAATTCCAATCAGGAAATAATATGTTATCACCGAACATAATGGCATGATTGTTATCACATATTTATTTATTCTATACCACTAAAATAATTGTATTGTAATTATGGGTCTGGCTTTGATTTCTATCATCCTAATCATTGTTTAACATTAATTATCTTTATTGAAACGAACAGCTAACCTAAAGTTGTCTACGGTAGTCTATACCTCGAACTAGCGTCACTCTCAACTATGCCTTTACGCATTGTATATAATGGCGTTCACTAATTAGTGTTTATTTCTCTTCAAGCATGGAAAAAGATCAATTTTATTTATTGAACAACATAAGAGCTATACAAGTTGAAAAATGTAATATACGATGGAATAATAGAAACTTCAAAGCTGTGCTACACCAACCTATTAAATAACGATTCTACGTAATTATTATAATTGCTATTTTGGGATGGCTACACTTTACTTAAGAGGGAAGACTTGAATTTCTAATTTAGGCCAATAAAATGTTCAGAAAGTGATAACAAATTAGCAGACCTCCTCCCCGAATCAGTCAAAGCTAACTCTAAATCCAATCTCCTAAACTTTCTTCTAGATCAGGCAGAGCGATTCTCTTACAAATTTGGTTATGTGCATTATTCTCATAACATATTCATAGGTCAGAAACGGCCGTAACAAAATAACTCTTAAGATGCTCTATACAATGCCCGAATCATTTTACAACGCTCCAGTATTTGGCATTAATCTCGATTATGCCTGATTTACATTTTAAAAGAATAATATTCTCGAGTTGTATTACGATTTGTGTTAGAGTACTTGTTTATCAACACAATATGTCTTGCTACAGGAGCAAATTAAGCTGTGCTTATTGTTACTTTCCGATTCTGTAGTGTTTGAAAGATATGGATAACATGCTGTTGAAACGACGAAGAGTAAATATCATTTCAAGGGGTGGAGCACACGTTCCTTTTCCCAAAATACTTTGGAATTGTATCCTGACTGTATGAACCACACCAAATAAATGACAGTCCAGTGTGTATAGCCCTGTATTGCTGTAGAATCGCTCTGCGTGAATACCTGCTCAACCCTAAACCACTGCAAGCAATTAATGTTTACCTTTATACAGACAATAAAATACGATTAAACCTAGATTTGTCGATGTTTTATTTAAATCTAGTTCGTTCCTATCACTATCAACCAACATTCACATAGTTTTAAAACAACTATGAAGAAACTATCATTCAAAGCCTCATTGTAGAGAAAATTCTACCCAAAGTCACCACTACGCTCCTACCTTTGAGACTGTCCGTCTCAGAGCTACAGCTAGTCCTGTTTTCATTCGGCGAGACCTCACGACGCTAGCAATGCTATCTGGCTGCAGAGTGTTCATCACAAGGATTTCATCTAATGGTGGGGTTGGAACGCGAGAATTAACACTCATATTGTAGTAAAGTTACATGAGCATAATAATATTCTCTTGCAACCTAGTTCTCTCTACCTTTCATCCATGTATGACCAAGAGTGTAATGCTTATGACATTGACATGGAATGAATAAACTGTTCAACAACCTATAATGAACATTTTAACTTCATGACAACGAATGGTAACGTAAATAGATATAGAATTTACTATTAAGTTCAATTTGATACCCGTTGTATTACTCTGTGGTACAATATGTGTGTTCTGTTCCCTCTTTCAAGTAACAATCTGAGGAGTCACGGAACAGCAGTACCGTCTATCTGATAAAGGGTCAATCAAGAGCCGTCAAAATATATATAACCAAATAACATATTTAACACTTTGTAGTTTCTAGTAGAGCGTACCGTGGTCGTGTCACTTACTATGATCATTAGCTACAGCACAGATAAGTTTAATTTATTATATGTGGTTTCAGTGTGCTTGCAACGGAGTATGAACCGTTGTAGCGAGCGCTACCAGGATCATAGTTGTTCCTCTTCCTCAGATAGTCCATTCATGATAAACACTCTTCAGATAGCATCGAATACACTCACGACCCTGGGTAACCGAGTGTGATGAGTGAACAATCACAAACGCAGAGACGCTAAGGGACGCATACACAAGAACATTCGCAGCAGTACCGTACACATATCTGGAGTGGTTTAGTAGCAAAAATACTGGTCGGACTTCTTCAACTCTCATTGCCCCTACCTCTTGTGCGGATGGATCAACCAATCGTATTAGCGAAACGTGTATTCTGTTGTTTTAAAACGTTTTTTGGTTTATTTTCTGCGTCCATAAGCGATTTTGTCATTAATTAGCCTATCGGTGTAAAGATTAGTTTAGGGGACACCTTCTCCTCACACACGCGTCATCTCTCCAATCACGACCTGCTCATGCTTGATATGCGGGCAATATCAAGGAATCGTGAAACATAACACTGTAACGAGGGTAACACAATATTCCAAAGCAAACGCCACGTTAAAAATAAATCTTAGCTTTAAGTTATCAGAATGTCCCACTGAAAATATACAAATCATCAAAATTATCAGACACACAACACAAGGAACTATTCTCTATTTCTTCTAAGGTTACATACAGTTTGTAAAATCACTCTAAAACACAGCCATACGTTAACAACATTCCACCGCCGTCATTAATGTTCAACTTAAGTTCACAATAGGCACTGTGATTTCACAAGAACATAATGAACTAATGTTTATTTTTATTTTTATTTATTGGCAGTGTATAGTCTAGTATACCTAAACACATTTTGAGTGATTTTGCTTCGTATATAGACAAACACTACCTTGATTATAACAAGCATTGTGCTAGTTTAATTAATGTGAACTGTTCATGCAAATCTAAACATTGTCTTGACGACAGCAGTGGAATCATGGCTCCGAAAACCAAATACATACACCTACATTGAAGTTATTGCTGCATCTATAACACTAATTAACTAATTAACTATTTAATTTTTGTTGTTTTTAATTCTACGACTGAACATGTGAGCCTGAAACTAACATTTCTTTATATTGTTGTTCATTTATTGCAAGGTCATTATGTGTATTTGTTTAATTCTTGTAATAATCAGTTCTCTAACATGAAAATATTGCGAAAATCTAGCCTGAGTTTCTGATAAAGACTACAATATTGAAAGACTCCAAAAAGGTCTCAATAATTCAAGTAGACAAACACAGTTTGTTGATTTTGTCCCGTTTCCATTGATGAAAATGCAATTATTTTGTTATGCAAACAACTGCGGCTTGGCGTAATTGTATAATGTGTTACGAGTTTATGCCGAAATTTATAATCTTAGGAAATTAAATAAATTCAATCCTTTCTTTTGCTTTCAACATTGATTTAAATACCCATTTCGTTGTTTCTGTTGCCACCTTCATCGGAACACTCAAGGACCTACTCAAGTACGAATCAAATACAAATCAATTACAGTGAATCTTTCATAACAAAATTAGAATTAAAACAACATTTAATAGTTTTTATTAGTTTACCCGTTTCTATTCTTCTATTTTAAACCCGTTTGGAGCGAATAAATTTAAATATAACCCATATTATGATTCACAGACTAGACACTATTAGTGTGACGTCATTCCATCATGGCCGCCCATGGCAACGCATAGCAACGGCCAGTTTTGTTTCCAAACACGATTTCATTGTAGTCTCTCAAAGTATATTTACTAGGAAAACGCTCAGTTGGACGCGTTGTTGAGCGAGCACCGGTACGTGCAACACGACCCGAGTAAGACATTCCCATAATGTTACATACCAATAAGTCTTTAAGGTCTTGACCGATTTAGCTGAAAATTTGAAAAATAGGAGAGAATGGATAAAATCCACCGCCATCTAGAAGACCTTGACATCATTTCCTTGTTAAACTCTTTGGTTACAAATAATATACTGCTTCCTCGATAGTGTTTTGATTACTTCTAGGTGGCAGTGCATAGTGACCTGAAACCACGTGTGCCGTTGCCATGGTAACGGGACTTTGATATAATGTAATTTCCGACTACACTACTTATCGGATCAAAATAAAAATAACATATTCGTGATCGGACGGACATTCTAAATGATTTGGCCACCTCAGATTTTGTCTCCGTTAAAGTTTAAAAAAAACTTTCTATTAACTTTAATGTAACTTTTTAACTTTTTGAACGATTTTGCCACAAAACTATACAGCAACCCGCCTAGATGGTATGTACATGTGTGCAAAATTTCAGGTCGATCAGAGAAACGGTGCGACCTGTATCGAAGCAGTAACAGAAAAAAAAAAAACAGACATTCGAGCCATAAGAGTCAAGTGGAGACGCTCGCTTCGCTCGCTCAATAAACTTTAAGACTTCTAGTATTTTTAGAATCAAATTATAGGCCTACAAAGATTATTATTTATTACAATTCAGAAATTAAAAAAGTCCGCCCCAACCGGGATTCGAACCACGGGTCTCCCGCATTCTAGGTGAGCGTCTTAACCACTAGACCATCAGGACGGGTACATATTAATCTCTGAATTGTAGCTGCATTATACATCTAATGGATGTATTTCCCGACTAACCAAATCGAGAAACTATACAAAGACTTATCATTTTCGTGTTATTAAGTTCAAGATATGAGTCTATGAATTATTGCTGTATTTTGTTACTGCAGGCGCCTAAGTTTATTTGGAGTCAATTTTGTTCGTTGCTAAGGGCATCCAGTCGCGTGACGTCACCACTAATAGTGTATATTGCAATCAAAAGATATATATTTCACTTACTTTTATAAAAACTTTCTATTGCGATAATTATTATAATTCTACAGTACGAAATTCTCTGTATTGTTATTTTGTCAAAGAGAATATTTATTCGACTAATATGCAACATCACAGTTTTTGTTCCTAGTGTGGAAAACAATACAGAGCGAGTTTGAAACAAGAGTTGGGACAGCATATTAGTCTGTTTGCAACAATTACATTCAAGATTTTTAAACTTTCAGTTGTTCCATTATTTTTCGTTTATTTTAATAATCTTTAAATTAGTTAGTATTGAGTTTGGCCCTTGAGGTAAAAAGTGTGCACAATATGCAGTCTAGTCTCACACACTCAGCACAGTCACAATCACAGTCATCTTTAAAAAAACTAGAGGGGGAACTGGGAAACATGAAACAATAGCAACATTGTTACGAGTAAACTGTTGGCGCAACGAACATTCGCTGTTGCGATGATTCACAGATTTCATTTAACGGTAAAAATTGATGTATACTTGTGTAAAGAAAACATACACATTGATATTGCTGAAAAGTCTTGAACTTCCAATTAGTTTTCTGATGTTCAATTAAGAATCCATGAGCTTTATAACATCATGACAGTTCTTCTCTACTCATTAATGCATACGATAATTATCAATTTGAGAATTATTTGCTGTTTTTAGGCCATCGTCAGAATAACACTAAATCATAGGTTACGTATTTGAAACATATTATTGTGGTAGGAGAACGATATGAAATCGTCGGTGCCACCCACATCCCGGCCGTTTCGAAGACACCGCTGTTCCTTCGTCAAGTGTCATCCGCGGGCTCCGAGAGCCTCACACGTCACACGTCACAACGTCCACAACGCGGAGGGATGGCAACCCGAGGCGCTCGGGACAAGCGCTATCGTCAAGAAAATAGTGGATCGGTTACTGTTTTTTCAGTTTTTAGTTGAAATCAATAGAAAGGTTTTAGTACGGTAACTGACGAAAAAGTTGCAAATATACAAAGATAGCTACCGTTACTAGACAGAGTGGGAACGACAGAAAACCACTGGGAAATCTTCAGGTTGGGGCGGAAGGGTTACCCTACACAAAGATAACTACCTAAAAGCGACAAGCCAAGAAACAAATCGTTATTAAGGGATTAGAGGAGAAAAGCAAGACAGTGGTGACGCAATTAACACTTCGAGATCGACCTCATCGTTGGTCAGAAGCGGGATCAGCCAGCGTCCAGCATCGTCTCGGCGAGTAGAAGCAAGACTGGCCGGCGTCCAGCACCATCAGAAGCGGGATCAGCCAGCGTCCAGCATCGTCTCGGCGAGTAGAAGCAAGACTGGCCGGCGTCCAGCACCATCAGAAGCGGGATCAGCCAGCGTCCAGCATCGTCTCGGCGAGTAGAAGCAAGACTGGCCGGCGTCCAGCACCATCAGAAGCGGGATCAGACAGCATCCAGCATCGTCTCGGCGAGTAGAAGCAAGACTGGCCGGCGTCCAGCGTCATCAGAAGCGGGATCAGCCGGCGTCCAGCATCGTCTCGGCGAGTAGACGCAAGACTGGCCGGCGTCCAGCGTCATCAGAAGCGGGATAATGTCCATCGCGAACATCGGAAGCAAAACCGGCCGGCGTCCAGCGTCGTCTCGGCGATAGGAAGCGGCGGCACCAGAAGCGGGATGAGAGACATCAGAAGCGGGATCAGCCGGCGCCCAGCACGCACAAGGACGCCCACTCCGAGCGCAGCACCGCCTCGAACGCATCGAGCGCGTCCTGGCTCCGGTGACACAGCAGCGGGGTCCCGTTGAACGATCGGAACAGCCTGTGTGGGTGCTGGGAAGCCTTGGATCATAGCGCGCAGCCGGAGTCCAGGACCTGCAGGGACTGCGTGATCATCTCGTCCTGAAACACACGGCGCACTCAGGACTAACTGTGACGTGTGGGTGTTTACTTCAGTGAAAAGCGCTTGATACTGTAAATACTATACCAGAATGATATAGTGATAATAGGCCAAGTAACAAGGACCATTTGAGACGATTTTGAACAAAAATTCCGGTCAAGTTGAAATTTTGCACTGACATTCTAAATCTAAACGTGTCCTTAATAAAGGAAAAAAGTCCCCAAAAATCGGTCTGGAGCGTTGGCCACCATCTTACAAAATGTCTGCACAAAAGTGGTTGTTTTCATATATCTTCAAAATGGCGGAAATCAGACGAAAAGTTACAACGACAAAAATATTACATTTATAATTTTCTACAAAAATGGTGTCTACTACATTTTCAGTAGAGTTTACGGTTACATCACAAAATCATGGTTTATGTTGCTTATTGGAGTACCAGCTGATTTTTTCATATAGCGCCTGCAGTGTCAAAAAATGCCCGATAGATCCGTGAGAAATCAAACACAAAAGGGCATTTGAACGGTATTCATGAAAGCTTCCATTAGTATTTAAAAAAATAAGTTCTGCGAAATCGAATTTTGCATTTACCCGAAATTTTGTTTTTTCCATGGTTGAAATTTCCTAAAAATGCCATATTTGACTGTCCATTATTAAGCACTAAATTGCATTCGAGGAAAAATTCTTTTGAAGCACATTGAAATGACTTTAATCAACCATCCGATTACAGCCAAAGTCTTCATCTACAACATCAAAGTAAATAATGTAACAAAAAGAGTGTAAATAAATACAGCACGAAAACAGTATTCATATTGTGAATATTAGAAATTCGCAACCATATTGGATTAAAACGTTGATTGTAATCGGATCGTTATTAAGACATTTCAATGTGCATAGAAATAATTTTTCTTCAAATGCAATTTAGTGCTTAATAATGGACAGTCAAATATGACTTATTTTTGAGGAAATACCTACAATGGAAAAACAAAACGTTTCGAGAAAATGCAAAATTCGGCTTCGCAGACCTGATTTTTTTAAAATACAAATGGAAGCTTTCATGAACACATAACAAAAGTCATTTTGTGTTTAAATCGATTTCTAACGGATTTATCGAGCATTGTTTGATCATGGAGGGCGCGAAAATTAGGAAATCAGCTGCATGGTACAACAATAAGCAACATATAAACAATGATTTCGTGACGTAAACCGTTGTCTCTATCAATAATATATGTTTCTCGATACCGATGGTCGGGAACACTCCCGTAGGTGCAATTGTTTACATTTAATACAATCCAGAAATTAACAATCCATCCCGATCGGGATTGTATTAAATATTAATATATTATGGTAGATACCATTTTTTTTAGTAAATTAATTTTATAGGAAATATTTTTGCCGTTGAAACTTTTAGTCTATCTTCCGCCATTTTGAAAATATATACAAAAACAACCACTTTGTGCAGACATTTTCCAAGATGGCGGCCAACGCTCGAGCCCGATTTTCGAGGACCTTTTTCCCTTTATTAAGGACACTTTCTGGAAGGTCTGTGCAAAAATTCAGATTGCCCGTAATTTTCGCAGAAAAAAATCTTCGTTGCTTGGCCTATAAGAACAGAGACACCCATATATTCTACACTATTAGTGATGCCAGTCTTGCAACACAAGTTTGTCCCTCAACTCAAGTTCTATTCAGCCCCAGGCTGAAACTATATATAGCTTTAAGAGCTTTTTAAAAAAGGTAGACAAACTGCTAGTCGAACTTAAGGGAATCCCTAGACCTAAATATGATTTCTAAAGAATGTATTAAAGATGTCTGAAAAGTTAGTAGAATGAAAGAGGGACCTAATAAAAGAGCAGATTATTTTTTTACATTTTTTGGACGGGACATAACCTCAGAATCAACAATTATATTCAAATTACCCGACTCAAACCAGCTAGTTCAAAATTGAATTTTGAGCAGCGGGATTTTGTGTATTGTTTCTACATTCCTTTATCTACAACCTAAATAAAAAGGAAACTGGTTGTCTGTAACTAACTAAACTATAAAAACCATTAATCCTTTTATTTAGATTGTAGATTAAGGAATGTAGAAACAATATAGAAAAACCCGCTGCTCATAATTCAATTTGGAACTAGCTGGTTGGTTTGAGTCGGGTAATTTGAGTATAAATGTTGATTCTGAGGTTATGTCCCGTCAAAAAAATTCAAAAAAATAATCTGCTCTTTTTATTAAGTCCCTATTTCATTCTACTAACTTTTCAGACGTCTTTAATGCATTCTTTAGAAATCATATTTAGGTGTAGGGATTCCCCGCGGTCCTGAGTTCGTATCTAATAAGGTATAGTCACAATTATAACAAGTAATAAAATAATCTAATTCCTCCGTTTGCCCACATAATCATTCCGTCAGACTTATCTACACAACTCGAAGATGTTTGGACTTTTGATTAAAATGGTTGTTTACGATTTAATGTTATCTGATTTCTTAGAAATGGCGCACTTTATTGTAAGCTTTTAAGCTTATTCTGCGATTTGCTTCTAATGAGTTTTGCCCTGAAAGCGTGTCGACTTAATTTTTTAACCCATTGTTTGCTGGTTGCTTTTTAATCGGAGATTATCGAGAATTCAATGTTTGTCAGTGGTCTGTAATAAAACTGTTGAGTAAGACTAAGGATTTTATTGATCTTATGTACGCTATGTACGTAGAAACGTAGAGCAAGGAGACTATTCGCAAACCAGAGAACTTGAATGTGAGATATGTGCAGGCGCGTCGGAACGTTTTGAAAGTTGGGGGGGGGGGGGGCAAATCCATTAGTAGATTTTGTAGGGTATAGTTGGGGTCTGGGGCGAAGCCCCAGCCGCCGGAGGCCCCTAATTTCACTATACTACAGTTATTTCGTCATGTTTTAACTGCACTCGGACTCTGTAAACGATGTTTTAGCCTACATCAACTATCTGCGATCTAAGAACTCAAAAAACAAACGTGAAGTGGCCCCTTTTAATAAATTAGGCCTACAACATATTTTTTTATTTAATCACAAAGCATACAGGCAAGCATATTTTTGTTTTACCCTCTTCTTTAAAAAAATAGTAACTAAAGGCTGTTTAGTACGTTTCATATTTAAAATTACGAAATCAATTTAATCTTTAACACTATTAAACACGACACACTACATACACACTTACACTTTACTTTACACTTCACACTACACTACTTACACTCTAAGAGGAATAATCTTCCCACTTGCCACTTTGCTATAATCACAGTCACTACACCACTCCAAAGATGACTGAACAATGAAGGCATAACGATGCGACACGAGCGAACCAAATCCCAACTTGCGTCTGCCAATAACTCAAGCAAATCATTCAAAGGGATGTTTGGATTAGACGTGAGTCTGATTCACGTGACCACTCTTACTGAAGTGAATGACCAACACACAATACAAGACGGGTGGCTGGTTATAAAAATAGTCGGATATACGGTTGCTTTCCCAAAAATTGATTTTTTAACTCTAAAATCTGCCCCCCTATGCCCACACGCTATGAAAATTAGGGGGGGGGGCAATGCCCCCCTTGCCCCCCATGTTCCGACGCCACTGGATATGTGAGACAGTCTGAAAACATTCAACGACTTGTTTTGATGCGGTGGACCAAACGATTGGGGCGCAGGCCCGAAGCGTGTCGTTCCACGAGATGTGGGCTCGAATCCCGCATAAGACCGGGACTTTTGGAATTTCTTCTTCATCCTCATCTTGCAAAATCAAGTCTGTGAAGAGGAAATATTGTGTTGTCCATCCTCCTTACTAGTGTCCCTCGGATTGTCTCTTATTGGCGAACCTGTTGCCTGGTGGGTAGATGTTATCCTTGAGTTTTCATGCATGAAGGGGTTTGACTGAGGGGCCGAAATGATAAAAGTATTTTAGTTTTAATGAGAAAAAACAATTAGTTATACAAATAAATAATTAAATTCTATTTAGAGTCTACCCACTCAGTTATGTAACTGATTTTCAGTGGGGGACAGTAAATCAAAGCGAACAAGCCAACCCTGTTGGTCCCGACGCAATCGACGAGTGAGCGATCACCAACCAAAGATCGATATTTTTAATAGGAAATATAGCAATCAGTGGTATGGACAGTGCGAACACACGCGGATCAACGCCAGAATCAACAAGGCTGATTCAGAACAACTTTGAATTTATTATGTGCCTCGTTTCTAGGACGGCTCCAAATTCACTGTTTACAAACTCCTAAGACAAGAACTGATGGACTTAAGTCCAAATCAGAAGTTTGTTTACTTTGGCGGAAATCGAACCCTGGACCTTCTGCATTGGAAGCTGATACGCTAACCACAAGACCAACGAGCCACACAACAATACCAACCCCCCGTCTGGGCCCGGGGTAGAATTAGCCCAGAGCATGGCTCTGCTAATCGTACAAGGCGAATCAAGAGAAAAAGTCCACCTCGCAAACATTAGCTGGTAAGAGGGGAGTATAATATATTACTCCTCGAAACTTGATGTGAGCTCTGGCAATCGTCGTCGGGGACACCTCTGCCTTCCCTTGACGACCTCCCCGACGACGATGACAATGACACAACGAACGATGACAAAGACGATGACGACCGCGACGTGAGAAACCCCACTTCCTCCCCTTACCCGTGGCTGGTTCTGACCAGCATGGACCCCTCCTCCCCAAGGCTAGAGTGGTGCATTATGACCTAACGGTTGACGCGTCCTTAATCCAAATAATCAAAAAAAAAAAAAAACAAGACCAACGAGCCACACAAGGTTTGCGTTATGCGTATCAAAATAAGGAATATTGTAGAATGGACATTCTTTAGGTTTGACTTAAGAGGGAATGGGACACATTTGGCTGTTAGCATAGCTATTCGCTCGGCCAAGATGCATCCGACGTATATGAAACTTTGCAAAGTTGTCAATAAAGCATACATAGACAGCCCTGTGGTCATAGATTTTCCAAATTTTGACTTAATCAGTCAGAAAAAAATCACGAATATGGTCAATTTTGGAGTTTTTAACAAAATCAAAATTCGTGAAAACTAATTTAATTTTTATAAATTATTTTAAAACAAAATTTAAAAATGTATTACTGCAGAGCCCTATAATTCCACATTTGTGACATATGTTCAAAATTTCAGACACCTGTGGTGTCAGTTGGCCGAGCGAACAGCAGTTTGCCTAAAACGCATGTCCTATACTCGTCAACACAATCATAGCCCAGATTCGTGCTTGAATATGATCTTCTTGGTGGGGTATTGCATCGTTGAACACAGCAACTTGCGCCTTGACACTGTCGGGTATGCAACCCGCCTAGCTTAGGAGCGTGGCGTGTTGCCTACAAGTGCGGGGAAACCTTCGACATGATACGCAACCACTTCGCGTTAAAACTGGGTGTTACCTGCTATAGAACAGGCTCAGTGTAAGCAGGCGAGTCTCAGAGTTGAAAAGTTCTAGGTTCGTTTCCCGCCAATTATTGCAGTTTTGAGATAGATGGCAAAACAACCTCTCCGATAATGTCACTCCCCGAGACACAAATCCGTGTGATACCGTGGGAGCCACGTGTTCTGTGTATACTCCTGACTGTGAGGTTTTGATGTATTCCTTACAGTGTTGTGACAAGATAATTTATTTTTGATCTAGATAAAGATAATTTTCAAAAAAGTTATCAAGATAAGATAAAAGATAGGGTAGAAAATTATCTAGATATTAGATAAGAAATAAAATTTATTATCTAGATAAATTTGTTTAGATAAAAGATAATAATAATTGAGATCGTCGAGTTTTTTTTCAACAACAGTTTTCTTGACAGTCGTAATATTAGTCTTGACAAGTTGACATTAACCGGGTTCGCACTAACAACTAGTAGAAGTATTTTAAATTAAAAAGTAATTAATTATTTTATTTTTGTCTACGTTTTTGTTTATTATTTTATGTAAAAAAGGTTATCTAAAAGCTTAAAAAGCTTAGATATGATAAACTTTATTTTATCTAGATAATAGAAAAAGATAACACAAAAAACTTATCTAGATAAGATAATAGATTACAGATTTTATCTAGATAAGTCACAACACTAAGTCCTAAGTACAAAGATATGTGGTGGAACTAGAAACCAAACAAAACAACTCGATTGTACATGGTTGTATCCGAAGAAATATCAAACTGATAGACCCTCAGTTTTTTTACGACAATAATGGATTTGGTTATCAGCGTCCGACGTCTAAAGTTCCATCTTGTGTAAATTAAAACACACGTGAATAGCTTAGCTAGAGCAGAAAAGAAGATCTCTCGTCCAAGAAGACTGATAAGTTCCCCAAACATTGTAGTATTAAATTATGAATAAAACCAGATACATCACTAACAAAAATTATCACTTAAAAACTGGTTGTTAAACGTATTAAAACAAAATATATTATCTACGAAAAATATTAAATCAACGAAATAATGTTTTCTAGTTGTTTAAATTGATGACAGATCGAAAGCTATTGATAGAAATTGAAAGTGAGAGACTGATAAATATCACATATGATCAAACAATCTTTTGATATCGTTTGTGTTTGTTGTTTATGTTTCGTTATTTGTCATTATGTTATAAATGGTTCGTTGTGTGCTGCCGTTGCATTACTTTATGTCTAAAAATAAACAGACGAACGCACAGTATCCATGATGCACAGCACCTGAACCATAGCTATGTTCCACAGAGCGCATTAGCGGATTAGTGGAACACCGTTCAGTTGGTATAACCTAACCGCAGCCATGGCATCTTTGTTTTGTTGGTAAACAATGGCGTGCTTGTCTTTAATTGCCAATGGTTTTAAATCGTTTAGCAACCCATCACTCGAACATACACATGTACATATAATACATGAAATTATTGAACATATGCAGTTTCTGCTATTTTCTAACTAATATTGATGATGTATTATCATGAACCCCACCCCGACACCAGGTTGGAGCTTGTTTTGCCCATATTCAAGTACGAGCTAATGTGCAATTAGTAGACACATACAAAATTATCCCAGATATATTTTGTAAATCATACAGGCACAATCTTGAAATATGTTATTGTGTTTCTAAAACTTGATTCAAGTGAAAACTTATAATAACTTGCTTAAAGAAAAACTGTTCTATTTTACAAAATGCCCCTACGTAGTCACATTAGAATGTTTAGCGTAGATGGATAAAAGATTCCTATGAAGGCTAGTGTAGGAATCAACCGAAAACTACCCTAATCTTGTCCAGAACTAAACTACGTATCACTTATTCGAGCTCTGATAACGCTTATTTCAGAAATGTCTGTTGAAACTTGATGGTTGAGTGCGTGAGGTGTTATCCGTCCAAGGCAGCTGGGATGCACTGTCATTCGCGTCACGATAATGCGGAGCCACACTTGATCATCGGCTCCGTTATTCCATCACTCACGCAAGAAGTGTACGTTCATTCATGAGGCTCGAGCTGACGATTACATTGTCATTTAAACACATTTTATCAACGTGCCGTTGGCGTTAAGCGCTATACCACGTTTACTTTACTACGCTTGGCTCTATGCCATAAGCGATATTTAATACAAGTACGGTGTGTAGTTCGAACACGACTCTTCCTACTCAACTAATTTATTTATAAGAACAACTCAAGAAGTTACGACAAAAACTTATGGGGCGAGACTGGCTAGAACTATACAACATCAAATGTAGTTTAGCGTAGATTAGCTGCGAAATGTATGAAGCTAGAAACAAAGAGCTGCCCGTTAAGAATAACTGAGGTTCTCCACATCTCGCTTTACTTTATGTTGATTTTTTAGATTAAAAAAAGAAAAGTTGTGAATGTTCTATACGGTATCCTATCTTAACATTATGTCAGTGCGTATTTTTAATGGGCTCCGTCCGCTCTGTCAAACATTAACGTATACTCGTAGATTCATGATCAAAAGCTAAGTAGACACTTGTCAAAGAATTGAATATTATTTCCCGTCTGCAACACTTCTACGACTACCCTTCTATAGGATACTCCCTGAAAAAGTGAAAAATATATTTTATCCTATCTTATCTTTATGAATTACATACACTGTCGCGTATATAATGTTAAAACAGATCCTTTTTCAGTGATGGATGAATTACCTTCTTATTTCTTTTTTAGAATGAAAGAAATTGTGAAACGACTCGTACCGTCCCGTCTGCATCGCGAGAAAACTCAGGAAGGGTTGGATCGGTGATGGGGTTACATTCTTCCTGAGTTAGTCCCCACTTGCCGAGGGAAGAGGAAAGGATCAAACCAACCCTACGCTACCCACGGTGAAACATGATTAGAAATTAAGTACGTGTTGTCGTAGACTATGCTGTGACGAACATTATACACGGTTATTAATATTTGAAATTAATTTAACGTTCCTCGGAGTTTTCCCCCTCCGTACAAACCACGAACTGTAGCGAAGAATTGTTGGGCGAACATTTCACTTACAATTTCATATTAAACGTTAGATTTATGCTGAAATATATCTCACGTATCGCGAAGGCGCGCTCTTCAAGGAATGAGAAAAATGTTACCTTCGGATGGAATAGATTTATTCGCCCACATTGAAAGTCAAATTAGCTTGTCAGTATTTATATATGCACAGTCATGAAGAATGTCCTAAGGCTGCATTTCACTTGGCGGCTAAGAAATTCGTATAACAATACATTGCTCGGTGTGTATTACTTAATGTGTTTTGCATTTTATTCTTCAACAAGGCAATCGTGGCAGAGAATTCATTCGTGACGCTGAATAATAATTTTTGTGGGAAGCCAGCCCAGGGTGCAATTCATGCCCTTTCAGGTGTCTAACTAGGAATGTTGCGGATAGGACAATTGTGAAGGGATGTCCTAAAGCTGTTTAAATATAATAACTCAATCCCTTGCATTCGTAGTAACGACTGAGGAAAACCTAGACAAAAACCTTCAGTCAGGATTGCCTGTCTCGACGGGATTTGAACCCGGGACCTCCCGAATCAGAGTCACGCGCTTAATGCTCGAGCCAACACTGCCGCTGAAGCGTTGAATGGTGGTGGTGGTGGTGGGTTGTGTTGTGTTGGGGAGGTTACATAGGCGTAGTGATAATAATTTGGAAACGTAATTCCCTATGTAATCGTTCATTATCATTAAACGTAACAGTTACAGGTACGGAAGTATCCTGCGAATTTGGTATTTTACCGGTTTTGTACCGATTTGTACCGCCAAACGAAAAAATTCGCAGGAAAGACAATTAAATCGACTCTGTTTTCTCCTAGACACCTTCTAGAAAACCAGTTGAAAATTAATGTCACAAAAACACAACTGCCTATACGTTGAATGGTGTGCTAGGGCGAACTGAAGTTTTGTTTGAAGAGCGATATTTGCGAAACACATTTAAAAAAAGTTTTGATGTTCTAATAGAGCCAGGTTTCAAAGCCATTCACTATATTTTTACTTAATTGCACATCTGAGAATATAGAAAAACGAGATTGATTCACCTTACTGATTACGTCCCAAGCTTGTTCTTGGTGGTCCCGAGCAGATGATCTTTTAACTTTCTGGGGGTCTAGACACCCCCAAACCCACTAGGTCACCAAAACATTTGTGCTATCTTTATTGAAGGGCAATGTCAACAGAAAAAACACAGGTTAATTATATTGTACGTCGTGTTCAGGTTTGATAGTGAGATGTGACACACGCACAGACGGACGGACAGAGAAGTGATGCTTATATGGGAGCGCGCTAATCATATGGATTTTACTTTTTAAACTGTAAGGAGATTAAAATGTCATCCAGTATGGCACGCAGTACTCATCAACTTCTAGATTCGCCTCGCTCAACGAAGGCGTGCTCTATAAGTCACTGGGTGATAAGGGTCTCTCCCCCGCCCTACTCAAGAATATACCCTTCTCAAAGGGGTGTATTTCCATCGAAACATCATCGCATTGTTTATTGCTCTGCATTATTTAGTATATGAGTTGTTCATATCTTGGTGGTGCTTGGTGGTGGTGGGATAAGCTACTACCTGCCACATCGCGTTTACTCCAAGACCTAGGTTAGACTCTTGGTTAATAAACATGAACGCTACGTGTATACCTATATACAACATCCAATTAATGAAATCGAAGTGATTGTGCGATTATTAGTTTGTTTCATCACGTGGCTTTGGGTAGAGAGGATTGCGAAACTAATTATTGTTAGTAAATACCTCAACTTTTCGATGTGTTGCTCTTTACCAAGAACTACATCGTATGAGGTATGATTCCAGTGACGACTCGCACGATATCTGAAGATAACGTTGTTGTCTATACAGATAACATTGACAATCATTCATAGTTGTCGTTTATTTGTATTTGTTGTATACTTGTGACTGTGTTCTATTTCTATTCTTAGAATCACCTTTATGGTCTAAACATGTAATTTTTAATTTGTATTATTATTACTCATTTCTTGTATTTGTATTTAAATTTAAAACTTTTTTTAATTGTTGCCAATCAATGTATGTTATTTTTATTCTGTGTCCTTGTGGCAGTTGTATTTGTACAACAGAGTTTTGTTTTACTTGAAAAATAAAAGTTTCTCTCTCTTAGGCACCATCTTCAGAGAGTTGAACCAAGTAAAAAAAAACAAAAAAAAACATTGCCTGTTCGAATAAATCAAATCAATTAATCCCTATTACACTCATTGACAAACAACGAGTATGGCCGTTTATCTCCTTGATAACATCTCACGTGCAATTTTCAAATTCGATGGTAGAAAAACACTCTCGTAGGTGGAATTGTTATTATTAAATACAATCTATAATAAATCCATCCAGAGCTGGGTTTGAGCCCGGGTAACCCACATCCCAGCCAGATAAGCGCCTTAGACCCCGCTCGAGATGGATTTTCTAATTTCTGGATTGTATTAAATATATCACGTACAATGTTGCAACTTAGTAAGTAATTCAGTATAAATTAGACTCTAATAGTCTATAACTAAGTCCAGAGCAACTATGTCGGATTGAGCGGACGTGTGGTGGCCCAGCCATTACACAACAAACGCGCGTGGTGGCACGCACATTACATGGCTTCAACGGCAGGCGACATACCGTCCACCATGCTGGATGGGAATTAAATGTGGTTTACATTATAATTAAGTTGGTCAATCAGGGAATTTACTAGTTGTTTCACTCAATCGTGGTTTTCGCTATATATGTTATTTTTACTAATTTATTTGTAACTACATTGTGTGACGTCAGGGAGTCGTAGACGACTTGCGCATCAGTGAAATCCCAAGTTAACGATTTTGTGTATAAGCTTAAACACCACACATTAGTTACTGGTTACACTAATTGATTAATTAATATCTTGGTTCATTAACACTAGCGTTACATGAAAACGTAATGGTCAGTTTGAGCTATGTGTACGTAACCTCTTGCTATAGCTTTGCCACCCTATTAAGTTTAAACCGTTAATGCCAAAACGCTGAAATTCTAGTGTAGGTCATCTAAGCAATTATTATTGTATACTGCGCAGTTTGATTTTATGTTCAACAATACCAAACAATAAAGCTTTAACAAGTTATGGATGACGAAGTTAATTTAACCGAAAGCATCCCATTTATTTTACAGCTCTCACAATCGAGATTTCAAAGACGTGCAACGAAATGATTCGCCGGTTTTACAGTTGGCGTATGTCCAACAACAATCGCATTTGAGCGTAACTTTTTCCTAGCGTATCTTGATTAACGAAGCGGAACCCCTCTTGTTGATTATGCTGACGCAGACGGACGAAGTGAATAACTATTTATGGGCGAATATAACAAGTTTACAAACTGGGTCAGAAACTTTTAGCCCGAGCTTTTGACTTATGCATCAGTTTCAGCTTTAGACCCATTAGCCTAGGTGTGCTAGGTTTAGTATCTCGACGGGGAACAACTTGCAAGATGTATAAGACGCTGCCTGTGAGGGACAGAGTCAGTCTCGTATATGGTGAAGGATTGCCATGGTGCGGCGTGTACGTCAGAGATAAGGCGATTCATGCACGCGAGGGTTTTAATAAGCGAACCTCAATATGCTGAAGATGAAGAGGGTGAACCTAATAGTGCTGAGCAGCCGAGAGTTGCAAGTGAGTGTGATGGACAATGTCATTCATAACTCGCTGCACAAGTGAAGAGGTTTAGGCTATACACTCTTGCACTGTCGCTAGGCAATGACAGCCGCATTCGTCAATGTAGCAAGAATAACGTTGAAGCATCCGGGCTCATGTCTGTCAAAACAACTCCTTACATTTAATGGATGCCACTTTTATTTTGAAACGATCTATAAATCATCATCATCGACAACAAGGAAGGTTTTCTGGGTAGTGTAAGTCATAAGAAGAAACTACACGCCACGATTTCTCTTGGCCGTAAACGTGATGAACTAAATCTCTCTGGCTAGACTAACAGTTACGAAAAATAATGATTTAATTTTTTATTGCAGTATAATATCTAACAAATCTGTGTTTGATGAAGGTGTGATACGAGATTGGCTTTCCGACCCAAGAAACAACAAAGTTGTGTGTTTGGTGGAGGTGCCGGGTAGACCGGCGCCTTCACCAATCGAGCAACACTTTATTCTGACACGTGCGTTAGGGTGTGTGTATTCATGTTGGTCATTTCCTCGCAACATTGCTGCTAAATATAACCACGCGCACAGTTTTTAATAGATTTCTCTTATCATCTCAAGCCTGAGCATAATATTATTTAGCGCATGCACGGAAGTTTCTTAGTAACATAGCAACGTGTGATTTGGGGTCACGCAAAAAGTCTTTAAAATAGGGAAATCTTTTTGTTAATACTGTGAAACTTAAAGAATGTTCCTGTTATTACAACGTAGATAAGAAAACCTGTGACACAATGGGGTCTTGAAGGTTCTACATACGTAGTCCGTTGTATGTTTTATACGTGTACGTGTACTGTACTTATATTTATGGAACCTGAATGTCGTTTAAAACAAATGTGCATAATACAATATAATGCAGTAATAAATCATGTCAACTGAATGTTTTGTTGTGACTTATGGTACTGCATTCCGTATTTCTTCCTTGGTACGAGTGTATATTTACTCTCTCAAGTTACAGCGTCCGATCTCTACACACAGACTTGGCTATAACTATTGCATGCATGGGCTTGCCAGAGTTCTAGGCAAGAGAAATACTATCTCGTCATCTAGCAACAAGTGCTGTTGATACAATTACTTTCCCAGGGGATGTTCACGTTATAGCGTGATTGTTACAATACCTATCAGACCCCTGCATGGTGAGAACGGCCATCACAAAAACACACATTGATTTTTTTGTGGAGCCACGGTTTTGTCGACACACAAGCAAAGCGATAGTCAGCTCGGTCTGGGAGTATTTGATTGTAATGCATTGTTTGTTGGGAAGATATTTATGTGTGTGGTGTGTTGCTAAGTGCTTTGAAACGGCTGTTTCAAGTCGGCAACTTGGGAAATAAGAGTTGGGCGAATACTAAGCACTTCAAAACTGCTTTAGTACAAACGGTTTAAAGATAAAATGGTTTTAATTTTTAGCGTATCGTGCAAACGATTCAAAAACGGTTTCGTCAAGACGCAATCAAAACGGTTTGATAACAACATAGTTGTCCATCTGTCTCACAGTAATGCACTGTCTGCCTGCTGGCTCCAAAAATGATTACAGGCGTTATAAGCAACTAATTGAGTTCTTCATTAGCATATGAAAACGATTTCAGTCAAACCATTTAAACGGTTTTAAGTACTTGGTATACGCGGTTTAGTGAGAGTTTAACATTTCAATGAGTAAGATCTGAAACGAAATGTGTTATGGACGATTGAACAGTACGAATTCTTACGCAAAATGTTTAAGATAATATTGTATCAAATGAAAATGGATGGCAACGAGCGAAGGTCTTCCTTTAGTTTTAGGGAGCGAAACTTCAATCTATAGGCACCACTTTTCTGACAGTCTCACGATAAAAACCGAACACGACTTTCGACTGATATAAGTTTTTGGCATGGCCCTTATACAGACTGTGGGTATAGTGAATGAAGGATGTGCTATAGGTAAGGGGATGGCTAGCCCTTAGAGAGTTGGAAAATTCACGTGCCCGGCACCTACACTATTAATGAAGGAAAAAACAAACCAGGACCATTTTTTACATGTAAACTTCGTCTTCATAACCCGTATCTACCACCAAAAAGCACAGCAAAAGATTTTGTTTGTATTCTTCTTCGGCGATCTCTCTCCTTTGGGTAATCCCGTACCCGTGTTTGTTCGATTAGTTGCCTTCCACAACATCATTGTCAACCGCTTCACATATTGGGTGCAAATAGTCGGCGTCAATTACAATGATGAAACCAAAGATTAGTCATGTGGGGAAGTCCTAACACTAGTACAACGTCTCAGCGCGAGAGCGCTCTCTTCTCAAACTTCTTAAATGAGTTTCGGACAACCTCGGTACCGTTGCCGAGTCTGCACGAAGTGTCGGGCACCCCCACCACTCTCAGATGAGCTTAGTGCGTCGATGGGGTAGAGCGTTGTGTTGCCAAGTCAGCTGCAACATTCCTTAGAAGGCCGATCGTGACCGACCACCACACTTAGGGTTGGCAGGCTGGCTTATTTTTCTCCCTACGAATATGCTTGGTTCAGAGATTTGCTTGCTCTTCGCGGATCTATCTGGGGCGGTTTTGCAAAACCAGTACAGGGTCTGTTTGAAATTTTCAGCCGTTAGCGCTAATTGTCGCCGGAAAGAGGCAAAAGTTGTGGATTTGAAACTTTCAAAAATAGGCCTAATACTATAATATTAAAAAAGCATAAAAGGTGCTAGAGTCAGAATCTTATTCGGGGAGGGGGGGGGGGGGGGGGAGCGCTCCACCTCCAACCGGCCATATCCGCCACTGCTCGGAATTCGAACGAATATACAATAACATAATATAGACCTACACGCAAAAAATAACAGACAGCATTAATTTCAATAACAAATAAATAAACAATTAAGAAATAATTCGTCATTCTTAATTTAGTCCATTCGAACGACGAGACATATTATGTACAAAACTGGTCATTGCACAAGGGGTTATAGAACTAATTCAGAGTATAGGATGCGTACGACCGTACGGCTATAATAATATGTAAAGTAGCTAATTAGCATCTCATGTTTTTGATCGCATTAACAAAAATAACTGTAAGTTGTATTGGTTGTATATGTATCAATAGCACTTGTTTGTCGAGCTAATTTATATCGATAAGTTTACATGATTATTGTTTGTGGCGTTCTTGTTGTATATTATGGAAGTTGTACTCGCTTATTCTACCGGGCCGTACAACCGGTACAACAACCCTTTCAAGTCACTACAAACAAATGGGAGACGTTGGCGCCGACTTTGTGAGAGTGGCCTGGAGGAGCAAAAGCACCCCTCGGAATTGGTGTGAAAATCGTTTTGAATTCATATTGAAAATTATTAGTAATAAGGGTATTTTTTTGCAAGTGCCAGAGACAAACGTGGACTACTATAATTCATAATTTTCAGTACGGTATGAATTCAAACGATTTCCACACAAATTCCGTATTATGATTTATAAAATTTATAATTTTCAGTATGAATGGCGAAGCGCCGCGGGGGGAGGGGGGCTAGCTGACCACGGCAACACACTTCATGCTCTCCCCCCCCCAACCCACTAACCTACTTTCCTTTTCGCGGGGGTCCCTATAATAAACACGTATCGTAATTACTAATTATATTGGCAAATATAGAATAGGGCCTAGTAACATATTTTTTAGAGTTCTAGCTGTTCAACCCACTTCAATAAATAATACTTTGAGGAGATATGAGGACTGATTATTTTCCTGCTGCACAGAGAATGTATTGTTATCTTCTTACTGGATACCTGAAGCGATCCCACTCACACAATCTACGTACCGTTATCGGACGTTCCGTATCGAGCCTACCAGAGTCGGCAGTGTGAAGGAAATCCTTTCTTTGCTATCAGTGAATGAGCTGATAATACTGATTCAATGCTACGCTAAATGCGACTAGATTATTTATTTATCTCTCTTATTCTTCTGTCAATCTGTTTGGGACTGACAGAAAAAGTGACGGTCCATAGGCGTGCGCAGGGGGGGGGGTTAAGCCTAGTGTTTTTAGAGGAGTATTTTTAGTCCGTACGACACGAGCCAGTGCGTCGGAAAGGAGGGGGGGGGGAGGGGGGGCCATGGGATGGGGCAGATTTTAGAGTTGAAAAATCAAGATTTTACTCTCTTTTTTGGGGAAAGCAAACGTCGGATGATCCTCACAACAATCATTTCAAGGAAAAAACAACCCAATAGCAGGAATGTTACGTTGGCTGACGTATCCCGTGCCTGAACCGTCTATCTATCCGACTATAATATAGACACGACACCCGTATGCCGGTCACTCATCAGTGGACACGTGACTCAGACTCACGTCTAATCCAAACATCCCTTTGAATGATAATTGCTAGAGTTATTGGCAGATGCAAGTTGGGATTTGGTTCGCTTGTATCGCATCGTTATGCGTTCTGTCATCTTTGGGGTGGTGTAGTGACTTTGATTATTGCAAAGTGGCAAGTGGGAAGATATTCCTCTTAGAGTGTAAGTAGTGTAGTGTGAAGTGTAAAGTAAAGTAAAGAAAGTGTAAGTGTGTGTGTGTAGTGTTCGTGTTTAATAGTGTTAAACAGGGTGCGAATTGACGGGGTGATGGGGGGGATTTCACCCCTCTGGTAATTTCATCCCTGGCTCTGTTTTACTGAAAGGTATCTCTGCCGGGGATGGCTAAATCCCCACCTCTGGATTCCATCTCATCTCATAACATATCAAGTGACTTTATCTCGTAATGTTAATAAATAATGCGTCAATTTACACATATTCCTTTAAAAATAATACCTCAGATCGCTTCTAATACCATCTTGAGAGCAATAATACCCCCAAATATTTTCCTCAGATCGCTTCTAAGGCCATCTCAAGGGCAATAATACCCAAAAAATAAATTCGCCTCCGGCGGCTGGGGCTTCGCCCCAGACCCCGGTTTTGCCAACGGAAATACTGTTCTAAACCATCCCCCTCTCTGCAAAGTCGTTAATTCACACCCTGGTGTTAAAGATTAAATTGATATCGGAATTTTAAATATGAAACGTACAGTACTAAAACAGCCTTCAGTTAGTATTTTTTTTAAGAAGAGGGAAAAACAAAAATATGTTTGCCTGTATGCTTCGTCATTACATAAAAAATGATGTAATTTTTTAAATTGGCCACTTCACGTTAATTTTTTGAGTTTTTAGATCGCAGATAGTTGATGTATAAAACATCGTTTACAAAGTCCGAGTGCACATAAACAAAAAAAAAACGTAGAAGTCGACTATCTCGTCTTCTACGTCCACAACTTGTGTTCAAATCCGTACGACACGAGCAACTTCTCAAGGGAATCACTAAACCACGCCTTGTTTTAATGTTATCAAAGTAACTATGAACACGTTTCATTTATTGTAAATACGATGAAAATTCACTAAAAATATTTGATTAAAAAAAAGAAAAGAAATTAAAAAAGAAAAATATATATTTTTATGTAAATCAATTACACCTACGTGAGTGTTTCCCGATTTATGAAATTGAGAAATAAAAAGATATCTACTTAGTTTCCCGAATCCTTTACCTACCTTTTTCTCTCATCATCTCACTTTTAAATTTTAAATATTAGGTGTAAATTATAGCCATGCTAGTCTCAAATACGTTGCCCCCTCCGCCCCTCCCCCACCCCCAACCATTGTAAAATCTCTGCGCTCGCGTAGAAGACTAATCACAAAATGTAATTATTATTCGTTCTAGAACAGTACCGGTAATATCATATTTTAGCATTCATATGTATTTGCGTGCATTTGTACTTTATGGAACGAATGGTTATCATGTCTACTCTCTACTCTCACTCCTATCTCGGTGTCAGGAATCAGGATGCAAAATTAATAATAACAAAAATAACTCTTTATGAATATATTATTTCATGTACTTTTTGTGCAAGCCTATCCCAATCAATACGTAAGCATGATGTCATAAACAATGTTATACTCGGGATGATACGTTGCACGTTTACCTATTCTCCGTAATCAGTAAACGATGTTTATCGTGTGTGCGGCAAACAGAACTGTTTTCTCATAAACAGGGTCGGATTAAAACATTTGGCGCCCCTAGGCTATAATATTTTAAGCGCCCCTGTTGGCCCTATCTATATACCTTTAACAGTAATTTGTGATGACCCAATCTGCCCCCCCCCCCCCCCCCCCCCACCTCTCCCTTCTTCATAAAAATAACAACGCTTAATATTTTAGAATTTATCGCATTGGTGACGACTAATATTATTTACAATTATATTTTCTACACTAACTGTATTTGTGGGGCATTTTGGGTAAAAAGTTAACTGAAGCTGCTAATTTTAGGAATGGATTCTATAATTTTGCTTCGCGCACTGCTTTTTGTTTTGAAGTTTTCTATTTTAAGCATGTTGTTTCACTGTTATCACTCAACTCCGTTTGCGAATAAGAATTATAATATTCAAACATAAAATCGTAATAACACTTAATCACTTTAATAGTACGGTACTGTGAAGGTTTAAACACAATAATACAATTAATATTAGAACAAATTAATTTGTGGCAGAGCTTTAACCCGAAAGTACAAAAAATAACTTAGCACTTGCTCCGTTTACGAATAACCATTCTAATATTTTAATAAATGTGTTTGCCGCGCACAGAACTGACACGACTGTTTGGCCGAAACATGAGTGATATCTTGGCTTGGCCTTTGAGCTTGAGCTATGTCCTCTTTCCTCCCCAAAATCATCTAGTTATTTTGACTACTTTACACTCGAGTAAAAATGTACTCGTGATCGACATTTATTTAACTGTTTTAATAATTATTTTTACTCAAACTTAAAACATGTGAACAATAAGGCTTGGTGGTTTGAAAGAAGGGATGAATGCTGCAGGTCAGTGTGCTGATCATAAGGGGGGGGGGGGGGGGCGCCGATGGGTGTGGTTTTTTCCTGTCATAAATTTATTGCAAGTGACTAATTCTATACAAAATACGCTTTGTCGAAGACCCAAATTGCTATTTAGTCACACCATTAAGTTCTAAAAATTACTCGCATAGGAATATCAAACTACATTTTAAAATTCATTGAGGCCGATGTTACACTAACATTTAGGAGACAATTAATACGGGCCTGCTCATAAACCAGTAATTACGCGCGAGTAGTCTCCAATTTCAACACCCCTCCCTTCTTCACCACGGCAGGCAGCATTGAGTCATCGCAAACTCGTAGGCCTACAGTAAAACGTCATTACGACCACTCGTATAGCACATTATTTCATTTCATGTCTCTGCGCTCCATTACGAAATTCGGCGCATCTGTTTTGTCTCGAGTGTAACCGATAGTCATAAATAGTTCGCTGAAGGCCAAGCCATCATGTTCGCCACTATCTATCTTCCAACCCGCGCTGAACAGAACGTTCAACAATCTCAATGTGAGATTGTGTGTGTGCGCGTGAGTCTATACCCTAGCAAAGCCGTCTTGTGAATATTCACTCATGTCAGTAATAATAAATATCGGACCACTACACTTGAAAGAAGGTGTAAAGCCCTCGGTAAACCCGACAATGAATGATGAATGAATGAACCAAAGACAATCCTGAAGACGAGAGAGTAGCACAAGGCATTGTTTATGCGACCCCTACAATCACAAGGACCGCCACGCGCGGCCAGTGGGGGGGTTAATACGGTTAATATTGTCTTTGCCAAAGATGGTAGTAATCTTTGCCTGTAGCCTAACGTGAAATAGATCGAGATCGGAAAAACCGTTTTAACATTTTTGTTGTAACATCGCCAATAAGTCATTTAAACGTGTAGGACATACACGTTTTTGTGACCGTATAAACGTTTAGTGTAAAATACAAGCTTTCTGACATTGACATCCCTATGTTATACACATCAATTTAAATCCGTGTGTATAAAATATATATTGATTACCATCGCAATCGTAAAATTTATAAATAATAAGTAGAAATCAATGTAATAATGTATAATGTATGAAATAAATGTATTGTTTGTGTGTAGTATGAAATAGCTGATGAAGTAATAATGTAATATGTTATCACTTGCACCGACATTGCACAGATCTACCCAAAAATGTGAATGAATTTTTTGAATATTAATATAATGTACGGACTAGTTGTCAAGAGCAAACGTGCATTGTATTTACTCCTAAATAGTGCGCGGAAACGTCATGCAAACAACTTGATTAATATTTCAGGTAACTTATTTGGGACACCCCTCGACTTTAAAAAAGTGGGGCGCCGACTACCGCAAACGTACCTACCTATTACAGTTATTTAAATGATCAATCATAATAATTGGTGCGTTTCTATGTTTTGTTTTTTAATAATGACATTTCTATCTGACGTTGTGACACATCTTTAGAATCGAACTCAGGTCTCCGGCCACTTGACCTTACTTGACTGACCTAGAGTAGACCAACCACGACTGATAATTTAAATTCTAGATGCTGTGTCCGGCGGAGACCTGGTATACTGGGTTTGATTCACAGTCGGGGCTTATTTTTAATGTCTAAGTTTAAAATATTCGGGAATTGTTGTGCGGTATCGGCGGTGTTGTACTTGCACATCATATTTTTTATTGCGTTTTTTAATTATAGTATTTAACATGAACACAACAATGTTAAAAATGACCCTGCTCTGTATTACAGATTTTACATAGATTGTATCAACATGATTACCTAATCTTTGATTGTATGGCAGAGGACAGAGGGTAGGTACTGCACATAATTTACAATAAACGCCCAGGCGCGCATAGGCTATCAAAACCACCCAGTGAACACATGGTTCTCTACTTCATAGTTCATATCGTATCACACCTCGACTTGGAGCTATTTCCAAATGATGCTATTGGCCAAACAGGACAGGCACATGGGTTTGTATTGGTCGTCTGTTCAAAACTATCGGCGGGTAGCAAGACAACCGTTCCACAGTGTTGCCGTGGGTTGCCGACGGGCCATAAAAAGAGAAAGAAAGGTTCTTACGGCGAGGGACACCAGTGCGAGTGAGATGGGCTACGGTCTGCCGCAGGCTGTTGCAGGCAGCAAAGTAGGGGAAGGAGCTGGAAAGCGTAGTGCACGGGATATCCGCTAGGTAGTGATGTGACTGGCGGTTTCGCACTAGCGCCATTCTTGCGTTGAGAAGTTGTACTTGACTTCAACTTCTGATTATTTTCCGCAGAAATTTAACACGGCGATGAACCATCTTCCGCTAACAAAGAAGCCGTACATTTAGTTTTCTTCTTTCATCCAACACGAACCCCCTCGCTCGACATGTCAATCCGTTCATTAGAGTTAGAGCCACAGTAATTCCATTGCGTTCAACAGGTATTCAATCAGTGCGAGAACTCATTGTGTGTGTAACCAGGCCCTAATGGAATGCATCCCGCACAAAGCCGGCTGCGTTCGACAAGGCCTTGTTAGCGGTCGGAGCTGGAGTAATCTACCGCTCCGAGAACTGAACGCCGTTCACACGGGCTGCGTTCGACAAGCCCTTGTTAGCGGTTGGAGCTGGAGTAATCTACCGCTCCGAGAACTGAACGCCGTTCACACGGGCTGCGTTCGACAAGCCCTTGTTAGCGGTCGGAGCTGGAGTGATCTACCGCTCCGAGAACTGAACGCCGTTCACAACGGGCTGCGTTCGACAAGCCCTTGTTAGCGGTCGGAGCTGGAGTAATCTACCGCTCCGAGAACTGAACGCCGTTCACACGGGCTGCGTTCGACAAGCCCTTGTTAGCGGTCGGAGCTGGAGTAATCTACCGCTCCGAGAACTGAACGCCGTTCACACGGATTCGAGATCAGTTATTGCGAGTGGGGTTTTCCAAATAGTCGAGCACAGCACCAAATATTAGGCTACCAACCAAGCTTCACAAGAACATGTAATGTAATATGTGGTCCAAATTCGAATAATTTTCTATTTTTCTCAACTCGTTAAAATGTTACTGTTTTTTTTTATTATATAACTACTACAACTTCTACAAACTACTACAACTCACTACAGATTTTGTTTACCTCCGCTTAATACCAACGTCAAATAATAGCATCTTCATTATTATAATATTATATTCGTTGTAAATAAATAAATAAATTAATTAATTTATTAAATAATAAATTGCAAAGGTATGTGTTTACGTTATTGTAATTCGCCATTTTGATCCATCTTTCGACCATGGTTTATACATTATATACAACCCCCAGTCTTGTATTCCGAACATCAATCATTACACATTTTTCTTGGGAACGCGGCGAAAATAGAGAACGCTATTTACATAATTTCACGGGTAAAAGGTGAGCTAATAAATAACTCCTACAAGTTATACACGCGATCAGAATGCCGACCTCATAAACCTAATCTAACCAAAATCTGCTTCCAAAGTAAGGACGGGCTATATCGTGTAGGTCTACTCACGCAAATAACGTACTCTGGTCGATAGGTAATAATGATGAATGCGAATAAGGTTAACGAAGAAGCATCAGTATATATAAATATATATATATATATAAAAACAAGGATCTTGGGTAAAACCGCGTCGAAAATAAGATGAACCAGGGCAGAACCTGGCGTCCACCGACGTTTCGTCTGTACTACGTCAGACATTTTCAAGGTTGACTGTGACTCTACGGAGGTTGGAGTCACAGTGGTTGGCAATATGACCTCGCCGCCCCGCACCTATTTTTCTATATAACCTCGCCGCCTCGCACCATCAGCCGAGGTTATATAAGGCGGGCGCTGCGTGCTTGCCAACCACTGTGACTCCAACCTCCGTAGTCACAGTCAACCTTGAAAATGTCTGACGTAGTACAGACGAAACGTCGGTGGACGCCCAGGTTCTGCCCTGGTTCATCTTATTTTCGACGCGGTTTTACCCAAGATCCTTGTTTTTATCCTATGACGGGCCGCGAAAACCTACAACAATCCATATATATATATAACTTATATAGTATATATAATAAATAAACCGGCACAGAATGCATTTGATTACGTAAAACAAACGACGATATCAGTGAGTATGGAGATTTCATGTTGGGGCGAGGGTGAGCGTAACATTTCTGGAAGGAATATATATAATGGAATATATATCGGTTAATTATTAGACTGCCAGTATGCTTCCAGAAATGTTACACTCACCCTCGCCCCAACATGAAATCTCCATACTCACTGATATCGTCGTTTGTTTCACGTAATCAAATGCATTCTGTGCCGGTTTATCGGGGGAAAAGGGAAAGTGACACAACAGCTTTAGCTTATAAACTATCCGAGCATATTTATTTCGTCTTGGGTAAAGCTCCACAAAATATAGGTGGTGTCATAGACACGAATGCTCGACAGAGTGAGTTCGATAGAATAAACCTCTCTTTAATATCTTGTTTCCTTTAGGCTTTAATTCCACTACCCCGAATCTGTTTCCTGCTTCATTGCGGATAATAATGTCGGCGGGAGAAATGCTCACCCCGAAAGAATGATCAATATTGGAACTTTGCCAACAGTTTATTAAAATGTACTCTGCGTATTGGATAAACAGTGCCGGATTGCCTCGCAATCTTTGCTCAAGTTATCATTTCATCCGGCGTTGCAAGTGTTTGGTCTGTCTGTATAAATATCCATCCTATTTCTTGCGCTTTCCGTTCTCCGGCGCCGAACATATAGAACAATCAAGGCTGAACGTACAAACATTGCAAAGAAAACTGCTACGGTGAATCAAGTTGTGGTGACGAAATTGGTTTTTAGTAACTGTTAGATATTGCGCGGAGAGGATTTTACAGAATTCTCAGCCAACTTTATTGAATGTGCGGCGTTGTAATAAGGGCACGGACTAGCTAGTCAACATCTTGCTCATTCTCATTTACTCAGACAAGCAATCAAGGTTTATGCAATGTACACCGACAGTGTCGGCTCGAGCGTTCAGCGCGAGACTCGGGTTCGGGAGGTCCGGAATTCAAATCCCGTCGAGACCGGCAATCATGACTGAAGCTTTCTTCAAGGTTTTCCTCAGTTACAACGTAACTTAAAAACTTATGACCGAGGCCACTACTTACTTAAAAACGAATTTTCGGGCGAAACTTCCTCACCCATCATCAGGTTGATGCCAACTGGTTCACCCCGCCGGACTGCTCCCTTATCTCCGCCGTGAGTTGTGCTGCTACGATCGACCTCTCGACTTCCCTTTCAATGGTCGAAATCCACATGGCGCTCAGTTCAAAACTTGGTTGGCTTATAGGATCACTCACACACACATCGCATCATTGCTGCCTCTTTAATCTTCCTTTTCCACATATTTTCCTCCCGCATGATGCATTTCACCTCCTCCCACTTGTATTCATGCATAGTCTCTCGGGCATGTTGAACCAATAATGACGACGTACTATCACTATGTTTCTTAATATTACGTTGATGTTCTCCTATGCGTACATTCACTGGTCTACCCGTTTCCCCCACATACACCCAGTACCATCCCATACCATCCTCAGTTGTTATTGAGAATGAATGGGATGGAGTCTTTTAAGCAGCCCTCGGACATCACAGTTGTCTTTACTCCAACATACCTAGTAAGACACCTCACGAGTGGCATGCATTGCACCCTGGGCAGGTTAGCAACATAAAATACTACTATGCAACGTACTGATATTTGTGTACGTAACTGCCTGATAATATACAAGGCAGTGAGCTTCACCAAGCAGCCTGCAATAAGATTGCTCAACGTGTGAGCTGTCCCGATCTTCAGTGTGCTCAAGTCGCACGCTCAAAACAGATAGGCGTTATTTGTTAGTGCCTGCGAACATCTTCCGCGTCAATGAATTCGGATGAGACTTTTATGAAACGCGAAACCATTGTTTTATTTATGCGTGTGACAAAGGAGAAACACTCGTCTTCTATCGTGTGGGGTGGGGGTTGAGGGGGGATCAAGGGTTTCATCACCTCGGCGTCCCAGCCCCACCCTCGACCGGGCGAAGTGAGGGTGTCACCCCAAGAACTGACGAGACGAACACGACATACAAGCTGTTTACTTAGACAATACAATTACAATTATTACAATTTTCTTCGAGTTTTATATCTTTGTTTGTGAACGGGTGAAGAATGGTTCCTTGTTATAAAAGTAAATTGAAACTTATTTCACTCGACCACTCGCGTGAGGGAATTGGTTAAAATAATACTGCACAACATATTACTTACTCATTTGAATTGGTTAAAATAATAATACTGCACATATTACTTACTCATTTGAATTGGTTAAATTAATAACTGCACACATTACTTACTCATTGACCCCGACGAATGAAAAACATTATCGTTTCTAACCGCCATGTCTAATGCAATGTGTAATACTTGTTTCGGTTTGGCTTGAGCTTGAGAAAAAGTTGTTTTTATATACACTTATAATGCCAGAGATGACTATTTTACTTTTACACCAATGTCACTCCTGCATACTGTCACACTTCACTCCAATGTTCTCAGTCCAATCCATCGGCGGTCAACGTCTTTCGCTCATTCTCGCATATATTCAATAATAATCCTCTATCTAGCTACTATAAACTCAATTACTTGGATGCTATTGACTTGTCTGATATAACCTTATAAAACATTTTCTAAGTTTGTAAAGGTTCGTAGCAGGCAGAGAAAATAGCTTTTCTCTCAGATTTTGCTTGAAGATGTATGAAATATTTGAATCGACTACATATCTCTAATAACGGCAAGTTCAGAAGCTCTTTGCGATCTGAAATGCATTTGAAATGTTACAATATGCTTTTTGCCTAACTTCGATGAAAAAACTCTACAACTTATGGTTCTGTAACAATGAGCTGTGTATAGATTTTATTTTCGCTCTGCACTATAAATTGTTCAGCCCAGTTTCCGTTTTCTCATGGTTTTACTTAACAGGTAAGATTGCTCGTTTAAAAGTTTCTGGAAAATAGAAGCGATGCCTCAAGTTGTTTGTGCAAATAAACAACCCTATCTATCAAGTTTAACGCTATCTGAAGTTTGGGAAACTAAGTTCGAATCCTAAAAGCCAGTCGTGTGAAATGGTCTTAGAAAGTTGTAGAATGGCAGCTTTCTAAGTGCGTCGCAGGTTGTCAGAACATAGAGAGACGCGAGTATTAAGAGCTGGTATAACTCTACGTCAAGACAAACAAACAGATAAGCATCTGATTTGTACTCGGTGTCAGAGAACATGTAGGTCTAGCGATGCGAATAATTCTGCAGAGTGCAAAGTTAAACCCTTTAGAGTTAGACTGTCATGTCCACGGAGAAGTCCTATGAATTATCTAAGATGTGAATGTCTAGCCAAGGCATGTCAACAGATTACACGTCGGTTCTTATCATTTGAATCGTACGTCTTTAGAGCTGGCATTATTGTTCTTGAAGCTATACCTAAGAACAATGCCAGATAAGACGTCACCGTGATAAGTTTACCGCCATCTCATATAGACATCCGGCGGCCATTTTACATCCTAACTCTATTACAAAGTTCTTGGTTCGAATTGTCAAGTTCTTATCTGCATCTATAGCACAAATGCGTCGTCATAGAAATAGTTAAAACAACGATCACGTTTACGTCTGACTTGGGCTTGTTGTATCTAGCAAGATGTACCTGCAGCACCTCATTTTGTAAGCAAACTATTTCCTCTTCAGTAGCACAGATCGACCGATTCCAGCACAGTCAGACAGATATACCCAGATCAGATAACTTGTCAAACACAAAGTTTGATTTGATCATTGAACCGTTTTCTCACAGAATTGTTTACGTGCGGTATTCAATCAGATGTGTTAACATTCATGATTTGCTTACTTGATGAAGAATGTGAAGAACAAGTAACAACGAACTAAACTGACGAACACAAAACCACGTTGTACGTTAGAAAGTAGCCCACCACCGACCGTGATGGCTCGAGCATTAAGCGCGCGACTCTGATTCGGTAGGTCCCGGATTCGAATCCCGTCGAGACCGGCAATCCTGACTGAAGGTTTATTCCGAGGTTTTCCTCAGTCGTTAATGCGAATGCAAGGGATTGAGTCCTCTTTAAACAGCCCTCGGACATCCCTTCACATTTGTCCTAGCCGCAACATGCCTAGTTCACCTGAAGAGGGCATGCATTGCATCCTATAACAGGTTTAATTCCCAAGATAAAAAAAACATATGCACCAGGGTTAATAACCAAAATTGCTAATTTTTAAACCTAATTAAACCGTTAGAAAAAATAAAAACTCACCAACTTACTTCAGTGTTGAATCGCGCGTGAAATATATATCTCTTGACTGTGGTGTTGGCGGGGAATCTTTCTCCTTAACATATATCCGCTCTAGATAACATACGCTAGAGTGGGACGTTTCTCATTGCTCAACGAAATTGAATCTGTATTTTATCGCGATAACAACGCACTGCGTATATCGAGACTCCGGCTGGCGAGGTTAATCTGATCGGGGGCTGTTTGAGCCTGTGTGCTACGTGATGGACAGGACTCATTGTGTTATCAGAGAGACCTACACGCAAGGCCCAAGGGTAGGTTGTGAAGTAGCCATCTTGTATCCCGGTACTAACCAAACTTAGTTGTGTTTATTTGATTGATAACATGGCCTCGTTTGAAACCTATGTTAATTAAACTTCAAGGTTATAATACAACGTAAAGATAAACGCATTTATAAGTTTAGAATATAGGAAGGTCCGAGGAAGGCTTGAGGCGAGTTAATAATGCTGAGTTATATTAGATGATTGAGAGAACGAGCAGTGATAAACAACAGGTATCGCATCGAAGTAAATCTAAACTGTCATGGAAGGGTATCAAGATAAAACAGACTGTTTGGAGGCGACCCCTTTCAAGTCTCATTGAAACTGTCTGTCAGGTAATTTGGTTTGTAGAATAATATTTCTTTCTTTATTGTTTTTCTAATACATCTTATTTTAGTTATCATCCCAATTGTTTACTAGATTTGTGCGGGTACTCAAAATTTCGGGTCGGGTCGGGTATTTGAGGGCAGTCTCGATTTCAAAAGTGTACACGACTTTCGAGTAACGTAAAAATATATTTTGGAGGGATGGTGATGGATGTGCCGGTCGAGAATTTACAAAATTTTTGTTTTTGGTGGAGGTGCCGGTCCAGACAATTTTTGGTACAAAATGTATTATAATGAAAATCCAGACAATAGAAAATGAATAGGGAGAAAATATTCATGTTAGATTCTTCACAAGTAAAATTAATTATCCACACAGTAAAATAACGGCCAACTTTTCCTTACCCGACCTGACCCGACTACCAGCACAGTCATATTGTTTACACAAACGGGGACAAGATATAAATGCGCTCACGCCTATCAAAGTGAGAAATATTTGCATTTCTTTGAACTCAGTTGTTAGACGACTCGATTCACATGACTTTTACTATCGTGAAAATTAAGCCTGCGCTATTAACGTTTGCTAAACCCACCTTATAAACTTCAAACAAAGAATAGTAACAACGGTTTGATGTGGGAAATAAACTATTTAATGGGAAAAGTTTTCAATATTTGTTGGATCTTCTTTTGATTACTAATAGAAGTTTGTAAATAAAGTAACATCTTGCACCTCCCGTTCTCAAAAGAATTGAAATCTTCATCACGAAACTGCAGTTGCACGTTCCTGCGAAATAATCGTTGTAAAAATATGACTAAACAACAGCTCGTAGTCGAACCCACGTCCCGTCACCACCGACACCGACTGACCTTGAGGCACGATTCAATAAACTCCTCGATGGTGATGACGCCGTCCTGGTTGAGATCTAGCTTCTTGAACACCCTGTCGACCTGCTCCCTGGCCTTGCGATCTTCCTCCACCTGGTGCGGCCGCCTCCCCATCAGTTCGTGGATGGCGAGCACGATCTCCCCCAGCTCCGACCTCGTGATGCAGCCGTCGCCGTTGATGTCGTAGAGTTTGAAGGTCCACCGTAGCTTCTCGTAGATCGAGCCGCGCAGCAGAGTCGAGAGCGTCACCAGCAGGTCCTGGGGACACGCAAGCACCTGGTTAGGTCCTGGGGGTGTCGGGAGTACCACAGTTACACTCAATAACAGGTCCTGGGGACACACAAGCACCTGGTTAGGTCCTGGGGGTGTCGGGAGTACCACAGTTACACTCAATAACAGGTCCTGGGGACACACAAGCACCTGGTTAGGTCCTGGGGTTGTCGTGAGTACCACAGTTACACTCATTAACAGGTCCTGGGGACACGCAAGCACCTGGTTAGGTCCTGGTGGTGTCGTGAGTACCACAGTTACACTCATTAACAGGTCCTGGGGACACGCAAGCACCTGGTTAGGTCCTGGGGGTGTCGGGAGTACCACAGTTACACTCATTAACAGGTCCTGGGGACACGCAAGCACCTGGTTAGGTCCTGGGGGTGTCGGGAGTACCACAGTTACACTCAATAACAGGTCCTGGGGACACGCAAGCACCTGGTTAGGTCCTGGGGGTGTCGGGAGTACCACAGTTACACTCATTAACAGGTCCTGGGGACACGCAAGCACCTGGTTAGATCCTGGGGGAGTCACTCATAAACATGTCCCGGTTAACACAGGTGTAGTGGTACACAGTAACATTTCGGAAAGTGGCCTGGGTATCATATTATCAATTTACACTAACTTGTGGTAGCGACATTTTGGAAAGTGCCACAGCTATCACAGGAACTATAAACAGTGTGCCTAGGATATCCTTATTAGTGGAAGAGTTCAATTTTTTTAAAGAATCCTTGCGATAAGAGAATGAAACTGTTACATCCAGGAATGTTTTGGTCATTTTAAAGAAGTAAACGATTAAGCAGGAAGGGGTCCTGAGAATGACCAACATTAAACAACTGTACATTTAATAGAAATGTTCTGGGTTGACTGCTGAGTGACACATACACCTTTATCGTAATTATTAATCGTTTTACCTAAAGACGACCCTTATAAGGTGACTACTATTAGTTAATGCTTTTACTTACTTGTCACAAGAAAATACGACGATGTTTATTACACGTACACTTCACAAGGTAACGGTAGAGACACGTACACGTTTGGCCCGTATTATTATAAAAAATGAAACTATATAACAGGTAGTAACGTTATAAATATAAATCATTGGACTTTTTCACTGTTAGTTAACAAAATATTTATTTAGAGACCCGTATTAAGTGCATTTCCAACCTATTAAACGTGATGCAAGAGTGTACTGCTTTTGTATATACGCCGTCGGATCTTATCCCGTCCAAGTGCATGTTTATGAGAGGGTTTTACGACTCTGGAGCAGCGAGAAGCTTTAAACGTGGAAGAAAAGCTCAGTATTGACACTTAAAGGAGCACTATTGAATTGTTTATTGATCTTTTCACACTTAAAGTGCTAATAAAGTGTGCAACGCAACGCTGCGGGATGGTCTTATTGCAATGGTTCATTGTGCAGGATATGTAGTTAAAAGTTAAAACTAAACACATTTCGTCAAAAGTGTTTAAATGGCTCCTAGTAAAGAGTAAATTGAATTTTTTCCTTGTCAGCATAATACAAACACTTGTCAATGTCAATGTATCCAACGTTCATTGCAACCGGTTTATCCTTCTCATCTGTCCTTTATTGTCTCATTTCATCATTGCAGTGAAACCAGCACTTTAAAAGTGTCGTTACGTGTGTAACTATACGGACAGCTACGCAACAAAGATAACTAGTACATGGATTGAGTTGGAGTAGAAGGAGTTTTATCATTTTATGTTCGTATTCTCCAGTTGTTTATCTAGTCTATGATTTAAAAAATAACTACACGGACAAATATATTTGATTGAACTTAAAAATGGGTAATGCTGAAACACATTCAACATCCGCCAAATTTTATGATGCAAGCAATACATACCAATCAAGCAAATACATCAAAGTAATGAAATGGACGATCATGTACAATGTACATGTTATAATAATACCATAAATTATGAACATCAATAATATTGGTCATGTAGAAAACTTTATCATCTATGAAATTTTTAAGGGTATTACACATATATACTAAGAAACGCTCAGTTGGACGCGTTGATAAGCAAGCACGTGCTATAGCTAGACCCACATTGCACATTTTTTTAAATTTTAAAATTTGCTACGTTCGCTGTCCACGGGGCCATGTTTCCAATAGTATTTATTAATACAAGGTATTTGGGTAAACCCGTGGGTAAACTTTTACTTTGTGGATAAAATCCACCGCCATAGGACCTTGACATCATTTTCCTTTGGGAAAACTGTTTTAACTCTTTGGTTACAAATAATACACTGCTTCCTCGATAGTATTTTGATTACTCTAGGTGGCAGTGCATAGTAGCCAGAAAATTCGTGCGACTTTTCGTTGCTATGGTAACGTTACTTTTGTTAAAATGTAATTTCCATCTAAGCTTACACTACTTATCAGATTAAAATAAATTTAACATATTCGTGACCGGACGGACATTCTAAATGATTTGGCCACCTCAGATTTTGTCGCCGTTTAGTTAAAAAAAAAACTTTCGATTAACTTTAATGTAACTTTGTAACTTTTTGAACGATTTTGCCACAAAACTAATGGCATTCAATCCACATCGAAATTTGTTGATGGTCCAAATTTCAACCTGATCTGAATCTTTGTGCGACCGCTATCATGAGCCAAAAAAGCTCTAGCTTCGTGCGACTTTTCGTTGCCATGGTAACGTTACTTTTGTTAAAATGTAATTTCCATTTACACTACTTATCGGATCAAAATAATCAAATAAAATTAACATATTCGTGACCGGACGGACATTCTAAATGATTTGGCCAAAACCTTTCGATTAACTTTAATGTAACTTTGTAACTTTTTGAACGATTTTGCCACAAAACTAATGGCATTCAAGCCACATCGAAATTTGTTGATGGTCCAAATTTTCAACCTGATTTGAATTTTCGTGCGACCGCTATCATGAGCCAAAAAAGCTCTAGCTTCGTGCGACTTTTCGTTGCCATGGTAACGTTACTTTTGTTAAAATGTAATTTCCATCTACACTACTTATCGGATCAAAATAAAATTAACATTTTGTGACCGGACGGACATTCTAAATGATTTGGCCACCTTTCGATTAACTTTAATGTAACTTTGTAACTTTTTGAACGATTTTGCCACAAAACTAATGGCATTCAATCCACATCGAAATTTGTTGATGGTCCAAATTTCAACCTGATCTGAATCTTCGTGCGACCGCTATCATGAGCCAAAAAAGCTCTAGCTTCGTGCGACTTTTCGTTGCCATGGTAACGTTACTTTTGTTAAAATGTAATTTCCATCTACACTACTTATCGGATCAAAATAAAATTAACATATTCGTGACCGGACGGACATTCTAAATGATTTGGCCACCTCAGATTTTGTCGCCGTTTAGTTTAAACAAAAACTTGTTATTAACTTTAATGTAACTTTGCAACTTTTTGAACGATTTTGCCACAAAACTAATGGCATTTTATTCAGATCGTAGCTTGCGGATGGTCCAAATTTCAACTCGATCCGAACCTCCGTTCGAACGTTACGGTGAAACATTTAAAAAAAAATTGACTATTTTTTCTGGCAGATTTTTTTTAATATATATTAAAGTAATCGGTTTTTCGGTTTCAATGCCACGTATATTTTCGTTGGGCCGACGTTTCGATGAGATTTCACCCATCATCTTCAGGGCCAATACAACTTTAAATGTTAAAAACAGAAACTACATCACTATTGATAAATACAGAACAATACTGGAGAGAAAAAATAACAAAAGTCAACAAAAGAAATCACTCCACACATGACGAATTAATACCATTCAGAGAAAGTCATTGCAAAGCTTGTCGTTGCAAAGAAACAAGAAAGTCACTACATGTCCGTCTTACGTTTTTCGTCATGGATCTTGTTACTCTGACCGTCGATTCATTTACTTGTAGATTATCTGCAGGTATTAACTGAGGCGTTGATTGTTGGTCTGTAGGTTTTACAGTTAGCCTATGTGATTTTACATGGATCCCTGAAATTGCAGGTTTCCATGTTACCGATAAACGTTGACTATCTTGCTGTTTATTTAGACTGTGAGCTCTTTTGTTTATCTCGGTGGCTTCTCGTAACATTCTAGGAAAAAACTCCTCAATGGTGGCAATGGGTTTCATGCCAGCAAAGTCGATAACATGGCCACTTTCCTTCGTATGTTGAGCAAGGACTGATGTTCTGTCCATGTGCTCAACAGCTATATCGAAGACAGATAACAAGACAGACAAAGACAAGAGAAGACAATAACGAAAATAAACGTGGCATTGAAACCGAAAAACCGATTACTTTAATACATATCGGCCACGAAAATCTTCAAAAACATATGTATGTATGCGTGTAACGTTACTACCTGTTATATAGTTTCAATTTTTATAACATAATACGTGTTATTTTGCTCATTGTCTTAAGGAAAGAGACTATGAGTTAGTTAGTTGGACGTAGAGAAATAACCTGTTAAAGCCTGCTTATATTTTGGTGAAGGGAGGGGGCATTGCAAATTAAATTAAACTTACTGTTGTGTTAATTTTATCTGATCGCTACCGCAATGTTTTATTTGAGTGTTGCTTGGGAATTCAAATTGAAACTGTTCTATGTTGATATGTTTGCGGTTTACCACGAATTATTTTATGTGTAAATGAATTTTTAAAATAAACGTGTGTTGCATACAATATATGCTACGGGAATGCTATGCACACAATGTGTTGGTCTATTCTCACCGGTGTGTCGACTAATAAGATTACTATAGAAGGCAGGGCGAGAGAGGTGCACCGTTGAATGCCAACCAGGCTGGGAAGACGTTCAGGAAATTACAATTGAGCGTTCGATACTCGGATCTTATCTTCCTTTCTTTCTTTCTTTCAAGTGTCCTCGCTGCATTTGATAAGGAGGGCTTACAATTAATTGCAGGTAATAAAAGTAGCGTTCAGAGAGAAATCCAATTCTTTCCTCGACTTCTTTCTGGTATATCCCTCCAGCATTAGCTCACATTATTAGCTATACTTCAAGTTCAATGCAAGTTCACAGTATAAGGTATCCACAATTATCTTTTACCTTGTTATCACCTCCAACACAAAATACAGAACATATGCTAAACTGTGCACATTGAACACGTACATAAGATCGCCGTATTCTATAACCGATTTTACAATAACATCCATTATCTTATCTCGTGCATGGAACAAAATATTGTGGATAATATTACTGTTCTGTTGTACTCTATACTTTTGTCTATTATTAATGCCTGTGAACTTGATAACAAGGAATGGACTAGTGTATTTGATACTAGAAATTGAGTATACAAAATAATGATTTTGGTGGAGGTGCCGGGTAGCTCTATCTATGAAATGAAATTGTCTACTACAGTAGGCCCAGATCTAATAAAGAGTAGAAATTATTTCCTAATGCTTAGTTCTGAAATATACAACAAATTTTTTTAAAATCTAGCTAGAATATTTTGATAGTGCTACTTGTATGGAACCGATAAAACAATGTTTGCTCTTTACAAAGAAACTTCTGGAGCGATATCTGAAAGCAAATATATTCTGTCTCGTTTTATGTTCTTGGGTGTGCACTTGCATCCAGGCCTAAGACCACGTTAAGCGAGTAAGGCTTACCCTGAAACTGATGGCTCCGTTGCTGTTCACGTCGAACGCTTTGAACACGTAGTGGGCGTACAAACTGGAGTCTGGAACAAGAGAAAGACACGTTACAAGTGAGTCGCTCTCAGAACCTGACACCCCTGCTAAGATTAATACAGTGTAATGTCACAATATTGCAAGCACTTGAAAGTCATAACTAGATTTGTCCGGAGTATTCAATACTTTGGGATAACGCATGCTTGACGAACTCTATTGTTTGTAGCAGAAATTGAGGACTCCGTAACACTTAATTGAACCACGTTTAGTGTGTTATAAGGAGTTATCCCCTGCCTGATGCGATGTTAACGGGTGTATACTTCATGATTTTTGTTGCTTTACGTCTTCATTTTGCATTATTGACATTCGTGACGACGAGTGGAGATAGATTAAGGTGAAGAACAATTACTAAAAACCCATGCCTTACGCGGGATTCGGACTAGCGTCCTGATTGACGGTTCATACTGAAGAATGTGCACATCTCAGACGATGGTTGAGAGTCTTCGTGTCCTATTGACTTGGCACCTCCACCTTAATACTTTGTTTTATAGCCCACAACTTTTGCAGAATTCAATTTGATTTTTCCACTAGCAATACTAAACTAAACAATTCATGTAAAACGGAAGCTGTCTGAATGCACACTTTTTGCACAATTCTATAACACTAGGAAAACGCTTAAGTCCCACCGCGTTGATGGATGAGCCTTTTTTTAAAAAAAAAAATGTTAATATGCATGGGATCTCTTACTTCTTCAAGTTCCATTGCAAAATCATTTTTGTTAAATTATAATAATTTTTTTTTATTTATAAAGTACTAATTGCTAGGGTAATTAGAATGTAAAATATCTGTAGGCCCGAAGATTGCTTTATGAACGCATTGTAGGTGATTGTTGTCAAGTTTCTATAGTTACTTGTTAATTGTTATAATGTACCTAAAAAAACTCATATTACAACCTTTATTCTATGGATTCTGGCTAACCTTTTCAACTTTTTCTTTTATTAAGCAATACATAACCATTACCTTAATGTACATGTAAAATATGAACGTTGTAGCCCCACCCGTTTGGTCAGAATCGGCCCAAATGTCACGAAAATATCGCACTAAAAATCGAAAAAATCGTAAAAGTACGATATTCATGAGAAATATTTATTCGATTGTACCCAAAAACAATACAGGTCTAAGTTCAGAGATTTCGAAGGTCCCCTCCAATTTTCATCAAGATCGCTAATGCCGTTTGCCCGGTAGAGAGCGAACAAGCGAACAAACAGACAAAAGACTAACAAAAAAAAACAAAACACCCGAGCTATTTTTCTTGGGGTAACGTAAGTAAAAAAAAAAAAAAAAACATGAAGTGAAATTGAAGTACTTTTAACTTGCATGATTTCCGTTATTTGTCACTCTCCATTTCTACCCAAAAGATATTTCAAATTTGCATGTAACTCCTCACCCCGTTCCTCTAGCCTCATCTATCCCATGTTCGACATTGCCATCCATGCTCTACACGTAACTTTATCTCACACCCCTCATACGATTCCAAACCCTTCCATAAGACCAGTCCAGGTTGATCAATGGCCAAAAGTGTGTCCATAAATCATAAAAGTCGACCGCACGACACGATTCATCATTAATTGTAACGCAGCTTGGTATCGGGGAACAGTGCTGGGACTTAGGGTGACGTAGCGTGACCCTCACGCCTGCTGTGTTGACATCTGTTAGTGGAGACCAGGGCTATCATGGTAATCAGCAGCCCTATAGAGTTAAAACGAACCTCGGGCACCTTGATAAGAGGAAGAATTCCGCCAAAATTTAAAAACACGCGAAACTGCTTGATTTTAGTAATATTTTACAACACTACGAAAAATCGAAACAGTAATTTATTGCAGGGTTGTGCAAGTACCCGAAATTTCATGTCGAGTTGAGTATTTGCTATTCGAAATCGAGTATTAAAAAAATAATGATTTTGGTGGAGGTGCCGGGTCGCGCACGAGTGTGGAAAAAGTAAAAGTTGTTATGCATGGAACTACCATTCCAACCCTGTTTAGGCTTAGTAATAGGCCAAATTTCTTGAGCGAACGCGATCCATCGCACTCCAGATCCAAGCCACACATCATGGTTCGATCCCAGACTGTGAGTACCGGGGATCTTCAAACTAGCTCCCGATATCTATGTTATAGTTGACATGAATTGTTATTTATTATTAGTAGCAAGAGAGAACATATTTTATTGCACCAAACTAGAAACACGAGTTACGTGGAAAGTTTGGCCATAAAACCCTGAGGTATTTTTGATGGTTTAAGTTCTAGTCGTATTGCAACGAGTTCTTGAGCCAATTTTCCCAAACTATTTACTACTTTCCATAACAATAAAAAATACAATATGTTCCTTAAAGAGCTTATAGATTTATAACCCATATTAGGGCGTCGCATCTTCTGAATAACAATGTACCAAGTTATAGTTGTTTATAGGGCTGTTTTTTAATAGTTGACGAAAAATTCTCTAGCTCGAGGCACTAGGATTATCTAGGTTTAGCTTAATGAGACCCTATATAAATTAATGTAAGTTAAGAAGTCTGTGGAGTCAGTAGAAACATGTACTTCTAGGACAATGCTGGATAGCTACTTCCACAGGAAACCCTTTATTCGCGGAGCAAAAATATAAAACAAGTAGCTTCCAGTTATAATTATAATCGACGTATAAGTTGTGAAGTACACTCAATGAAGGGAAGAGATGAGATATAGTTTGTCATATTGCGCTTTCCAGACACCACAGATACGCGCAGCTAAAACAGTTCAACCACAGGTTAATGAAGCTGTACACTAGACGTTCAGCAAAACGGTATGTTATGTCAACTACATAATTGAATACACTATAACAACTTATTATCCTAACTGTAAGAAAGGGTTTATTTTAGGGGCGTGCGAGTCCGGACTTTTTAGTTCGTGTCGTGAATTGATAATAACTTGAGTATCGAGTCCAACTTGAGTCAAAGTACTTCTTTATTTTTAACTTCACTATTACTCTTTACCCTATACTAACACATTGTGAATTTTATTTATTGATGTTAGTCTTCATAGACTCCAAAAGTGAAGACAGAGTAAATTATAATTGATTTCAAAATGTTATCTCTCTCTAGACAATTATAATGAGACGCAGAAACGTTAGGGCCTATAAGGACTAGGTTAACCATATCATTCAATTATTGATATATCATGAAAATAATGATATAAATATTTTATTATTTGTGCCAAAAACAGTTTAAAAGTAAAAAAATATCTTAAAAAATACTGGGCGTGCTATAAAGGCTAAAAAAGGTAGGTAAAGTAGCGCCAAAAACGCATAACGCTTTTTACGCTTTCCCCGTTAGCGTTTGACCCGGCACCTCCACCAAAATCATATTTTTTACTCCCGACTTCGATTAGCAGTTACTCGATTTCGCGTCGAGAACCAAATACCAGACTTGACTCGAAATTTCGCGTACTCGCCAGCCCCCCCCCCCCCAGTTTATTTCATTATTGACATAACAAAACACAACTCATAAGTTGATTACTAAGAAAGCTCTCATCATGGAAAGAGAAACATATAGAAGATCAAATCAACAGCGACGCGATGTGAACGCCCTAACAGTATCTCTGCATCAGGAATATACGCTCCGTGGAAGTTTGCTTTGAATAATTGTTTGAACAGATATCGGACGGCAAGTGCATATCACAAACAGTACACGGAAACTGTCCGCTGAACTAGAAACGTCGCCGTCGAGAGTTTGCAATTCCTACGTGAAGAATCCGATTGGATTAGATGGAGCAATTCCTGAAACATCGTCAGAACTTTAGAGCGTTCAATGGAGAGTCGTTTATTTTAAGTGTTGTTTTCAGATGTCGCAGACTGTGTTCCAGTCAGCGTTGTTCTCGACGGCTTGTGAAACGCAATGAAGTTGTTCAGCAAGACATAACGATCATGTATCCAGACGACGACAACAACCACTTCAATACTCCAGACAGTTAGGGGACCTCCCAGCGCCAGGAGTCGGCTCCAGAAGCAAATATCCTTACTGACGTTCATCGCCCACTCAACAAATACACTAATTAATATTACTAGGAAAACGCTTAAGTCCCGCCGCGTTGTTGGATGAGCGTAATTGGTGCATTGAGCTGCCATGTGTTATGCGGATTTTCTGTTGTTCTGTGAAAAAATTATTACTAAGTCAAAGAATTTTTTTAAATTAAATTAAATTAAATAAAAAATTAACTTAATTTTTTAATTTTTTTTATAAATCGTAATTTTTAAAAAAGAAAAAAATCGTCAAATTGCGATTTTCATAAGAAATAATTATTCAATTGCGCTCAAATTTTACACGAATACATTAATTCATAAAATTAAGGTTCTGTGAAAAAATCATTAAAATCGGATAAAGCATGTAGGTGTTATAAGCTGAGAAAAAAATCGTAAAATTGCGATTTTAATGAGAAATAATTTCCCGATTGCGCTAAAAAACGTGGCAGTTCTAAGTTCAGAGATTTCAGACAAGGCCTCCATAAAATTTCATTGTAATTGGAGTATTGGTTTAGCCGGAATCGTGTTAACAAACACACAATAATACAAACAGAAAAAAGAAAGAAAAACATTCCGGATTTTTTTCTCCAGTGTAGTGAAATGGAATCTTCGCTTCGCTCGCTCACGCTCATCCAAATATCTATTATTGTTCATACAGGTCGTTATTAAAAAGTTTTTTATATAGGGTGCACGCCTGATGTGGAATTCCGTAAGAACTTTTGTCGCTACAGGTCGTTGAGTACCATGCAATGAACAGGGTATGAAACACGAATTCATTGGGTCAAGTAACTTAAAAAGTACAATTACTTGGAAGATTATATTTGGATGAAACTCAACGTATTCCTTCGTATGGGTATGCTCTCTTAACCTCGACTAACAGTGTTCTCAAAGATGCATAATATGCATGTTTTCAGAGATGTTTTGAAGATAGTAATGAAATACGCTGAAATTTTAAATGAATAGCGTGCAAGCGTTGAGTTTTTATAATCTTTCATATAATAGTGTATATGGCATGAAATGTTGAAGAAGGACTTATACTTAAAAAAATATTTTTGTTTTCGCTAATCTTCATTGTTTGTGTAGATTATAGCTGTGTTCCGCCATGTTCAATCTTACTAATCTAATGTTGTTCGAATCTATTCTCGCGCTGCATTCTAAAACGTCTTCCTAACGACGCAATCAACGACGTGATTACGAAGAACGACGGGACTGAGATAATTATACCGGGAAGTTAGAGGAGCACAACACAACACGCCTACACGGCATCTGAAACCATCGACAGTCAGTTTCATGGGCATCATTATTCAAGGTTGGGTCGGTGTTACCGTCAGCAACTACAATCGAATCATTCAGGACAGGAGAAAACATCAAATCATATGTTTGCATTTGTATTTTATTGTATTTATTCATTAGAATTGATTTCATATGGTTGTACTTGTTAGACCGATGTAATTAATTCCTAACACCGAAGTTAGCCCACATACCCCTTCTCCTAGATAAACCTAACTACTTCTGAAGAGAGTTTCTTGATGATCATTTTACGATTTAATTTCTTATCTTCACACTTCTTCAAAAATTTCCTCATTTTTCCTTTAGTGATTCACAAATTTAGTCGAAATACTACTTATTATTAACTTCGAAAATGTTTAAAACATTTTATATTATATGCTTTATTATTGGTGTATCAATCTTGGTATGCCAAGTATGTATACGTATAAATAAGTATCCCACGGTTACTTCACCCACCTACTGTTATGAAGCAGATCTCCTGCAATATCATGACTGATACTTCATCAGGTAAATCTAATAACTCCCCGAGGGCGTTAATCAACCTTTATGAAAAGACAATTATTATTGAACAAAGTGTGCAAATCCCTGCATCGATCCACTTTACACGGCCACATATCGCGTGATGTGGCGGTTTGTTCGACAGCCAGGGAACGAACGGTGTTCAGAGGTGAAGTATTGCGTTAGTTATTCATGTCCTGCGTGTCACAGTGGTCGCCAATAGGTGGCACAAACTGACTTGTCCGTGTGGGAAACCGGTTTTATGTGGTCCAGTTGGCAACAACGAAAGAGATAACTAATAAATGGTGTGGCAAAAACATGGTAGCCTTATATAACTGTATGGCTATTCTCTGGTAGTAAGTTATCCAGTCTCATAACGGAAGACGTAACTTCTCTTACTGATTTAGCAAATTGAGAATACGTCACTTGAAGGAATGTTGCGTATACGCGATGCCCCTCCTGAAGATGCCAGCGCGTGCGGTTCACTGGGCCCCTCAGATAATTGGTAACCGAATCCTAATTGTAAATCTGAACCCCGATAAGATATTGAATGTTGTTTCTCAATCGGAAACCCAGGATGCCAATAACACGGAAACGACTTTACCTTTAAACTAATTGCAGGGGAATCCAATATCTTCCTTTTAGACCGTGCTAAGTACCACGCCTCAGGGTCAGGCAGAGCGAGGATGAACCGTCGTTGTATTCTGCGCTATCAGGTTCGCAGAAAAAAGCGAAAGGTGCAATAACTTCAACAAATGCTTTTATATTTTGTTGTTCAATAACGCCCCGCAAAGTTATTTTAGTTTTGCTTCTAGATGCGACAACACAGTGAATCCAAGTTGTAGTCATGTAATAATTAATTGGTGTATCAGGTGTGTAATTGCTTTAATCGTCCATTAATAAGATTTACCTATTTTCAATGTGGTTGGAAAAGGGGATTGTATTTATAATGCTTTGCTTTTCACGAATACTTTATTGTGCAGTGCGGTGAATATATTTGATCCCTCTACTTTTTACTGGGATTTACAACTTCAATATGTTAAATACAGACTTAAACCAAGAACTAATATAAACATAGCATAACGAAAGCAGCTGCAAATTATTAAATTGCAATTTATAATTTTGTCCAGAAATTAGAGATCACAAGACCAACATTAGCACTAAACAAAACTCACATAACGTGTTCATACAGCACTCGCTTCAAGTCAGAATTTTAAGAAAAATGTTAAGTACATACATAAAATACTCGCAGCGCCCCCCCCCCCCCCCGGGTCCCGGGTCCCGGGTCCAAGAAGGGCTTATCAGCGCCGTCTACGTCTACACTCCCACGCCCAATAAAAGTGAAAGTTATCAGGCATGCAGTGCCTCGAGCGGAATGTAGATAGCAGCACTTGCGTGGCGGGCATAGTGTGCACGGCATGATACGCTTGGCGGGCAACACGAGAACTTACATTGAAATTCTTTGAGACGCGCGTATTAAATGTATTCGCGTTTAAAAGCAAAGTGGCTGACATCTGGCGGTCAAGTGGAGAACTGCTCCAAGGCAGATACCGGGCGGCTGCATGGCGGCATTCAATGTTAAACCAATGCAATATTGTAGCGTCACGGTCAACTCCAGAATGAATTTACTCGATCATGTTTATTATTTAGCAAGCAAGAAACGTTATAAAATTAGTAATACACATTTTTGTGATGCGTAATGAAAGAAAAAGTCCGAATGTGTATATTATTCCGTGCAATACTGTGGGTTAGATGCATGTTAGATGGGAGTTCTATTCCCATTCCTTGAGACACATTTTTCACAACTTTCATCAGTTTCATGGATACCACCAACCGATAAACGATAAACCATAATGGTAACTAATTTATTACAATGATGTGCTGTAGGCGGTATAGGGCCAAAGCGGGCTAAGAGCTATGCACCGTCTTTGGGATTGGGTTTAACATTCCAAACCCAAAGACACTGTGAACCATAGTAGGTATATATTATGCATGTCTCATTAACGGTATAATTGATAATTGGTATTGATATAATATGGAATTTTTGTAATTATTATTATTTATATTAATAATATATGTCCATAATTATAGTTTTTAAATTTGTGCACCGCATTGAATGTAATCTATCCTACCTTGATTTTTATTCTTATGCCAAGAGATTTGTACCAACTGCTGCTGTGAACAGCAAATAATTATGCGTAGACTTAATTATTTATGGGCTCATATTATTCATTATCCAACCTAAACAGCAACAAAACAATTCTAGGACTTAACTAGGCGTAATATAATTAGTTAACTATGCGTATTAATAATAGTAGGTCTATATATAATGTTTAGTGAAGGCCGGTGCCATCCATATAACTTATAACTTTAAATTTTTAGCCGCATTGGGGGGGGGGGGGCTTTTTAAATGTGAGACAATGTTTTAAGAGGTTTCAATGGCGAGACGAAACACAAATTTAATAACAAATCGAGTTTGATAATTTATTCGCGAGGAACCCGCAAAAAATTACTTCCGTTGGGCGGGGGCGGGGGGGGGGGGAAGAATAAATAATTTGTGATATATATCATATCATATAGGCCTAAGTAAAGGCCAATAATCATAATAAATTCGTGGTATTGCCATCAAGTTAAAATTACTGAAATTACAAGTCTCCAAATTACGAGATAAAATTCCTTAATTTGCTAGTTATTTTGCAGCTGAGGGTTACAAAATATAGTGATTGACCTACCCCATCGTACCCAACTACTGGAAAGTGGAAATACTTCTAAAACTGACGCTTACAATGAAATATTATGCTTTAAAGCATGAAAAACACACTTGCTCCCCATGCAGCCGTGTTTTTATCTGCCTTCGGACGGTCATGTTGGCATACGACCGTGCTGCTACCTGGTTAGGTTTTAACCGCGAATACCTTCCTAACATGCCAGCAACAACATGTCATGTCAACATGTATAGCCAGACGGGATCCAGAACCTCTGTACAAATCATGTGGCTATAATACTTAGTTTTATGAGGCTGCCTTACAGGAAATCATACGCATATAGGCTAGCACACATACACAAGAGAGAGGTATAGTAGTATCAATGCACAAGAACAAACATTCCCAAAACGTTTAATTAATATAATGGAAAATAACAAAAATAATGAGAAGGGGGAAATAAAAATATTAACATTTAATCAAATTGTTTGAGAAAAATTCCGAAATTCTTACAAATTTAAGTAAATAGTACTTATTTGTATTTAGAGTCTTTCCATTCACCCACGTAACTAAATTTCAGTGGTGGCGTTTAATTTTAAAGCGGACCGAACCAGGCCCGTCGGCGCCGACGAAAGATGTACGAACAATGTTCAATAGATCGATATTTGAAAATAGGAAATATTGACCAAGTGGTTGAGCACAATTCACCCGCGAGTGACTCCAGAATGAAAAAAATTCTGAATAACTTTATTCAATTTATTTTCTTCGATTTAATATTAACGCGCAATTGTCATAGAAGATTACTACGACTGGGTCTCGAACCCAGAACCTCCGGCTTAACATATCGATGAATAATATTACCATTTATCAATTGTTGGACAAAACTAAAAGTTTAGTTCATGACAAAGTAAACGCGTTTTGGAAACACTCAATGCGTGTTAAACACTTCCAAAGCTGCCTGATGTTTGCAAATCGTGCCAGTATCCTGTCCATCGTCCTCAAATCAAACCTCCGTGAATGTATTCAGTATTCATGCGACGAATATGCCACATGGAGGTTATCAAAGTGCACCCTTTGACTGGTGGGATCGAACGTCGCATGTAATTATCTTTAATGCATTCAGCCATCATGGCCGTGCAGCCCATAGCCAATGTATTGTCGTAACATGATACAAAACACAAATGCAGCCAGGCACGCTGTGCTCTTCGTTTCACATTAACATACACTAGCACTGCTACTAAAACATATTTCTCATTAGTATTCCAGCTGTGTCGTCATACATTATTGATTCATGACTTCATTTCCAGAACGAGGAAGGTTAATAAAACACATGCAACTATCATAATGTAAACATGCACTTACGGCCAACAGAACATATTATTTTGTAAACACATTTGTTTTATTATCGACACTATTTCTAGAAACAACATGAACAAGTCAACGTGGATAACACTAGTCTACCCTCATCCCCTCATGACTTTGAGGGTTTTATCCCAGGACCGTCTGATCAACGTCTAGCTCTCTGCCGGTATACAATATATTTTACATGCTGCCGGTATACTATATTCACATGTGACTGAAATTTGTTGAGGTATTTTTTTTAAATGTATTTATTTATTTTATAATAACGATCCTCTTAAAACATACATTCATGAACTATTACGTGGGATAATCTGCACAGCCACAATCATAACATTGATTCGCCCTCGTTAGTCAACTGATTGTATGCTGGTTTGGATAGGAAAACAGCTACATTAGTGTCTACAACCAGGGCATTGTGCGAGGAGCCTACATTATCACCACCGAATAAGATTAATCACCCGTGACCCAGACAATGGGTAGGTGACAGCAATGAGGCTAGCCTACTGCGCGCGTTCAACCATTATGGGAAACCTCCGCCAAGATTGCTTTTATATTGGGTGTTCAACTTTTTACAGGCTTTTATAGTATTAATCACAACGGTCTGGATGACTTAATTTTTCGAATTATGTGCTTGAGATTAGGAATGTTATTAACACCTCACCGTTCACACCTGTTGTACTTCACTGAACAGCACTTCGCATAACATTACTCTTCTGTAGTCTCGTTGGTCGTATTTGTGCACGGGGCGTCTACACTAGTTGTTCTTCCGTTCTCTGTGTACAAACTCTTGGCTCTATTTTAAGGCTATTCGACCGCGGTTTTTTCCTCCAAATATACTACCAACCAAGTCAAAATATAGTGAATGGCTTTGAAACCTGGCTTTATTAAAAAATCAAAACCATTTTTTTCTGATCGGGCACACGGCAAATATTGCCTCTTCTAAATAATGTCAAACTTCAATTCGCCCAAGCACACCATTCAACGTAAATAGTTGTGTTTTTGTGATATTAATTTTCAACTGTTTTCTAGAGGCTGACTGAGAGAAAGAAGATTTTTTCAATTGTCTTTCAGCGAATTATTTCGTTTGGCGGTATTTTGTACCGATTTGTACCGCCAAATGAAAAAATTCGCAGGAAAAACAATTGTTACATAACAAAAATATTTTTCTCTCAGTCAACCTGTAGAAAACCAGTTGAAAATTAATGTCACAAAAACACAGCTACCTACGTTCAATGGTATGCTTGAGCGAATCGAAGTTTGAAATTATTTTAAAGAGGCGATATTTGCCGTGTTCCCGTTCAGAAAAAAAATAGTTTTGATTTTCTAAAAGAGACAGGTTCCAAAGCCATTCATTATGTATTGACTTGGTAGCATATTTTAGAAAATAAAAAAACTCGGTCGAATAGCCTTAACCACATTTATCCACTGACAGCACTCGACCCTACGCGGGAGAATGTAATATAAGTTCCATATATTTCTTTTGACATAAGTATAATATTTTGTAGTTCTACGTACTTGATGCTTTCACGACCCGAAATAATTGAGAAATTTAATTTGTTGCAGGTCAATAAAATTTAAATTATTTACTTTCATCTCATAAAAGTTTGATGACAAGTCCACCCTAGATGATTGTACGTACAGTCGTATAGAAAGTACACGAATAAAAAGTATTTGAAAAAAGAGAAATGGCGAGCTGAATAATTTAATTTCTCAAAACTTCGTGTTATTTTTTCATCATAAAAAAACAAAATGCGGTAGTGGCAAGTTGACGGTGAACGGACGGGTGAACATAAAGTAAAATTGATTATTGGAAGGGCATGGAATATATTATTGTACATGCTAACGTACGTATCGTTTCATCAAGACAAAGTTTAGTCTGATTTATTTCAAACGTCTGAAACTCGAAAATAAAACCTGTTATTATGAAGTCATCACTGCGATCAAGCAACACTTAACACAAGTGGCGCGCCCTCCTGTAGGGCATGGAGGTCGTTGATGAGTAGCTCGTCTTCAGTGAAACAAAACAACGAACCACCACCATTACCACTTCATTGATTAAAAAGAAAATCACAGTGATTCTTGTGCGCTAGCTCACGAGATGCCGGCAAAGCACAAGGGTAACTTCAAGACTAGTTGAGGAGCTTTTAGCAAGCTGTCGCGGACCGTGTGATATAGTACAACTCTTTAGACTTGTTTTGCTTTCTGTTCTTCTCTGGTCTAATGTAAGTAGAATAGAGTATGTAACGCTAGGGATGTTTAGTTTTGTAGGCGACCCACCATCGTTTTTATTAGTGCCCCGAGTGCTTCAGAGTGCATTTTCATTTAAACATTTAGAGGGTACTTAAGGGGTAAGAATATTTATATCATGATAAATAAGGTATAATTCAAAATTAGGCGGACTGTGATTTTAATTTGTTTTAAATACAACTTATTTGTTTTAACTATCTTAAAATAATAGTTATCTAGTAATTGCTGGCCTCATAGGAGTTATACATTGCACCTTGTAGTGATGGATATAGTTGGTGATTGCGAAACCCATTTTACACCCGCTTAGTTATTGCAATGTTCCAAGTACTTTACTTCCAAGCTATACTCTCCATGTCTAAATGGGGATTCTCTGGACCGGCCAGGTAGCGTAGTCCACAAGGGGTAAAGGGATGACGGTAGCTATATGCTATCAATCGCTCATTAGTCTGGTCAAAGGCTTTAAATTAAGTACGAGTTCTTCTCGCCGCTTAGCTAACGATTAGCGTTGGCAAAAGTTCTCTTTGCGCTCAGCCTAATAGCCTGAGAGAACATAAGTTGATGAAGCTGGCTATGTTACTCCCGCCGTACAGGATAAACTCACTGTTGGATCATGAGATTATTGTTTGTCGTATTGTTTGAATCACTCAATATAGAATTTAAAAATTGAACTTTATAATGTCACTGATGTAGTTTAATTGTTTGAGGGTTGTTATTGTTATTATTAAATTCAATATATCCATTAACAGAATTAAAGCTTGCCCCAGTGTCTTAACAATAGGATAATTTGTTGCTCACAAATGTGATATACAAATACATTTTACATCAGATAACCTTTGTGAATAAAGTAAAATAAATAAAATAAATGTTCGTATTTAGAGTCTACACATCAGTCGCATTTCCATATCTGATTGAAGTTTGATTGTGTATGAGTATGTGAGGTGTGCGCTTATACGCAAGTGTGTAGATGTTGTCTCTATGACCCTCGTTTGAAATTTATGATGTCCACGCTGGTTGGAATAACCCCCCTCCCCCTCTCCCCCCCCCCCCCCCCCACCGACCCTATATCTCCTCCCGGTCGGCGTAATGAATGAATGAGGCTACTCGGTCCAGGTCCTTCCCCCGGGAACACGGGAGATTTTTCTTCGTTCATCCGATTAAAATAGTTGGTTGAAACAAAAGCTAAGTTGGATTAGCCAGTGACCATAATTCCCCAGTCCTCGCAGCCATATTGCCTGGTTGGTTAGACGCGGAGTCGCGGTTTTATCCCCCGCGACACACGGGAAGTCGACTAGCTCCCATCTGTCCCACTTTCCGGTTTTAAGTCGCCCAATTTGAGCCTCTAATCCTTGGAGAATTTGCGGTGGTTTTAAATTCGCAATTCACACAGTATCCCACTGACATTAAAACTTAGTAGTTAACAGAATAAATGATAACCTCGAGCGAACAACTAGCACGCATTAATATCAAACTGGTTCAAATATGTCCAAGTAAACCACAAAAACGTTTTGGTGTAAAACGTATGGATGTGATGTGTCGTTTTTCGGTTCCCCAAAAATTCATCATCATATATACGAATTAGTGTCATACAAGTAGCTTTAAACAACACACAAAGATCAGGAATCAGCGCTAAAGTATCATATTAAAACATATCGTGATATTCAGCGCGATATAGCTGCTCTGGGAATAATGGGCTTTGAGTACGTAAAACAGTAATGTATAACGGTGATGCCTCGTAAGTGAGGCAAGGGTTTTAATTACTCTCGGCCATGAAAACTCTGCGTCCGTAAAGAAACGTCTAAGCACCTTTGACTATATCGTGGGTAAAACTTGGCATTCATTAGCACCAAACCGGCGTTATATTGCTCACAGAAAACACTTATCAAGGACACAACCAACGTGTTCAACGTGGCTGATAGAGTTGAGTTATGATTGCATTGCAGGCGACAAGGTGCTTTCATAAGTGCATACAGCTGATAATAATCTGATTCTGAGCAGGTTGTATAATCAAGTGAACTAAATCATGGCAAATGTCTAAACATAGGAACAAATACAGGACCCGGCGCCTCCACCAAATTAAGAAATTAACTGGATAAATAATCGTTTTCGGCCTCATTCAACATCTAAAACACACCGATATTGACCTGAGGGACTATTATCTACTACTAGGAAAACTCCAAAGTCGTTAGACGAGTGAGTGAGCTATGTGTTGAGTACTCGGTAACATTCCTTTTCTTCCCCCTACCTAAGGCTTCCCAAGCCTATCATAGGCTAAAGTGACGCATTATGGCCTTACAATTGCCTCGCCATTATACTAACTAAACTCAAAACCATGTTATGTGTATACCTATATAATAATCAAACTTAAATGCAAGTGTTCCCGGGTAGTAGGAACATTTGCATTTAAGTTTGATAAACAACCATTGTCGATCGAAAGCGAAATCTTCGCAATAGAATTTAAGAGGGTACGCTGAACTTGGCCCAACTCAAATGCGCGCACCCAGGTGTTGATGATTTCTGCTGAACGGTTGGTAATATCATTGCCAAATTTTGAATGGATGTTAATAAAGAACTTAATATTGATATTCGCAATTGGTTGCACAAAATAAGCCTTAAAGATCCATTGCGAGACATAAGTCCAAAACGTGAAAAAATGGGAAATCCAAAACATGGATTACAATTCTGGAAATTCCCACCTAACCGTTCATCTTACGATGACACCAAATTAACCTGCGTGTTCATATTGATTTAAACGTTGATACCCAGTATACAAATTTCAGTTTAAAAAATCTGTACACTTGGAATAAAGTCCTGAATTTGACCAAAATTGAGTAACATTTCGGTGATTTCACTAATTTTTAATTCAAAACCAATGAATTAATTTAGGAATACGCATACGCGCAATACGCACAAATTTATTCTTTATTAACGTTAGTGTGAAATTTGATAACGGTGTTATAACCCGTTTCCCCCCCCCAAAAAAAACAGAAAGCTGAGCGCCTAAACTCGCCTCCTCGCCAGCCTCAGCGACTCCTCTTAAGTCAAGCTCAGCGCGGTAGTCTTGAAATATTTGCCTACTAGTGCCTATAATAAATGTTAGACCAAGGGTTCTATTTAACTAGTTGTCACCTTCGATCAACAAAGTGTCACCTGCGTTATTGTATCTACAAAGTTGTCACTGGCGATCGAATATTGTCGCACGAAATAGTGAGCAGGTCCGCTAATTACTAACTAAAACGACAATTTGTCTATTGACAGCGACAGCTTTGTAAATAGAATACCACATGAGCAGCGCGGCATTCTCATATTTTTGCATGTCACTGAACTATAACTTTATTACTACTATATTAATAGTCTATTTACTAGGTTGCTAATGTCGATCGACAATATGTCGTTTGAGTTGGTAAATAGGCCCCTGGTCTGAAAAACAGCGCGTATTATAATTTCATGCGATTCTCCGATTCCTATAATCGAAAATTATCAAAGATTAATATGGCTTCCCTCATCACCTAACCAGCGTAATATTGGTTCCTCGAAATCAATTACTATTTCAGCCCACATTGTTGAGTACAATCAGAATGTTCAACATGGCTGATAGATTTAAGCAATGATGCAGACGACAAGGTGCACACGATAAGTGCATAATATACAGTTGACACTTATCTGGGTCTAGACAGGTTGTATAATCAAGTGAGCTAAATCATCACACAATCTCGAGGCAGAAACATATGCAGGACCCGGCACCTCCACCAAATTAATAAATAAACAGTAAAAATCAACGATTTCTGGCTCAATAAACATCTACATCACACAGTAATATTAACCTGGCTTAATAATTTCAAGCCTTTCCCCGATTTCCATGATCGGAAATTATCAAAGATTAATACATTACATTATAAAAATAGTTAATTTTTTAACCTTAAACCATATGCAACATCACCAAATCAATGTTATGTAGTAATATTACTTTCTGTTTCTGTTACATCTGAAAGAAGGTTGTTACATCTGCGATGTCAGTCGGCCGTGCAAACATGATAACAAGATATTGATTGCTTCTTCAGTCTAAGCTCAACGCTATCACTTCTGTTCAACTCTACTGAACTATTTTCATAAATGTGTGACGCAAAGCCCAGCCAGAAACTCCGCCACCGAGTGTTGTAAAAGTTATTACGTCAACTTTAATGCTTTTCTGTAAGGTACATAATACTAAATAAAACAAAATTGCCTGCCTTCGAGACTCAAGTGTAACTCGTACGCCAAATGTACGAAGTACTTTCGTGTAAATTTATATTGCACATTTCCCACACGTCATGTAAAAGTTGGATGGGTCGCGTCAAAATTGGTACCGAAGTTTGGGCATAAAATGTTGATTTATCGTCGCCAGGTTTACGTCCCTACCCATGATCCTTTAGGGTTCGCTCATCTCGAGTTCTATAGCTCCGTGTAGTAGGCCAACATTAACTGTCAGCATCACAAGAACACTGGTGTACACCTCATGGCGGAACGGGTGCAGTATGAGGCACAATAACAATCTATGATAAGAAAATATTAAAATACAGTTCTAATATTGTTTGCAAAACGAATTTTTACAATCGATCGGAATTCTTGAACCTTATGCAAATAAGGGGTTATAACTGATTTTTAGTAAATTAAGTTCAGTAGCGGTCTTGTGTTAGAGGTGCGCGGCATTTAAGGCTATTCAACCGCGTTTTTCTATTTTCCAAAATATGCTACTAAGTCAAAATATAGTAAATGGCTTTGAAACCTGGCTATTTTAGAAAATCAAAACTATTTTTTTTTTAATTTTTCTGATCCGGTACACGGCCAATATCGCCACCTCAAAATAATTTCAAACTTCAATTCGCCAGGGCACACCATTCAACGTAGGGTGTTGTGCTTTTGTGACATTAATTTTCAACTGGCTTTCTATTGGCTGACTGAGAGAAAAAAGATATTTTTAACAATTGTCTTTCCTGCGAATTTTTTCGTTTGGCGATATTTTGTACCGATTTGTACCGCCAAACGAAAAAATAAGCAAGAACAACAATTGTTTAAAAAAGTATATTTTCTCTTAGTTAGCCTATAGAAAACCAGTTGAAAATTATGTCACAAAAGCACAACACCCTACGTTGAATGGTGTGCCCTGGCGAATTGAAGTTTGAAATTATTTTGAGGTGGCGATATTGGCCATGTACCGGATCAGAATAATTTGAAAAAAATAGTTTTGATTATCTAAAATAGCCAGGTTTCAAAGCCATTTACTATATTTTGACTTGGTAGCATATTTTGGAAAATAGAAAAACGCGGTCGAATAGCCTTAATAGTAAATACTTACAACAAAAACTATGCATTACTTGTTATGAAATAGTTATTACTTCATGGAGAACTGAAAGATCAACGAATCTTTTAAGAAATTTACAGTTAATAAAACAATCTATAACACTGATCGCTTGTACTTGAAGTAAATTAATGCTCACGGGAACTTGTTTGTGTGTAAGCCATGCAATCCCAAGAGAGTAGATGCTTGCTAAGTTCAAATCAATAATTACTATTAGTATTATGAAGGGTAGATTTTGATTTGTGGAGTTGAATATTATCTACTAGGAAAACGCTTAAGTCCCGCGTGTTGTTGGATGAGCGTAATTGGTGCATTGAACTGCCATGTGTTATGCGGATTTTCTGTTGTTCTGTTAAAAAATCATTACTTAGTTGAAGATTTTTTTAAAAATTGAATTAAATTAAATTACATAAAAAATTAACTAAAATTTGTAATTTTTTTAATATATCGTAATTTTAAAAAAGGAAAAAATCGTAATATTGAAATTTTCATAAGAAATAATTATTCGATTGCGCACAAATTTAACACGAATATATTAATTCATAAAATTAGGGTTCTGTGAAAAAATCATTACAATAGGATAAAGCATGTAGGTGTTATAAGTCAAAGAATTGTTTTAAAAAAGAAAAAAATGTAAAATTTCGATTTTCATGAGAAATAGTTTTTTGATTGCGCTCAAATTTCACAAGAATACCTAAATTCATAAAGTTAAGGTTCTGTGTAAAAATCATTACATTCAGATAAAGCTTGTAGGTGTTAAAAGTTGAAGATTTTTTTTTTAAATCGATAGAATCGTAAAATTGCGATTTTCATGTGAAATAATTTTTTTTTGCGCTCAAAAACGTGGCAGTTCTTAGTTCAGAGATTTCGAAGGTCTCCAGAAAATTTCATCGCAAATGGAGTATCGGTTTAGCCGGAATCGTGTTAACAGACACACAAAAATACAAACAGAAAAAAAAGAAAACATTCCGGATTTTTTTCTCCAGTGAAGTGAAATGGAATCTTCGCTAAGCTCGCTACGCTCATCCAATAAAGCGATTTAAACACAAGTATCCATCAAACAAGTTCATAACTTAACAGAGTTATCATTATAATATTTACAGATAGAAAACTGCTCTTTTGTAATTTAGCAGTTGAATTCATTGAATGAGTTTCTGTTTTCCTGAATGAAAACAGTCAAATAAATTAAATACAAATCATTGGACTATTCACTGTTAAAACACATGTTTAAACGATAAAATATAATATTGTGACTACTTTCAAACAGTCTTCTTCAAACAATATTGTTTCACAACAGTAAATAGTCCAATGATTTGTATTTAAATATAATAGTTTCATTCATCGATTATTCTATATAGTGTAATGTTAGGTAAACTATAATGGTAAGGAATTATCTCGTTACACTTTAAGTTAATATTTTGGTATTTTTAGTCCTGCGCTTGCGCTTGAGTTAAACGGTATCATCGATATCGTGTGATGGTGTTGGAGAAAGGGTCGCGGAAATCATAAATAACAAAGGAATATATGAAAAAATAATGGATGAATGAGAAGTAGAGGGTCTTGACACGATAGTCATCGTTTGATAGATGTGCTTGCGGCGCGTCAGCATCGATGTTATCGAGTCAGAGCTGATTAATAAATTAACTTTAGTGAAGACTTTATAGGTTCCATTCAAGTGACATCATAGTTCCGTCTTAATCTAGTACAACATACAATCTTATAGCCAGCAACATGTCTTAGCAACCAACAAGTGGCAAGTGCACACAACTCACACACCCGCGCAACAAAATGGCGGGTTTTGTGTAACAAGAGCACAGTGATCAAGATGGCGTCTCTCAGTCGCCACAATACTATTGTGATAGTAACATTACCGCAAATATCACTACGATCATTGATGTTTGTCGTGGAGTTACTTGACAAGTCCATCAGATTGAAAACGGTCCAACATACGAAGAGCTGATAATTTCTATGAGAAGCTTCACCGCGTGTGCCTGACGAGAAGAACAAACAAACAATAAGTAACTCAACTCAAACGCCAACATTGTTCCGTCGTAACGTTTACTTTCGATAAAGGTGAATTGCTTCTCACCAAGAGTTTTTTCTTCTTCCTGTATTACCCTTAATCGTACATACTCGACGATTACACCTTTATGAAGCGTTCATAGCTCAGTTTAAGATTTATAATGTAACATAACGCTCACTACTATCACACAATATATGGTATTAGTTTCGTGTGTAGCTACTAATAAAATGTGAAATGTGTAACACGACAACCTTTAACTTTACTTAGGAGTAGATTCCCTTTGTTAAATTGGTTCTTATTGATACAATACAAAAATATAAAGTGATATACATATTTGCGCAAATAAGCTCCACATTTACGTTGACCGGGCCAGAGAAACGAGTCTAAACTTTTAATGACGCTACATTCGACGCTTCTTTCTGAAAGTAATCAAATGTTTCAACTCTTCCAATCACGACGATCGTTTTGCGGTACCGATTGATGAAAACTGAAATGAGACTATTCCCGTCTACCCAAAAGTATGTCTGATTTAAGCTAGATATTGCTTTCAAACAGGAGATTCGTTTGAATGTAATAGCTTTGGTCAGTGTTAAAAGTAATATGAAAACCGGCAACTTTACGATAGACTCCTCGGGGACAACTTTAAGAGATAAGCTGAAATATTTAGCCATGTTCGACCTCGAGACGTGGAGGAGTGTCCATCTGGAAAATGATCGGAAAGATTCAGTGTTCCGCAAACTTAACGAAATGCATTTCTAACATTATTCTTAATTCATTTATTAATACAGTTCAAGAAAGATAATACAATGGTAAGAGATAATACGAATTGAAATTTGAATGTGCGTGCTTTACTTTTATAAATCAAACACCTTTGTCAAGAGCGTAAACTGAAGGAAATCCAAAATGTTGTATTTTATATTTCAATTTTGTGATGATAAATTGTGTACTACTTTAGATCAAATGAAATCCTAAAAATAAATTTATTCAACATTGTAAACAGCAAGTAGGCCTAAGTTAGGTAAACTTGGTGGCTTTAGCATTTATGATGTATATATTTAACACATGTAGTTCCTTCTGTATTAATCCTCCATTATTACATTCTGAACTAGACTTATGTTTGTTTGTTTGTTTGTTTGTGGGGGTAAATAAGTGGATGATCTAATATATTTACTAGTTTAAAAATAATTATTTACTTAATTAATGTTAATTATATTGTTTATTATGCACTGTTTTATTTTGAATTCCCTTTCATATAATTTTCAGTAAATAAACTGGCTGTACACTAATAAACAAACCACCCCTAAGACTGTCTACTAGGGGGCGAACGTAATGTAGTGCATGGTAACGCTAGCCGCGTCCAAGGCTGAGTGGTTTCCAATCAAGACATGGCGAACAAGTTGTTTTATCGCGTGCTCCAAGTGGAACGTGCTCTCGGCTTCCTATCGTAAAACAAGGTTTTCTCGCCTCTTCGCAACTATCTGAACACTACTCTATAACCCTATACTCGCTGGTAATATATCGTTGCATAAGTTTCTGAATCTTTAACAGATTATTCCGACTCATTGGTAATAGTGCATGCAACTAGTGGTTTTGATGAATGAAAGCTTGAATCGTGAGCCAACTCTATTGAAAAACATAATGTAGTGGCAAAGCAACAACTAGAAACAGTTTAATGGTCTATTTCTTTAAGAGCTGACGCCAAATTGATCTCTTTCTGCCGTACTCAACGACCAATTTACGTTTGTGGATGGTTGTCTTTGTTACCAACATCCAACCTATATATTCACACCACATAATTGTATTTTTGTACTAGCACTTAGGACTCCTAGGTATGCATTTTGTTGTGAGGCACATCAAAATGTACAGACTGCACAACACAAATTCATATAGTTTCCAATACTTGTTTATCTTTGAATTTGTAATTCAACGAATTAACAAAACCGAAGACCAATAAATTGAAAATAAGTCGCATTGTCATCCTAGTTTTGAACACAATAATAAACCACAATGGATGAATCAAAGGTCATCTTTGCAGGTGACAAAGTGAGCATGATAAGTGTTAGTTGCTAACAATGATCTGACATTAAGCAGGTTGCATAAATCAAGTGAATTAAATCATGTAAAATGAATTTAGTTGAAAACATATGCCGGACCCGGCACCTCCACCAAATTCAAAATTTAGAAAAGTCGGGGATTTCGGGCTCAATTACGACGAACGTTACTCAAAACTAAACTTGTCAAGAACCTTATCACGTTTTGATTAGTTGAATAATTTGCCAATAAATTTATATTAATTAATTTTTTTGGTTCATGAGAATCCTGCGTCGGGGCAGTTATGGTACTGTAGAACAGGGTGTGAGGATAGTTTGGTGGGAATATGTAAGGGCTATCCTATATCATAGGACTTAATCCTATCACTCGCAATTCCAATGGTCACTTGTTACCACCCAAAATCTAAACTATTGTTGACGATTAAATTTAAGACTACAAAGTATTAACATGTACAAAACTCCGTTTTACTGCTTAAATTAGTGCAAATCCAGATAATATAACGTGGATTTCATGGTTTAAATACAATTTAATGATTTCAGTTCATTGCGGAGTTATAATGCCATTTGTGTATTTCCGTCATTATCTTCTGAAATTTGTTCGACATTACTCTATGTTAAAATAGCAAGGAAACTTTGTTCAACAAAATCGCTTTCAGACATAAACTAAGCAAAGTAAAGTACACAGCTTGATGTTGTGCTAAGTCACGGATAGTACCATTAAAGGCATTGCGCAAAGCCCTTGAGAGCATTATTTGTATTTTAAATGTTGACTCAAGTTTAAGTGTCAGGTTTTCTAGTTCCTAGCTCGCTTCAGATCTCGCGATGCCATTTGCATCGAGGACGAGAGAGCCCGGTGCAAGTTTCACGATGAAATGCACCATTTCCTTTGTAAACACCGGGGTTCCTGTTCAGCTAATCAGCTTAACAGTCGTTGCACGTCGTATGAGGGGAACAAGTAGGTCAGAGGCAAAGCGAGCGTTCGAGCGTACTTACATCCGAGGCAAGAACATCATGTGAGCTACGTTTAGATTCTGCGATAAGTAGCTTATAGCTTACTCTATATCCGTCGGACCGGGGTACGGACTAGGTCGAGGGTAGCTCCGCGCACTTATAGAGCGTACCCCGTCTACTTTGTCTTCAGAACAGACAACAATTTATTAAACTCAAGGTCCACTGAATCTTCTAGCGGACTTTCAGGGAACTTTTATAACAAGGTCGTCGCAACCATTTCCACAAGCTAAATCCAATGTTAATGAAACTTGGCGAACAATGAATAGAAACAAATGTATACGTAATTATGAGACTAGTCAACAGTTTAATAAAAATATAACCATATCTAATTGAATCATTGTTATTGATTTAAGTTTTTTAAATCACATTTTCAGTTATAAAATAACTCAAAAAATATTATAACACACTTAGATCACATTCAAAGACCTACCCCTGTCTTGCGTGTGAAGCGTCGGGAGCGTGGAGATTTATTTAAAAAATAAAGAGTCTGACTGACAAAAACTTTCTAGCGCGAAAGTCGATATTACTAAATTTTAACGAGACAAAATTATCGCATGCCTGAATGGGAGGGCATCCCGATTGCTAAAATTAATTCTGTATTTAATTTGATTATCATGATCTGGTAATTTATTGCGTCGAAAGACAATCATGATTAATGGCGATTTTATTGGGATGCTCCGAGCGCTACGGGTCGCTCCAGCCGAAGTTTTTAACACACAGCCCAGTGTAAAATGCCATGAGGTGCGCTGAGTAAGTCAGGTAGCATTGCTATAGCACGGAGTTCTGTATGTGCACGTGGCCACGGAAGCCGCAACACGCTACATGTGCCGCCAGCAACTGCGGACCAGAAACATTCCGCTGCGGTTTATTAAATTGTTTTATATTGCGAGTTATGGTAGAATTACCTCCCCAAGCAACCATAAAACAGTAGAAACGAGCTAGTCGCACGTGAATACACGTCTTCTCGGTTAACCCAAATTCACAGACCGTTTTTAACTTTAAATTTGTTTTTCAATCACCTGACATAATGTCCATGGGATTGTAAAAGTTTGCGAGTCGGATGCTTCTCGTGTAGTTCTAGCGTCGAAGCTCTTGTATAACATTCGCCGAGCTGCTGAGGTGTTGAGGGTAATACTAGGTCACCGGAAGGATGCAAGTCATGTTATGAGTAGTTTAATTTTAATATATAAGCATTTGACACAAATATAATATTGTTTGATGTTCTTTAGCTGATGTCATGTTATGGATGGAGCGCTGGCCAGGAGCGCCAGGCTCGGTTTGAATGCCGCGTGTTGTTTTGTCTGGCAACGGATAACAGTTATTAAAGGTAGGATCAGCAACACAACAATAATGATTTAACTGAATAAATTGTGTTACATGAAAAATTAATTTTATGTTTTGTTGTTCTTCGTGATAGGTCTTCGAATGCTAAAGATTAATACTATCACCTACTTTTAAAACATCTTTACCCTCTTAAACTAGGGAAACGCTAAAGTCGTTGTCAAACGAGTGAGTGAGCCATGGTGTACACGGGAACACCCTCTTTTCTTCCCTTTACCCAAGGCTGGATCGATCTAAGTATGGGGAACGATACCGAGTCCTCAACACATGGCTCACTCACTCGTTTAACAACGACTTTGGCGTTTCCCTAGTTATTTAAATTGAACATTTAAAATGCGAATCATATTCAAAACGTATTAGCGAAAAACATTAACAAATTTCCAAGATGAAACAAAATCACCTAATTTTTATTTACCCCTCAAAAATAATATGTGGATGTAAAAATATAAAAAAGTTCGAGCTAACGGGCATCGAACCCCAACCCTCCGTGCGGTAGGCTAAATGCTTACCACTGTGCCATGTCAGCCACACAGATCTCTTCCCGCTAGCTGCTACTAAACAAATGCCATCGATAATTTAAAAAATCACATTTTTATTTATTGTAGGCTTAAATCGCAATGGATCTAGCTGATTTTGTTAACAGTTCTCAGTAAACTCGTACCGGATGTCTGTTCGGCTGATTTTTGACAGGCAGACAGACAGAATCACAGAATGAGAGCCGTTTGAGTTGAATGGAGACACTCGGTCGCTCCGCTCCCTCGTTTAATTATATCCTGTAGGAAATATTTTTCAAATCAATTGGTACATTTGTATTCGAAAGAATATGTATTCATTATTACTAACAGTTTATTCAAGTCAGATGATAGTGTTAAAAGAAATAAAAAGTGTGAAAAATGGCAAATTTTCCCTTTGTATGGCAAAACGAGTCAAATCACCGATTTTATAATATAAACTTATAATTTCTGTAGTTTGTTTGTATATTGAAAATATGAACTCTTGAACGTCAAACACACATTGCGGAGTCAAATAATACAGCACTAATGTTGGGTGGATACCAGTCAAAGATGTTGGAATGTTGGAATAGGATACCATTAATTTCTATGCGTGCTAGTCGACCACCGCCACCCCTTGTTCCTAAATGCCTACTCTCAATCAAACCCTGCATATAAAACAGGATATAAAAATCTCGTATTAAATATTATAAAAATGGAATACCATTATACGCACACTAATACTGCTAAGTACTTAGCATTTACCCGGGCGACTTTCGGCTTGAAAATTAACTTAAAACCACATTATTATAAAGCTAGAAAGACTCGTGGGTAATTGTGTCGGGGCCTGGATTCTCTGTGGCCATTAAAACATTCCAGAATAAAACCCGGCTGAAATGATCTCAGTTACATTTTTTCTTGATGTTCTAGTCGTTAAGGTTTTGCTACAATTAAAGCTTTAGTGCAGAATTTCAGAGTATCTATCAAACATTCACAGCTGTAAACATTAAAATGACAATTAATCTGGTAGCTCGTGGTATCCCGGCTTCCAGCTAGCGTGATCGTTAAAACGGCGTGAAACCTGATTGGGCAAACATCCAACTGCTGCTAATTTATTTTATTACTGTGAGTAAGACTTGATCACGACAGAAGATACGCCTCAGAGAGGAAATTGTCTCTTAATCCTCGCGCCGAGCTCTTTGTTATAACGAAACAGAGCTCGAAATATACTATCGCGTAGGAGGGATTCACATTCTGTTTTCCAATGTATCCAGCCAAACAAAACGCAATATAACCGACATTCTAAGCATAGCGGGTTTAGAAACCTAATACATTTATTATCCTATTATCTTTCATTTAGTTGCTCAGAGTGTGTTATTTAGAACACACATAACAAAAACTTGTAGAAATACAGCCAAACCTTACACACTCAAAAGAAATGAGATCTAAAAAAAGGGCCAAGCTCATCTACCCTTCCACATTTGCGCATTCTTAATTCATAAACGTACAGTGTCCCATAACAGCATCCTCGAAAAGCTTGGCAAAATAGAATTTGCGATTATTAATTTAAACGAAATAGTTCATCCAAGTTATTTTTTCTAATTAATTAAAACGTAATAACATGCAAATTTTATTTTGCCAAGCTTTTCGAGGATGCTGTTATGGGACACTGTACGTTTATGAATTAAGAATGCGCAAATGTGGAAGGGTAGATGAGCTTGGCCCTTTTTTTAGATCTCATTTCTTTTGAGTGTGTAAGGTTTGGCTGTATTTCTACAAGTTTTTGTTATGTGTGTGATCTCATTACTTTTTCAAGTTCCATTACAAAATTATATGTTAAAATATAATAATTTTATCAAAGTTGATTTAATTTCTATGGTATTAGCAATAACAATATAGGATGTAAAATATCTAGACCCGGATTCATGTACATCCTGGGTATAGGTGGTATAACCATGGTATAACGACGGTATAAGGACTGGACCCCAATTCTTGAGTTCGTGGGAGATGACTGTTGAAAACGCAATTTGAAAACGAAGTCGTTTTCGTTTGACACTTTAAAAAGATATGCGTATAGCAAAGAGCTCGAAAAAGTTCTATATTTATTTTAGATGGCAGTGCCTTCATAAACGCGGGCCAATCGAAAGACGAGTTGCGTGAAATGATTTGATTGTTGCAATTATGTAAACAAACAGATGAGCAAGCGCATATTATTTTGACACCTTGCTTCGACATTGTGTTTGTGTGTATTGTGTGACAGAACTATGTTGTGCTGGCCTAGGGTTGGCTAGGCTTGCCAAACATGTAATGTAAGTAATAATTTTATCTAGTCCTATAGCCTAATGGAACTTTAGACCTACACTGTTGTATTATAAATAATTTTCTACATCTGGGCCTAGGTCAGGGACGGTTTCTGATTTGTTTTATGAGAGTATAATGACAACTTTTCTCATTTCACACATAGAAGCAAAATTTAAAATGTCCGCCATTTGTTTACGTATCGCACTTTCCGCCGTACTCTGCTTATACCGTCAACAAGTGTCAAGTAACTATGGTTACTTGTTGATTGTATAAGGCTTATTTTAAAACCTTTATTTGGAAGCCTTCCAACAAACTTTTTCAACTTTTTTTTTTCAAAAGAGACTATAATACTATAACCTTAATGTCCATGTAAAATATGAACATTGTAGTCCCACCCGTCTGGTCAGAATCGCGGGCCGACGTATTAGATGTAAGTAGCAGTAGTAGCAGTAGTAGGAGTAGCTAACATCCTTAAAGTGATTTTGAGCATGTTTCAAGCCATTTTTTCACCAAGAAGGAATGGTCGTACCCCAATAAAATTTGGCATGTGTTGTCAGGTACCTAAATCCCCTCGATTGGGATAGTTTTCAAGTTCACATCACGTTACATGACGGCTGGGTAACACCTCGAAATCACCCCAACTCTGCTTGGTGTATAAGGTGCTTGAGTGTGTAGCGCACCGCGGCTTGGCTGCGGCGCACGGGCACCTAGATGTTCACTCAATTTAATATTTGGAAACAATAAAATAGCATTACAACAGGACCACATACGAATGGAAATCACACTTGAATGAGATAAAACCAAAATCGATAATCAGGTACGTTTGTGTTTAAAAATTATAGGTATTAGGTATTATTTTACCGTTAAGTTTTTCCAGACAATGCACTCCACACACATAGAGGACGAAATCCCTGTATATACAACAATAATCTCGACTGGTGTAAACGCAACAATGAAAATACTATTGAAAAACATATTTTTTGAAGTAGCTTGATAATAACGGTTTGAAAATACGGAAAGAATCGTTAAAGGACGTTGACGGCAGGAACTTAGAGGTAGCCCAGCAAGGGTGGCTTGGACTGAGTTGAGTGGAGTTTTCAAAACGAGAAGGGCTGCCAAGTATAACGCGAGGAAGAACATTTAGCAATGAATGCGTAATGAAGTCAGGGGGTTGTGTCTGCCAGAACGAGTGTTATTCATGCTTTGGTTTTCCCTAACGGATAAATTCTAAATTTCGGCAAGTTATCATATATTAACCTACTGGCAACATCACGACAAGCTTGTTTCTAGAATTAGCTTGCAGCTTTCACAAGCCCCGTGTCTATAACGTAGGTCGCTGCGGACACCAACACTGTGGGACGTGGATGTAGGTTTGACCTTGGGAACACTGTGCCAAGGTCAACACTTCGAATATTTCTGTCTGCAACACAATTTCCTACTCGTCAGTTTCGGTCTGGGAAGTTTGTTTACTATTCGTGTCAAGGGACCGGTGATCTTTTGGAACTTTGCCCGCCTAAACTCCAATCCAAGTTTTCCCGAATAGCAACTTAAGAAATCGAAACATGTGATGTGAGATGTGTTCCTTTTGGAATGTTTCGCGCAGTTAATTTATTAACCATTCGAGTGAAGTGTGTCGAACGTTTACTTACATCCACCTACTTGAATCAACTGTAGAACATAAACATCGACAACTCTGTTGCAGTCCCCTGGTTGTCTTCTGGATTCATCTTAACTAAGATTATTGTTAATATTTTTGGGTAAAAACTTGCTGACATATTTAAGTATTAAAATCAAAATTTTCATACGAGAACAGTCAAAAAATTTATTTAAACTATAAATAAATAAATAAATTGTATTAAGAGTCTACCCACTCAGTTATATAACTGATTTTCAGTGGGGGACAGTAAATCATTTTAAAATTTTAAATTAATCTATGAAAGCTCAATGCACGGACGAGGAACAATATCGGCTGCTATATTAAACATTAAATTAAGAGCACGAGAGTAGTTAGGAAAAACAAAGTTTATAATATATTACTTTTAATTTTATGATGGCGAATGTACTTATGATAAAATAATATAAACGACAACAAAGTACACACTTGTGCTTACATTTTAATCATGCAGCATGGTGCTACACATTTACAAAAAATCTCATTGGAATATCAAAATGTTATTCTCCGAATAGTTCGTTTTGCTATGCAACGGAACAATAGATGAGTGTTGATGATAATGTCACAATAGAACATTGTATTATACTATTCAACCAATGGTATTTTTACTTAAAGTGTAGTATACTCAACTAAAAGCAGTAAATAGTTTTGAATAGGTACTCACTTCCGTGCGGGAAGAACTTCGCGTAGACATCTTTGAACGAGTCTTCGTGTACGACTCCTTCCGGGCATTCCTGGAACAAGGGAATACAATCCAGTAAGTTCGCAGGGAGTCGCCCGGGGGAGCATACGCTTCGCTGCCAAGCTAGTACCTTGGATATAGCTCGTGAGCCCGAGGCCACAGGGTTGTAAAGTCAAGGACACAGCGTTCAGGGGTGGGTATTACCACCCGTAACCCCTAGCGCACAGGTGCTATGATATTGACACAAGAGTTGGTGTGTTTGCATACATGGTCGTTAGGGCTACATTAGGATATTACCAGGGCTCGCGCTCTCAGGTGTACACTGCGCTCTGAAGCTACTCTACGTCGAGGATGCTCGACGAATCTACGGTCATTCTGTATTAGTGAGGTGTGGTATATCCTACAACAAAGTCTGATGGGATGACCTATTTTATGGGGGATCAGCAATATGTAAACATACACACGACACACAAGTTTTGTTTTCTTTTGTGGACCGTCCGATGATAGTGGACGTGAACCGCCGTTATAAACAGGGTATATGTTCACATTTATGGCCTTAAGTTGTTTTGAATGTAAACACTAATCGTGATAATATTCGTACAGTATTTATCATCATAATCAACTTTTCATAAACACGAATGTTCATACATCTCGACCAAAGTTTAGAGCAAGCATAGCGGAGAATGAGAATGAGAACAGCGCACGTATAAAACAGTCCAACAGGAGTCTTGGAGAAGCAAACTATACGTTTGATATGATTGTACGAATTGTATCGTGACAGACGTTATCAATTTCTGCAGAAGAGATATGATAAAACAATGCAAAGAAAAGACATTTCGAATTAACAATAATTAACGTGAAAATTAAACGAGTTGGAAATATGACACGGTTGTATAAGAATGAATTGTGGCTCCAACCAAGCATGAAATATTACGAGGCTGTGTCTTGTGAAGCGCGCAGGAAATACACGTGGAAAGCAATCCCTGGTGTCGGATGTTCTATTGTAATTAGGCCTACTTGTCAAGAGGACGGACGGACATATTATAACAACCGCGACATAAAAACTCCCTAGCGAAGCCAGTTTTACTACACCAAACGGGAAAACCATTAGCTCATGTAAAACAAGCTATATTTGTGTTCGTAAATTTCTAAAGCATACTCCGTTTTAATACCAGCCGGGTAATCAATAGTTAACACAGCATTAAGCACGACATGCAATTTAATTTATTGCGGCGTTTACTCGTGAATTGTTAACTTGAACTAAACACATATAAACCTGGTCGATAAACCATTTCCATCTTAGTGTTTTATTTCTTCTCTCAGATGGCGTGGCACATGAGATTTAGGTATAAACAGTTGCCCTCACGGCACGGCAGCGGCGGTAAGTGATAAGAATATGTCATTAGGCTACGAGGCAACGTGACCGTGTGCGGTCAGAAAGATGGTATTAGCGTGCTTGCTTGGTCAGACCTGCTTGCGAACCACAACAATGAAAGTGATTCCGGACGCTTATTGCTCGGGATTGACACGCTAGAGGGGCAGGCAGAGAATAGGCACGGAATCTTGTAGTAATAGTGGAATTGTACGACTTTTTTTATTGAGAAGGAAAACGGGCGTTCAACAAAAGAGTCCGCCCGAACAGTTATCTCCCTTATTGCAGGTCAGGTTGTGAATGACTTTTCTGGTTGATGTTGCATGTGAAGTTCTCATTTAATTGATCGCCGTTTATCTTTTGTAAAATTGACTTATTTTCATCAAAGTATTGTTACTTATCCGATTTACATGACACTCGGCATTACTATGTTTAGCTTTTAATGTGCATAATTTATCGACCATTGGCTTGTGTTGAACATCTAAACTTCCCTGTTAATGTTAATGTATCCCAATTGTACTATTTTTATTTTCAAGGAAGATTGTTGAAAATTTCCTTAACCACATCAATAAATAAATGTATATATATATAATCGTTGTTATTAAGTATGGAGACTATTGAACGATTATAAATACAAAGGAACTATTTTTAAAGTTATGATGAGCGTAGCGAGCGAAGCGAAGATTCATTTCAACTACACTGGAAAAAAAAATCCGGAATGTTTTTTTTTTTCTTTATTTTTTTTCTTTATTTTTGTTTTTGTATTTTTGTGTGTCTAGTACACGATTTCCGGCTAAACCGATACTTCCGATGGTGATGAAATTTTATGGAGACCTCGAAATCTCTGAACTTAGAAACTGCCCCGTTTGAGCGCAATCGGGAAATTTTTTCTCATAAAAACGCAATTTTACGATTTTTTCGAATTTTAAAACATTTCTCGATTATAACTCTACTTAACATGCTTTATCCGATGTAATGATTTTCACAGACCTTTATTTTATGAATTAATATCGTGTGAATTGAGCGTATCGAAATATTCTCATGAAATCGAAATTTTACGGTTTTTTTCATTTTAAAAACAATTCTTGGACTTATAAACTACATGCTTTATCCTATTGTAATGATTTTTCACAGACCTAATTTATGAATTAATATATTTGTGAAAATTTGAGCGCAATCGAATAACTATTCTTATGAAAATTTCATTTTTACGATTTTTTCTTTTAAAATACGATTAATTTAAAAATAAAGTTAATTTTTTATTTAATTTCATTTATTAAAAAAAATCTTTGACTAATTAATGATTTTTTCACAGAACAACAGTAAAAATCCGCGTAAACACATGGCAATTAGTGCACCAATTACGCTCATCCAACAACGCGGCGGGACTTAAGCGTTTTCCTAGTATACGTTCAATTGTAACTAATTAAACTCATGTAATGTAACAGAAGAATCCGAAAAGAATGAACGACCTTCCACTTATTATTTTACACTGTGTGACTGTTACTATTATACACTTCAAATACCTCAGTTAGCCTTTTGTTAAATGCAATGCAGTTAATAAGTAAGTTGGTACATTAATAATATTGCTGAATGCGCATGTGCAGAATCCACGACCCAAGATCGATATGAAATGGCACAGAAAATAGCAACAACCTTAAACCGCTATCTAGTTACACTTGTGTCGGCGTACTCGTGGTACCGAGGTACTAGTTGTGGACTGACATCCCTCGCTGTGCTTTTGGTGGAGGTGCCGGGCACCGAGGAGACTCGACGCTCATTAACCTTAACGAGCAGAGGTGCTCATTAATAGACGTCCACATTTCACCGGAGAACCCGAAAATAATAACACAACTAACGTCCATAAAGTGTGGCCTAACGAGGGGTACCGGCTGGCCAATTAGCAGCCCCAAAGTTGTTGGGTTCTAGTCCCAGTCGGTAGGAAGTTGTGCTCCATTTGTCATTGGAGCTCGTTAAGGCTTCGTGGCTGCAGTTAACCTCAAGGCTCAAACCATGATGTGTGGTCATGTTAAAGGGGAAGATACTTAGATGTGAATACGCGTGGAATAAAGTCGGGTGTGAGAAGAGTTAGGTGGCAAGATGGTTGAATAGCTTTCAGAAACAAGTCGAATGACGTTTCGAATTCACCTTCGTCGTCCATTCGCTTCGCAAAAGATCAGTTAAGGTGCGACTACTTATTTCCACTATTAAATTTAAAACGCGTAATTAAATTTGAATACAATATCGCTATATTATAAAACACTACGAATATTATATACTCCATAAGCAGGGTAGAAGGATCCCAATATTATAGATAACACACATTATAAGACCAGGTTGCAAATAATAAAACGAAATCAAGTAAATGTTTAAAACAAACAGGGCTTGCATTGTTCAAGACTTTGTGTGTTGTTTTATAATCACATCCCATATCTTCTCCATACAGTCCTCAACACGTAACATGGATTACCAGCACACAATTCGACATACGCTTGTCATTATGATTGATAATGTGGGTTAAATAAATAAAAATAAATACATAAATTCATATTTCGAGTCTACCCACTCAGTCACAGAACTGATTTTCAGTGGGGGATATAAAATTTAAAGCCAACCAAGCCAACCCTGTTGCCACCAACACCATCGACGATTTATATCTAGATTACGTTTGTCTTCCCTTGCCCATCATCATCTAGAATGACGACCTACCGTCAAATGGCATCACCTTCAAAGAGAGGCTCCCTCCTCATTTCAACATTTCAACGCCGTCTGACTAACACAAACGTCGGTACAAAATGTCAATAAAGAAATGTGCTCACGTGTTCAAAGAAAATCACCTCTCCATGTTCCCGTTCTCGGCGCTTTTCATTTCAGTGACGTCACACAAGTTTTTGCTGACGTCGACGGTATGGCGGCGGGGGGGGGGGGATGTTAATGGAGCAGCTGCTGTTTGCTACAACCCACCCCGTCTGCCCTATTCACTCATAAAACTTCAATGCAAAGTTGTTTTCCGACCACGTTTTGAACTTTCAACTGCACACGTCGCACTTGATGCACCAACGAGTGTGGGTGTGTGGGTAGTTGAGCACTTAATCAAACATCATACAACAAACAAAAAAGTTGGTTGAGCGGCTACAAAAGATGATTGAGTATTATTGTCTTCTTTCTTGTATTTCCTTATGGCGAGGTAGTTTAGTATGTAAAGTCTTGCATTACGTTTCCGGTTTCTTTGCATTTGATGAATAGAGCATTATTTGAGAAAGTAATACGTATCAACTTATTATTTAACTTTGTATTTAAATCGATTTTTACTCTCTTCACTTTAACGCAAACTATCTTTACAAACGCTTAACAATTGCTAGGGATATCAATAGTTTCATTTTAATTCCAATTTCCAATTTACTTTTAAACCAGTGCGAGTTTATTATTTGTTCCATATTTTTAGTGGATTTATTGCATTGTAGATTTTGCAGCGCACATTTGTTTTCCATACTATTTCGTTCAAATGGACTAGTCTACCAACATTTTAGTTCCATCAGTATAGGCCTACTCTTTATCGCACAAATTTAATATCATATGAATACCCACCCGTTATACTACACTAGACATTGTGAAAGTCCTCACACTAGGAATGCTTAAAAATGGCCATTTAATTTCATCAAATAATTTTGTAAAAGATTGAATTAATTTCTTAAAGTTAAAAAATAATATTTACGCCAAGTATATTTCTTCCCTAATCAGCATAAACTCCGATTTTGTTAGTAAAAATCAAACGGTAACAAAGTGGGGCTGAACTTTTCAATGTATCTATTCTATACAATTCTATATAATTCTGTATAATATTATGTATTTGTCTATACATTTTTTTCCTTTTATTGCATACGATAACTCATGCCGTTGGTTTGATAATAAATGAGGTAATACAAGGGGTTGAAATGAGATAAGCGAAACAATTTTCAGATGAACTCGTGATGACTAGAACAACCTTCTGGAAATACAGTGACAACGATAATTACGTAATGCCGAGAAGCATAAAATTTCTCTGCTCAACCCAGGAAATTATAAAAATACCAATCATTAAAAACTTCGAACAATAACTCCTCCATTATTTGCATATAGCTTGTAATGAAGGCAATCCAGTTATATACAGTTTCGTAAAATAACTTTTGGAAAATAATTGATAGTAAAACATATAGTAAGTTTAATAAAGTGTGCCTATTAATAACTTTGTAATTTTTATTCATATTGCACTTTTTATTGCTATTTTAGTCAAGAATAAAACATAAACTAATATTTGTAGTGTACAATGGCCATAGATGGATGCAAGGAACCTTTACTAAAAAGTGCCTTGCCCCTCAGGTTTGTAAATTTTGCAATTGGAATACTTGAAATCTCAAACGTCAGCGGTGTGGAATGAATTGATGCATTCTTGCTCCTCTTTTTAAAAACTGTATTACTTTGTTAAACCAATAAAGAATTCAAATTCATCCCCAACAAAAGCGTAACTAAAGTAATTCCCGACAGTTGTTGGCAAACCTGAGTTTTAGTAATCGCATTTCGTAGCGTTTTAAAAAATCGTCAACTAGCGAAAACGCTAATTGCTCCTATATCCACCAACTCGATCAGTGAGCAACTCGTTTTTACAGGCACGTGACGTAGGCCTAATGTACATTGTTGGTGGACATTATCGTATAAATCAAGGATGCCTTCACAATACATAGCGACCATAATCCCGAATATGTAAACATTGCATTGTGTAGACAGTCAGAAGACGACAAATTATCTTTATTTGTTCATGAATTATGGGTTTAGCACGAGAGTACGTTTATCGCCAAATGCTGGGGGGGGGGGGGGCTAGTACGTATATATAGAAGCTCTTTCAATCTCAAAGAGGGCACATTGAGGTACTTAGAGACCCCTGTCTCCGTGTGACATCATAGAGGGCACGTATAAGGTAGTCTGTTTAGCCAGTGGCAGAGTTTGAAAACGTTCTATAATGACATTGACATCGCATGCCCCCGTTCTTTTGTCTCCCGAATGCTTCAGTCCTTGACACTTGTCGGTCGAACTAGTGACAGTGTGACCGGTTACTATTAATGGCGCGAGAACCCAGGTTAGTTTGGTTGTCGGACGTGCACTGGGGGCGGCGGCGGTGGCGGCAGCGATCAATAAGCTCTATCGGGCCCCAACCCCCACTACACGCGCTCTACACGCTGCGATGAATGGAGCGACTACCACGGCCCGCGCTCGGCATTTGCTTTCCTTCGCGCGTTTTGTTTGCCTTTGTTTGCACGTTTTCTCGCTTCTTGGCTCTTTATTACTACTTTACACGGTTTCAGAAACTTCTTGACAAGACGCCATCTTGGAAAAAGAGTTTTCTTCTCTAGTAAGAACAACACAATACACGAGTAATCCAACAGCATTTAATGAATAGTTTTAGTTCACATTTAAAGCTGATTTTAGTATCACCCATTCCGCATTTTGGAACTTGTTTGGTACTCAGAAGCAAAGTGGACCAACCCACCTTTATTTTGAGTTACGGGCATTTCTGTGTTTCCACATTCAAAATATGAGTTTCAACATGGTCCGATATAACAACAATTTTGAACCAACCCATATAATTTAACATTCATACATGACATGAATTTGTAAAGAGGCAAAATGGACCAACCACTTTGAGCGGGGATTTAGGCTGAAATTTTGTAATTTTTTTTAGTTGACAAAAGTGATATTTAAGTTTATATGTGATGAAAGCAATATGCTACTTTTCCAATACAAACAGTTCAAGTTAAATGAATAACTCTCAACTTTAACTTAGCTTATATACAGGAAGGGAAAAGTGTGGGTTGGTTCACTTTGCTTCTGATCCCCTCGTATATAGTCCGTAGTTATTACCGACAAGAAGACAAAATATAACAATGGTTTCCTCCTTATAAACGGAACACGAATAGTGGTGCCTCAGCCGTACTCGGTGACTTAAATGTTATGAGAGCCGCGTGGAAGATACACCCAGAAGTCGTGGTTTAAATCCTGAGCGTGTCGTGTGTTCATTCACTGTCTCGTACAACAAGGTTAATATCGTTAATGAAGACGTAAAAAATATACGAACTAAAGACCCTCCTCTTTCGAAACTATTAACTGAAACTTTTCATATCAGACGAAACACTTCTAACGCTGCTTAAGTACGAGTTAGTTTTTAGGGGGGGTAGGCAAGAAACAAAAGTGTTACTCGTTGCAAAAGCCTCAACAACTCTCGAGAGTTTTACGAGTATAGATTATGAAACGTGTCTCGCCGGGGCAGGGGGCGTTCCCTAGTCGATGTTTCTTGTAGATAACGTGTGCAAAGTGCCCTCATTAATTTAACCGGGCGCTTCTATAGGATGAAGTTGAAGAAGAAGATACGCGGCCGGCATCGCATGCGGGGTAAACATGGTGGGGATGTTAGAATATCTGATTTAGAACCTCCGTGAAGCGTGCGGGGTTTTGCATTGGGCTATTTTACAAGCTACTTTAGATTTAACAACGTAAACTCCTAGGTCGATCGAGTATGATACATTTTAGATGACTTATAGCTCTAGGTTTTAATTTCACAATATTTATGAAACAGAAATGTTATTTTCATATGATTCCTCTAGCCATGATGTAAAGATATGCCTTGTGTTTGCAGATTTCCCAGCTGGAATTTGTGTAACTCTGATATTTCTTTGGACGATTTTGAAAAACAATTTTATGTTTACATGCTGTAAAACCTGAACCTAACCTATATCGAATATAAATCCGTCAAAAGCATTTAACTAGTACTGTTGATTTTGTATCCAATTGCCAATTGGCATTGAAGTGCTTACTTTGTGTTTCACACTATAGTGTCTATTATACCCCGAGCTTAAACCCAGGGATCTGGTATACATGCACATATTCTTTCTTTTCCTGTTTCATTTATTTTGTTTAATTTTGTTAAGTGTAGATGCTTAGTAAAGACAACCATGTCTTCACCATTGAAATGTGTATAATTTCCATGTACGATCCAATCTCGCTCATCGTGCAACGTTGTCTTCCAGGCTGATCCTTGCTGAACTAGCCTGGAATATCCAGTGAGGGATGAAAGGCTATCCCGTTAACCCCTTCGTATTGTGCTGGGATTGCGGGAGGATTTCAAAGAATTCTACTGAGGTTTTGCTCTAATCGGAACTGAACCGAGTCCCAGTTGGATGCTGTATTGAACGACCGATGTTTGCTCTCCTAACGCCCTTTTCGGGGAATAAAATCATCTCTGCTTTTATGTGAAATTACAACCAACCGATTGCTTTCTTTCAAAATCTTATTTCAGCTCACGCATGTCAAAAGATGATGTAAATCATACTTTGCAAATTATTTTCGTTCGTCGTTTTAACAAGATGAATGTAAATCATACTTTTCTTCAAAATCTTATTTCAGCGTTCAATCGCAGTGTCAACAAGATGAATGTAAATCATACTTGATTTTGAATACGGGATATTCAGTTACTTCCACGCAAACGTTATTATTTCTTTTTTTCACCAACCTTAGGCAAAGTATATCAGCAAATACAGTCGTCTGTATATTGTCCATAATATTAAGAATCAACAAATGATTACCTTTGCAAACAAGTTTGTTTGATATTTTCTTACACAGCCCACGAACAAATTTCTTTGGAGACAGTTTCGATAAAAAATATAATTCACTTTTCTCTTATCTTCCAATCACATGAATTACCCATTCAAAATCTATTCAAATTCCAAGATGTGTAATCGCTCTGTGGTGATAAAATATGTGAGCCATGATAGAAGTAAAGGAATGCTTATTTGATACCCTAGCTAGAGGAATAAAGTAACGTTTTTGTTGTTGTTTTGCTTAGTGCATAGATCGTTTAACAGGTTATATAATACAGAGAAGTCTCTCATTCTTATTTACGAGCAAGATGCAGCAGACGCCACCCAAACTTGTGAGGCGTCTGACAGGCAGCAGAATATCTGGGTCGTATGAACTTATACCCCGAGCATTCGTCTTTATACCAATAGAAATACAACCATTTCTATCATGTTGTTTGCATTGAATTGTAATGATGTCGCTGGCAAGATTTTACTACTGAAAGTTTGGCACTTAACACGTTCAGCTGGGATATGTTCGAACGAGGGAGCTTTCAATACGAATACTTCCTGAAATTCACTTGATCTGGTAGAACCACTAATAAATGTTGCCCTAGATGACCATCGCGGTGCAACGAGCCATAACATCCAGAAGAAGATGCGAACACAAAATAAATGAATTGAAAGAAATCGGATAAAAGAGGGCTGCGATGTGAAAACATGGCATTTCCATTTCGGCGAGTTCTTATATTATCGTCGTCCGCGACTGTGCCCGCGCAGCGGACGACAGTGGCAGGCGGCCAAGAGGAAAGACGGAGTCAGCGAAATATATGCTAGAGAAACACGACATTTGTTTTGTTTTGTTGTTTCGTATCTTGACGTCTCGGAAAGAGGTTTAAAACATTAATTTACGTGGAATTTCACGTTGGTTTGATGCTAAACTTTCCGCATGATAGGTAAGTTCACAAATTGCTTTTCAAAACTCGAGCCATACAATTCCGAAAGAAAAGAAGTGTGTTACGATTCCTACATAAAATTCTTAAGTACCAGCAGGATGGGAATTCGCATAATAACGTTACTCAAAAACCTTTGAGTGTGTTTTGAAATCATGACCTTCTGACCTAGTTGTACTTTGCAAAATGTCGCATTTACAAGTGGTTTATTTGTACCTCCGATCACATTGGCGCCATCGCATGTCTTAGCGGCAGAGCTAGAGACATACTGCCATGAACTGTGCTACGCCCCAGTTTGCTAGATAGGCCCCTACTCTTTCACATTTCCAAACAGAAACCTTCCAAATACTCTGGGTAATTCACGCTGTGATAGTTCCCGATATTAAGGTTGAGCTCATGACTTGCCTACAAAATGTTTTATTTATAAGTCCAGGTAAAATGTATCATTTCCTGTTATTTCTTAAATGACCCGCTGAAAAGAAAGTATGAGAGAAACTTTGTAAACACTTTTGATTTAAAGCGTGTTTGTCAACTTTTTATATTTATGAAAAGGAAGGGGAATAAACGATCCAGCGGCGCTATATCAGCGTTGTGTACCTCCCCCCCCCATCGTTACCCCGCTCGTTGCTGACACGTCGTGCTTTGTGTTGCTGACACGTCCTGCCATGTGTTGCTGACACGTCGTGCCACGTGTTGCTGACACGTCGTGCCAGATGCTGACTCGCTGGATTGCTGACATGTGTGCTTTGTAGCGCTGACACGTCTCCCATGTGTTGCTGAACGTCTGCATGTGGGTTGCTGACATGTCGTGTCATGTGATCTGAAATTGTGCGTGTTCTGTACGTCCTGCCGTGAAACCTTGCTTGTGCTGCACGTTATGGACTGCACTGTCGTGTCATGTGTATGCTGACACGTGTCCGTGCTATATCCTGCCACGTGTTACTGACATGTCGTGTCATGTGTTGACATGGTCGTGTCTGTAGTCGTTACCCCCGTGAACCTGCTTGTTGCTGCCACGTAGGCCTACAGTCGTACCGTGTGTTTCTGGCAAAACGTCAAGCGTTGAACAGTGAACCGAGGGAACTGTTGAGAGTGGTCAAGGAAGAGAGTTCTAAATTAGATTGTTTGGCGTGTGCTGGCTACCTGTCGCTTGTTGCTGCTGTGTGTGTGCATGACATGGCGACACCCGCCAACTGGCGCGCGCTTTAGCCACGGAGAGTTTTAGAACCAGCACAGTTGGCCCCCGTCCACGGAACTATGCAAACAGTACTTATAATATCAAGTGGGATTTTAGCACTCTTTCGTATTCAAACATAAATGCAACGTGTTTTGAATAAAACACAGTGGAAATCGACATATATTCGGTTTCCGGCTTCCATGGTGGCACAAGGCCAGCGCAAAGCGTTCATTCACGTCAATCAAGAGATAACTCGATTACCCACACATGAAAGCAATGCAAAACTTTGTTAGCTAACTGCCACAATGTTTGATGACGTCCAACCCAGCAGCGAACCAGAGTAATGTATGCAAATGGTAAACAAATTGTTCACATTTCTACTTACAGCGTTGAATAGTGACGTAACTAAAGCATTGCTTGCGGTAGACTTCGTGGGTGCTGAAGTAGCTAGAGGGATGGACGCAAAACATGAACTCTCCGTGGCACTATACCATTAAGTGGCCCCTCCCCCTACTACCATCCCATTAAAGTACAAAGCTATACTGCCTGAAAATTCAATAACTAATTCAAATGAAAATAATAGGTATAATATTGCGTTGTTACAGAATTAATGTCAATTATTTGAGTATCAATAATCCACTCCATTCCCCCTTGACACGACGTATTGACAATGTTGATTGACTGATCTGTTCATAATCTATCTCTGGGGGTATAACTGAGGGTGTGCGAGTTCCCGAAATTTCGAGTAGATTAGTGTAGTTGGTACTCAACTCGAATTCGAGTATTAACAACTCCTCGAAATAGAACATTAAAAAATTATGATTTTGGTGGAGGTGCCGGGTCGCGCGCGAGTGTGCAAACGTAAAAATCGTTTAATTTTTGGCGTTAATTACCAGCTATGTTTGGCCCAGTCGTTTGATATAAATTTTGATTTTTGTTTTACCTTTGAACTTTGTATGGTACAAATATTAAAATTTCACAATCTAATATCAATAATTAAATAATATTTGCCCCCAGAACATTTTTGTACTCAAATCATTAAAATTATCTATAGAGAGAGATAACCTTTTTTTCTTTTTTTCACTTTTTCGTTCTTTCTTCTTCAGTTTTGGAACTAACATCGATAATTAATAAACTATAGTTAAGGAGTAATAGTGAAATAAAAAACGAAGTACTCAGGCTCATATTGAACTTGATCCTCGAGTAATTTTTAGGACTCGGTCTCGGACTCTTCTAGAAAAAAAACTATGCGTTCCCTTATCTTATATATAATTTTAAATAATATGTTAGTGACAGCCCAAAATTCTAAAAAAATTCATTAAATTCAATCACAAAATGTTATTCTTTCAGGTGAATTGTCAATGGAATCTTGTCAATATTTTGGAATTCGTTATTTTCATATTGATAGTGAACGAACATTTATACATTTAAAATTTTAATAAAATAAACTTCCCAAGCACATTTTTAATCTAGAACAACAGTATTGCAATGCGTCTGCCATAGATGGCTTACGTGGGCATACCTTATACGTAGGTGCAAATGTTGTACAGCTGCGAACAAGAGTAGTTAAGAGTACAACGGAAATCATAAGAATCTATCAAAACAGTCTCCTTCAGATAACAACTGATGTCTATTTATAGACTCTACATCAACAAGGTGTGCACAACAGTGAGTGAGTTTACTTCTGTCCGCGTATATGCCCGAGTTCTCCTTCACTCTCACTAGATTCAACCTCCTGCGTACGAGGTGGGATTGACTGTGCATGGCTTCCTATTGGATGCCTTCACATTACTTATTGGATCCAAAACGATTCCGTTGGACAAAAGGAATTTCTTACAAATAAAACCCAATTTTGTGCAAAACAGAGTAACTGTGCATGTAAGCTGTAGAGAAAAACTGCCACATCGACAGCTTTCCAATCTCAACCTCGATCTCACAAAGAGTTCGCTTCAATCCGAACAGAACGAGTTCACTCTTCATCTGTTTACATTAAAAAGTAAACTTTATTTGTCTCGTTCTGTTTGCCGTGTTTGAAAGCTTTCTCCGCGCTTTGCTGAGCTTTCTCCCTCGCAACAAACCTGCATAAAAACTGGAGGGGGAGATAAACGAACCAGCCTAATGAAAAAACTCGATTTGGTCGCCCGAAAGGAAGCGACGACCCCACCCTACCCCACCCCAGTCCGTCGACCGAAGACCCAATATACTTAACAGAGCTAAGATAAAACGCCACTAGTGATGTTGACGTGTTTGCAGGCTAACGATAATTGGACGATATATAATATGTTTTTCTAATTTATTTTAGTCAATTACTACTTCTTGAGCGATACCGTAATTCTAAATAATACGATTTATTATATTTTTAAATCTTAGTGGAAGTATAAAATATACACAACAGCATCTTGTAGCTGTTCAAGAAGAAGCAATAAAGAAATAAATATTTCCGATGGTAAACGATGATTGTAAAACGATGGACGTCGCTGATGAGTAGATCGTAAACACACAAATCGTTCAATTCGGCTCAGTCCATTGGCTATAGTCAAAAATATTTAGCTTAACTCAAACCCTATCTTTAAACTCTCCTCTATTTTAAACTCACTGTACAGACAAAATTCTTTGATTGAGTTTGTCATTTTTCATGATATAATTTTCAAAAATAAAACCTTATTTAAACCAAAACATGTAAGCTGTACATCTTTTCATAATCTAAATAACTTGTACATTCTTGTGAAACATGTGGTGATACAGTGTTGCCTCCATTGTGTGATATCAACACGTAGATTGTGTCAACCACCGATTAACTTTGTATTCAAGTGGCTTCTGTTGGCAGCGATCATAATAGCTGTTCGGCTGCCAGAGATCTCTTCGCACTCTGAACATAACGAAACAAACAATGGGAACGCTTACTCTGCCAGAGAACACAAAGGACTACTTAGTGAAGCAAGTTTCTGTATCAGTCGGTGAGTGAGTATGTTTGTGGTTATTCACTTTTCTCTATTCCTCTTGCAATATGCGGTGGATAATGTGGAGCTAGCGCGCCAAGTGTTTGGTTTGCGTATAACCGTGATAAGCGCTGGTCTGCCAAACCGGGCACGTCCGCTCCCTCTCACCTTGTTATCTGTTCCCAGTCCCCCCTCCCTCCCACCGTCCACTTCGCATTGCTCAAATCCTTGGTATCCGTCTGTAATTCCTAGATGCGCCCTCCAAAACTTAGGTTTCTTAACGTGGTCTCCACTGGAGGTCTCCATCTTCACTCTCCCATGGCATTCTTCCCTTGAATAATGTGTTTTAAACAGATTTGAATTTGGTAATCTTGTCAAGAATGTACTAAACAGGCACATTCATGGAAACTATCGTCTCATATAATAATAATAATAATAATAATAATAATAATAATAATAATAATAATAATAATAATAATAATAATAATAATAATAATAATAAATAATAATAATAATAATAATAATAATAATAATAAAATCGTTTGTATTACAATTTGTATTATTATCAAACTTTATAATTCAATTTTAGTTGGGTTGAGGTAGAAGTTTCTTCTTCGTCTTCGTCTTCGTCTTCGTCTTCGTCTTCGTCTTCGTCTTCGTCTTCGTCTTCGTCTTCGTCTTCGTCTTCGTCATCGTCTTCTTCTTCTTCTTCTTCTTCTTCTTCTTCTTCTTCTTCTTCTTCTTCTTCTTCTTCTTCTTCTTCTTCGTTGTCGTTGTCGTAATTTTCCTCCCATATTTCCACAAATATCTTCCACTTTAAAACCATTAAGACAATAATAAAACCGTGTCACGACTCCAAGTAACGCAATGTACCTTGGAGTATAAAGCAAAACGGGTCGAAAACATCGCAAAACAACATCGAACGTCGTTGGTCAATGTTTAAAAGTCGGGAGAGAGGAATTTGTGTGTTTCTAACGGCCAACAAAACAAGTGCAAAAGCTACGATCACTGTTTATCTGGTCTAAAGCGAAGCAGGGTCAGAATTAACTAGTTTCACCAGCTACGCCTTAGATTACTGGAGGTAATGATTCTAATAAAGAAATTTAACTACCTGAGATAATCCAAAGCAATTACAGGGCGAGAGTTTTTCACTTGATACAAAAGCAAGAGCCACAATTAAATTGTTAAATGTTTAAGTAGAGAGGCACACGAAATACAGAATGGTTAGACACATTATAACAATACTTATGTTTTACATTCATTTTCGTCTTTCAAATTCGAATGAATGTTTAGTTTTGATTGTGTTTGTGTTTTTCCAAGCGATGCTCTTCTATGCATCACTTTACTGTGATGGATCCGTCCGTGTGCGCATATCTAATAAAAACCGGAACACGACATCCGATTGGCATGCGTTTTTTGTCGACATTTACGTTCAATAAACATGATACAGAATGGTTTTGGTGACCCTTGGGGTCCGTCTGGGGCGAGGCTAGCTAAGTGTACATTATTCCGTACCCGGCACCTCCACCAAAATGTCAATGCGTAATAAGATTGTGTGTTCTTTGACCATATTTCGATTAAACAGCTTCGATCACTATTTGCCCCCTCCCCCCCACCTTCCACACCCGTGTTTCTTATATAATTTACCGCGTTTTTTTTTTTTACGATGGCGTTAGTTCCAGCCCATTGGCAATATTTCCGAACTGCTCTACGCGCCGCACTCAGACTGGATCTGAAAGCAGCGAGCGCGAGCGTGCTTTGACGATTCAGTTGGAATTGGGGCGTCTGTCGGCTTGAGGACGGAACCTAAAGAGGTTCGGAAACCATGACAAAGTCCTCAGAAACGCCTTTTAATAAGCGTATATAATGGATTATTTTTATAAAAATGTTTTCCTACGTGAGAGAAATGTATCAAATATTCAAACGTAAAAAAATGATGAAAGTGTGATTTTCGAGAGATGCATTTCTTTGACTACACTATAAAACTTGAGGATCTAAGTTTGGATATTTGGAAGGTTCCCAAAAAATGTATGCCATTAGCTTCAGAGTGATCGTTTGTCTGGGGTAGGAGACAGCACAAAAACAGGCTTTTTTCGACGGGTTATCAAATTGTGAAGTCTTCGTTGCGCTCATCCAACACACAATCTTCTAGCAATGTTACCCTGCACCCATCGAGCGTGTTATCACACTGTTCTGTGGCCGCTCTTCGCGCTCTCGGTCGAGGCCGCCTAAGATCGATGATACCACGAGACGAGCGCAAGTCCGTGACGTCACTGGTGGCGATGTGAGGTCACACCATGACGTCACGACAGCTGGAGGGTGCGTGCGTGCGTGCGGCGCGGGTTCGAGAGTTCATTCCACTAGCAGAATCAAACAAAAACATCATTTAGTAAAAAGTTGTTTTGAAAGAGAGGAGTAGGAGACAAATTATACGTGTAATTGTTTAAGCTATTTTTGGAGAATAATATTCCTTTTTTGAAGTGTTTACAGAAAAAAGCTTTGTATCCTAAACTTTTCCACTATTCCTGTAAGTATGCATTGTATGCATATAGCCAATGCAAAGCAGTTTACGTTAAATCTATCCTTTCGCCCAGTCCACAAACAAGTCCTACTTGGTGCAACAATGATCCTTGCGAAGTTTTCGCTACATCTATCACCCTATGCGTCATTATGTGGGGGAGTCGGTGGTTGTGGGAGGAGGGTCCGACGTTAATGATGATGATGATGACATTTGGAGGTGTATATTTGGCACTTGGTTTAATTTCAGACATACTCTCACTAAAAGCGACAAGTTCACATGAAACCGCTATAGTATGATGTGAGAAGGGTAGCCCTGTAGATCAGCCTTCTAAGTTGAACTTGATACGTGAAAAAATGTACTACAATGTTCAACAGGGATATCAGTTATTCAAAGAAAATAATATGTTTAGTTGTAAATTTGTCTCTGATAGCAAAGCAATTTATATTAAGTAAAATACTAGATAAGAAAAAGGCAACAATATAATTATCTTAGACCATTACTTATGAGCTATACCTTATCGACGTGTGTGCAACAACCATCGATTATCTGTTGTTGATTTTTTCATTCATAATAATTATGAATGTTGTTGTAGATTACGCGTTTAGTGCATACGATTGGGATAGCAAGGCTGCTTGTACATCACGTCCAAAAAGTCTCGATCATCCACTATATTCGAGTTGTGGTTTTTACCACCTTAATACAACCAAACTGTACGTGTGTAACCCTTAGTGAAATCCATACATACACTAATTGGTTGAGAGTGTTTATAACATACGCTCGTGCGTAACACGGTGCTATTTTCAGCACATGTTCGAATTAATAATTTGGCACGACAAAGTGTGTATGAAGATCACAGAAGTAATCCGGGCCAAACACGCTTAGAATACCATCATAACACTCTGGGCACGGTCGAATAGCAAACAGGCATGCAGAGCCTTCCACTAACAAGCAACATACACAAGGATCTAACAGGGTTATCAATACCTAGTCAATGTGTGTGTTTAAAATGAGAACAAGCTTTATGAACAAAAATAAGCTTTTCGTCGGCGATCTGAGTTACAACACAAATTACATGCAGCTCATACTTTTAGGAAATACTTTATTTTCGCATTTTAGCAATAAAGTTGTAATTTTAAAAACACAAACACTGCTATATATTTTGATGTCATCTTCCTATATCTCGGAATTTGTCACAACAATAATCATAGTAATATTTAGAAACAATTAAGTTAAGTGACTACTTTAAATATCGCATAACAGTATTCATTCTGGGGACAGAAAGTGTTATTTCTCTACAAAGCGACAACAAATCGCACTCACTGTTTCTGTTAAGAGGTAAGAGGTGAAAGTCGTACCGAGGAACTGGATGCACGGCAGTGGTATCACTAAGCTCGTGTCCCAACATTCATCCCCTGGTTGTTTTGAACTGATCCGAGTCTGTAGGTTCAGCAGGTGGTTCTATTCAAATGTCAAAATGAACTAAGAACTAATAAATCATACAATGTATAAATGATTGATGTAAATCATCTTTATTGTTATTAAAAGAAAGAGTTCAAAGTGTCAGATAAGCTGGTGGAGTAAAGCAAAACAATTTCATGAGAATACAAAGACTAAGGAAATTGTAAATTAGGTTTCAATAATATCAAGAGTGAAGTGGCTATCTCAAAAATTGAATTATACACGAAGGAAGATCCCAATAGGAGCAAACTTGTGGACATTAGCAAGTTATAAATTGTAAGATTTACATTTTTCTTTTGTTTGAAGGAAGGGTGATTTGTCAGCAGGCATCTGATCTGTCTGACGTGGAGGAATCGAGCCATCCATCACTAGGCTTAGACGAAACTAAACTTCGTGATATAGATGAATGGATGAACCACACTCAAATTGAATATCGACCGGATTGACAGGGATGATTTGCATTTCATGTAGATTCCGGCCTTTGGAACTGGAACAATAAATATTAGCGAACTTAAAAAGCTCATATTTCAGTAGATACGGGATCTTATGTATGCAAACGATTCGTCACGAATACATATTGCGAATATAGAAGAAAAGTTCCCGTGCACGTAGCGCTCCAGCCGATAGAATCCCAGTATAGGGAGAGAACGACAGCCTGGCCCAAATACAAAGAATGGACCAAGACGCTCTGTGTTTTGAGATTGTACTTGGACCAGAAACGAGCGCTAGATTTTGAGAAACTCAAAACATTCAAAATGTAACAATAAAATGAATAAAATGAATGATAGATATTTCTGTCTGTGAAGAACAAAGGAGCAAATGCAGTACTTGAAATATCAAATGAGAAATTAAAGTAACCGAAATGTTGAACGCAAATTAGGTAAAATTAGGCTGAACATATTTTGAAACCCAAAAAGATGCTCAAGAATAAATTGAACCGACTAAAAAACTAAAAATTATTATCTATATTAACATTTATCACAATAGATAATCCATTACGTGTGATGTTACTGATATGGATGAATGAAAACACTGTTTGCAAATTGGAAATAATGGAGATGATTGAAGCCGATCAACGGATAAAAACATTATCATGATTAATGCTGAATGGAGTTGAGTTAAGCTTGGTGTTTGTACACCGATGCAGTATGTGTAGAAAGCACACATGGTGTGAGTGTGAGTGTGGACTCGAGCTTTCAAACAACTCCAACATTCAACAAGACGACGACTCGAAACTTGCAGGAATGGCGAAACAAACACAGAAAACCAGATTTCGAAACAAACCCTCTGGATTTGAAAGGTAGGAGCGTGCTTGGAAACCAAAACACGTTGCAAATTTACACCTCGTGTGTCACTTTTTGGCACCGAGTGTGAAATATTTCCAGAATAAGGTGTACGATGGAGCCAATCTCAGCCAGCGAATACAATACTCGATCTCTACGATGCATGATCGCGCTAGAAACACACTAGTTGCAATAAAACGAAAGAGATATCACTTTGTTACATGGTTACAATTTGATTATTTTATTTTATAATTGGATGAGCGAAGCGAAGACTTCAATTTCACCGACCCCCCAAAAAATTTAGCTCGGGTGTTTTTTTTGTGTTTTTTTTTGGTTTGTATTTCTGTCTGTTTGTTCGCTCTCTACCGGGGAAAACGGCATGTGCGATCTCGATGAAAATTTGAGGGACCTTCGAAATCTCTGAACTTAGACTTGCTACGTTTTTGGGTACAATCGAAGAAATATTTCTCATAAATATCGTACTTTTACGATTTTTTCGATATTTAGTGCGATATTTTCGTGATATTTGGCCGATTCTGACCAAACGGGTGGGCTACAGCGTTCATATTTCACATGCACATTAAGGTAATGGAGATTATTGACGTTCGAAAGAAAAGTTAAATACGTTAGCCAGAATATAAGAAATAAAGGTTTTAATTTTGAGTTTTTTGAGGTGTTAAATATTAACCTTTATTTCTAGAGATTCTTGCTAACTTTTTCAACTTTTTCTTTCAAAAGTCATACATTACCCTTACCTTAATGTCCATGTGAATATGAACGTTGTAGCCCCACCCGTTTAGTCAGAATCCGCCAAATAGCACGAAAATATAGATTTTAGATCTTCTCACAGCCTTGTATGAAACTTCACGAGATTGTTTACTTTCCACAGCCTTGTTACCACAATCAAGATCCAACAGACCTATGATTGCTTTGTATGGCCGTGTAATATGTTTATTTTTAAATAATAATTAAAAGCTCATCATCACGCGACTAAAAAAAGCTTTGCGAAGCTCCTAGTTTTTATAATTGATGAGCGAAGCGAAGACTTAATTTCACGACCCCCCAAAAAATTTAGCTCGGTTTTTGTTTCTTTTTTTTTTTGTTTTTGTTTTTTTTTTTTTCTGTCTGTTTGTTCGCTCTCTACCGGAAAACGGCATATGCGATCTGGATGAAATTTGACAGGACCTTCGAATCTCTGAACTTAGACTTGCCACGTTTTTGGGTACATCGAAGAAATATTTCTCATGATATCGTACTTTTACGATTTTTCGATTTTTTTGCGATATTTTCGTGCATTGGCCAATCTGACCAACGGGTGGAGCTAACGTTCATATTATACATGGGCATTAGTTCTGTGATTTAGTACATTGAAAGAGAAAGTTGAAAAGTTAGCCAATCCAAGAAATAAGCTTTAATATAAGATTTTGTTTTTTGTACTATATTTTCGTGCATTTGGCCATTCTGACCAACGGTGGCTACTACAACGTTCATATTTTTCATGGACATTAAGGTTATGGTAATGCTAGTACCTTTTGAAAGAAAAAGTTGAAAAAGCTAGCCAGAATCCATAGAAATAAAGCTTTTAATATAAGTTTTTACGGTAAATAATACTAATTGACAAGAAACAAAAGAAACTTGACAACATTCACCTACAATGCGTAGGCAGCAAAACAAAGCACTTGCAAAAGTAAAGATATCCCACGCAAACTAAAAACTTTAAAAAGCTCATCCATCAACGCGGCGGGACTTTAGCGTTTTCCTAGTATTATGTATCTGCAGTTTCTAAAATTAAATTTGATGTCTACAATGCTATTTTTTGTAGTACGATTGTGCAATTCTTGAATTAACTAATATGATGGAAGTCTTTTAACAAAATGTCTGCTCCTCATACTGGACTCAAACCCATGTCCATCTCTGACGTATGAGTAACCAATACGGGATCACGTTAACGATGAAGGCTATATAGACATTCTCTTGATCGTGTTGACTATAAAAACAGATTGTCAAATAACATCTACAAAATAGATAAAAATAGACAAGAATTGGTTTGGACCTAATGGTTGTTAGGTCAGAATGGGGATACCGAAATCAATTTCCCTTTAAAAGTATTTTAATTTAACTACTTTGTTTGTTTAGTTTAAAGTAAACACTTTGTTTGCATTTAAGGATGTAAATGGTGATATCAGACTCGAGTTGCCTTAAACACTCTTCTCCTGAAGACATCCTCTCGCACACATGTTGCCCTCTTCTCCTGACCCACCACCCTCTCGCACACGTCAGTCATACATCCATGCAAACAATCTTCAGTCACTATACCCAGTGCATGACGTTCTGCAAGATTAAGTGCTTGCGACTCGGTCAAATCAAACGTGTTGGAAGAAACCCTATGTGCATTATTAATTTAACTGGAAATAACGAGGCGTTTACTTACGTCCATTAATCTTGATTTTATAACAATATAGCGTTTCTTTTATTAGGAAAAGTAGATAAATCATTCCGTGCATATAAATAAAATTACAATTGCGAGTTGGCTCGTGAAAAGCCGAGTATGCCAATAAAACCATTATTTAAACGATACCGGGTTCCGGAGTGAATGAATGGGAATGCACTTTAGCCACTCAGTTACTGCCAACACTGAACTAGATTGCACAGCATGATCCCAATTATCTCGCCCATTAACCAATGCTTCAACTTAGTCCTGTGACTACTGCACCCGGCCGGCTACAGTGGTCGAACTGTGAGGGATGATTTCATTAGAGCGGATAGTTTGCGGAAACGGAAAATCGTGAATCGGTGCTCGTTCTTCACAAGTCCGGTCTGAATGTGAACATATTGTTAGTTTTCAACCACTCACTGAATTATAGCTAGAAAGTAAAGTTTGATTACATTATACATTAATATTATGTATTTGTTGGTATATTTAGTTCGGTTATTAAAGCTAGAACTGATTTACAGAGGAGGTCAATTCAAAGTTTAATTATTACTCCATGATTTTTACAAGAACATAACAAAAAAGTAATTTTTAGTGAGCGAGGCTCCCATTTTACTTTTTCTGTCCGCGCGTTCGTCCGTCTGTACATGTGTCGCGTCTAACGATAAAACCCGAACACGACGTGGGACTGATATGAGTTTGGTAGCCTACTGCCCTTTCAAATAGAATGATACAAATGTTTTGGTGACCCAGCGGGTAAGAGGACAGTGACAAGCACCCCAGAGAGTTTGAAAATTGATGACCCGGCGCCTCCACCATTTTTACTGCCGTAATAATATAAGGCGAATCTATTTTAGTGGTTGGTTTACCCGGCACCTCCACCAAAACTATCGTCGCAAGGTGAATATTTAATTTTTGTATTCCTCTTCAGCCATTTATTGATTTAGTAGCTTCGGAGAAAACCCAACCCAGCTATACGTAACAATATGAGTAATAGGTACATTATATCATTATATACTGAATAATTGATAAATGTTTTAGGTTAAAAGGCAGTTGGATGAGCTCGAGAAAACCAGGTATGACGCAGAATGCAGAGGTTTAGTCTGGATCGCTTGAAAGCTACATCATTTGTCCTATCGGGTTATGACTTGCACCAAAATCTCAAGTACGAATGTGTTTATGGTGCAATCAAAGCATATTTTCCAAATAATTAGTGCATACTTTCTTAGTAACGCACCGTAAATATGCCACCAAGCAGGTACCTTGCAGTAATTTTCCAAGTTTGTGTAGGAGAAAGTTATTTGAAATGTGCTCTGATCTCGCCTTGAGCTCAAACAACCTATCTGTAACCTGTATCTGAAACAAGCTGAATTTGTCGATAAAGCGAATTTTAAATGGACGTTTAGCATTGTTTAAAAAGTTGGTCCGAGCTCATCCAACTGTAAAGTAGGTTAATGAATACAAATAATGAAGATATAGAACAAAATAAAAACAAACATTCATCAGTCGAATATTATTGTCTAAAACCAACATGTCAGTAAGACCAATATAGTGGCAAGTTTCATCGAGATCCTGCGGCTCGCCTGCACACCTGTGTCGAGAAACAAGTAAGTGCGTTTGTGACAACTCACTCTTGACGCGTGAAATATGAACTACTCGGCATCCGTTATTTTACCCCCGTCTCGTCCCACCAATAAAGCGACGCCTGAATTCATTACCGCACTTTCCTGGCCACACTTGCTAAACGAGTGCACGTACACGAATTAAGGTAATGCCGCGACGCTTTGAGAAATGTTAGCAATTGTAATATTCGTGAGCACATTTAGGGAAGTCAGAAGTTTGATTAATACAGTTGAGAAACATTACATAATTCATTTTGCATTTAATTTAGTCCTTTCCCAGATTCCACAACAAAGATTTCAAAAAACATTAAAAGTACAAATCTCTAATTTTTGTAATGTTAATACAATAGCATTCAATTTGTATAAGTATGTACAATTTGAATTTTTTGAGGAGTGTTTTTAGAGTTTAAACAATTTTTAAAATATAAATAAAATGCATTGCCTTACGAAACCTATACAATAACCCACCGAATTACATGGTAATGCAAAATGGCGTACACGTTCAAAGAACAGGATTAAAAATTCCTCACACTGTACGCGTAAGTTTACGATCGGCGTTCAAGTTATAGTTGTTGACACCAAGCTCAACATGCATGTTCAGGTTCTTATGGACGCATTCACGATTGCGGCAATGGGTTTACCGTCAAGTTCAATGTTCAAGCGGTTGTGTTTGTGTTGGTCAGCCCTGTACGGTCGATTCCTAGAATCGCACGAGTGAAACACACGAAGTTAATGCCTGGTTGTTAGTATTCATCTTTTATGACGGCACGGAAGTGTGAGCGATGCGCACTTTGCTGGATTGACAATCCGAGATCAATCACTGCAGCACAACCGTGTGTTGGGCGGAAACAGAGAGAGAGAGAGAGAGAGAGAGAGAGAGAGAGAGAGAGAGAACTAAAGAACTATAGCGCAGCCTTGCAAAACTAACCCATTCGTGTTCCGCGAGGTGGTAAATGTCAAAGATGAACACTTTAGACAAGCAAATATTTCTCAAAGTTTGAAATATAGCTTTGCTATTTACGCAGAACAAGCAAAACAGACAAAAATGCTAATATGTTAATGGTTTGGGCCTTTTATAAAAAAGATAATCTTAAAATTATTTCATATTATTGTAGACGAAACTGTTCTTAAACAAGCTAATTAAAAACATGGGTCATCAAAGATCAATGTTCCTTAAAAAGTTACCTTTCATTTTTTATATTGTAATGTGCATTATGTTTAATGCAACTACAATGTCACTGACGTGCAATTTGCAAGCATACGGCTGTCATAGACACGGCAAGCGGTAGGGTCATAAATCATAATGATTCATATGAAATGATAAAAATGATACATAACGGCAAGGTTGTTTGCTAATGTATACTGAAAAGTGGTGCGAAGTACAAGAGACTATTTATTGTTACTGGAACGATTTAAGGAACTTTTTGAAAAAGTTCCATAAAATATGAACTTTACTGAAAAGTTTCTCAACATTAAAAAGGATCAAAGTTCCTTAAGACGTTCTGGGATAATTGAACTGTTCTTTTTTTAAGGTGACATTTCTATTTCGATAAATTTACGTTCTAGGACGAGCTCAATGCAACTTAAGAAGGAGGCATAGTCGCGAAATTAAAACTATGCAAAATTACAGTTTTTTCGTGATATCTTGAGAACGATGCAAAATATCTAAAAACTGATTGCAGGCAGCTCTGTGGTTTTGTTAGAACAATATAATGCAAGAAAAATTATTCAAATATAATAATTGGTGCAGTTTGTATAAGATATGCATGACATTAATTAAATATATCAAATAAAAACTTATTAACCATCACATTACAATATTTTTTCGTACAGGCTATAGTTTTCCCAAAACCACAGATCTGTCTGCAAACCGTTTTGCAATATTTTGCATCGTTCTCGAGATGTCACGAAAAAACTGTAATTTCGCGTGGTTTTAATTTCGCGACTTTCCCTCTTAAAAAAATAACGGAAGTAACCACTTGTACAAAACACGTGTATAGCTTCCATGTTCGACACATGCAACGGCAATATTGGAACCTCGAACAGAATAGAGAGAGCATGTGTACACTTTTATTAAGGGTAGCTCAGAAGCGACATATTGATATCGGAAAACAATACGCTGACGGAAACATCTGCTGTCAACAACTATATTGGCGATCTATAGAGAGAATAGGGTCACTTTGGTGTCATTTTGTGTGCAATAAATTGGAGTCACTGTTGGAAATTGTGCTGCAAATGATTAATAGTTTTTTTTCAATTTTTTTACTTATTTAGTCATTAATATTGAAAATCGTATTTGAGCAATAACATAAAATATTATGTTACAACTCATCATCCACTCCATTATCAACAAATAAATTAAATGTTTTCAAAACCTGCTTAATTTAAATCAAATCACAATTCTTTGCTCATACCACAGATAATAGAGTACACTTTCTCTATTATCTGTGCTCATACCCTCCCTCCATCCAATCTGTTATCTGCTCTCCAGTTCCTTTTCAATTCTCCACATTTTATTGTAGATTATCTGTTTTATATATTACGTACTCGTTCTATTTCGTTCTACATACAATTTTACCCTTTAACGACGACAATAATCTCTAATGTCTTGTGATCGTCGATATTCAATTATATTTCGATAATCGATAATTAACTCAATGAAGATATTATAATATCAGTTACTATTTTTAGTTCATATTTTCCGCGCTTACCGCAATTCGTGCCTTGCGTGATCAATAATAATAACTTGGCATTTCGCAATTCCGAAAGGTAAATGATTTCACACATTTCTGACCGAAAACATTTAGTGTTGACCTCCGAGACACTCAATATTTATCATGTCCGTCGTCAGTTAAAAGAAGCACCGTTTTTAACGACATTATCGTATATATTCTCAATCGATTATTTTTATTTTATCGTTATGCGATTTTGTATTATATAAATACGTTCATGTTAAATATTATTGTAATTAACATTTTCGAGACGCTGTCCCACAATGCACCGCGTGACCCGGTGTTGCTGGGGTCTTGCTTGCTCTTGATCTCAAGCCCTAACTAACGCTCACACAAGTGAAACGTTGGCGCCGATCCAACAAAGTTTCAACCGCGAGTTCATCTGTGACCACATGGAGTCAAAGGGTTGACGTCTCATTTGTGCGCGACAGGTTAATCTAGACGATCATCTGTGACCACATGGAGTCAAAGGGTTGACGTCTCATTTGTACGCGACAAGGTTAATCTAGACGATCATCTGTGACCACATGGAGTCAAAGGGTTGACGTCTCATTTGTGCGCGACAAGGTTAATCTAGACGATCATCTGTGACCACATGGAGTCAAAGGGTTGACGTCTCATTTGTGCGCGACAAGGTTAATCTAGACGGTCATCTGTGACCACATGGATTCAAAGGGTTGACGTCTCATTTGTACGCGACAAGGTTAATCTAGACGATGGACACTTGACCTACTCCCCGCTAATGATGAGTGGCTCTAGAAGGCTACACCCAGTCGGACGACTCAAGAATGCTGGCTACACCCAGTCACAAGTCTCCAGAGATGTGTTATGTTGCTCCGGTAGCGTGTCGAGTTTTTATCTCATGGACTAATTTGAAACATCTCTCTACTACTTCTACCATCTTGTCGTCTAATATTTGTATTTAAAACTTTTATATTTTTGGTTTGGACAGGTCTATTCTATAGTATTAATAGTACACGTCCCAAACTGTATCGAATCAAACGAAACCTATAATTCCGTTACGATTCCATCTCCATGTTCTATCAAATATACTGATTCCTCATTCGTTACTCCATCTCACCCATGGGTTACTAACATTCGACGGAAACAGCGAATCTTGACGCATTTAACGAAGTTTTTATTTCGCCTTAAAATGGGATGTGTCCGTATTTCGCACGCATAAATTCTACCCAGCATATATTGATTTTCACCTTTTAATTAAAAAATCTCCTATTTTACGCATCTAAACGTCAACCGCTGTGACTGATGTTAAAATTCTCTTGTAAATTGTGTTTTTTGCTTATTAAATTTCGTTAGGTTAGATAACAAAAATTGATCTCCTAGTAGAAAACACACGATTGTAGATGAATGTGTATTCCCCTGTGTACACCGGCCCCCACCGCAGCCAACAATGGGCTTAAAGTGACGTCATGTACGTAACGCGTAGCGGAGCATCCCTCGGGAATCCCTCGGATACGACACGCGCGATGTGACCTTGATCCTCGCGTGACGTCACTACAAGGTCACACACTTGCAACAGGTTCTCATTGAACAAAAGAAACTTCGCAGCCATGTTCAGAGCGAGCGAGCTACTCTCTCGATGTCACTGTTATTGCAATTTGGTTAGTCCAGACATTGAGTGGTGAAAAACGGGGACGAAATCCATGCATGAAATGGGATTCAAACCCACGTGCTAAACGCATAAGCCGCTGTGGCCAGAATTTGTTTGGAGATTTACAATGCGAGGTGCATCTTTAACCAAACCTGCGCATGATTTTGGTAGGACACATTTACATTATTCTAGGCAAGCATTGAACTATCCACGTGATGAAGACACATCAGTTGTGAGTTATGTCAATAGGAGCTATCTAACATCAGGCAGGTGTATATACAAGGCAGACTTGTTGCCGCCACAGTCGAATGGAAAGTAGTAATAAAAGTTATGTTTATTGATGTTGGGAGGTAATACTTAAAACATTTTTAGTCCTCGCTCTTCTTGATCGTAAAAACATAGCGTTTTTGCTACTTTATTGCAATGTTATTTCTGGTAACGCTCTGCGGCACACTGTTAGATAAGCTTGACTACAACTGTTAGAGACCGACCATTAAATAAACGGCGAGGGAAATTTCATTTTTTAAAAGGTAATGAAATTATATACATTCTAGAAAAGAGTGTTCAGCCGCATGTTTGTTCGTACTTTGAATACCACCACACGCAAGCCCTGAATAGTCGGCTCTTTATGACCCAGCCATTATCACAACACACACCCGATGGTTACATGACTTCCATGCGTAACAAACACACAAGTCATTACAACTGATTGCAACCTCTACGAATGCTTGATTAACCAACGTAATTGAAGGGAGGTCTGACTTCATTATATTCACACATGAAAACAATATTTGAGAGTATTTAAAATGAAAACATAAAATTAAAAATACTTATTTTGAAGGCCTAGAGAGAAATGATAATATTAGATTTGCCTTGCCTTGCCAAGACGTCTTAGGGGTTGGCATTTATGTATCCCAGTGTAAAACCTGGGAGTCAAGGAGCGTGGTTAGCCTCATCTTAATCGTTGATGTAAATATTCTGTCTCTCTCCAACAACCAGATTTGAACTCTGAACAAAACGTTTTATACCTATTTTGTGTTGTGTCCATCTTCGATGATCGAGAACCTGTGTACGCCCGTATAACAGTATAACGTATAGGCCTACGGCATAAGCGCTTGTTTTGAAAATTTTAACTACATCTAGTACATAAGTCTTACGTTTCAGTTTGAATTTAGGCCCTTACTTCAGTTTTACTTCTACGGTTAATTTATGTACTCTCTATAACCTTTGTTAACCTTAATCTTAGAAGCACCTTATTCATTTAACTCCAACCTATCTCTCTCTCTCTAGAGAATACGCGGAAGCGTTATACTTTTACTCTGTATCAGTCAAATTAATAAATTATTTACTAACATGAGCAATTGTTTATTTGGCACGCCCCACGGTGTGATAGTGAATCGTTGCAACGTTGCACCTGTGTGCCCTCTCAAGCCCCTTACATCTCAGACGGTTGTAAGACTGACTTCGTGAACTCACACGTTTATTGCAGAATTATCTTCGAGTTACTCAACGAGGTCGGGAGAGCAAAACGCTCAATTCAATTGGGAGATTCTCCACAAATAGCTACCACCGACACGGTTGAGTCAAAACGTCGTCTTTATGACTGCTGGGAGTAATACTTTTGGTGAGGTCATGTTACCTTACAAACTTGACGTTCCCCAGCAGAAGAATGGCATCTTAATTCTTATAGTCAGCAAGTACGAAGACCGTGAAATGTCGCACTCCATCCGTTCTTACCTGGAAACGAAAACACACAATTATTAGAATAAGTTCGTAATTTAAGAAGAATGATTTCAATGACACATCAAATGAACCTTTGATTAGCATCGCATCATCAAGGTCAATAAATCCATCAATATTGATATGCGATGAACAGTTCTTTGGAGCACATGTTTATACAACATTAGATTTGTAATTAAACCATAATATCACCATTAACACGCATACTGTATTTTCTGTGAATTAATTTAGTGATCAGAAAGATTGTTATCAGAACTATTTTCTTCCATTCAATATAAACAACGTTTTCTTATTTCATAATCTATTTTAGTTATAGTTACATATAGAGAGAAAAACAACAATCTAATTCAGCTAAAAATTAAAAACTTCCAGACAACTACTTTGCAACTCCTCTTTCACGTGTCACCTTCCCCTGTCGACAATAAATCCTTGTGGCTGATCCGTTTTTAGGTCGAAGTCACGTCTGCCAGCTGTTTTAAGCTGTCCGTCCGTCTCTGTCAACGGCTAATCGCTGCTAACACCGAGTGACACTTGGTTCAATGAACACTCACTTCGGGGTTTATGATCGTTATTCTTAGGTTTCGTCGCAAAGCGCGACATTATTAATAGAGTTGACTCTCATTCGTTCTATTCGAGTCACCGAATCAATGCAATAATGCCGGAAATACCTCAGGGTCGGGTATACATATAGTAAGATCGCCCACACGAAGGCTGGATTCTGCGTTTGATGAGATCTTCTTGTCCACCTCGTGTTCTCTTCCCATTCGCACCGACAGAGGTATACTCGGATTGATACCAGGTTCTTCCAAGTTTTTTCGCGATCATATAGACGCTTATTACCCCTAGACCCAGACTCCCTTTCCCTTATTACCTATAGGCTATAAACGACAGTAACAGTTGATGTGGCTCATGCAAAACGAGGGTGTAGGCCCCTAACTGCTTAGTGATGTCGCAGACTCGAATCCGCCATCGGCAGTTTCTGACTGACAGTTTTCCTAATGCTATAGGATTGAGCCATAGGCTAGGATATTCCCTTCACGATTCCCTTCAACCCCAATTACCTAGTTAAGACACCTGAAGACGGTCACACCGGGTAAAATTGATATGTACTCCGCAGCGGGACTCCCTACGAATAAAAACCTGATGTAAATCGCACCGGATTAAACTGCCTGCTGGTGTGATTCTCTTATACCCTACACAGGGAACGAGTGAGACGCGAACCACATATCACACACTCATTCAATGGACGATTGTGATCACTGGCGTCTCTATTAATGTTTTAATTTGTGTTGTTCGAGAGTCGAGACGACGAGTAGTGAAAGATGAGAATGGAGGACCATTGTGACATTCCACGCCGTGTGTAGATTAGAAACCACGCTTCGAACTTGTGCCAAAACCGTATGAGCCACCTGGACTGGACCGCTCCTCCTTCCGTTCGCTCCAATCGAGACAAAATAGTGTGCTGATTAAAATAGGACACACACAACATAAGATACATAAGGAGTCGAGCTCTGAACTTAAACGATCAAGTTGTGAGTTGAACGGCCCCGTCGTAGTTAGTCCGCTCAGCAGGATGGTGTAACTTTAGCAGTTTGTGCGATTCCCGACCAACATAACCCTCAAGCGGCTTATACAAGTTGGTTACTAACTTTCCAGCCGCGTGTAACGTACAACTGGTCGGACTTCCTCTGCCCTAAACTATCTACTATTGGTGCGCATTATTTGCAAACTTGAAATGAAACACTCAATTCGAGATAATATGATTCTGATAGTCTGAAGTGTAGTATATTTAAGTGGGAAGGATTGTACAACTTGAGGAATGGGTACAATAGTATCCGAATGGTCAAGATATTATGATATGAACATGAAAGACGATTGTGAGGTAAAAAGATTGTTATTGAGTAGAAGAGAATGACAATTTCTAATTAAGTTGGACACGACGAATTCCGAGGGAGGGTAACCTCACATAAGCTAATTCAGTGGTCAGAGGTTGAAAATAGAGGTTGAAAACTGTGCAGATAGGAAGGACTGAGGCGCGTACGCATCGGAAGTGAGTGTGGCAATGGGGGTTGATACGTGTTGAGTTGAGCGTTGTACGGGAAAGTAGGTACGCTGTCGGGAGAAGAACCCGAGGCCTCCAGCACAGAGCATCGTATCGTATGCACTTGTCCGTCAATAGAAACACGCTCTCACCATCTGTTTACACGGGCTTCAATGAGGCTAAGCTTCCGTGTTATGATCGCCCCCGGTGTAAACATGCTACACTGTAATTCTAAAAGGTAGATAATTCGACCTTTTAGAGGATATCATATATTCGACCCTTATTCTGATGGGGTCGACCAATCGACCCTTCATTTTTAGGGGTCGACCAATCGACCTACAAGGGTTTACAATAGGGTTGAAAAATATAACCTTGAGGGTCATAATTTCTGCTCTGAAAGGTATATGATTATCATTATGTATACGTAAATCGCCATATGCAAATTTGGCAAAGCACACTTGTGGCCGATAATTCGACCAGTAGAAATATATTTTTCGACTTCTAAAGGTTGATTAAATTCACCCTGTTGTGCGATTATTATAACCTTTAAGTTAGATATTTAGACCCTTAAAAGAATATTTTTCGTCTTGTGAGAGACAACTTTACTTCCATTTTAAGTGGGATTATTCCGAACCCTTTGGGTAGATATTTACACATCAAGAAGACTTATTTCGTCTCGGGAGGGTTCATATTTTCACCCCCCAAGTTGTAGAATAAATATAACCTTTATGGGTGGATGATTAGACCCTTAATACCGATATTTCGGGTCTAGTAAGAGTCAACTTTACTTCCTTTGTAGTGGGATTATTCGAACCCTTAGGGTAGATATTTAGACGCATCAAGAAGACTGATGTCGTCCTCTTAAAGGTCGATCTTAACTACTCCGCCTAATAGTGTGATTATTTTAACTTTTAGGGTAGATATTTACACCTCCCAAGAAGACTTTATTTCGTCTCTTAATGGTCGATTTTACTGCTCTAGAATTAGAATTTTTCGAACCTTAAGGTCGATATTATACCTCCAAGAAGATTTAATTCGTCCTCTTAAGGGTCGATTTTACCTCCATCTTGTAGTGGAATTATTCGAACCTTTTAGGGTAATATTTAGACCTCCAAAAACGACTAATTTTGTCTCTCAAAGGTCGATTATTTCTCCTCTTGTAGTGGTATTTAATCGAAGCACCTCTAGGGTAGTATTTAGACCTCAAGAATACCTTATTTCGTCTCTTTGGGTCGATTTTACTCCCCTAAGTAGTGGAATTATTCGAACCTTTAGGGTAGATATTTAGACCTCCAAAAAGACTAATTTTGTCTCTCAAAGGTCGATTTTTCTCCTCTTGTAGTGGGATTAATCGAAACCCTCTAGGTAATATTTAGGACCTTCAAGAAGACTTATTTCGTCGCTTTAGGGTCGATTTTTACTCCTCTAGTTGTGGGATTTTTCAGAACCTTTAGGGTAGATATTTATACCGGTCAGAAGACTTTTTTTCGTCCCCTTGTAGGGTCGATTTAACTCCCATAGTAATTGGGATTATTCGCACCTTTCGGGTAGATAATTTGACCTAAGAAGCCTTATTTCGTCTCTGGTATGCGAAGTAGCCTCACAAACCAATATAAGGTATAAAAATTTTCGACCCCAAGTTGGGGATATCAGCCTGTTCGAAGATCGACCCTGTTTTTGTAGAGGGTCGACCATTCACCCCGTTCGAAAACAGGTATACTAATCGACCCCGCTTATAAGGGCGATAAATGGCACTCGTAGGAGTAGATTAATCCCACTCTAGAGTGTAGGTTATTGTACCATATATGTTCTACAATAATCTTCCCGGTTCAGAGATTAATTATCGAACTCGTAGGGGTATAGATTAATGCCCATCATAGGGTGGCATTTATGTCACCTATTAGGTATCTAGAATAAGGCCCTTTAAGAGATTACATATCGACCCGTTAAGGGTAGATTAGCCCACCTCTAGAGGTGGGGTTATTGTCACCTTTAGGGTTCTAAAATTAAGTCTCCTTTAAGAGTATTAGTTAAACGGAGCCCGTAAAGGGTGATTAACCCACTCTAGAGTGGGGTTTACTGTCAACTATATAGTTCTAGAAATAAAGGCCCTTTAAGTAGAGTTTTATCGACGTCACGTAGGGGTCAGAGCTAATCCTACCCCAATCTCGATAGACCTCCGCAGAAGATTGAGTTTTTTCGATCTTGTAAGGGTTCCGATTTATTAACCCCTGATGTAAGCCAAAAGAAATTTCGACCCGTACGATTTTCTGCTTTCGTCTTCTCAGTTTGAAATTTCGCTCCTGTTAGTGGATTAATGGAACCTTTACAATATATTTACTTTAGTAATTAAACAGTTGATGACTGAATTGTTCCCTCGTAAGAGACGGACATACTATCATTGATTAAAGCCAGTAGAATGATTATTATTACCTATAATTTCACAATGTTAAATCTCGAAAACTCAGTCGAGCTCGAACCTGGGACAGACCTGGAGAAAGAGTATACACTGTTCCTAGTTCATTACACCCAATACACCAAGACACTATACACTGAAGCGCGTCTGTAGTGATACAACACCTCAAGATGTGATTATCATGCCTCAGTTATTAGTAATCAACTTCGAGGTATATTTTCGAACCAGAGACGGTTTTTTATTTAATATTTTTTATCTATTTTTTATTTATTTGATTTCAGAGCGTTCTTGATCCTATGTCGGAATGAAAGGGTTATAAAAACTGATTTACAAAGGTGTTGAGTTTTCCCATCTCAGAGTGTTATTACTTCGTCGACCCGCAGAGTGATATCTATCTAAACCCTTATGTGGTATATTATTCTTCCCCTAGGAGGACAAACAGATACACCTTCAAGATGTGAATTATTTTGCCCTAGTTGTAAGTTAGTAATCAACCTATGAGGTATATATTTTCGACCAGAGACGGTTGATTTTCACCTCTCAGAGGTCGTTTTGTTGACCCGCAAACAGTGATATTAATCGACTCTTAAAAAGTATCTTATTCTACCCCTAGAAGACGAACAGATACACCTCAGATGTGATTATTTAGCCCGCAGTTAGTTAGAGTAATCTAACCTATGAGGTATATATTTGACCCAGAGAACGGTGTGAGTTTTTCCCCTCTCAACAGAGGTGTTATTAGTTCGACCCGCAAGTGATATCTATCTACCCTTAGTGGTTTATTTTTTCCCCTAGGAGTCCGCACAGATACAACCTCGAGGTGATTATTATGCCCTCAGTTAGTTAGTAATTCAACCTATGAGGTATATATTTTCGGACCAGAGACAGGTTGAGTTTTTCACCTCTCAGAGGTCGTATTTGTTCGACCCGGCAAGTGATATCCATCGACTTCTTAAGGTGTATTTATTTCTACCCCTTGAGAATATTATTATTCCTCTACTGGTTTAAATATTATCTCCATTTGAATTCATGAATTACCTTGAGAGTTTTCAAAATTCGAACCCTATTGCTGGTTTTTTTAACTTTTCATGGGTTCGCTTATTTAGGCTTTCGAGGGCGTGTATTTTATCCGATTCTCGTCGAATATCTCCACTTAGAGTCGATAATATACCGTCCACGGGAGGATTTTTGTCACGTTAGAGGTTATGACGGCACACAAATTTAAAAAAAAACAAAACACGCAAACATCTTTCAATACTTTCACAAAATGTTTAACAAATCCAATATTTATTACCTTCTATATAACAGGCGGCGCAATACGACCTTCGCGGTTTGAAGCGCCCTAGTTTTCTCATGTCGTCGCTCGTCCTAAAAGCTCTCATTTTAGTGGAGTGGTGTGGGCTCAAATCGCAGTTCATTTTGCCATTTTCCATTTTGTATACCAAAATTATGTTCCAATTAAATGTTTCCAAATTCAAATTGTTCTTTCCTGGTCTAAAAAGGTGTATTGGGGGCAATGGCAACAGTGTGTAAGAAGAACTCATTGTCTGGAGTAGGCCCTTGACCCGTCTAAGTTTTGACAGCAACGATCTATTCCGCCTGGGCCGCATTTGCGATATTGGGATTATGGTAAATTACTCTGTAGCGACGCGATGGCGAAAGATATAAAATAAACACATTTCAAGCCATTGAGCGCAGGTACTGAGTGTCTGATGGGGCTTTCGAAAGCCATAGCGTTTTTTTTTACGATATACCTAATATACGTACTCTGCATTTGCCTTTTCTTATTTCTGCCCTATGGGCAGGTAAGTATCAAATAAATAATGAATTTGCTCCGAAAAAACAAAATATACAAACTATTTAATTTCGTAACTATATCGGGGAGGTTACCTTTATATTCACTAGCCACTTTACATTTTTAATTCTACATATTATACCATTCACGCAATTACATTTCTTCCAAGCCCCATTCGTGATGCATTCGTATTTCCGAAGATCGCCAGAACAAACCAAAAGGGCAAAACCCACAAAACTCACGGCCATTACAACAAAAGGTGATCATCATTTAATGTGGGACTCTTAAAAGTGTTGCCAAGCCCCATTATTGTGTTTAAAATAAATAAATATATTAAGAAAATAAACATTATACATTCTTAAATATTTTACTGATTATAAATTATAAATAATACATAATGCCAATTAAAAACATTTAATTGAAACATTTCAAGGCGGGGGGGCGGGGGGAATCACCGACAATAAATTTAACAAAGTTCTGTCTGCAATTAATGAGTCTCAGCTAGGCCTATGCTAACTTGGGCCAATATCGATTTGCTTCATCGTGACTCACGTTGTAAATGAGGTTATTCGCCATAAAAATGATACTGACACACGAGCTCTTGCTCAGCAATATTTCGCGATGTGGGACGCAAGCTACAGACGTACGCAGAAATAGTGAATGAAAAGCTGGAGGGCTTTTTTTTTGGCCATTAATCGTTTTCCTTTTGGCTGCGAAAAGGAAAAATATTAGTATGTACCTATCTCAGGTACCACTAATATTTGAAAAACCTTACTGACGGTAAGGTACAGTCCATTCAAAAAAAAAAAAAAACAAAAAAAAACAAAAAAAAAAAAAAAGGAAACAAAGAAAAAAAAAAAAAAAAAAAAAAATAAAAAATAAAAAAAAAAAAATAAATAATCACGTTTCCATATAATATTTTTAGTGTAAGAACATAAATCACAACCGTTGCTGTTTACAATTAGCTGAATCCACTGACCAGGTTCAGCAGTGGCGTAGGAACCCGGGGTGGGTGGGGGGTGGGGCAGGGAGGGGCAAAACAATCTACGTGATTTTATATCTTATATCAGTAGATTTCCGGGTAAATATTTAACATTTGGGGTAAGCGGCAGCTAGTTTGCAGTAATATAATTGGCTTTTAATTAGAAACCCGTAGCCTTACTTAATACTTCGTCAGTAATTCATTTATTTTTTAGGTTTTCTGGTTTTTTTCACTACACAAAATGACGTATTTCCATTATTGCATTCAGTCCGGTATTTTTTCTGAAACGCTCAGAAATCACTCTAAAAAACTCCGATTTTTAAAAATTTTCGCCTGCGGCCTGAGGAGGTTATGGGCTCGCCCCCCAAACCCCCCCTGCTACTTTTGCATATGTCCATGTGTTCCGCCTTGCCCCCCCCCGCCCCTACTTTCAAAACGTTTCCTACGCGCCTGAGGTTTCAGCATTAAATTACAAATTGCGACATGTAGTATATTCAGAGACATGTATTTAAGGTAAAAAGAAAATGCAATTTTAGTTTTTTTTAATCATGTCCAAAAGCGCTGCACTGGCCTGTGAACCATAATTAAAAATTAGTGGAAAGTGGAGTATCTTTACCACCACCCCCCAACCGCGCCTCCCCCCCACACACACACTTGATATTGTTTAGTAACCTTTGTGACTGGGGATCTTGTAAGGTAAATGGGGCAGGTTTACAGTAAAATGGTGGTTATGACGTTAATGAGTATTCATCGGCCGGCAGCTATTTGGTGCTTAACTTACTGGCATTTTTGTTTCTTTTTACCGTATTGCCCAAAAGCGGAGAATTGATATATTGATTGATTTGACGGTGTAAATTTCGTTTTTTTACCATAATAACTGCATTTTTTTTTTAACTGAAGGGTATTTAATAGATTGTCAACCTCTTCCCGAGTCTGCTTTTGCATTAGTTTGATTTTATTAAGTTTACAATATCCAGGCATATTACTACTTTTCGATCATATTATACCTGCCACATTGTAACCTTGATTCTACTGTTCTCAACATCACAGGCTGAGTTGAAAATCTTTGCATTATGTCCAGATGACACAGTCATGAATTTGAAAATATTTGAAAACCATTTTAAGGAGATCTACGTGATGGGACGAATATAATAAGTTAAAGATCACAGCTCTCTCCTCTAAATAAACTCATATTCAAACTCGGGCTAGGGGTTATAGCTCTTTTATATATCATGTGAGTATTTGGTATCACTAGCACAATTGGACAGCAGGACAAGGCAACATGTAACCATCCTTCGAAAAATTAGTGTGCATTATAATATGACAGACATAATATTGAAATAGAGTTTCTCTCATCTAATTACTGTTATAAGTGTAAAACATTTTTTTCCAATAATAACATCGTAATTAAGAGCGATCGTAGCACTTGGTTGAGTTTTTTATTGTGTGTAGACTAACACAAAGTTTTTTGTGCGTTACTAGTTTTCCGTTTAAACTTGAAGGTGAACAGAATCGCGGACAGATTGAAATCAATGCGAAGAATCAATGGTCGGATTAAGTATTGATTAATTAAGGGCACTTTCTTTCGGAAAAGGTAAAAGGTGTAAGACACATACAAATTAAATTTCGTTGTCGATCCAATAATTTAATATAATTATTCTGTAGCAATCGATTATGTTTGTTCTTACATAAAAATATTTGAATCATTTACACATTAGTCGACAATGTTAGGGTTGACATACTCTGGGAAGGTAGTGGTGTGGCGGACCATGGTGTAAACGAATTTGGCTTGTTGCACACAAAAACAGAATTTATAATGCCGCCATGCCCTCAAATCTGTTATTCTGTTATGTTGCCCATGCTTCAATACCAACATCGAAAACCCTTTTTTGTTTCCTAAAGACACTTGCACCCAACCGCCACAACCATCTGTGCCCCTGGAAGAGCAGAATCTCCATTCACAGACTTCTGACACGTTGACCAGCATCAAGGGGCACTTCCAACTCCTCAAATAAAAATATAAAAACACGTTAGGTATAGTCTAACACCTTAATTTCATTAAAGTCCTAGGGTATAGTTTAGTAAGAATATTCTTTGGCAAATGCTTCGAACGCTTTGTATACAAAATTGGACTATTTTCGATCCCGCTTAAGATGTTCCTTTCATTGTTGGTAGATACGTATGATCGAATGCAAAAGCCACCATTAATTTCTTTTGTATTGCAATATTTGGTCAAGTAAAATGAGCTTTTTCAGCTACTTGTTAGGCACGGATAATGGGCCCCATTTAGTATAGATTACTTATTTAATGTTTGTTGTGAACATTTTTCTTGGCCTTCAAAAATTACACTAGTTCCGAAATAATGTACATGAACACTGCTTCCCTCACATAAAGTTCTCAAAACTCGCGACAACGCGGTAAATCACAGGCGCCATCTCATGAACAATTTTAAAAAGCGGTAGTCCGATCGAAATTGATATTGTTCGTTGACGTTGCTTAACTTCATAACTGCAAGATCAACCTAAATATTGGGCAAAGCCTAAGCCCGTTTTCAAGGTATTTCGGTGACAGCGTTTGTTAAATAGTCCATTAGAAAAGTGAATGTTTAGTTAGTCCATAAAAGTACATTACGACCAGGATAAATTAAAACATTATTGGTCGATCAGTGCCGTAGCGGGGAACCCAGCAGTGCCAGGGTGCCCCCGTGTAACGGGGGGCCCCGTATCAAATATATGTAAATAAATGGTATCTATAAAGAAGTAGGATGGATGGTGTCGTTTAGGGGACTTTTAAAACTGTTTAGTGGTCGTTAGAGGTTACTAACATGCGTTTAAGGTTAGTAAAAAAAACTTTAAAATGATGTAATATTACTTTGTCATCACATTCAGTGCCATATAACACATCACAGGCTAACAAATTTAGTGGCCATAGATATCCTTTACAAGTGCTTAATTGTGGGTGGAGGGCCGGGTCACAGGCTATATTTAACTTTAAAGGACCATCATGACTGTTAGGACGCATGTGGATTGGCGTGTTCATTAATGCACCTTGTACAGAATGAAAGACAATGTTATTTATTTGTTGGCCTAAGCCCGTACAATCAAACGGTTAACGTTTAAAACAGGCGATTATTTAAGGGGTGTACCGTTTAGTAAACTACCCTTTTTGGGTCCCATCCCCCCAGATGGAAGCATCATTCATTCTAAAACTATAGCATTTTACGTGGTATCTATAATGGATGAGCGTCTACTTTGTCAAAGATCAATACCTATTTTCAAGAAAATCCCCGTTGATTAACCCAAACCAGATGGGAAGTCGATTTTATCGATTTCTATTCGAAGTCTCCCTAGAAATATCATCAAAATTGGAGTAGCCGTTTGTCCGGCCGACGTATGTATAACTATCTATACAAAGAGCAACATTCCATATAATTTAGTTGTAGATAAGGTGCGTGGAAACAATATTAAAGACACTGATAAAAATTTTATTTTGCTATTCGATGACTTGACAAGAAAATGGGTAATATGTGTTATTCTGAAGCCTATTGTCCCCGCCAAAAATACCTTAAAATTGTGATGCTCTTTTGACATAAGTCCATCTTTCGTTCTTAAGAACTTATCAAACAATATTTGTGGATAAGTATTTTTCCATATAATACGTAACTCTAGCACGACTCCCCTACGATATTTTTAAACAATTTAAGAAGTCTTTGGTACCTGATCTACCATAATTATGAACGTATTTTACTACTATAATTACAATTGTATAACAATTTAAATCCATTGCAGTATAAAATGGGAGTTGTTGTGTATCCTGTTTGGCACTTCCTCCCCCATGGTTGACTATCAACATAACTTCCTCAGTCATCAAATTACAATATTATCTTTCGAGTAGTTATGCAAGTTAACATAGAGGTTTCTACATATTGATCTATCTAGACTTGATAATTGATCTTATCGAATATTACTATATCAGTGCATTTAATTGTGATTTTAATTGATTTAATTACATTTTATACATCATCTATGTGATCTCGAATGTACTTTTAATGCAAACGATTTCATTTATGTTCATTTGTCTCTTGAGAAGCGGAACTCACCTATACAGATAAGCCAACAAGGTACTTCGTAATGCTGAGGCTAGCGCAACTAAAAAACACACTTTCATATGATGACGATTGCGCTGAACGTTTACGAATATCATTAGTCATCTTTTTGCAGGAACTTTAATGAACATAACTTCTATAAGTTTCACACCCGATTGTAAAGAATAGGCCTTCCATCCATTGCGGGACGAATATCCCCAAAAGTCTAAAAAATTAAAATCCCAAACATGAGTTCCAATTCTGAAAGTTATATAAAACCAATCACTTAGGAATCAAAAAAATTTAAACGTGTAAGTTAATGTTGTTTTAAACTGGGGGATCCATGTACAAAAATTTGCTTTTAAAAATATCTAGGTTGTTGGAATAAATTGCCAAATATAACAAAAACGAGTAATTACCGGGTTTTGTACATTTTTTTACTCATAGATAGGTGTTATTTTAAATCTGCGTACTAGATAACATAATTAGATCCTTTATTAAACGATCATGCAAAATAATAATTATTATCGTTGCCAACCGTTTAACCGAAAAAACAAAGCTGATCGCTTAAAAAGGTCTCCGGGCTACCTCAGCAAGTCCTCCTTAAAACGAGTTGTTTAAAAAAGGTACTTTATTGTTTTAACGTCACGGGCGAGGAAGGGAGAGGAGGGGGGGGATTCTGCGTTATGGTCACTGATTGTGAAACATTATGGGTGATTAATATGATATATGTTCGACACCTGCAGAGTGATATTGTATCAACTCCACGAGGTCGAATTTCTGCACTTCTTAAGGCTGTTACCCTAACCCATAAGAGTGAATGTTATACCCGATAAAATAGAAGTATAGTTTATCGACCTAAAGAAGGTTAATATTGTCATCATTTATAGTCGATTAATAGACTCTTGTGGACTAGCATGTTCGACAAACTGCAGAGTTGACATTGATCAACTCTACGAGGTACGAATATTCGTCCTCTATAAGCTGTTACCCTGGCATGTTAGGGAGTGAATGTTATACTGATAGAAAGTATAGTTTATCGACCTAAGAAGTGGTGGGTTATATTGGCACATTATTGGTCGGATTTAATACCCTCTTGTGGACTAGCATGTTCGACCTGCAGAGTGACATGATCAACTCTACGAGGTCGCATATCCCGTCCTCTATATAGCTGTTCCTGGCCATTAAGAGGGAGTGAATGTTTAATACTGATATAGAAAGTATAGTTATCGGACCCAAGAAGGTTAATATTGGACATTATTGGTCGATTAATAGCCTCTTAGGTGGACAAGCATGTTCGAACCTGCAGAGTGATTGATCAACTCTACGAGGTTCGCTATCCGGACTCTATAAAGCTGTTACCTGGCCTTAAGAGATTGAATGTTATACTGATAGAAGTATAGTTATCGACCTAAGAAGGTTAATATTGGAACATTATTGGTCGATTATAGCCTCTTATTGGACTAGCATGTCTACTGAGAGTGACATTGATCAACTCTACGAGGTCGAATACTCCGTGCCTCTATAAAGCTGTTACCGCTGGCCATTAGGGAGAATGTTATACTGATAGAAGTATAGTTATCGGACCCAAGAAGGTTAATATTGAACATTATTGGTCGATTAATAGCCTCTTAGTGGACAAGCCATGGTTTCCGATCTGCAGAGTGACATTGATCAACTCTACGAGGTCGAATATCCTTCCTCTATAAAGCTGTTACCTGGCCATTAGCGGAGTGAATGGTATACTGATAGGAAGTATATTTTCGCCTAAGAAGGGTTAATATTGGAACATTATTGGTCGATAATAGCCTCTTAGTGGCCTAGAAGTTCGGCCGGTGCAGAGTGCATTGATGCAACTCTACGAGCTCGAATATCCGTCCTCTATACGAAGCTGTTTACCCTGGCCATTATAGAGTGAAATGTTATACTGATAGAAGTATAGTTTTTCTTTTTTTTTTTTATCGACCTAAGAATGTTAATATTGGAACATTATTGGTCGATTATAGCCTCTTAGTGGACTATCATGTTCGACCTGCAAGAGTGACATTGATCAACTCTAACGGGGTCGAATATCCGTACCTCTATAAAGTAGCTGTACCGGCCATTAGGGAGTGAATGTTATCTGATAGAAGTATAGTTATCGGACCTAAGAAGGTTAATTATTGAACATTATTGGGCGATTAATAGGCCCTTAGTGGACTGCATTTCGACCTGCAGAGTGACATTGATCAACTCTACGAGCTCGAATATCCGTTCCTCTATAAGCCTGTTACTGGCCATTAGGAGTGAATGTTATACGATAGAAGTATAGTTATCGACCTAAGAGTTATATTGGAACATTTTTGGTCGCTTAATAGCCTCTTAGTGGACTAGCATGTTTCGCACCTGCGAGTGACATTGATCAACTCTACGAGGTCGAATAGTCCGTCCTCTATAAAGCTTTAACCTGGCCATTAGGAGTGAATGTTTTACGGTGATAGAAGTATAGTTATCGACCTAAGAAGGTTAATTATTGGAACATTATTGGTCGATGAATAGCCGCTTTAGTGGACTAGCATGTTCGCCGTCAGAGTGACATTGAGCAACTCATACGAGGTCGAATATCCGTCCTCTATTAAGCTGTTACCTGGCCATTAGGGATTGAATGTTATACTGGATAGAAGTAATAGTTATCGACCCAGAGAAGGTTAATATTGGAACATTATTGGTCGATTAATAGCCTCTTAGTGCGACTAGCATGTTCGACCTGCAGAGTGACATTGATCAACTCTTACGAAGGTCGAATATTCCGTCCTCTATAAAGCTGTTACTGGCCATTAGGGAGTGATGTTATACTGATAGAATAAGTTTATCGACCTAAGAAGGTTAATTTGTCAACATTATTGGTCGATTTAATAGCCTCTTAGTGGCAAGCATGTTCGACACTGCAGAGTGACATTGGATCAACGTCTAACTAGGGTCGATATCCTCCCTATAAAGCTGTACCTGGCCATTATAGAGTGAATGTTTATACTGATAAATTATAGTTTATCGACTAAAAGGTTAATAATTGGGGGAACATTTATTGGTCGATTATATCCTCTTAGTGGACTACATTTTCGACCTGCAGAGTGACATTTAGATCACCATCTACGAGGTCGAATATCCGTCCTCTATCACAGCTGTTACCTGCCATTGGGAGTGAATGTTATACTGATAGAAGTATAAGTTATCGCCCAAAAGGTATATTGGAAATTATTGGTCGATTAATAGCCTCTTAGTGGACGCATGTTCGACCTGCGAGTGACATTGATTCAACTCCTACGAGGTCGAATACCTCCTCTATAAGCTGTTGGTTTTTACCTGGCCATTAGGGAGTGAATGTTATACTGATAAATTATAGTGTATCGACCTAAAAGGTTATATTGGAAATTATTGCTCTATTAATAGCCTCTTAGTGGAATAGAATGTTCGGCCTGCAGAGTGTCATTGATCAACTCTACGAGCGTCGAATATCCGTCCTCTATAAAAGCTGTTACACCTGGCCATTAGAGAGTAATGTTATACTGATAGAAGTATAGTATCGACCTAAGAAGGTTAATATTGGAACATTATTGGTCGATTAATAGCCTCTTAGTGGACTAGCATGTTCGACCTGCATAGTGACATTGATCAACTCTACTAGGCGAATATCCTCCTCTTATAAAGCTGTAACCTGGCCATTGAGGGAGTTGAACGTTATATTGATAGAAAGTATGTTATCGACCTAAGAAGGTTAATATTGGAACATTTATTGTTCGATTATAGGCTCTTAGTGGACTAGCATGTTCGCCTGCAGATGCATTGATCAACTCTATGCGAGCTCGAATATCCTCCTCTATAACGCTGTTACCTGGCCATTAGGGAGTGATGTTATACTGATAAGATATAGTGCTCGACCTAAGAAGGTTAATATTGGAAAGTTTTGGTCGATTAATAGCCTCTTAAGGGGACTAGCAGTTCGACCTTTGCAGAGTGACATTGATCAACTCTACGAGCTCGAATATCCGTCCTCTATAAAGCTGTTACCTGGCCATTAGGAGTGAATTTATACTGCTAGAAGTAATAGTTATCGACCTAAGAAGTAGGTAAATATTGGAATCATTTATTGGGCGATTTAATAAGCCTCTTAGTGGACGAGCATGTTTCGACCTGCAGAGTGACATTGGAATCAACTCTACGAGGTCGAATCCCGTCCTCTATCAGCTGTTTTTACCTGGCCATTATGGAGTGAATGTTATACTGATAGAAGTATAGTTTATCCGACCCAAGAATGTTAATATTGAACATTATTGGGTCGATTATAGCCTCTTAGGGGACTAGCATGTTCGACCTGCAGAGTGACATTGATCAACATCACGAGTTCGAATATCCGTCCTCTAGAACTTTACCCTGGCCCATTAGGGAGTAGAATGTTATACTGATAGAATATAGTTATCGACCTAAGAAGGTTAATTATTGTCCCACATTATTGGTCGATTATAGCATCTTAGTGGACAAGCATGTTTCGACCTGCATAGTGACAATTGGATCAACTCTACGAGTCTCGGCATATCCGTCCTCCTATAAAGAAGCCTGTTACCTGGCCTTTAATTAGAGAGTGGAATGTTATACTGATAGAAGTAAAGTTATCGACCCTAAGAAGGTTAATATTGTCACATTATTAGTCGATTGAATAGCCTCTTTAGTGGACTAGACATTTTCGCCTGCAGAGTGACATTGATCAACTCCTACAGAGCTCGAATATCCGTCCCTGTATAAAGCTGTAACCTGGCCATTAAGGCAGTGAATGTTATACTGATAGAAGTATAGTGTTATCGACCTAAGAAGGTTAATATTTGTCACATTGTTAGTCGATTAATAGACTCTTATGGACTAGCATGTTCGACCTGCAGAGATGACATTGATCACTCTACGAGGTCGAATATCGTCTCTATAGCTGTTACCTGCCATTAGGGAGTGATGTTTACTGATAGAAGTATAGTTATCGACCTAAGAAGGTTAATATTGAACTTATTGGTCAGATTATTATCCTCTTAGTGGACTAGCATGTTGAGACCTGCAGAGTGACATTGATCAACTCTACGAGGTCGAATAATCCGTGTCCTCGATAAAGCTGTTACTGGCCATTAGTAGTGAATTTTACTGATAAAGTATGTTTCGACCTAAGAAGGGTTAATATTGGAACATTATTGGTCGATTAATCGCCTCTTAGTGGACTAGAATGTTCGGCCTGCCGAGGGACATTGGGATCAACTTCTACGAGGTCGAATATCCGTTCCTGTATAAAGCTGTTCCCTGGCCATTAGGGAGTGAATGTTATACTGATAGAAGTATAGTTATCGACCTAAGCAAGGTTACTATGGAGACATTAATTGGTCGATTAATACCTCTTAGTGGACTAGCATTTTCACCTGCAGAGTGACATTGATCAACTCTACGAGGTCGAAATATCCGTCCCTCTTATAAAAGCTTTTACCACCCTGGCCATTAGGGGAGTGAATGTTATACTGGATAGAGTATAGTTATCGACCTAAGAAGGTTATATTGTCACATTTGTAGGCGATTAATGTCCCCCTCTTAAGTGGACTAGATGTTCGACCTCAGAGTGACATTGATCAACTCTACGAGCTCGAATTATCCGTCCTGTATAAAGCTGTAACCTGGCCATTAGAGAGTGAATGTTATACTGATAGAAGTATAGTTAATCGACCTCAGAAGGTTAATATTGGAACAATTATTGGCCGATTTATAGTCCTCTTAGTGACTTATACTGTTGGACCGGCAGAGTGCAATGATCAACTCTATGACGAGGTCGAATTTGTTTCCTTTGTAAGACCGTCAAGTTACCTTGTGTTTGACTATTATTCTTTTTATGATTGTTTTGTTCATAAATACCTTTGAAGACGAGCTTAACAACCTAAACGGTATATTTTAGCTCTTTTGGTGTTTTACACGTCGACTCGGGAGGTTTTAATAACCTTCCTATAATGGTCCGAATTTTATCCCATACTACAGGTTCAGTATTCTTCCTTTGAAATGTTTTTTTTCGGCCTTTTTTGGTTGATTATTGTAATCTAACTACCATTAAAGTAGGTTAGGGTCGTTTTGTGGGCGATTTTTAATTTCCTTAGTGGGTTTTTTAATGAAAATTAATACCCTATTGAGTTGAATATTCCACCTAAAACTAATACCCTTTTCCGACCCTTTTTTTTAACCATTTTCTACCTAGGTCCGATTAATCAACCCTTGTAATACCCCTATCTACCCCAAATTCGACCATACATCGATCCTTTTTGGGATTACAGTGTACCGCTGTCCCGCCGAGTACCTGTTGAAGATACATGGAGTGTCGTCCTCAGTAAAGTGCACTGCGTGGCGGTGTGGATGTATTCCAGCCTGTCACCAGCCTAGAGGCGAGTTCTCCGTCAGAAGAAAGAAGCGTAGAACAAGCGAGGAGACTTTTTAGAGTCGTGATGGAAACAGTTTTAATTTCGCGTAATTGAAATGAAACCCTGAAGGCGGAAGAAGTTTAGCCTGGAATAGAGCAAGGATGTTGGGTTGTGGTTTGATGCTGCGGACCCAACATGAAACATATACCTTGACCGATAATGTAACAGTGATAGGCTTTCAATCAATGAAATAAAATTACGTGTTTTACAATTTTGAACAACTCGTCTATCCAAGCAAGTTTTTGCTTCCTGTCTTTAAATAGACCGGAAAGAAAATGGGACTAAAACTTTTATGGGCGAATAAAAAAACTTCTTATCTATATTTGATTTTTGCTCTGTTCATGAACTTGGCTGGAAAACATAAATCCGCAAGTGAAAAAAGTACATCCTCGTGAATAAAATGTAATATTTCCGTTTAATTACAAGTATTCTTGAATCACAATAAATGAACTACAGACCCACAACCAATAACAACTGTGCTTATATAAACTTTTGACTCATTTTTATTTGTTTGCCAATGTTAGTTCCGTGATCAGTGGGTTTCTGATAAAAATAATATCGACATAAGAGTTTAAACGACTATTCGTTTTATACCTAAAACACGATATATTATGAACGAATCGGCTGAGGTATGATTTGATAAGTAAGAGATAAGACATCTCTCACTAAAGTAAGAGTGTGAATGCTGTTCCACCCTGTTTTTTTCATTTTCTAAAAAATGCAACTGTGTAAACACATAGTGAATGAAATTAAAACCTGGCACTATTAGAACATCATTTTTTTTTAAAATTTTATCTGATCGGGCACATGGCAAATATTGCATCTTCAAAATAGTTTCTAAATGCGATTACAACTAGCCCAGCGCTCAACGTTGATGGTCAAATAATATTTTTCGGAACCGTATCCCCTGCGAATTTTTTCGTTTTCCGGTACAAATTGCCAAAAAAAAATACCAGTTATTGGATGAGCGAAGCGAAGACTTCAATTTCACTGACCCCTAAAAAATTTAGCTTGGGTGTATTTATTTTTTGTGTTTTTTTTTGTTTTTGTTTTTCTGTCTGTCTGTTCGCACTCTACCGGACAAACGGCATACGCGATCTTGATGAAAATTGGAGGGGACCTTCGTTTTCTCTGAACTTAGACTTGCCAGTTTTTTTTTGGTATAATCGGAAGACAATATTTCTCATGAATCGTACTTTTCGATTTTTTTTCGAATTTTAATGTCGATTTTTCGTGTATTTGGTCCGCGATCTGTACCAAACGGCTGGGGTAAACAACGTTCATATTTCACCACGGACATTAATAAGGTTATGGTGATGTATACCTTTCGAAAGACACAAATTTGAAAAGTTATCCGAATCAATAGAAATTAAATGTTTTAATAGTTTTTTTGAGGAATATAATACCAATTAACAAGTAACAATAGAAACATGACAGCAATGACCTACAATGCATTCCAAAAGCACTTGCAAAAGTAAAGAGATCCCACGCAAACTAAAAACTTACAAAAAAGCTCATCCATCAACGCGACTAGAAAAAGCGTTCCCGAAGCGGCCTAGTCTAAATAATTCGTAGAAAATACCAAAGTTTAAAATCCCATGTTTTCTCTTTGTTAAACTGAACAAAAACAGTCAAACAATAATGTCACAGAAATACAACTATGTACGTTGAACAATGTGCTAGATGTAATTGCAGTTTGAAAATATATTGAAGATGCAATATTTGTCGGGTGCCCGATCAGAAAATTGTGGAAAAAATGATTTGGTGTTCTAATAGTGCCAGGCTTCAATTTCATTCTCTACATTTTTAAATAGTTGCATATTTTAGAAAATGATAAACCAGGTTCGCTAACTCGAGGCGATGCTTGATGAAGTTTGGCCGACATATTCCCACTGTGAACACGAGTGGGCGCATAATTTAATTACCACACGGTTACAATGTTCCGTTCGCAATATAAAGTTACTTAACATGTTCATGCCACATTTATGACAATATTTAGTGACGGTTCGTGCGTTTCACTGAGCGCGCGTGTCTATCTGACAGCTCTAGGTTAACAAACCGCTTCTCTTTAGTTTGTGTGAACGGAAACACTGTGTCGCCACCATGGACGTTGTGTTGTTTTACGAAATGGAATGCATTTTATTTTTAAACCCATATCTAGGTTACTTTTAAATCACACATTTCAACCCGACCTAGAACGGAAACAAAACACGAATAAAAATTACACGTTTTCGTACTCTATTTCAAGATTTATGTCCTTCCATAAATTCGGTGGTAATTTATGATGAAATGTACCAGATAAACCCTCTGCGGAACAAAGGAGTCGGGTACAATGGCTGTTATGAATGAGAGCTTAATTTGTCAGGCGTAATAAAACCTACGCATATTAATGCGAGCACATCCAACTTAACAATAAAGCTCGCACTAGACACTTTGTATCTCCTATGCCTCGTAATCCGTGTCAGCCCTTCTTGTGGATTGTATTAAAAACTAGGACAATATCGTTGATGCAAAGAAAATCGGACTATTTATGAATTGTGTAGGCCTACTCTAGTTTTGTGTTGAAAAGCGTTTGTATTATACCTAAACAGTTTCCCCTCCTTTTTCTCTATATTAAATTCGCTGTAGTGGATTGCATTATCCGTTGCTGTTATCGCCATCTCAGTAGTGGACGTATTAAGTTCTCTTTAAATTTCCTAATCGTGGTAGAACATTTGAGCCTAAATCGTAAACTAGCATATTTTTACTTTTAAAGACAAATTGTCCACGGATCGAAGCATCAACTAAAATGTTGCGATCTCAAAATGGCTGATCAATCAACTGGTAAACAAAGATTAATAATAGTCAATACAAAAATTATTGTAAACAACTGATGTTAGATTTTTTAAGTAACTTAATTACCGTTGTTGGCTAGCTGACCTTGATCCGTTTTAAAAGAATACAATTCAGAAAAGACAGTTTAAACCGACATAAATCTGGCCTAATTTTAAACCCTCCCCGTGCATAGAACATCTATATACCAGAAATCATTTTTATAACCGTGCTGTTACTAATTTGGAATCTATCCTCTAGAAATCAAGATGCTCCAAATTTCAAGAATAGAATAAAAGAATATTTTAGTTAAATTGTTTTTATATGTCGGTATACTACCCTAGGCCTAACCAATTTTGATGACTACAACATTATGTTACTTTATTGACTATTTTATCCATTGTTTTCAATACATTGGGCCTAAGTATTTTAATTAGTTTTAATGAAGGGAATCAGCGATTCTTGCTATGGGGCTTGCCCTCTCTGATTCTCTTCAACATGTTAAGTGTACATTGTACTTTGTAGTCTTGATTTTGTTGAAATAAATATATAATAATAATAATAATAACCCCCATGCGGCTAGACGTCCTAACCGTTCAACTCCGCGGAGCGGGAGATTTTAATGCAGCATCAAACATGCATTTTTTTAAATTTCTTCATCCCCATCCTCGCAAATGGCATAAATGACATTAATAGATAATATAAGCCTCAAACTAATCAGGCTGACAATAATGGAGAACCTACTTCAAATTTCTTAGGCATTATAAATTACATAAATACAGTATACCTAACTTTCACTTCTTCAACCAATGAAGACCAACCGATTTAGCTGATCCTAAATAAAACACGATATATTTAAATAGTCCATCGATAGGAATCGTTTATCCCACGGCCCCACAGTTACCGGCCTAATTACAGCTGTGCACGGGATGTGGCAGGCTGGCACCGCGGACGACACGACCGAAAATAAACGACGATATCTTTCAAGATTAATCTAATCTCTCTAATAGCCGCAGAGCACGCGACCACCACTCCGCTAAATTAATCCTGCCAAAATAAGAAGAATGAATCTTCGTTGAGTTATTTCGACGACCTTGACACGGAACAGACTAGAAAATAAAAACCAATAACCGACGTTCTGGAAGGGTTCTAAGTAATAAATATAATTGTTTTAAAACACAATTTCTTGTTACAACCACTAAGATAACCATACCATAGTATACTTAAGTTTATTAGACATTTCAAATACAGTACAGTACATACAAAATACATTTAGGATACAGTATCGGGTGACAGATAAGGAGATCTGTATTATTTCTGGGAACAATAGTTTGTCGAAATGTGATCATTGAGTTTTTATTATAATACGTGATTTAGTAATCGAACACAACCTAGGTTGGCCTAATATCTAGAGATGTGCAAAAATGGTGAGAACGAAATTCGCGATTTTTTTGTTGTTGCAATAATCCTTTCAAATTCAGTTTGCGTATGAATCACCTGAATTGTGATTTCCAATTCACTCATTTTCGCGATATTTTAGTTGAACTGCGAACTCGTGGCGAAATTAGCAATTATGTCTTTAAACGCGATTTAAGGTCACGAAAAAAATCAAAGTTTTGGTGGAGGTGCCGGGTAGGTAGTCTAAATGAAATTAATCCTGGCTGGTACCGGAGGTGCCGGGTCATAATACGCGATAGTGAGATCGTAATAATTGTTTGTACGCGAGCAAGCACAAAATACTTCATATCAAAATATCGGCATTAGTCACATTACACAAAAAATGCATGGAGGTGCCTGGTAGTCGAAATTAATCCTGGTAAAAACTACCAGAAACGTTGAAAACTGAAGGCTGAAATTGAGCTTAAAATTTAAACTGTGTAATTTAAACTCTCATGTGTTTGTTTTCTTTTAAATTAATCATAAATTGTCCTGAATTTGTGATACTGATAATTTAAAACTAGGTGTTTTTTATTTATCGTTGTGCAGTATCATAATGGTTTTTTGGTAAATAACGAAAAATCGCAAATTTGTATTTTTAAGACGCGAATTAAAAAAAAATAAAAAATTGCACATCTCTTCTAATATCACATTACTTTGATTTATCCCTCGCTTATTATTATTATTTTAGAAATAAAAAGCACTCGATCATGCTTTGATAATGTTCTTATATGTCCATACATTAATGTGTTGCAGGATAAGAAACGTCATATATGATTACCGCCCCCCCTCTAGAAAAAAATATTATAATTCACATGCTAACAATAAGAAATCTTGCACATTATATTGTTAAGGTTTTGTTTGTTTAAAAATTGAAGATAGATGTAATATGTTAATTATTTAAAAGTTAAGTTACATGGCATGACCACAATAATGTATACAACAATACAAATGCACAATTACCAGCGGAAGGGTTAATAACATACCGCTTGGAGAAACATCAACAACAGATCTATACCTCTTCACTCGAGATATCAGATTCCATCGTTCAGCTAAGTTCAGTTTGAGACGTCGCGACGCCAGGGTGTTGACAAAACACGATCAAGAGTTTGAAAGGGTGAATTTCGTTCTCAAATCTTAGAGGAGATCGTCGAGCCCCTGTGGAAACGCATTACTCCCAGTAGTGGTGTGGACCAAGAAAGTTGTTTCTGATGACTTCGATTGATGATTGTGATGACGGAGGAAGATTATGATAAGAATGTCAGAACTTAGGCGGTGCACGGAACGTAAGCAAGGTCATTTGGCATATAGGTTACAAGTGTTGTTTTTCGTTTGGACCTAAAAGCAGCAATGACTAAGGACAACATGTGACTATGGCAGTGTGTCAACCGCCGTGGCGTCGCGGCGTCACGAAGACTCCTCGAGTTCGTTTCTACGCGATTATTGAGAGCATTCGTTGAAGCACATTCCAGCTTCGTGAGTTTAAAGAACAACTTGATCCATGTCGCTACATTCAATTAGCAGACACGAGTATTTGGCATAGCTCACAGACGTGTAATTGATGACTAGTACCACAAGTACGAAGTGAAACGAATCACCCAGACTTGCCAACTGCGGTTTACTGAGTAAGAACACCCCTTGCAACAAAGAGAAAAGTACCAAAGCTCTAGATCTGACGTTCTATGCAATATTTCAATTAAATTCTATGAACTACTAAAAATGCGTTTATTTGTAAGTTTTAATTATTCTGGTAAAACTTCTCCGGGATTTAACTTTTAATCTCGAAGCAGTTGGCAATCTCTGTTGCGGTGGTTATTGCTCGTGCCCTAATGAAGGCGGTAATGACTATTAAGTTTGGTCAGGGACGGCCGTAAATGGAGGAGGGCGAGTGTTGAATGAGACCCAGTAACCATGCACTGCCCTACGGCAACGCGGTCTTGGGATTGAGCGGGGAAACTATTCCCTTGGCGATGAAGAAACATTTCACTTATTTCATTTTATACAAAAACATCTCAAATACAAATATATTTGAAGATATTTATTTAAAATATCTTACACAAATGTTTTAAAAGTGTGTATACATACAAAATTCACAAAGGCAAAAAAAAGGTACACTTACAAACGAACACAAGTACTTACATACAAAACACAAACACGCCCTAGAAAACATTCATTCGCATTTACTCTCATGAACACTTTGACTCACTTTGACTCAACTAAACACACAGACAATGTTAATAATTAAGTTCTGCTAACAGCAAACGAGAGAACTGCCGCCCATAAAGTATGCAAAACGGTTGGCGGGGTAGAAATGAATATTCTTGCAATCAATTCGTTTGAACATGGCTGGCTATTCGAGCTAACTTACACCCTTGTTCACGAGTACTCGAGCGAACTGGGTAATGTGTGCAACTGCAAAGAACAGACCATATTATATTTCCACTGGGAAAAGACAGGGATTAACACGAGAGCCGAGTCTGTAGAGATAATTGAATTCAGCTTGATTAAAAACGAGAACAACAAAAGCCTCTCGTTTCTCTTGATCTGGGTTATAACATGAGACCGGCCTCGAGTTGTAAGGAAACAACTTCTTGAAGAAACTAATGAGGCCCACGCGACGTTGTCTCGTACTTGAACTAGTCGGCGCATACGAGCAGCTCGAGTACCCTCTCAGAGATATAATCCCAGCTCTCTCTCTCTCTCTCTCTCTCTCTCTCTGGCTCGCGTCGCCACAGGACACGAACACAGTGACCACTCTCTTTTCATGTCCTAGCTAGCCTAAAGCAGCGAGTGCGGCTTTTACGTTGGAGTTTCGCCCTTCATTCTGTCAGCGCGGCGTAAGTTAATAAACCGATATTTGCATAACTGCAAAGTGTTGTCAAGCGCTTGTCATGTAATGTAACGGAACGGGTTTCCACTCTTTTCACCAAGATAAAACTTAGGGCCGTCATTATAATTAGCCCCATTGAAAATATGATATCTTTCGATAGTGAGTTTAACGCTCAACTGCGTTTAAGATTTCTTTTTGACCAATATTAATTTGATAATTACACTAATTTACTGAACAAAACACGGTTAAAATAACAATGCACACATTTGGTTGTATAAAGAATGTAAATCGGATATGGGGAATGGGGAGGGAGCTTCAATTTCGATTGTCCGATCTTTCACTATCTCAAATTCTAAAAGATTCCCCGCCAGCGAATCGTTTTACTTTAATTGGATCATTATGATTTCCGGACTAATAAAGTCACTGCGCAAAGAAATATTATATTACTCTGTCAGTATGGATCTTTATTTTCAAATAGAACTAATGACATTTTAGAAAAATGTCTGCATCAACAAACATTGGCATTTATTGACCAATTAGAATAATTGACATTCATTGCAAACGTTTTACAAACTTCCCTCTGTTCATTCAATTTAAATGATTAATATGAGAGAAGCAACTAGATAGTTGAAGGCCACATACTGATGCCAATATTCTAGAATACTATCTTCAATCAATGGAACCGGGGAGTGTATCCTGGGAATCCCTCGTATGATGCCAACGCTTGCTACGTCATGAAGCTATCTGTCAATCCATCCTCCGGACATAATCTGGCACTAAGTAGTGCATGAATTGAGTTCGACACGTCAATATCCGGACAGAATGCATAAGGCCTGTTTAGTCGGTATTGGTTGTGGCAATGATTGCCTGTTAGAGAGTAATTATCATACTTATTTGTCATATTCAGCACAACAGTTATAGACTACTTGGTTACCATGGAGCTAGTGTTTTATATTATGTGAAGTCGAATTGTTAAAATGTTATTATTAAATTGTTTACATTTTTTTTTCTTGTGACTATCCTGTTTTTAATTTGATTGAGATTGTCATACCTTAAGTAAAGATACGTGTTTTTAGCGTTTAACTAACATTTTACTATCTAAAATGCTACAAAAAACTAATGATGTTTTTCCATACTTATTGACTAGTTGAATTGAAATGTTCCTATAATTATTATTCATTATTACCATTTTTAAGGGTTTTGTTGGGTAAGATAAAATAGATTCTAAATTTTCAAAAAATATGCGGTATATTCCAAATTTAAATGCTTAAAAACGTATCTCTACTTATTGTGCATGCAGCGAGATCACAGCCTCGCAAGATGAGTGGCTTCAGTGCTGCTGCCTGTGACGAGGCAGCCAACCACACCGGGTGAGGCAACATCTGTTTGACAAGGACCCAGTGCACGTCACCCGCGCCACTGATCCGGAGAGATTTAAGATCGGATCCAATTTAAACTTGAAACTCGAACATTCCCATAGTCTTAGAACGTTGAGCAATTTCCGGCGCCCTCAGTCAAATGTGGATCTCAAGAGAGATGGAACAGTGATACTAGCATTACGCTGGGATTACAAGCTTAGCTTTGTGACGGGACTGTTGACGAGAGGTGGATGCTAGTTTAGCTAGTACAGGGCTAAGTCAGATCTTTCGCCGGCCAACGCCTGTTGGACAGCTAATACCGGCGAAGAAATCGAATCGGCCCCTTTGCATTAGAAGTAAACCATGATGGCACCCGCGGGGCCTGGCGCGTCCCAGGACAACGATAACCCACTTCTACATCGCATCATCAATCAAGATAACGTGCAGACTTGGTTCCTCCGTACATCGTTATACATCTGAGAGGTAAAGTCTGCAGAACGAGGATATAATAGGTCACCGAGGAGAACCAGAATAGACTGTTAAACAACTTTAGCATGACTTGGTGGAGGGGCCGGGTAGAATCGAAAAACATCAGACGCTCGTTATCGCATTTGTGAACTCAGAATTTTTCTTATATTAAACATAATTAAAAAAGAAATTAAATCGTTGATTTATTTACATTAGAAAAATGTATCAAAGAATTAATTAATTATTTCAAATATTTACCTCAATTATTGCAACTTTTTGAACATTTTGTAAACTCTCAAAAAAAAAATCACGTACCAATTGCGATGCGGTTCAAATATATATTACACTATATTTTACCAGTTTTAAAAATGTGTAGAACAAGTTGACATTTAATTCAATTAACGTGAACGAAATTCAATAAAGGCCTACTCAGGAGTGTGGGGACTCGAATCTGTCCTAACGGGTTATTGGAGCTGTATTGACCATCATGTTAATGCTACACTACAATAAAACTGAAGTGTTGAGAAGTCTTGTGGGCCTAGAAAGGTTTTAAGTTATCATGCCTCGTTTGGTGGAGGTGCCGGGTAGGTTCATCAGAGCTGTTAGTTAACATTGTATCACAAGTCAAGTGGTTGCAGACTCGGGACACGCGAAGTGCAGATCAACTCCTGGCGGACCGTCAGTTTGATGGACAAACTTCGTAACGACCAACCTCGCTTGAAGAAACCGCTGGCACGTAATACCAGACAGCATAGCTCGCACACGATGTATTTGAACCGGATATGTTTATTAATATAAAAACTATTATTCATGTATTAAAACATATTATATATACGAAGAATATTTAATTGAGAAACAAAAAATAATTACACACACCAGCTCAAATCTAAGCAAACCAATGATCATTATTTAAACACATAATGTTATTAATTAACTGAATTAAATTAAGTTATTTTGAAATGTTATTAAATAAAATATCCTAGATTATTTGCGGTTTTAAATAAATTTAATAATTAAATAATGAGAGTACAAGTGGCTATTATCCCAAAAATATTTTTACTACGTGCTCTTTAGCATAATACTACAATAAAATTATAGTTTAAAAAATTATATCTTGTAACTGTGTGAATTTTTTAAGGTTTTTAAACCTGTAATTTGCAAAATTGTCATTTTGTGGAATATCTTAAATCGGCTTCAGCCTGCTTATATTTTGTACCACATAGATACAAGAGCATTGTACCAATCTACAATGGCCCTTTACAGCATCGTGCCATGAAACTGTGCACAAACACTCAGACACGCAAAAATATTCATTCCAAAATCACACCCCGTGTTGGTAATCTGCACAATTTTCGACCGAACCACTCGTCCAAATTAAAATACAAAATAGACCGGAATTACAGAAAAAGTAGCCGATTATCACAATAATGGCCGATATTTTTTGGGATCAAAATCCTCCAAAGTCACGGGGAATAAAGTTCGTCGCCATGTTATTTCTTATGGGAGATATTTGCCGATGGGACCTAGCTCGAAAATTACCAAGTTTAGCAATTTTTTCGTGTCATGGTGGACCCAATAAATTTTCTGTTACTATCTAAATTCAAAACTAGTTTGCCTGAATGAAATACATTTTTTTAGTTTAGCGGGTGAATACCCCTGTAAGGAGAGATACATACAGAGAATATAGAAAACCAGCGAAGTTCCTATCGACTCATCGCGAAATAAACCCCAGAGAAAGCCTGGTTGGAGTGTGCTACCCTGGAACCTCCTTGCCAGAGCGGACATGTCAGTTTCCGCGTCAGCAGGCATCGAACTCCCGCCGAGTCCGGACCGCGATGAAGGAAGAAACACGTCCTAGTTGCCTAGGTCAAGAAAACCAACTCAATTACTCGCCAAATAGCCCGTGCAATAAGTTTATTTATAGACGATTGTATCGAGAATGCCCGAACATCGAGCCGATAATCTACGAAGAGACGTCGAATATGAGGAGATTCACAACCATTGTCTTTTGTATCACACGCACTAACCGCTATAACCATAAGCATTATATTGATTTATTTATTTTAAAAATTTATGAAATGATAGTATTATAATGTATACAAATAAACAAAAACTACAGAGCATTTAATGCATAAATTAGCATACATATTATACCATGTAAACTTTAATGTTGTATGGAATACATTGTAACTGGCCGGATTGTTAAAATAAAAGCAATACAAGCTTATTTCTAGCTTTTACACTTTTGTGGTAAAACCATTAAAAGCATTACACACTTCTATTGTCGAAAGTTCTTAACGCCCGCTCAGCAATATAATACAACTTACACAATGCACAAGAATGTAACGACGGTATCAGCACTGTTTCACAAAGGCACGTGAGAAGAATGCAAGGGTCTCATGTAGGCGCAAGAAGTATACCAACGGATGCCTGGACTTCGCAGATAAATCGTTAAGTTATTGTGGTGTTTTATTTCGATCGTTTGAGTTCAATGATCTACAATTCGTTTGACCCGGCACCTCCACCAAATTGGCTGAATTAAAAGGTAATCGTTGGTATCGAGCGAGATCTTGGTATAATACCATAATAAAACGAGCGTTTAAATAATATAATGACCATCGGATAACGTTTCTTGCCTAAACACTTATTTCACATTGTTCTGTCGTCATCATTGTTTATTGATTAACGAATAGCAAAACTTATGTTTTATTATTTTTCAAAAATATAATACAAAGTACACTCTATACAACTGTTTGTTTTTAATTATTTACCTCGTCATATATCAATTATTTATGCATGCACTATTCGGTACATTGCATTATTGTTAATCATTCTTAAATTAAAACAACAATGCACACAATATTAGAATCGTTACAATGGTCAAACAAACCTCGAAAGTTGAAAACTGTTTCACCTCAATTTCGTGATATCTTTCCTTGTTAACTAAACTTCTAACTCGATTCTTGATTGACTTGTTTCTTTATGTTGACCAAGTCAAATATTGTATCTTTACTCTAAAGTTGCCACTTCCAAACTTCCGAGCATTTCATGTGTTCACAGTGTTACTGAAACGAATTGAAAGTTCTCGAGTTACATGAAAGCTCTCGGTATTAAACAAACTTTGTGACTCGGCGAAGTTGAAAGTTTGTTGTGCGCGGCGAACTGTAAACAAGTGAAACTATCCAATTACCTCACGCGTATCGATATCAAAGCTGGTAGACCATCTTAGACTGTGTTGGGCCGGACGAGCGGCGACATATTCCGCAGCGAGGTCAAACATCGCAAAACTGACGGAACAAAATGAAAATAAAGTACGTGCCCTGCCTTCCAAGAGTGACGATGTAAAGCCACCCCGGGCCAAGCGCCATAAATCTTTGCCAATCTCTCCGTCTGGCATTTCTTAAACTTAATCAGACTTTCACAAACTTTGCTTATTCATACATTTTCAAAGAGATTTGAGAAACATGCTAAAAGTTGAAACGTAAAATAGCAAATAAAAAACTTGGAGCAGGGAGCGTCCTAAGGAAGAGATTGGTAGAGAGCCTATAGCTTACATTTATGCTTCATAATTAATAAAGATGGGTCGTACAGTTTTTATATTTACAACTTTCAAGATCAACTAAGAATGTTATATGCCTCATTATAAAAATTAGCCATAAATACGAAACAAACATAAATACGAAAATTACTTCTGCAAACCAAACTTACTATTTACTGTTTTATTACTTCGTTTGCTAAATTCGTAACATTCTGTTTTCCACTAAATAAACACTACAGGAGGAGACTAGAAAACTCAATCGTTCTTAAATGTGATTAGGTCGACATTTCTGATAAAATTTAGTGGACATAGCCTTTTAGGTTTGTCATTTTTTCAGTAACATAGTTAATTGTGCACGTTCTTACAATATTGAAATTGCCCACGCATCCATTGGTTAGGCTCGTTACTCAGCTACAGCTTCATAACTTGCTGAAACTGTTCGCTGTAAGTAATTTATTCAGGCCATCTGACCCAAGAGAGAATCCGAACAGCCTCGAAATAAAAAACCACTGAAGAATATGAATCCCTCGTTTTCAATTTGGGTACACAGCGGTTTAGCCGAGCTCGTTTAACCGGTTCCCACTCGAACACCGAAGTTAAGCAGAATCGGGCGTGGTCATGGTAAGTGGGTGACCGCTCTACCCTGAAACTCACGTATACCGCTGGTTAGAGCAGATGGAGGTTCGAAAGCTAGTAACGGCTTCGTTCTCCTTGTCGTCTGCTCGGCAGTCCGGTTAGTGGAGGAACCTATATGACTGTCAAAGTTACACCGTCCTGTCGGATGGGACGTTAAGCCGTTGGTCCCCTTGGTACTTTTCGAAAGGAGTAGGCTACGTGCCGGTACGGGTTTCCCCTCCATCCTTCTGTTCAAATTTCATTCGCATCTATCCACACTCAACGTCTCGATTAGCCAAAGTGCATAAATATGAGACGTTAAGCATATTCAATCTTTCAATTTGGGCCTTCAATCTCAAAATATGATAAAGTAGACACACGCTTCATAAACTTCACATCGGTACTAAAAACATCATAAAACGAACCAATCGGATTTACTTGAGTAATGTCACATACGATCAAACCCAATACAATCAAACTCCAAAGTTTTTCCCCTCGATCATGTACGAAATGATCTCCTTCTCTATTTACCGATCTGCCTAGTTGTCCAAAACTCTTATCTCATCAAGATATAGAACTACAGAACAGTAATGCATTTACAATAGTAAGATTAATTCAATCAAGACTATTGAAAATTAGACCCACACTTAAATGAAACACGTGTAGGTAGGTTCGTTGTGCACTCATTTAATATTATATTATATATGGTATGTATGTAGTATAGTATATAAAAAAAATGTCACTGTAGTTACAAAAATTACAGAAAGATTTCTACTCTTGTTTGTCCGCTCACGTTCAGATAAGATGTAAATAAAATGCAATTACTTTTATTTTGTATTTATTTATCTGTTGCAGTTTCTAGTTACTTTTTATTTTAAACACGGTTCAAAATTCGGAAGATTTTTTTACTTTGATTTACTGATACAACAGCAAATACTTTACTTTATAAGAAGTACATTTCCTCTAGTAAACCCCAACATATTATCTTGGCAAGCACTTCCGCTGTAGCGCGACCTAGCCTTCCTTCGCCAGCCAGTGTTGAGTGTTGTATTTATGTGTTGTGATAAAGAAAGGGTTTTGTGCGTGTGTGTTATCTGTTCGTATCTGATCTCTTAGGTAAGTAATAGCACCAACGTTCGTGTGTTTAGAATTCTTAAAACATATTTTGTAAATAAGTTTCATATAATTGATTCTGTCTGGAGCATTGCATACTGCTTGCTTCTTCAGCATTAATTTACAAACACCTTGAGAACCGTTTCACGTTCATTGGTATATTATATTTATACCTGAGTATCTAAGCGATGGGACGAAAATTTCCACTCAATTTTACTAGAAAAAGAGAAAAGTGTGGCTTGATCGATATTATATCCCAAACAATTAGGTCCAACTGTTATTATTTTATTATTTCACATAATGAACTGCTGGGATTTAAAATTTAAAATTTAAATAGTCTTGTTTCTTTCATTCGAACTGACGTCACCCAGATTTGTCCGATCAGGAAACTCGAAACTCTCCTGGTAGGGCATCAGACAAGTAACATTGAGCGATGACCGACTACACTGGCCACGCAGGACGCAGGATCTCCCCTCTTGTCTCCTATCTCGGCGCTCCACTCTCGGAATCAACGACAACCCTTCAACAAGGCACGCTAATATCCCGTGCGATAATGTTCACTTTCCAACACATTGCCTCCGTGAGTCTTAATCAGATACTAAAAGGTCGTCTAAATGTCAGCTAACTTAGTTTGGCATTTAGATTCTCAACTGTCACGAGCTACGTTCATATCAAAGATAGGTCAAGAGCTATCTCGTTCAGATAGTCGCTCGTCCACTCAACTGAACACTGTGGTCGGTGATTGGTTTCTAAAGGGGGTATTACACTGGGGTCGCCGACAACTGAATACAGTTTTTGGTTGGGTTTTTATGGTACTGAGCATGCGCACATATTTTGTTCTGCTCACTTTAGAATCCGATCCTAATGATCCTAATGTCCCCTTTAAGCAGAACTCAGGTCCGTTGCCCACTCGTTGTCTAAACTGAGTCCTTCATCTGTATCTGCTTCCAATGCAGAAGGTCTAGGGTTCGATTCCCGCCAAAGTCAGAAGTTTTTTAACTTCTGATTTGGACTTAAGTCCATCAGTTCTTGTCTTAGGAGTTTGTAAACGGTGACTTTGGAGCCGTCCTAGCAACGAAGCACATAATAAATTCAGAGTTGTTCTGAATCGGCCTTGTTGATTCTGGCGTTGATCCGCGGGTGTTCGCACTGTCCATACCACTGACTGCTATATCTCCTATTAAAAAAACGATCTTTGGTTGGTTATCGCTCACTCGTCGATTGCGTCGGGGCCTACAGGGTTGGCTTGGACGCTTTGATTTACTGTCCCCCACTGAAAATCAGTTATATAACTGAGTGGGTAGACTCTAAATATAATTTTTTTATTTTATTTTATTTATTTATTTATTTGGGGTGGCGTCACCATATTATGAAGGCTACCATTTCCAGGCTAGTATAAAGTAAACCATTGCCTCTGTAACTTCGATCCGTGGTGTTTTATATACTTATTTATTGCTGCAAGTTAAACAACAAATCAAGCAGATGGTTTTAGTGGCACTCTGCATGCTCTAGCTTGATTTGCGTTTTTATTGCCCCCTCAGTCTAGAGTAATAAACCCAACAGTCGAAGAGTTGTATTGCCCACATTTTACTTTGCGAACTATGATTAAAAAAGAGTAAAAAAATACTCCCAATTACTTTATAGCCACAACTATAGTGATCGTCTGCTGAGACAGATAGTCATAATATTATTATTTACAATCAAGAAGTAAATTAAAATCTATTCACAGCTAAATGCATGCGACTGTGATTTGTTTCACTAGAGCCATCAAGGAACTGCTGAAGAGGGTCTAGACTCTAGAGTGCAGTACTTCGTACTTTTCGAAATACAGGCAGGAGCATCAACATTTTCTTGTTTTGTTTACACCCTCTGGCAGATTAATTAAAACTTATTTTTCGTAGATAGACCTTTTTCCATTTAAGTAACAAGATTTCTCCCTTTGAGTCCTCAAAGTTCACGAAAAATGTAAATTTTTGGTCGATGTTTACAATTTCATGAAATGACCATTTTCCCTGTCCGCCACTGTGCTACGAAAATGAATGGTCCGAAATGACGTCGCTATTTTTTCCTTATGTTGTGTTACTAATAAGACAGAATTTTAAAAACTAATCATGTACGAGAATAGGCATCACCTTTCTAAGTATGCGTAGAAAAATGTATCTTGATTGATGGAAAAATGTAGTCATGGGTTAAAAAGTACGAACATATATTTCCGGCTAGAATCATGGCGTTCTCGTGCTAGTTTTATTATGATTTAGAACTTATATTCCGGCTAGAATCATGGCGTTCTCGTGCTAGTTTTATTATGATTTCGAACTTCTCCCATTCGTACAAAATGCTGGCAACAAGTTTGTTTCAAAATTTAATTATGACTGACCCTACTACATGAATAACCTACAAATACAACAGTTTAAAAGAGCATCTAGGTGCCCGTTAGGGCGCCGCAGCCAAGCCGCGGTGCGCTACACACTCAAACACCTTATACACCAAGCAGAGTTGGGGTGATTTCGAGGTGTTACCCAGCCGTCATGTAACGTGATGTGAACTTGAAAACTATCACAATCGAGGGGATTTAGGTACCTGACAACACATGCCAAATTTTATTGGGGAGCGATTATTCCTTCTTGGTGAAAAAATGGCTTGAAACATGCTCAAAATCACTTTAAGGATGTTAGCTACTGCTACTGCTACTACTGCTACTGCTAACATCTAATACGTCGGCCCGCGATTCTGACCAGACGGGTGGGACTACAATGTTCATATTTTACATGGACATTAAGGTTATAGAAATATAGTCTCTTTTGAAAAAAAAGTTGAAAAAGTTTGTTGGAAGGCTTCCAAATAAAGGTTTTAAAATAAGCCTTAAACACTTGGCATACAATCAACAAGTAACCATAGTTACTTGACACTTGTTGACGGTATAAGCAGAGTTAGGCGGGAAAGTGCGATACGTAAACAAATAGCGGACATTTAAAATTTTTCTTCTTTGTGTGGAACGAGAAAAGGTGTCATTATACTCTCATAAAACAAATCAGAAACCGTCCCTGGCCTAGGCCCAGATGTGGAAAATTATTTATAATGCAAAAGTGTAGGTCTAAAGTTCCATTTGGCTATAGGACTAGTAAAATTCATACTTACATTACATGTTTGACAAGCCTAGCCAACCCTATGCCAGCACAACATTGTTCTGATATGAACTTGCTCATCTGTTTGTTTACATAATTGCAACAATCAAATCATTTAATACAACTTGTCTTTCGATTGGCCCGCGTTTATGAAGGCACTGCCATCTAGAATAAATATAGAACTTTTTCGAGCTCTTTGCTATACGCAAATCTTTTTAAAGTGTTTGGATTTCATGATACTCTTTCAACCATAGACATCCTATATAATTGGCTAGACCAGCAGTCGGTGGTCCACTTCCGGTACAATTAGAAGCCATCTTAAAATGACAGTTTACATGTTAATCAAATGGGAGCGATTTGTGGCCAAATAGTTCTCAAGATTGCCGCCAGGTTGACAGGTAAGCATACTAGCCTTTAACACCAAATGATTACTAAATTCCCTTATGCAATCACTTCGTATTGTTTCTTTTGTTTAATACCATGCTGCACAAGCTAAAACCATATCAAACAATCCAGTAAAATACTTTATTGCATTAAAAAAGCATAAATTAAAACACCAAATCGCCATCTTGAAATGGGCCGGTTGAGTCTTCAATTTGCTACGCTCGCGCCTGTGCGGAGGTATAGGAGACTGCTAATCTAGCCTACTATAGGGGTTTAATATCAATGCTTTCAACTCACAACCCATGACGTTTTCCACGATACCGTTCAAGAATACCAATTCCTTCGAAAACGAAAACGACTTCGTTTTCAAATTGCGTTTTCAACTCATCTCCCACGAACTCAAGAATTGGGGTCCAGTCCTTATACCGTCGTTATACCATGGTTATACCACCTATACCCAGGATGTACATGAATCCGGGTCTAGATATTTTACATCCTATATTGTTACTGCTAATACCATAGAATTTAAATCAACTTTGATAAAAATATTATATTTTAGCAAATAATTTTGTAATGGAACTTGAAAAAGTAATGAGATCACACACATAACAAAAACTTGTAGAAATACAGCCAAACCTTACACACTCAAAAGGAATGAGATCTAAAAAAAGGGCCAAGCTCATCTACCCTTCCACATAAACGTACAGTGTCCCATAACAGCATCCTCGAAAAGCTTGGCAAAATAGAATTTGCATGTTATTACGTTTAAATTAATTAGAAAAAAAGAACTTGGATAAACTATTACGTTAAATTAATAATCGCAAATTCTATTTTGCCAAGCTTTTCGAGGATGCTGTTATGGGACACTGTACGTTTATGTGGAAGGGTAGATGAGCTTGGCCCTTTTTTAGATCTCATTCCTTTTGAGTGTGTAAGGTTTGGCTGTATTTCTACAAGTTTTTGTTATGTGTGTTATATTATACTTAAACAAACTTCGTGAACCCAATGTGAAGAAAACTGGTAGCTGTAAAATAAAGTTCACAATAAAGGGAAAAGAGTTATTGTTACTCGCGATATTAAAGCTGTAGGATATAATTATAATTTGAGGAGTTTGGACAAATAAAATTTTTGATTTCAAAGCATGTGACATTGGTTGTAGGTATAGGTTACTAACACCATGTATGATGGAGAAGACATTCTTAGTCCCTGATATATGGTTTGTACGATGTCAGGACCATGATGGTATAAGTCCTTGGTACATGTGATAAAGCTTGTACGCTAGAGAGCAGCTCAAAAAGATCCTGAGATTCGAGGTGAAGCCTCCGGTCCCAGAGGTGTAGGTTGTACTTGTTGTTGTTATCTCGATCGTTTCTGGAGAAATGTCGAGATCGTGTTCGTTTGGGTGGAGCCCTCGAGAAAATCCATCGTTCCCTATTCAAATCCTGTGTTCGCCCCAATGTGCGCACGTTTCTAGGGGTTGATTGTTTCCTCGCAAATTGATGGCGGTACTGTAGTTGCAGGCGGGTACTGATTGGTGGAGGGTTCTGTAGATGGCGGGTACTCGCACGTCCTTGTGCAGACAATGTGAGCAAGCTATCTCGTTAATGATGATTTTTATTGCTTAACATCTCATATTGATGCACTAAGGCTATTCGAGACTATGACGATAAAGGATTTCGTAGAGCCATAAGCTTCAGACCAGCGTCCTAATCGTACGTGCCACCACGGACGGCATCGTACATTGCAGTCGCCGATAAGTGGCAGCAAACTTGGATGATAATCATGCGCGTCAATAAAGACAATATTACTGAAGCTCATCTTTAAATATCCAATTTGGTAATCAGAATGTGTAAGTACATAATCATATTTGTAAACTTATAAGAAATGCTCATTATTTACTACAATTCAGAAATTAAAAAAGTCTGCCCCAACCGGGATTCGAACCACGAGTCTCCCACATTCTTCTTCTACATTCGTGGTTCGAATCCCGGTTGGGGCGGACTTTTTTAATTTCTGAATTGTAGTAAATAATAACACTTACACCTACGGGAGTGTTTCCCGACCAACCAAATCGAGAAAGAAATGCTCACTTATGTCAACGAGTAAAACATATTAATTCAAATGTTGTAAAATGTATACCTTCGGTTGTATTGTTTATAGGCCTACAGATCTTTTAAATCTGCCATATTACGCTAACCTCGAAGTATGTTTCCAAAGTGTTGATATGAGATACAATCCAAAAGTTACGAAATCTTGCTCCGAGCAGTCTTGAACGTGGGTCACCCGCTTTCCTGCGCTTGTCTTATCCAGTAAACCACCCGGACCGGTAATTGTTCGTGCATTGGTTCTTACTTTTCCACAGCAGGCGTACGCATATAAAATGTTTAATTTCAGGACGTACTCTTGACTTCTTTTGAAATGGAGCCTTAATTGTTACTGTTTTTTTTTTTTTTTTTTATTCAGTAACTTTCAAATACAGCGAACCATTTTAAATTAAAACATATAACAATAGAGAACTAATAACATACAATAATCACACAATACACATACATGAGAAACAAAAACACAATAACAAGACATTACAGGGAAAGCATAGCGACTTTGATGTCTTTTTTAAAAACATTGCACGGAGAGAATATGTCAAGATAAATTTTGTTGGAAGATAAGTTGTTGAAGGTAGAAGGAAGACGGTGAGATAGTGGCACCTCCTTCTTTCCAAGGGTTGTAATCTTAGAGAGTTCAAGATGGTTGTTTTATTAACTTCACGGAATTCCGCCACCCTGTGTTTAACAATAGCGGTGGTGGTGATCCCGTGTCGAGTACGGTCCTGCTATAAGGGTGCTGTGATGGCGAGGCCGTCGAGGAGGGTAGGTGGCCAAGTCGGACGCGCCGTTATCAACGTGTTCTGTGGCGTCAACGACTACGACAACAGACTCGGGGCCGAGCGCGGTGGCTCGATCGATCACGCAGAGTGACGGTCGTTCGTTCCCGCGCATCCAGGACCTCACGAGAAACACCCCCGAGTTTCAAGGTCAGTGTCGCCCTCGACTTCTTCGGATGACCTTGAGGGCAACGACCTCGACGCTGCCACCGATTAACTCGTGGTGCTAAGCCAGACGGCAGCTCGGCAACGTGGAGGGAATCCACGGTCGGCGTTCATTCTCTCAAATCAAGCCCGGCTATAGACAGAGGTAGCATGGTTGACGGTTCGACGCAAACCACAGGCAATCCTGACTGAAACGTTATTGGTGTTTTGTATATTGATTTATTATTTTTTGTACGGTGGTATTTGGTCCCACCAAAACATTTAAACATTAATTCTTCTTCAAGCACAAACCCTATTAAGTAGTAGTATGAGTAGTATTAGAATCTTTCACTTTGCTGCATCTTTGAATTATTTATTTATTGTGTTATTTGTGATTAATTTACTTTACAGCAGCCTTCGTAGGTTTCTTTTACACAAGAGTCGGTCGTCGTTTTTAAATTGCGAGGATGGAAATGAAAAAAATAGCTTGTGTTTTTTACTGGGATGGTCGAGCAAGTGAGTAAAAAGAGAACCATGGCAATATTTGCGTATTGATGTTATATAATTGTAAATTTATTGAAGATTGATGTTACATGGCATCATTGCTGACGTATTCAATTATGTTCAAATAAATAAATTGATAATAGCGTTTTCGTATTAGCAACATATAACTTTGAATCTTGAGTTCATAAATGAACCAGTTGAGTCGTCTCAATTGGCAAGCTAGAAGGGTGGTAATGTAAACCGGTCGTTATTAAAACAGTATTACAAGACGATGTACGGGATTAAAAGTACAGCACCAGTGACCGCAATGTGGAAACAGTTGATGCGGCCAGGCCAGCAATGTAATTATCTCTGCGCTCAGAGCGACCGAGTATAGTGCGGTTGAGTGTATCACTAAACTAAAGTTGTGTGATATAATAATTTTTATGGGAAGCCTGCCCAGGGTGGAATTCATGCCCCTCTTCAGGTGTCTAACTAGGTATGTTGGGAATAGGACAATTGTGAAGGGATGTCCGAGGGCTGTTTAAGAGGACTTAATCACTTGCATTCGCATTAAGAGGAAAACCAAGGAAAAAATCTTCAGTCAGGATTGCCGGTCCGACGGGATTTGAACCCGGGACCTCCTGAATCAGAGTCGCACGCTTAACGCTCGAGCCAACACTGTCGGTACTAATTTTGTGTGACAAAGCTTAGCCGTATGACGTATAACTGTGAATTTAAACATGGCGATGACTAGACTAGGCCCAGCCTCGCAGATGTGTGAAGCTAGCAACTCAACAGAATTTCCTATTAAAAATATCGATCTTTGGTTGGTTATCTCTCACTCGTCGATTGCGTCGGGGCCTACAGGGTTGGCTTGGTCGCTTTGATTTACTGTCCCCCACTGAAAATCAGTTATTTAACTGAGTGGGTAGACTCTAAATACAATTTATTTATTTTTTATTTAATAAGTTTCTTAAGGAAAACTTCTTTACCGACTCCGGTACAACTAAAAACAGTACATAAAAAACAAAATATAAAAAACATAGCATGTTTCGCGTAAGTGAAATAATTGGATGAGCGTAGCGAGCGAAGCGAAGATTCCATTTCACTACACTGGAGAAAAAATCCGGAATGTTTTTTTTTCTTTTTTTTTCTTTTTTTTGTATTTTTGTGTGTCTGTTAACACGATTCCGGCTAAACCGATACTCCGATTGCGATGAAATTTTATGGAGGCCTTCGAAATTTCTGAACTTAGAACTGCCACGTTTTTGAGCGCAATCGGAAAATTTTTTCTCATAAAAAACGCAATTTTACGATTTTTTTCGATTTTTAAAAAATGTCTTCGACTTATAACACCTACATGCTTTATTCGATTGTAATGATTTTTTCACAGAAGCTTAATTTTATGAATTAAGATATTCGTGTGAAATTTGAGCGTAATCGAAAAATTATTTCTCATGAAAATCGAAATTTTACGGGTTTTTTGTTTTTTAAAACAATTCTTTGACTTATAACACCTACATGCTTTATCCTATTGTAATAATTTTTTCACAGAACCTTAATTTCATGAATAAATATATTCGCGTTAAATTTGAGCGCAATCGAATAATTATTTTTTATGAAAATTGCAATTTCACGATATTTTTCTTTTTTAAAAATTACGATTAATTAAAAAAATAAAGTTTATTTTTAATTTAATTTAATTTAAAAAAAAATCTTTGATTAAGTAATGATTTTTTCACAGAACAACAGAAAATCCGCGTAACACATGGCAGCTCAATGCACCAATTACGCTCATCCAACAACGCGGCGGGACTTAAGCGTTTTCCTAGTTTAGCAGAATATAGCCAGTGTATGATATAACAGTGTTGAGACATGCTTTTTGGGTAAATATTTACTGAAACATCAATAATTAGAGTTTAAAATCAGACAAATGTTTTAACACCAGTTTAAGTTTACGTTAACGATCACGTCAAGATGTTATCACGTCGGAAACAACCCGTTAAGTTTCTTAACTCAACTTCCCGACCCGATATGGACAAATTATTGTGACGTGTTGGTGATTACTGTTGTCGAACATTTACTTTGTGCAAGTCCTAGTAACATGCCACAGTGAACACACTTCCGAGGCGGACCCACAGGTTTGATATCGTGACGAGATTAGCTGCCAACTGCGTTATATTCACACACACACTCAAAGCGTAGGTATTTAGATTGACACACACACACAAACACGCGTCTTTGGAGGGGGGATTCCTTCATTTTCTTTTCCTGTGACCGGGGAATATTAGACATCCGGGCATGAATCATTGTGTAGATTATTGATTTATAATATTAATATTTTTTTAACACTTATTGTGGACTTGTTTTGTCGATGAACTGTAATAAAACACATGGTGCCATGAGAAGAAACTCCTTCACTCAAACCAATTTTTCGGTTTCTATAAGTTCAAATATTGTTAGAGCGTTGATTGTCATTTAATTGATGTAAAAACCATCCAATTTCCCAGCCTAGATTTATTTGAACTGTATTTGTGAGCTTCGTTATGGACCAAGAGTTGGATTACATAATTCTTGCCGATGTGAATCCTTTCGATGATATAACGTCTGCTTTTGCATTCAACTGTTGTTCAGTGTATTCGTGGAACTGTTCGCATTTGGTGTAATTCCAAGTCAACTAACCATACACTAAATATTCAAGTGAAGCCATACAAAGCTTGCTATTAGCCACACGATAAAGCGGCTAACATTAACTGAAGAGCAAATTAAACAATAATTCAGGGCAATACTCTGGCCTATGTTACAGCTACCAATAGCGCGTCATAACTTGCCTTACATTGTTGGCATTGTTTGTCTACACCGAGCATTAGTTAATTGGCAATTCCATGCATACATTCTGTGAACAAGTAGTGCGACGTGAACGGGATGGCTATTATTCTCTGCTCGAGCCCGACCAACCATGGATTAACGGCCGTTCTTTCCTTATTAATATCCCAGCTTCGTTCGGTTGAGCTGAAGCACGGTTAGTCGCTCGTTGATTGGGCAGAGATGCTCATTAGGACTTGGGGTGTTCTCAAGCAATGCTAATTCGGATCCGGCTTAGAACACTAACTGCGTACTTTCAAAGCAAAATTAAATCGTTTAGTACAAAAGCGTATAATGTATGTTTAAGTGGATTATACTCGTTCTTCCATTGTTTAAATAAATTAAGTGTAAACATTATGCGTTCCATAGTTTTATATTTGTATTTATTTGCTTTTTTGCACCTTAGTAGATGTAGTAAGATTCTATATTTTTAATAAAATACATTTCGAGATCTAGTATTTAATTTGATATAACTGCCTACATCACACTTGTGGAGCTGCTTTGTTGTGGATATAATACTAGGAAAACGCTAAGTCCCGCGCGTGATGGATGAGCGTTTTTGTAAGTTTTTAGTTTGCGTGGGACCACTTTTCCTTTGCAAGTGCTTTGTGAATGCATTGTAGCGATTGTGTCGAGTTTCTAATGTTACTTTTAATTATAAACCTAAAAAAAAACTCATATCAAACCTTTATTCTATGGATCTCGATTAATTTCAACTTTTTCTTCAAAGGTACTACATCACCATAACCTAATGTCTATGTGAAATATGAAGCTGTTTCCCACCCGTTGGTCAGAATCGGCCAAATGTCACGAAAATATCGCACTAAAATCGAAAAAATCGTAAAAGTGCGATATTCATGAGAAATATTTTCGATTGTACCCAATCGTGCAAGTCTAAGTTCAGAGATTTCGAAGGTCCCCTTCAATTTCATCAAATCGTTAATGCCGTTTGCCCGGAATCGTGCAACAAAGAGACACAACAAAACAAAAAAACATTGAGCTAAATTTTTGAGGGGTCGTGAATTGAAGTTTTCGCTTCGCCATCAAAAAGAACATTACTTTCCACCGTTTAAACAATGGTTCATATCACGATAAATTAAAAAGTAACGTCGTCTTGTAAATGTTATACCAGTATTCACAATAGATCAGATGTTAGAAGTATTTGCAATTGTTAAATATCTACCGTACCAAGGTATTCCTTCTCATAAAGTAATTGTGAGATAGGCCTGCCCCGAGTATGATATTCGTGGAATACTTGGCATATAATACACCGAATCGTAGAACTTAATTTGTGGAACATAACTTTGGGTTTTAGGGAGACTGTAATATAAACCCGGACAAGGGATGTAATAACTATGGAGAAAAGAAAAGTGTAAAGAAAGATGTGTCAAGCCGCTATTCTGCTTGAAATCATGGTGATAATTAGTACATGTAAAGTCTGTGCGAGCAGCATTAGTGGCATAGTAATTGCAATGCTTTCGAGTCAGAGTAACTAGTTATTATCTGATTGTTGGCAGAGTTTCAAGCACACCGCGTTCAGAAGAAACTTTTCCACACAGTCACACGATTCCAAGTCGGTGAATTCAATGTGCAACGCTCTTTAATTGCGACTCATCTAATTGAACCTTTTATACGATCACTCGAACAAAGTTGGAGCAAAAACCCGCGCGCCTCGTGAAATAAGTCTGAAGAAAGTTATTACAGTAATTAAATTGTGAACGTTTCCAAAGACAGATTTCATCCAATTAACCAGCCAAGTAGGGTAGCATAATAAGCAGGCTCGTTGCTACCAACTTAATCAAACTATATTCAACTATACAAAACGTAAAATTAATATCGAGGAGGAAGGCATATAGATGGAGACACGAGCGTAGGATTATAGAGACAAATAGGAAAAACTTTTAATATTGACGTACTTATTAAGTATAACAAGGTTAACTATAGTGACTTCTAGCTAATTCAAAATCAGACTTGGAGTAAGATGGTATGGATTAGATGAAACTACTAAACTAAAAAAAAACTAAGTAACTTAACTTCGTGTAACTTCGTTAACTGCTTAAAACCATCTAGATACGTAAAACGTTTCTGAGTTAAAAGTAAATAACAAAACAATTTAAAAGTTCTTTGAAAAAAGAAAAAGTGTTTTATAGAGAGTTTCCTTATGTAATGTTCACTCACGGAAAATATATTAAGAAGCGACACGAGTATATCAATAAACCATATTTTGATATTAAATGCTTCCTTCTGCCTCATAAACACGTGTATACCTCATATGACAAAAACCTAAAATAGCTTTATAGATAAAGTGTATATACACAGCAACTGAAAAAAAATATCAGAGTTCAATATTAATAATAATAACTAATGAGTTTTATTCATTATAAAGATAGTGTTTTTATTCTTCGTGTATATTACTAGCTTTTCTCATACACTAACTTATTTAAAAATTACATAACTCCTAACCTTAGTAAATATCCACTTTCTTATCAACTAGTTTAAGTGATAATTAAAAGTAAGTGTGCAGTTAATTTCGTTAACGTTAAATTTGTGACCTCATTTTACAATACGTGCGTCACCACCACGGAGGTACAAGCTAAATAGAAGATATGCATTCATGGCCTTATCATTATCTCCTAACATAATCAAACTTTTCCTCTTACAAATCACTTTACAGAGGCAGCAACTCTAATAATAATTCCCAGCAAGCGTCGGCAGTTTCCCTGTAAGGAACGTTGTTAATTGATCGTTCGATGACGCCGCTATCGACACTTGTTTCGTCACGCGCCGAGCGAGCGAAGGGCGCCCGTTACGCCACATGAAGTGGACACTTCTGTCAAGTCAACAGATGAAAGGTGGAGAACCCTCGGCTCAAGACGCGTGGATCAAGATAAAGTCGACACTCTAGCTAGCTGATGTAGAGGCCACACTCGATTAGGCGCTGAGTGGCCTCGGATAGGAGGTCAGAGAAGATAACCCTTGGTTGGTTGGACACTGAGATCGCAATAAACTTGTCTGACACAAGATGAAATCAAGTTATTGGTGGAGGTGCCGGGTCCGCGAGAGATATGCTGCTGCTGCTGCTGCTGCTGAGACCTAGGTTCAAGCCTTGGTTGAGTTGAATATTATAACTTCTGGATATCTCACTACATAATTAATTGCATATAGGAAAGGGTTCTTGATCGTTTATATTTCGATATATTTTGCATTTGCAAAATGTCTTATCTATCTGTGAACAATATATTAGTTGACAAATATAATTATAACCAGCGGTGGTTATTTTGAACCATTTGAACACGAACTAATAAAAGGTGTAACACTATATAAATACAAGCAAGTTTGGGTTGTTCAACACCAATTGTCGTAAAATGCAACAGCTTTAGAACTACAACATTAATCATAAATCAATTTCTATTGAACTTCAACTTAATCCATAGGAACTTACGCTTAAAACCGTATAGGAGCGCACTAAATTGTGGACTATTATGAATATTTACAAAATAATTTATATGCAATGGAATGACACAATAATTAAATTGACAACAAATGTCCTTAAAACAGATAGCGTGTTTTCTAAATGGAGTAATAAAACGTACTCTACTTTCTGTGTCTAACATCAATTACAGAGAGCGAGCTCATCTTTCCGATATAGTTACCGTATCAAGGCCAGTCAGTAATATTAGTCATTAATAGAAGACAGCAAATCCTATCTGAATAGCCGACTTTAATAACATTTCAGACTTATATTTAAATGAGTCTTTGTACGAGAGCGCAATGTAATATCTTTGGCGAGCAGAGAAGTGGATGAATGGAATTGCCAAGATAAAATCAATTAGTGAAGTTCCCCTCTCTCGAGCAGACTTCCCAGATGGACTGGAAGATCGACTCTGTAATCGTGACGCCGGAAGCTGCTTTGAATTTCTAAACCGAAGACTAAAAACAAATTTGAATAAGTGACTTTTGGAAGCGAACGAGTAGAATAGTGTTCGGAAGGGCATCAACCCAGTTAGTCTCCATCAACTAGAGTTATGTCATTTCAAACATCCCATCTTCATATTTATCTATGAACTCCACTGCACGGAGGCTCTACTACAGGGGAACTATCACAGCTGTAAACGATTCTACATTTTGCCATATGCATGACAATGTTCCACATCTACGACTAGAATTCGTTATTATTAGAAACTCCAATATGCTTTAGTTTTACCAAAGATTAGTAACGGTTTTAAACAATATTTAACTTTGTACAAAAAACGTCATTCGTTATCAAACTGTTAATTACATGTTGATCATGGAACGTAGCCTGACTTTCATGCCAGAATGATTTTTAAATATTTGCATTTAAGATATTATTAATATAGCCCAATGTTGAAGGTAATGAATAATCAACCATCATTTGATTATAGTTGAACAAGTATTTGTTACTTATTCGAAATTATTGTTTCATGAAAACTGTTATTAATATATTTAGATTTTTATCCCGACATTGCGATTTACATTGGTGGGTCTTGATTCAAATAATTCATTTTATGTAAATAAATGTCTGGCGGTTCCCAACGTTACAACTCTAGATTAGATAACACAGCATCGCTATCTTATTTTTTGTTTTAAAGAATTCTACTCACAAACCCCTAACTAATAATAGTAATTTGAGCTGTAAATTATGAGCCCATCTTCTCGGCTCGGTAAGATAACTGTGTAATGTCGCTTGACACGCTGATTCATAAAGTTGAAGGTATTCTGAACGTAAGCTATTCTCGGGCACGTTTTCAACGCGGATGTGTCGTGTGTGTTCTCTTCCACCTCTGAGATATAGCGACATGACTGCTTTCTTTCACTTCTTCGAGGAATCTAATCAAGTAACACTCATTCACTACCGGTCCCAAGCTGACGTCCGCCACAACGCAACGGGGTGGGGTATCTACAGGCCCAAGAATGTCCGTAATCGAACGAGAAATGGCTAAGGATAAGGGGGAAATACCGTTGCGCGTAAAGGAAGATGGCCGCCGAGAAGAATGGCCCAAGTGAGGACGAGATGGTATGTGAACACACACACGCACAAGTAAAATTGGGCATCTGCGAATGAGTTTCTGTTATTAGGCCATTTTGATTTGTATTGTGTTATACTGTCTCCAAAGGGCTTTAGCTGTCCGTGGTGGCGGCGGGGGTCTGCCCCAAACCATATAAAACGTGACTTTGAGCCCCACATAACACATGGGCTTTTGTAACTCATCTATCACCACTCATCGTGTGGATAGCACAATTGTATTACGCCTAATGTAGACATTAAGCAGAGAAATCTCACTCGATGGATCCAAGTGTTCTAATGTCCTCGTAATCCTTGCACTTGAAGCACTTAATTAAATTAATTTTATAGTAATTAGCCTACCCAACGATTGTACAGATTTTTTAGTACAAAGTTCTTGAAAAGTATATATGTATTTAACTTTATTAATGTTAATATACTAAAGTTTTCCCGGACTTGTGTTATTAAATACTTGCTTCTTGGGAGTCTAGTGTCGTCTAGTGTCACTGCTGACGGCGCAAACCGCTCCACTCCCGCCGCCGGAAGTTTCCAAGTCCCATTCATCTTCATCTGAGGTTCGTCCACGATGTCTGTAACTCGCTCTCTTCTCTAAACTATATATAATTACCTGTTATCTTACGGAGGGCGATTTCCGGACAACGTCGTGGACCTCCTCACTCAGACGAAGATGGATGAGATTTCATCGAAACGTCAGTTAGGAAGTGATAAGTACCTCAATTTTACTCTTTGAGATATGGTTATCAGAATACTATGATGCAAGTACGTGGCTACAAACAAAATACATTAATAACGATAACTATTCAACAATATTACTGTTTTCGGTACTTCTTTGGCACTTATACTATAAGATGATGATTTAAAAAGAAAGGGTAGTCTAACAAACAAAATAAAAAAATTATAATATAAAAATACTAAAATACTTAATAAAAAAAATAATTAAAAATACAAATCCGTGTGACATAAGATAATCATTTACTTTTTTCTCTGGTAAAATCCCATTAGACCGTCCGATGATTTTTGAAATGGTTTACCATGTGGTTCAGAAAATTTTGCGATTTTGGTGGAGGTGCCGGGTCCACGAATAAAACACTTTTAAACCGATTCTAGCTTCAGTGCGGTGTGTGTGGGGTGCGTGTACCTTCCTCACACAAGAAAATATATTCAGAGTATCGTCGTGAAACTTGACAAATAACATATTTCCCCAGGAGTTGGTAATAGTCGAATGACCTCCAGGTTTGTGTTGTGAGGGATTAAACAGAACTTTCTCTTTATCGAGCCGCGCTTGAATAAGAATCTTGATTTCTCAGCCTAATTATGCAAATCTAAATCCCGCAGCACTAGGTCGATTGCAAAGCCGAGCTATACCCAGTCCTCGTCTTAGCCTCGAACACGCCAGTGCGCCCTCTATATTCGACCTTCAAACACAAACACTTGTTAGTCCTGCGCTCTGCTGGATCGTCATTCCTGAACTTGTGAGAAGACGTAGTCAAATAACAAATAAAACACAAAATATAAAATACGAATAAATAATACAGACATACATCAATTCAGCAATTCCCACAACATAATTCTAGTAAATCGAAATCAATCATATTTTGAACGAATCAAAGCACCATGTTCTTCGTTGCTACGACGAGTTCTAAGAAACAGACTAATCGTCATTGGTTTTAACACAATAATAATGACTTAATTTTAAATTAATATCATACAAACAGATGCGGGGCATCGACAATTTTTCGAAATATTTATAATTTCAAGAGTTTTATATTCGTGCAGGCTATCTGAATCTGAATCTCAACATATACGCGCTCGCTCACGGCCGGGTCGGTAGGGGTGGGGTGAGGCGGTGATTAGTTTCTCAATTAATTAACAAAGTAGTCCCATCATCGCGCGAAACAGTCCCTCGTAACAACATCCAAGTGAGAATGTGTACGTTTCTCTATTGGCTGATTGATCGCGTGTATCTGCGCGTCGTGTTCATGAATAGCAGAGACTGATTGGTGAATATTCATGAGGGAAAACGTAGTAACAGGGACTCGGTAGGCATAAACTTGTCAATCAGTAGGGAAAAGATCGTTTGCTTTGAGACCATCGTATAGAGAGGGTTTGGTTAAGAGAGGAAGGTAAACAATCCGCTCTCGAACCACCTGAATATGTTAAGTCTCCTGAGTACGTCGTCGGTACACAACATGTTAGTCTAGACTCTAGGCCGAGATATAGTGTTCCTGTTACATTTCATTTGCATTGAAATGCCTGGAGGACGATAAGCAGAGAGCTTGCTTATCTTGCAGAGGTAAATACAGCCATGGTGTTGCAATATAAAGTGAAACACGCTCCACACACAGCATTTCTACCTTCGAGGGTTCGTCTTGCCGGCGATTATACAAGAAACTTCTGTTTTTCGTTTCTTAAGAAACTGTACCGTTCATATATAGTATAACTGAAACATACGCAACCAAAAGAAATCATACATCCAGAACAAAAATATTGAGGAAAATAAGTACTGTTCCTATTTACATTTAGCCGAAGGTGTGTGGTGATTTCAAGGGAATGTCCTATAAGATAGACTTAGTGCTCTTTATACACCCAAATTACATTTTCCATTTATAGGGAGAATAAAAGGCGCGCATAAAACGTATTTTCGCGAAGACGAATTGGCACCATCTACGATATATTGGCAATGCATCCATTTAAATAGTATTGTTAATGAACATATTATTCCTTATATATACATGATAAGTGATAAGTGACAGACAAGTCCGAATGAAGGGTTTTGCAAGCATCCTAGCTTCGTGCGGGACTCGAACCAGCGTCTCTTGGTTAGAAATAGCTTGAAATTTCACCCAACAAGGGACACCGCATACGGTTAGGTCTATAGATGTTTTACATTAATATGCTTTTGTTTCGTGAATCCATTCGTTAATTGAGAGTTGTATAGATTAGGGTGTTTGTAAAACGACTTTATAGTTTAAACGTTTCCTTGATTAGAGTTCCATTCTAAGGTCACTTGTAATTGTTTTGCTAGTTCCTGGAAAATTTACCATGGCTGGTCGGATTCGTATAAACTTAAGATTTAAGTCCTTCAAAATACGTTTTTGGATTGTTATTTTGTATGCGCGATAACTCAACGAAGAGCAGCTTATTTAGATAAAGAAGCACGCCATTACGAAAAATATGTAGCGAAATAATTAAATAAAATCGTTGCTCAGAGAGTATAAGTCCCAATTATATAACATTTCCTCTCTAAAGCAGCAACGCTCGGGAGCTTACATGCTAGGGATGGGAAGATAATGATCTCCACTGGTCACGTGACCACGGGTCGTGTAGTTCCAGCTGAGACCGCACGGCCGTTCTGCTCTACTTATGCCTACCTACTATAACCTGTCGTGGTCGAGGTTTAAAACTCTTTTCGAGCAGCATTCTAAACATTCTTCGCAAACAACACAGACGAGCGCGGACGAGCGGTAGGGAAGTCAAGAGGCAGATCACTCCGATATCTAGATGGATCATTTTACAACTTTAAGAAATTGAGAAAACGGTTTAACTTCATTTATAAAATGGCACAACCTGTTTACTATAGTAGAATCTATTATACGATTACTTTGCAACCATAGGGCCTAGAATTGATAAAAATTACAAACTCAGCAAACGGAAATTGCTTTTCTTCGATTCCATGGTGACCTACTACAGTGTAATTTCAGGGCGGACGCGGGAGGAATTCTCAGCCCACTTATTTTTTGGAAAAAGGTTTATGGTATTTGCACTACACAACGATAGTATTCGGTATTGCATTCAGTCCCGTATTTTTCAGAAACGCTCAGAAATCGCTCAAAACCTTGTAAAATATTTCGCTCCCGAGTCTGTATTGGGCTCGACACCTTAACCCCCTGGGGTGTTTTGCCTGAAATCGTTGTACAAACTCACTTGAAATATGGTACCCTCCCGACGCTGACCCTCCCGCGCCGCCCCCCCCCTTCCAACCCCCCGAGGAAGGAGTCGCAGCTTCCACGGCAGCTTATTAGAAATTAATCACTTCTAATACAAGTCATTCACTCTACTTTCCGACCGAATATTAACTCGTATCATAGGTCTATACTCGAAGCAACTAGTATAATGTGAAAGAGCATCAGCTTTCAGATGAGACGAGAAGCGTTTTACTTAACAGTGTCGCTATCTTGAACCAATCATTTTGTAGAGCTCGTGGCAAGCGTCCATCTTGAATAATTTACCTCGACCGATTGAACTAGGGGTTGTTTGGATCGCTAGATTTGAATAAATAACCACTGATGGCTGTGTCGGTGTTCCGCCTCGGCCCAGTGGTGAATCCACTCACTCTGCCGAGGCCGAGTTCAGAAATAAAATACACCTCGCAAAGTGGATATCAAGGGGCGAGCGCATAAAAGGTTCGGTTTTATTTTCGAATTGCTGGTAGGGTTCGTGGCGTTTCGTTAGTAGTCCGACATGTTTCTAATGATGCCATGCCTCATAAATGCACAGATTTGATTTGTTTTTAGTTCTGGTGGAAATGGGGCCCATTGAGCCTCCCACGGTGGCTCAAAATAGTCGGGGCGCAGGTTTGTATCAAATGACTCCGAAGACGTGGGCTCGAATCCCGGATAAGACATGATTGTTTTCTTATTGTCCTGCATATCCTCTGCGTGAATAAACTGCAAATTCGTGTTGATGATATGAGTAAATTTTTTATGATATAACTAAAATTTTACTTTAATTTACTAAATATCCAGTAGAACTTAATGATATCAATAAAATACTGTCTGCCTCAAGGAGGGTCAGGGTCACTATTCATCGTCCTCCCAATCACATAAATGGCGACATGACACCAAACTCAGTCGCCCTCGCGAACAGCTGGAGCAATAATAATCAAATAAATTAGTACAGCTCTCCGGTTCATCAGTGGGATTATAACGTCGACTGTCCGTCATGTTCCTTTTCTATTATGCAAATCTTCATGGATTGCGCTCGGTTGTAAACTATTCCACTCATATGATAGTGATAGTGTGAGTACTATCAACTGATGACCGGGTATGTTATGAGGTAACGTCTAATAATGTTGTGGGCTTCATGCCCCTCTTCAGGTGTCTGTATATTGCGGATAGCACAATATTGCATAATATGAAGGGATGTCCGAGGGCTGTTTAAGAAGATTCAATCCCTTGCATTCGAATTAACGATTGAGGAAAACCTCGAAAAAACCTTTAGACAGGATTGCCGGTCTCGACGGGGTTGGAACCCGGGGCCTCCCGAATCAGAGTCGCGCGCTTATCGCTCGAGCTAACACTGTCGGTTGAGGTTACGTAGATTTGTTACAATGTTGTATGAATTACATTATATAACCGTGTTAATGTAGTGTAGGGCTGGAATTACAATCAACAAAACAAGCTTTTTGTGGAAAACAAACGGAAATAAGTATAATTTCACAGGGTTAAAAAAAAAGTTTAGCCTATTATAAAAGAAAGTTGCTACCGCTGTAAACAGAATAAGTGTAACACAGAGAAGAACCAAAAGAAGAACCTGAAGTAAATTTAAAATACTGTTATTTTGCAATAAAATAAATAAATAAATAAATAAAAATAATTTGCAATTTTTTTAATTATTGGATGAGCGTAGCGAGCGAAGTGAAGATTCCATTTCACTACACTGGAGAAAAAAATCCGGAATATTTTTTTTCTTTCATTATTTTGTATTTTTAACACGATTTCGGCTAAACCGATACTCCAATTACGATAAAATTTTCTGGAGGCCTTCGAAATCTCTGAACATGACCTGCCTAGTTTTTGAGCGCAATCGAAAAATAATTTCTCATTAAAATAGCAATTTTACGATTTTTTTCGATTTTTGAATGAAAGTAGCGAGCGAAGCGAGCAAAGCGAAGATTCCATTTCACCACACTACTCGTTGGTCTTGTGGTTAGCGTATCTGCTTCCAATGCAGTAGGTCCAGGGTTCGATTCCCGCTAAAGTCAGAAGTTTTTTAACTTCTGATTTGGACTTAAGTCCATCAGTTCTTGTCTTAGGAGTTTGTAAACGGTGACTTTGGAGCCGTCCTAGCAACGAAGCACTAATAAATTTCAGAGTTGTTCTGAATCGGCCTTGTTGATTCTGGCGTTGATTCGCGGGTGTTCGCACTGTCCATACCACTGATTGCTATATTTCCTATTAAAAATATCGATCTTTGGTTGGTTATCGCTCACTCGTCGATTGCGTCGGGGCCTACAGGGTTGGCTTGGTCGCTTTGATTTAAAGTCCCCCACTGAAAATCAGTTATATAACTGAGTGGGTAGACTCTAAATACAATTTATTTATTTATTTAAAAAAATCCGGAATGTTTTATTTCCTTTCTTTCTTTTTTTTCTGTATTTTAGTGTGTTAGTTAACACGATTCCGGCTTAACCGATACTCCAATAATTGGAATACACCTTCGAAATTTCTAAACTAAGAACTGCCACGTTTTTGAGCACAATCGAAAAATTGTTTCTCATAAAAATCGCAATTTTACGATTTTTTTCTATTTTTAAAAAAATTCTTCGACTTATAACATCTACATGCATTATTCGATTGTAATGATTTTTTCACAGAACCTTAATTTTATGAATTAATATATTCGTGTGAAATTTGAGCGTAATCGAAAAATTATTTCTCATGAAAATCGCAATTTTACGCCTTTTTTCGTTTTTAAAAAATTACGCTCATCCAACAACGCGCCTGAAAAAGCGTTTGCGAAGCTTCCTAGTTAAAAAATTTCTTCGACTTATAACACCTACATGCTTTACCAGATTGTGATGATTTTTTTACAGAACCTTAATTTTATGAATTAATATATTTGTGTGAAATTTAAACGCAATCGAAAAATTATTTCTTATAAAAATCACAATTTTACGACTTTATTTTAATGGATGAGCGTAGCGAGCGTAGCGAGAGAAGCAAAGATTCTATTTCAATACACTGGAGAAAAAAATCCGAAATGTTTTTTTTTCTTTTTTTCTTTTTTCTTCTTTTTTCTTTTGTATTTTTGTCTGTTTGTTCGATTCCGGCTTAACCGATACTCCAATTGCGATGAAATTTTCTGGAGGCCTTCTAAATCTCTGAACTTAGAATTGCCACGTTTTTGAGCGGAATCAAACAATTATTTCTCATTAAAATCGCAATTTTACGATTTTTTCCTATTTTTAAAAAATTTACTTATTACACTTACATTCATTATCCGATTGTAATAATTTTTTCACAGAACCATAATTTTATGAATAAATATATTCGTGTGAAATTTGAGCGCAATCGAAAAATTATTTCTTATGAAAATCGCAATTTTACGATTTTTTTAAGTTTTTAAAACATTTTTCGACTTATAACACCTACATGCTTTATTCGATTGTGAATGATTTTTTCACAAAACCTTAATTTTATGAATTTATATAGTGGTGTGAAATTTTAGCGCGATCGAACAATATTTTCTCATGAAAATCGCAATTTTACGTTTTTTTGTTTTAAAAAAAAATTTCTTCGACTTGTACTTTGTGACTTTGTGACTTTTTTGACTTTGTGTTCGATTGTAATATTTTCATCGTACCTTAATTTTATGATTTTTTATATTTGTGAAAAATGTGAGCGCAATAAAAAAATATTTTTTAATAAAAATCGCAATTTTACGCTTTTTTCGTTTAAAAAAACATACGCTCATCCAACAACGCGCCTGAAAAAGCGTTTGCGAAGCTTCCTAGTTTTAAAAATATTCTTCGACAAATAACACCTACATGCTTTATCCGATTGTAATGATTTTTTCACAGAACCTTAATTTTACGAATTTATATCTTTGTGTGAAATTTGAGCGCAATCAAAAAATAATTTCTCATGAAAATCGCAATTTTACGCTTTTTTCGTTTAAAAAAACATACGCTCATCCAACAACGCGCCTGAAAAAGCGTTTGCGAAGCTTCCTAGTAACCTGATTAATTGGATGAGCGTAGCGAGTGAAGTGAAGATTCCATTTCACTACACTGAAAAAAAATCCGGAATGTTTTTTTTTGTATTTTTGTCTGTTTGTTAACACGATTCCGGCTAAACCGATACTCCGATTGCGATGAAGTATTCCTGGAAGCATTTAAAGTCTTTGAACTTATAACTGCCACGTTTTTGAGCGCAATCGAAACATTATTTCTCATGAATATCGCAATTTTACGATTTTTTTCGATTTTTAAACAATTTCTTCGACTTATAACACCTTCATGCTTTATCTGATTGTAATGATTTTTTCACAGAACCTTAATGTTACAAATTTATATATTCGTGTGAAATTTGAGCGCAATCAATATAATATTTCTCATGAAAATCGCAATTTCACGTTTCTTTCTTTTTTAAATTACGATTCTTTTCGTTTTAAAAAATGTCTTCTACTAAGTAATGATTTTTTCACAGAACAACAGAAAATCTGCATAACACATAGCAGCTCAATGCACCAATTACGCTCATCCAATTACGCTCCTGAAAAAGCGTTTGCGAAGCTTCCTAGTAGGATGAGCGAAGCGAAGATTCCATTTCACTACACTGGAGAAAAAAATCCGGAATGTTTTTTTTTCTTTCTGTTTGTATTTTTGTCTGTCTGTTAACACGATTCCGGCTAAACCAATACTCCAATTGCGAAGAAATTTTCTGGAGACCTTCGAAATCTCTGAACTTAGAACTGCCACGTTTTTGAGCGCAATCGAAAAATTATTTCTCATGAAAATTGCAATTTTACGATTTTTTTTCGATTTTTAAAAAATTTCTTCGACTTATAACACCTACATGCTTTATCCGATTTTAATGAGTTTTTTACAGAATCATAATTTTATGAATTAAGATATTCGTGTCAAATTTGAGCGCAATCGAAAAATTATTTCTCATGAAAATCGAAATTTTTCTTTTTTTTTCTTTTTTAATACAATTCTTTGACTTATAACTCCGTGCATGCTTTATCCTATTGTAATGATTTTTTCACAGAACCTTAATTTTATGAATTAATATATTTATGTAAAATTTGAGCGCAATCGAATAATTATTTCTTATGAAAATCAAAATTTTACGATTTTTTCTTTTTTTTTAATTACGATTAATAAAAAAATATATAAAGTTAATTTTTTATTTAATTTCATTTCATTTAAAAAAAATCTTTAACTAAGTAATAATTTTTTCACAGAACAACAGAAAATCCGCATAACACATGGCAGCTCAATGCACCAATTACGCTCATCCAACAACGTGGCGGGACTTACGCGTTTTCCTAGTTAAAAAAATTGTGAATCTAACAATACTCGTGTTTTCTAATGGGTTATCTTCTTACGACTTCTGACTGATTGCAGAGAAGTATTCACACCTTCAACTGGCACCTGGTATTCGTGTAAGTTCTCAAACGGTTGTTCAAGCCTAGAGCGTAATGGGGTATCGATCTCGGGCCGTGTGAAACGACGCTACTGATCACACACGCACTGATAGCAGGCCACGCACTCAGCGCCCAGAGATAGCAGCACAAGTAGGCTATAGACCAGAGGAAGCGTAGACTATTTACACTACTGTGGAATGATTTAACTACTATAAACATAAGTTATTATATAAGCCCAATACTAACTAATTTGGTCATGCTATTGTGATGAGAGGGTTTCACTAGGAAGCTTCGCAAACGCTTTTTCAGGCGCGTTGTTGGATGAGCGTAATTTTTTTAAAACGAAAAAAGCGTAAAATAGAGATTTTCATGAGAAATAATTTTATGATTACGCTCAAATTTCACACGAATTTATTAATTTATAAAATAAAGGTTATGTGAAAAAATCATAACAATCGGATAAAGCATGTTGGTGTTATAAAGAAATTTAAAAAATCGAAAACAAATCGTAAAATTGCGATTATTACAATAAATAATTTTTCGATTGAGCTCAAATTTCACATGAATATATCAATTCATGAAGTTAAGGTTCTGTGAAAAAATCATTACAATCGGACAAAGCATGTAGGTGTTATAAGTCGAAGAAATTTTTAAAAAATCGAAAAAAATCGTAAAATTGCGATTTTCATGAGAAATAATTTTCCGATTGTGCTCAAAAACGTGGCAGTTTCTAAGTTCACAGAGATTTCATAGGCCTCCATAAAATTTCATTGCAATCGGAGTATCGGTTTAGCCGGAATCGTGTTAACAAACAAACAAAAATACAAAAAAAAAAGGAAAAAAAAAAAAAAAAACATTCCGGATTTTTTTCTCCAGTGTAGTGAAATGAAATATTCGCTTCGCTCATCCAACAATATGAAATAAAGTGACTGTTTTTCGATTATTGGATGAGCGTAGCGAGCGAAGCGAAGATTCCATTTCATTACACTGGAGAAAAAAATCCGTAATGTTTTTTTTCTTCTCTTTTTCTGTATTATTGTGTGTTTGTCAGCACGATTCCGGCTAAACGGATATTCCAATTGCAATGAAATTTTCTGGAGACCTTCGAAATCTCTAAACTTAGAGCTGCCACGTTTTTGAGCGCAATCGAAAAATTATTTCTCATCAAAATCGCAATTTTACGATTTTTTTTTTTTTTTTTAATTTCTTCGATTTATAACACCTACATGCTTTATTCGATTTTTATGAGTTTTTTCACAGAACCTTAATTTTATGAATTAATATATTCGTGTGAAATTTGAGCGCAATCGAATAATTATTTCTTATGAAAATCGCAAAATTTACGATTTTTTTCTTTTTTTTTAAATGACGATTAATTAAAAGAATTGAAAATTAATGTTTATTATTTATAAAATTTAAATTAATTTAAAAAAATCTTCAACTTAATAATGATTTTTTCACAGAACAGAAAATCCGCATAACACATGGCAGCTCAATGCACCAATTACGCTCATCCAACAACGCGGCGGGACTTAAGCGTTTTCCTAGTATTATAAATTCAATGTGATTACGAAAATGGTGTTTCTGGGTAAAGAAATAATATTTTCAAATTTCTGCATTTCCAAGATAAAGAAGATTTTCCAAAAACGAATCGTTTATTATAGCCCGAAACATGTAAACAGGTAAACGGGATTTTGAAAACAAAGTTATTCTACAATGTATATTAAATTTGATAGACGTGTTCCTTTCGGAGGCAGTTTCGTCAAATCTTGTTTGGTGTAACCACAACCACAACTAATATTGTACACTTGCGCGTGGAGTGATTGGCGTCCATAAGTAATAACAGTTTATGCAAAGCGTTCAGTCTCAATGACTGTGAGTATAATGTGTTGCTGGTCGATGACATTGACAGCGTTTGTGATCGAGAGAATCAAGAGGAGAGGAGAGGGTGGCAATCTAGGCAAAGCCTCTCCACTCGAGGACCATGTAGCTTTTGAGCTTCCAAGTGAAGGGGTCGCGACTCCCTTGATTGTTGTACAGGGGAAGAACGCAACCCGTATAGTCTAAACATGGGGAAGATCTCCGTCGAGAAGTATGTTGAAGAGGCAGTCATATTCTTTCATCACGTTGAACAGTGTAAGACGCGGATCTAGGGACTTAAAAAAACTTACATACGCTCAAGCTTTGTGGGCAATTGATTGGATGAAAGCCACTTTCCTACGATTTGGTAGAGTGGTAGCGCGCTAATCCAGGTGTAACCCCCACCACCCTGAGTCCTGAATGAATAATACCTAAAATTCTTGCCATGCTAAATCCTTACGAGGGAGTCAAATCTAGGCTCTAGATTACTATCCTGATTAACACATGCATTCCTTACGACTCAACACGTCTTGTATTCAGATCATTCCAAACTGCTCAGTCTGATGGGAGATCATTTGTTGTGTAACAGAGCGGCGCACACGACAACTGAGATCATTGCTTTGGGCTTAGTCGCCTCGTGCTACATATTCTACCCTAGAACGGAACGAAGAGGAGCGAGGAACACCTCACTCATCGGTATTCCTCGTTCCTTTCATGTCCCAACAATCTTTTACGGACTTTTCTCTTATAGTTGCCCAACCCTGAATTGAAGAGAAATGATGTTTTTCGGAGCTCGATCAGCAATATCTTGTGTCTTTCAAGATGTATTTCAATAATATAAGACGTAACTCTTGCTTTATCAGGCCTTAGGGCTTTGGCATAAACTCGTCCGTGCAGCCATTTCCCATTTTAATTAGTTAATATAGGATCACTAATGTGACATTATAGTACGCTGGATCCATATGGTGACCGAACAGCGGTTGAACGGGAGGCTAATAAATTGGTTTTCACCCTAGTCTTACGACACACTCTTATTTCGTTATCGCTTGCTCACACTTTATCCTGGGGGCTTACGAATGTATGAGAAGCTTATGAAGCCATTCAAACTCTCGGTTGTGTAAGGGAAGAGGCTATAAATATGAAAAACCCTATTATAAACACACCCACTTCGAATTATTAAATTACACGCCAGCTCATAGACCGTTCTCGCTCCGAGTACGAGAAAACTGTAAATCACTGCTGTGATTACATCTCATCAGCTTTGAGGGAGCACAAACTATCTTCAAAGAAGAGATTACATTGAAATCTCATCCAGACGAATGTTTTAAGACAATATGACAGATAATATGTAAATGTAAGCACAAACACACAAGCACTAAGAAGATCGGTGCAAGCAGTCAAGACAAACATAATTTCTTCTGGATTTACAGTTTTGAAATTTACCTGTAGGCCTATACACAGTGCCATGAACAAACCCTCTCATTCCCCATCTGATCACAGGTCAAAGCGTTAACTCGAATTAGGGTGAAAATATCATCGTTGCAAGAAGCTTCGTAATGGCTGTACTAAGAACCACTCGTTGCATGTAGCTTCGTCATTACTGTACTAAAATCCACTCTCGGAGAAATTGTGAATATAACTCGTTGTCTGACTTTATAACGCCATTAGTGTGTATAGTGCAAGCTCGGCTAAGAATCATTAGGTTCTCTCAACAGACGTCGCAAACTGTGTCATAATGTCCTAGTAATTGCGTTCAGGGTATATGGTGCGAGCAAATGGCGACTACACGACGAAAACAAGATATCAGGGTAGTAGGTCATAACCACCACCACCACCACCACCACGGCCAGTAAGAGAGTTCGAGTTACAGAAGCATAAAGGAAGCGGTGAAGTGTGTGCTAGATCTTCCTTGTCCTCCTTTGTAAATAACTGAATAAGATACACGTTAAATAACAATAAAACGTCCTCTTTAAAACACGTTCCTCATATTTTCTTAGTCACCATACGACCGAGTCGATGGGAAGGCGATCTAAGAAATTATCCTCTCCAATGTTCGACCCTGATACTTAGTAGGCCTACTCAGCGTATAAGATCCACGTAATCTACCTAGGCCCTAGGCCTTCCGACCAATCAACCCCTTTGTATTTGTCTTCGGTAGAAAACGGAGAGAAAGAGGGGGTCGCTAAAATCAAAGGAGTGTTCGATTTTAATGAGCGATATTTGAACGATTCCGGTTATTAACGCATGCGCTAACGACAGTTTAATAGGGTTCCAAATCTCACCGTGGAATTATTCATGAAGGCAATAAATGAGGGATTTACAAATAGCGGGCATCGTTCATGACGGTGAAAACGATCGTCGCACCTAAACGTTCCGAATGCCGTACATTATAATATGGCGAGCGCCGAACCTTCGGTCTTGATTGAATTTCAAAAACACAATTAGGAGAGTGAATGTTATCACTTACTAAAAGTTATAATAGTGATCTGTTATGTTTCATTATCCCACTATGAAACGAATATGCCCACCCTACAAAGCTTGAACACAATTTTGATTTATTTTGTTTGTTTATTATCATGTAAATTTCTATAACAATTTAAAACAAAAAATATGTATTTCGTAGTTATTAAAGTAATCAAATTAGGGATGACTTTGGATACCCAGAAACCGGTTCCGAACCGGTTCTCTTCCGACACTCACGCTCGGACCGCGAATTTTAAAAACATCGTGTACCGGTAATGGAAATAATATTAATGAAATAGTGTCTATGGAAGAACCGGTTCCGAATTCTTGAACCCGAAGTCATTCCTAAATCAAATGCCTTTTCCTGCAACACAGTTAAAACATTTCATCCAAATATCGCTATAAACAAGTCTGGTGGTCCGGTGGTCGGTTCACGGTCTAGGCATGGGACTGGCTGTCGTCACGTCGTCCCTGTCTCCACGTTAAACACAAACACGTCAAGCAAAGAGCAAGTGTGCAAACATTAGGCGTGCTGCTTTTATATTGGCATTATTAATATTTCAACACAATTTGCGTATCCTTTACGTGCGTGTATCATGCGAGTGAGAGAGAGATTACCGTAGGTTACACTTACATAGAGCTTTAAAGCTTGATAAACACCCTAGCCGCACGCGACAGACCACGCGGTCACACCCCACACACCACACACCCACACTCACGCTGAATGTAAGGGTTTTTATTTTTAATCACTACCACAATATTTCCCGATAATAATCCCGCACTCAGCATAGAATAGAAATACAACTATATGAAAATCAGGTGTTATAACTTAATAACTATTACAGGCTGGTTCGGGTTAAACAATCATGAAACACAATCTTTACTGACTGTCTTTTTAACATATACTTGTATAACCTGTATTTGTATTGTTTAATGTGTCAGAATAAAATTGTAATTGTAATTGACTTTACACACACTTTATTCGTGCATTATCAACAATCGTTTTTGATTGTCAAGAAATTAATAACAATAACATACAATTTATGTATGTTTTTCCGAATACAAATCTAAAACCATCAATATAAAAATGTCTTCGTCAATCATGTTCAGACATTATTTTATCTACATTATTTAATTTCTACTTCCTTATTGACTAAGTGTAGGACTCTGATTTCAGTTGTCCATTGGACTTCTATTTATAATTTTTAGAAGTTTGAGAATATTATTTCTTACAACTTGCAGACTGCATAATTACCTTCGTTCTACAAAGCAACGCTTTTATTATGAACTCAAGTCTGAGATAAATCTCTATCTCTCTCTTATCACAATTCTGATCGCTTTCATGTCTCATGTCCGGATTAAACTCAACGCAGGTGAAATAACATCTTCTCCGCCAAGGCACAACGAACGCACTGAGCAGAAGCGCATATTTTTACATTTTTATTAACTATTATCTCAATAACGCTTAGCTTTTCAAACACGTTTTTTAATCAATACGAAAATCTCTCTTCCGTTGCTCTTATCGTCGCCGTGTTTGCTCGAGATAATGCTTGCCTCCGAAACACCGAAAACAATTAGCAAACTTTAATCACGTAAACTGTGTTGAAAGTTAAACAAAACGCTGCAGTTCTGCGGGGGAGGGGGAGGGGGAGGTAATTTACCGTGTAAGCGTATTATTGAGGTTGTGCCGAAGTGAGAACAGTGGATGTGGTCGAAGCACGGCAAGTACAGCTGTAGTCGATCCAATTACTAGTGCAACAACCCGGACCGTTGCACCTTATTCGTTTAGCAGTAGACACGACACGACAGGCGCCTTAAATAAATTTAATAAAACATTCGTATTTAGAGTCTATACCTACTCAGTCATAGAACTGATTTTCAGTGGGGGATATTAAACCAAGTGACCAAGCCAACCCTGTAGGCCTCGACGTGACCGTGACGTGACGTGCGTGACGTGACGTGACGTGACGTGACGTGACGTGACGTGACGTGACGTGACGTGACGTGACGTGACGTGACGTGACGTGACGTGACGTGACATAGAGATCTTGCTCTTTAGTCTGACGCCCGACATATTGTATTTCCACCAGTCGCCATGTTGTACGATTGGCCCTAGTCTTCAGTGTTCCGGCAGTCATATTGTATTTCCGCCATCTTGGTTGGCATAGCCGTAGCTCACGGCCGAAGTCTCTCGTGCCGCAGCCGCCATGTTGTACAAAGCCCAATTCTTCAGTGTTCCGGCAGCCATATTGTATTTCCGCCATCTTGATTGATATTGCCCTAGTCTTCAATGTTGCGGCTGCCATATTGTATTGCTACGGTGTTACATACTTATTCGTAATTAATTTCTGTTTGTATCTGATATAGATTGATTGATTATTGCTTAACGTCTCATATTTATGCACTTTGCGGCTAATCGAGACGATGAGTGGTGATAGATGAGGATGAAGTATGAATCGAAAGGAGGAGGGGAAACCCGGTACCGGCACGTAGCCTACTCCTTTCGAATGTACCAAGGGGACCAACGGCTTAACGTCCCATCCAACAGGATGGTGCAACTTTGACAGTCATATAGGTTCCTCCACTAACCCGGACTGCCGAGCAGACGTCAAGGAGAACGAAGCCGTTACACTAGCTTTCGAACCCTCCATATGATCTTACCAGGGGTATACGTGAGTTTTCAGGGTAGAGCGGTCACCCACTCTACCCATGACCACGCCCGATTCTGCTTAACTTCGGTGTTCGATGGGAACCGGTTAAACGAGCTCGGCTAAACCGCTGGCTGTATCTGATATAGTTGACATGAAATGAGCAATAGATGACAGAGAACTAGTTTCCTTACGACAAGAAGTTCCGAGACATTACACACGAACAGCCTAACCAATAATGACATTCCAATCTATAACTCAACGCCATCTGAGGGTAGGGTCTTGACATATCCAATACAGGCCTGCCAACACAAAATAGTTTTCGTACGCTCCATGCTTTACTTACAAGACTGGTGTAGGTTCTGCAATATTAAATTCCCCTACATCATTCCAGTGTTTCTCATATCTTGTCTTGTCGACTAGAAATACGCAGCTCTCACAATAACGATTCGTGTAGAGTTGAAGTACGCTCAACATGATAGTCGCATGATATTATCATTGATTAAGGAAGGCATATTATTAACGCACGAAGCATGGGCGTGGCAATAGATAACAATGAAGTATGATTCATTCTTGTAAGATCTAAAGACCGAACTTTCTAAACTAGGCCAAATCTACAAAGGAATTGTTTAAAGTGTGGAATACAAACATCATGCATCACACATGGCGTTGCTTATGCTACTTATTGGCTATAAAAAGGAACTTTTATGAAAGAGCTAAGTTGGAATCTTTAAAATAGCTTGGACTTTTCTCATAACTATATCTGAACACTCTTATAAGCGTGTTAATAATGATAAAAATTATGTTGTAAGGAAGCTAATAATAAGTAGACTCTTCCAAAAACGAAAATAATTTCAAGTATAAATCTGCCAAGTTAATAATGTGTTAATTAATCTAAATAATTGTTCTAGTGATTTTCCCCCTGTTTTTGTCCCAATCATGGTCATTGTCCAAACATTGACGACGACATATTTTTTATCATTCATATGGTCACATATCAAACCAGCTAGTACTCTGCAAATACTTTAGGCAGTGACGTTTATAAACACATCGTTTATACAGCCATGATTGATTGTGTATGCAGAGCGCTCGTCATGAGGCGTTGTGAGTTGTGACATGTCACACAACAGACAGAAAGACTTTCATGAAACAATGCTTACATTCCAGAATGTTATTTGATATGACGCACGCGGATTATGATAACTTAGTCACGACCTGGTCTGGATCTCGGGACCTAGAAGCTTGAAGATTACCATGCATTGTTACATATTACTGACGGCACTGCTGGTTCAAGCTTTATAACATTAACGGGCTTCTCTATTCTTGTACGGTTTCAATACTTAATTCTTAACTATATACATACAGTTACTAAGGAAATGGTCTTATAATTACGCATATCTTTTCGCAATCATACTACTTTCATGTAATAAGGGTCAATAAAAAACTCATCTGCATTTATTATGCGTGGAGAAACACAGCACACTTTTGAGCAGAGATAAATAAATATTTATAATTATTATTTTGTTCTTATAACCGTAATCGATGTAAAATCTAGGTGCCCGTTAGGGCGCCGCAGCCAAGCCGCGGTGCGCTACACACTCAAGCACCTTATACACCAAGCAGAGTTGGGGTGATTTCGAGGTGTTACCCAGCCGTCATGTAACGTGATGTGAACTTGAAAACTATCACAATCGAGGGGATTTAGGTACCTGACAACACATGCCAAATTTTATTGGGGTACGATTATTCCTTCTTGGTGAAAAAATGGCTTGAAACATGCTCAAAATCACTTTAAGGATGTTAGCTACTGCCTACTACTGCCTACTGCTAGCTACTGCTAACATCTAATACGTCGGCCCGCGATTCTGACCAGACGGGTGGGGCTACAATGTTCATATTTTACATGGACATTAAGGTTATAGAATGATAGTCTCTTTTGAAAAAAAAAGTTGAAAAAGTTTGTTGGAAGGCTTCCAAATAAAGGTTTTAAAATAAGCCTTAAACACTTGGCATATAATCAACAAGTAACCATAGTTACTTGACACTTGTTGACGGTATAAGTAGAGTTAGGCGGGAAAGTGCGATACGTAAACAAATGGCGGACATTTAAAAATTTTCTTCTTTGTGTGGAACGAGAAAAGGTGTCATTATACTCTCATAAAACAAATCAGAAACCGTCCCTGGCCTAGGCCCAGATGTAGAAAATTATTTATAATACAACAGTGTAGGTCTAAAGTTCCATTTGGCTATTGGACTAGTTAAACTTCATACTTACATTACATGTTTGACAAACCTAGCCAACCCTATGCCAGCACAACATTGTTTTGATATGAACTTGCTCAACTGTTTGTTTACATAATTGCAACAATCAAATCATTTCATACAACTTGTCTTTCGATTGGCCCTCGTTTATGAAGGCACTGCCATCTAGAATAAATATAGAACTTTTTCGAGCTCTTTGCTATACTCAAATCTTTTTAAAGTGTTTGGATTTCGTGATACTCTTTCAACCATAGGGGTTTAATATCAATGCTTTCAACTCACAACCCATGACGTTTTCCACGATACCGTTCAAGAATACCAATTCCTTCGAAAACGAAACGACTTCGTTTTCAAATTGCGTTTTCAACTCATCTCCCACGAACTCAAGAATTGGGGGTCCAGTCCTTATACCGTCGTTTATACCATGGTTATACCACCTATACCCAGGATGTACATGAATCCGGGTCTAGATATTTTACATCCTATATTGTTACTGCTAATACCATAGAATTTAAATCAACTTTGATAAAAATATTATATTTTTAGCAAATAATTTTGTAATGGAACTTGAAAAAGTAATGAGATCACACACCTAACAAAAACTTGTAGAAATACAGCCAAACCTTACACCCACTCAAAAGGAATGAGATCTAAAAAAAGGGCCAATCTCATCTACCCTTCCACATAAACGTACAGTGTCCCATAACAGCATCCTCGAAAAGCTTGGCAAAAATAGAATTTGCATGTTTACGTTTAAATTAATTACAAAAAAAGAACTTTGATAAACTATACGTTAAATTAATAATCGCAAATTCTATTTTGAAAGCTTTTCGAGGATGCTGTTATGGGACACTGTACGTTTATGTGGAAGGGTAGATGAGCTTGGCCCTTTTTTTAGATCTCATTCCTTTTGAGTGTGAAAGGTTTGGCTGTATTTCTACAAGTTTTTGTTATGTGTGTATGATAGAACTCAAATAATTTCCCGTCACTTAAAGAAAAAGCGACAAAATTATCTTTCTAATACATAATACGTTTATAATTATTATTTTCCCTGAGCTTACAGCGTGTGCGGATGAGGTCTGAAAGCAGGCGTGACGTCACATCAACCCAATGACGTGAGTGAGATCTTTCACAGTAACCACCAAGCACTGTTTACACCAGTGATGTACGTGTCAAACACAGTGTTTGAATCCTTGCTTTGTTTGTTTACACTACTCCGTGATGCACTCGTTACACCGATCTACACATCGTCGTATCGTACGAAACCGTAGAAAACAGTATAGCGAAACCGGGATAGGGATAATAGTAACTAACAAAAAGATGTAAATGCACATTTTTTAAATGAAAAATTATACATAATAATACAAAGAAGTAAAAATGATTTGGGCTGGACTATTACGTATAATTAAATTATCAATATCGTACGAAAAATTCGAAATAGATATCCATATTTCATTATTTGTGCAAAAAAGAGGGAAAAAATAAATAACAAAAACAAAAACGTGTATCAAAAGAGTTGTTTAAGTATTAATAATGTGTGGCTATCATAGATTGAAAGGGTATCTCCAAAAATGCATAACAATGCTAGTTTTGCCATACTCTCGCGTTTATTGACCCGGCACCTCCACCAAATGTTTTTAATTTCGAAATAGAGTCTCAATATCGATCGTATCGGAAATATTCCGGCATCGATATTGTATCGAAATATCGATTTATTTGCCCATACCGGAAATTAATTCAGGCTGTGTATTGTAAATGTATCATCTAAAATAGAATCTTGCAATGATCGTAAATTTAGAATGTGCTCAAACAAATTGTCTTTTCTTCAGTACCGTAACTATACGACTCGATAATTTTTTATTTTTTTTAAATTCGGGTGGAACCAAATAAATCTTCCAGGTGCAGTATCAAAAAGAGTAAACGACAGTATAGCAACTGGCGCTTCTTCTAGGCAGAACATGTTATTTATCGCATGTGAAACACCAACGCTGGCAACAAAAACCCACCACCGACTTGATTGCCAGATCAATTTGGCTGTGATATCTAAACCACTTTGTAGACGTTTCGAAACCTTCAAACAATGCTGTTATTTGCAAACAACTTCGAGGCCAAGAGTCACAGGTTCTGAAACAGCTGCTTCGAAAGTATGGGAGACACGCTTAAGTATGTAATATAAAGGTTGTGTTCCGCAAAGGCGACCAGAACGACCAGTCTGCGACCAATGAAATTTAAGTAAACACAATTTGCACCAATGACAGATCAGATTTGCAAGAAACGTATGCGATGCGTTGCTGTTTTCACTGTTGTGGTCGAGACCAAGAAGCCCACAGTTTTATTCCGGTCGTGGGCTGGGTCTTGAAGAAAGCGCGGTTATTTCACATTCTTTCATTGAAAATCATGGAATAATGTCAACTTCCGACAATGTTCCTGTAACTACACATGGGTAGACAGTAATTCATTCATTCTTTCATTCAAATCATTCATTTATTTAGTAATGATATGATTTATGTAACAATTTAACGAGATATCACAACTTTTCATTAAAACAGGGCCTTGTAGATGCAGCACCATTTCGGAGCCAAGGAAAGTACCCCAACAATCAGACGTTGAGTGAAACAATGAAATAACAATACCCAGTCGAGCCCAGAATGGTCGACCGGTCGCCTTTACGGAACACAACCCTAGAAGGAAAGTATTTTATTCATAAAGCGAGGGAGGAAACGAAAGACGAGACGATGTGTGTTATAGATGTTGAAAGAAAAGTCTCCGTGATTAAAGAAGGATGATTAAGTAATGTAATTATTTTAAACGCATGATTCATAAAGAAATTAGAGAAAAAGTGATTGTTGTAGGTTGAGCGAAGCGAGCGAAGCGAAGATTCCATAAAATCCGGTATGTTTTTTTTCTTTCTTCTTTTTTTTCTGTATGAATTTTTGTGTATTTGTTAACACGATTCCGGCTAAACCGATACTCCAATTGCGATGAAATTTTATGGAGGCCTTCTAAATCTCTGAACTTAAAAATGCCACATTTTTGAGCGCAATCGGAAAAATATTTCTCATGAAAATCGCAAATTTACAATTTTTTTCGATTTTAAAAAACATTCTTCGACTTATAACACCTACATGCTTGACCCAATTTTGTTAATTTTTTCACAGAACCTTAATTTCATTAATTAAAATATTCGTGTGAAATTTGAGCGCAATCGAAAAATTATTTCTCATGAAAATCAAAATTTTACAGTTTTTTTCATTTTAAAACAATTCTTTGACTTATACCACCTACATGCTTTATCCTATTGTAATGATTTTTTCACAGAACCTTAATTTTATGAATTAATATATTCGTGTAAAATTTGAGCGTATTCGAATAATTATTTCTTATGAAAATCGCAATTTTACGATTTTTAATTTTTTTTTAAATTAATAAAAATATAAAGTTAAATTTTAATTTAATTTAATTTAATTTTTAAAAAAAATCTTCGACTTGGTTATAATTTTTTCACAGAACAACAGAAAATCTGCATAACACATGGCAGCTCAATGCACCAATTACGCTCATCCAACAACGCGGCGGGACTTAAGCGTTTTCCTAGTTTATTTATATTTTAGGTCACCTATACCCTCCACATGCGATGATGACTGTCTAGGCGAGTAAATGGTTAATAAAAAACGGTGTTGCCACTTGCCACGCAGATGAGAAGATCTGGGCATCTCCTGACAGGTACGACCCCAATACCAACCCTTGAGGTACACCATTACATTACGTCGTCCCTTTGAACCAAAGCGTGCACCTTGTGCAGAAACCACGAGGGACTAAGTGAACGCAGCCCCAGAGAACCGAGATGAATAGAATTCTACGGGGCCACTTCACTCCCACATCAAACACTGGCTGTGCGGTCGAGATTCGTGGCAGCGTCGAGGAAGAAATACGTAACATTCTTTGATTTATAGGAATCAATATATGCAAGATGCATTTTGATTATTATCCCTCTAAAAATCTTAATTTAATCCACCTTCAATGTCTGTGTAATGTGTATTGTTTTCAGCTCCCACGGGGTCAACAACCCTTGTGAACTTCTCATAATATTATTTAGAACGTAGTCCTACTAGGCCTATCAAGGGCGACGGTCGTTCGCACGCAGCCAAGCGCACGCGACTGCTTAACGACTAACTCGACCTGTATACTCCTATCCAAGTTGGTTTTTTTTTCAGCTATCTGCACACACCGCCCCGAAAGATTTACAATATTGAAACTCGGTATATGGCCTGATATGTGGTCCATGACCTACCAAAAAAAATCAGACCGATCCGATAACCCGTTCTGTGTTTAAAAAAAGTGCCTAAACATAGTTGAAAACCTTCCGGCTGGCTGGGTGGGTGGGTGAGTGGCTAGGGGGGGGGGGGATTCATGTACCTCATACGCAGATACTGTTGCTTTCAAAACCAAAATCGGGTAACAGGGACTGGAGAAAATCAAAGGATAACTAGGAAGCTTCGCAAACGCTTTTTCGGGCACGTTGTTGGATGAGCGCAATTTTTTTAAACAAAAAAAACTTAAAATTGCGATTTTTATGAGAAATAATTTTTTGATTACGCTCAAATTTCACACGAATATATTAATCCATAAAATTAAGGTTCTGTGAAACAATAATTACAATCGGATGAAGCATGCAGGTGTTATAAGTCGAAGAAATTTAAAAAATCGAAAAAAACGTAAAATTGCGATTATCATGAGAAACATTTTTTCGATTGCGCTCAAATTTCACACGAATACATTAATTATAAAATTAAGGTTCTTTAAAAAAATCATTACAATCGGATAAAGCATGTAGGTGTTATAAGTCAAAAAAAAAATTTTAAATCGAAAAAAATCGTAAAATTGCGATTTTCATGGGAAATAATTTTCCGATTGTGCTAAAAGGAAGTGGCAGTTCTAAGTTCAGAGATTTCGAAGGCCTCCATAAAATTTCATCGCAATTGGAGTATCGGTTTAGCTGGAATCGTGTTAGCAAACACACAATAATACGAACAGAAAAAAAAGAAAAAAAAACATTCCGGATTTTTTTCTCCAGTGTAGTGAAATGGAATCTTCGTTTCGCTCGCTACGCTCATCCAACAAGACGACATTACCCATAGCGAATTTAATAAAAAGCACTGTAGGCCTATATTGCCAACTAGTAACAGATTGTAAACAAAAACAAAAGATGGTAGCTTTTGTTTCTAGACAATCTGTTGTGAAAGGCACTGTATCCACTGCTTGCTTCATGTAAAATGACAAATTTCGTTATTTGTTCACCCGAAATATTGATATCTAGTTACGTATTTAGAAAGTGATTCAAACTCCGTCTAAGCCGTACATCCGAGCAATTTAGATGGAAAATTACATTTGAAATTTCCTGCTTTCTTTGAATTATCGTTTATAAGTATTTCACGACTTTATATGAAACAAACAACAAAAAGATGTGATAACCCCCCCAAATACAAAAATTTATTAAAAAAAAAAAAAAAAAAACACCACGAAAATGGTTAGCTTGGCGCTCGTCAACAGGCGAAATGATCTAACTTCTTTTCAATGCGAAACTAGGGAGGAAGAATGAAATGCTTAGCTCAACTTTTGAATGAGAGCTTGGCTGCCGTTTTTACAAGTTTTTGTATTTGTACAATTTAAGTAAAATGCCAGGCTACATGGGCGTTTTTGTTTCTGCTGCAGGGAACAGTGAAGAGATACAGAATAGTATCCTAAAATGTAAAATACGAAAAAGAAGACCTCGGCAGACGAGAAGTGGCAAATTACTATGAACAAGTAATAAAAAGCATCACAAACACATTTAAACAAAAAAAACGTTTCCCGATTTTGTAATCAAGAAATTGACCGCACTAAATCTCCCAGCTCATACCTAAGCCGTAGTAATAAGTCACCATTACCGCCATAGAACCTCCATCTCTGTCCCGGTGTAAGCACCATTAGTCTCCGCGTTTGATTGGGTGGGTTGAGTGAGAGTGGAATTACACCAGTATTCCTCGTAGTAGGTTTTATCGATATTTCAACGTGTCATAAAGCACGAGTTGTGAGCGAGTAGCTCGTAACAAAAAGTAGATTCGATGTGTTTTTGTGAATGTAATGTTGATGTTGAAATGCCCGAAAACCAGCAGAGACAAATGAATTTTAGATTTAATGCTTTCTTTACCAAGTAACCTCTTTAAAATTTAGAAAAATACTTGTTAGATAACAGTAATATCTACATTTATTACAACCGTCAGAGCGCGGTAGGCATGGGAGATAACAGAGGAAGGTTTTCTATTTTCTATTATTTAAACATTTTTTTTATATCATTCGTTTTTATTTATTATTTTAAGGCTTCTAATCTCAGATAATATATAATAAAATATGGAATCAAATAACAACATAAATGACTTTTCTACTCGCTCATCCTGTAACGCATGTTAATTAAACACTTTAAATTATGTGGGACCAGGTATTATTTGTGAGGTATTGAGGTATTTGAGGTATTTTTCAAAATCCTAAACATTATTATTGAACATACTTTCGTGTGTTTCTATATAAAAAAAAGCTATAAATCCATCTCCTATAACCACATTTATGTAAGTTACAGCACGATCTTGCATGGGGAGTTGGGGGGGCTCTGTTTGAAACCCGGTACATACCACCCCAGCCCCATTTAATATGTCCCTGAGCCCGCAGTCTGAAGCTGACTTGTATGAAGCCCCGGTACATATGTCCCTGAGCCCGCAGTTTGAAGCTGACCTGTATGAAGCCCCGGTACATATGACCCTGAGCCCGCAGTCTGAAGCTGACCGTATGAAGCCCCGGTACATATGTCCCTGAGACCGCAGTCTGAAGCTGACCTGTATGAAGCCCCGGTACATATGTCCCTGAGCCGCAGTCTGAAGCTGACCTGTATGAAGCCCGGTACATATGTCCCTGAGCCCGCAGTCTGAAGCTGACCTGTATGAAGCCCCGGTACATATGTCCCTGAGCCCGCAGTCTGAAACTGACCTGTTTGAAGCCCCGGTACATGACCCTGATCTCCTGCCGCGTGAACTTGGTCTGTCTGCAGAGGTCCTCAAGAGCAACCGGGCGATGCTTCGGGACCCGCGAGGGTTCGATCTCGAAGAGGACATCCTCCACGGGACTGTCTGGGGGCGTTGCCATCAGGGGGCGGTGATGTCACAGACACAGAGCATTACTAGAGTCTCAGCATTTTGAAACTACGGCCGAGCATAGTGTTTGTGTGATATTACTATTATTATAATTAATTGAATTTATTTCAGTTGTTGGTAGTTACTTCAATACACACGCAATGAAAGTCACGAGGCATTAATTGTTTCCATGATACGTAAACATTGAGAGGTCGGCCAAGGTTCGTTACGACACCGCGATTGAGAGGCCCTGATTCATGGCTCGGGCTGGGTCTGGCGGCGGCGGCGGCTGACGGCTACGGCTAGATAGTCCCGCACTGGCTGCAGCCTGCCTCACTCGTCGGGATCCTCGCACGCACTGGTCAGCTTTGCGTGTGCGCCGGGAGATGGAGCCACGTAACGCCGGCGCACCGCCGCCACCCACCCTTCCTCGTCGCGGGGCGGCGGGACTCGAACACACGTTCACCGCGCCCCAACCGTGCTAACGAGCGACTACGCTTCCATTTAAACCTCAAACATTTTCATGTGTGATTAATATTTTTCGAAACCCTACCCGATTGTCGTAGGTAATTAAACACACATAACAAAAACTTCTAAAAATATAGCCAAACCTTACACACTCAAAAGAAATGAGATCTAAAAAAGGGCCAAGCTCATCTTCCCTTTTACATTTGCGCATTCTTAATTCCTAAACGTACAGTGTCCCGTAACATCATCATTGAAAAGCTTGGCAAAATAGAATTTGCAATTGTTAATTTAAATGTAATAGTTCATCCAAGTTCTTTTTTTCTAACAATTTAAACGTAATATCATGCAAATTCTATTTGGCCAAGCTTTTCAAGGATGCTGTTACGGGACACTGTATGTTTATGAATTAAGAATGCGCAAACGTGGAAGGGTAGATGAGCTTGATCTTATTTCTTTTGAGCGTGTAAGGTTTGGCTGTATTTTTACAAGTTTTTGTGACGTGTGTGATCTCATTACTTTTTCAAGTTACATTGCAAATTATTTGTTAAAATATAATCATTTTAGGCCTATCAAAGTTCATTTAATTTCTATGGTATTACCAATTAACAACAGGATGTAAAATATCTAGTGGTCCAAATACTTGCTCTTTGTAAACTAGGAAGCTTCGCAAACGCTTTTTCAGGCGCGTTGTTGGATGAGCGTTGTTTAATGGGTTATTTCACTGAAAATGTATGAAAAACCAGCAATTTTGCATTATTATTGTTTTAATTGTTTTTTAAGTTTACTTTTTTATTTATTGACTACATAAATTTATTTTATGCTGATAAAATGCTAAACGCATTAAATGAATTTTTTCTTGAGCACTGCATGCTATATTGCATGGGAAAATGGCTTACCAGTACTGATATTAGGCCTAATCTAAGGCTGTATAGTGTTATTCATAAGAATTTTAGTCAATTTTAAAGAATCCTAGATTAACAGGTTATAAAGGCCCAGTGAATTCATGTAAAATAAATAAACTGAACCTTAAGGCTATGTTCACGCAAATTTACCAAAAAACAACATAAAAAAACTTTAAATGCTATTTTCCCAAAACTTTTATTCTAGCACATTTGCTAACATTTTTTCCTACTTTTTCTACAGTTTTTGAGATAAAAGGATAGTTTCTTTTTTAATATGCACACAAGTCTTATTCTGACAAATTCACTAGACACTTTTTTGATGAGATTAAGTCTTTTAAAGATGTATTGTTTTTGAATCTAAAACACCTATCACTTTTTAAAAAAAAATAAACATTGTAAAAGCCTTAGCATTATCACAGCATCATAGCAAAATCGTAAAATTGCAATTATTATGAGAAATAATTGTTTGATTGCGCTCAAATTTCACACGAATATATTAATTCATAAAATTAAGGTTCTGTGAAAAAATCTTTACAATCGGATAAAGCATGTTGGTGTTTTCGTCGAAGAATGCTTTAAAAATTTAAAAAAATCGTAAAATTGCGATTTTCATAAGAAATAATTTTTCGATTGCGCTCAAATTTCACACGAATATATTAATTCATAAAACTAGGAAGCTTCGCAAAGGCTTTTAGCGCGTTGTTGGATGAGCGTATTTTTTTAAAAACGAAAAAAGCGTAAAATTGAGATTTTCAAGGGAAATAATTTTTCGATTACGCTCAAATTTCACACGAATATATGATTTTATAAAATTAAGGTTCGGAGAAAAAATCATTACAATTGAACAAAGCATGTAGGTGTTATAAGTCGAGAAATTTTAAAAATCGAAAAAAATCGTAAAATTTCGATTATCATGGAAATAATGTTTTGATTGCACTAAAATTTCAAACGAATATTATAAAAATTATAACATTTAGGTTCTGTGAAAAATCATTACCATCAGATAAAGCATGTATGTGTTATAAGTCGACGAAATTTAAAAAAAAAAAAAAAAAAACGTAAAATTGCGATTTTCATAAGAAATATTTTTTTTATTACGCTCAAATTTCACACGAATATATTTATTCATAAAATTAAGGTTTGGTAAAAAAATCATTACAATCGGATAAAGCATGTAAGTGTTATAAGTCGAAGTAATTTTTAAAAAATCGAAAAAATCGTAAAAATGCGATTTTCATGAGAAATAATTTTTCGATTGCGCTCAAAAACGTGGCAGTTCTAAGTGAAGAGATTTCGAAGGCCTCCACAAAATTCCATCGCAATTGGAGTTTCGGTTTAGCCGGAATCGTGCTAACAGACACACAAAAATACAAACAGAAAAAAAAGAAGAAAAAAACTTTCCGGATTTTTTTTCTCCAGTGTAAATAAACTAGGAAAACGCTTAAGTACACGCTCGCGGTTAGTTAAGGATGAGCTAACTTGGTAGATTGAGCTGCCATATGTTACGCGGATTTCTGTTGTTCTGGTGAAAAAATACATTACTTAGTCGAAAAATTTTTTAATTAAATTAAATTAAATTTAAATTAACTTATTTTTTTTAATTCTCGTAATTTTAAGAAAGGAAAAAAAATCGATTAAAACTTGCAATTTTCAGAAGAAATAATTATTTGATTGCGCTTCAAATGTTAACACGAATATATTAATTCATGAAATTAAGGTTCTGTGAAAAAATCATACAATAGGACAAAGCATGTAGGTGTTATAAGTCAAAGAATTGTGTTTAAAAAAGAAAAAAACCCGTAAAATTTCGAATTTCAAGAGAAAATAATTTTTTGATTACGCTCAAATTTCGCACGAATATCTTAATTCATAAAATTAAGGTTCTGTGAAAAAATCATTACAATCGGATAAAGCATGTAGGTGTTATCAAGGGGTGTTATAAGTCGAAGAAATTTTAAAAAAATCGAAAATAATCGTAAAATTGCCTTTTTTATAAGAAAAAATTCCCGATTGCGCTCAAAAAACGTGGCAGATCTAAGTTCAGAGATTTCGAAGGCCTCCATTAAAATTTCAGAGCAATCGGAGTATCGGTTTAACCGGAATCGTGTTCACAGACACACAAAAATACAAAAAGAAAAAAGAAAAAAAAACATTCTGGATTTTTTTCTCCAGTGTAGTGAAATGGAATCTTCGCTTCGCTCGCTACGCTCGCTACGCTCATCCAATAAATAAATAAAAATAATTAATAAATTGTATTTAAAGTCTACCCACTCAGTTATATAACTGATTTTCAGTGGGGGACAGTAAATCAAAACGACTAAGCCAACCCTGTAGGCCCCGACGCAATCGACGAGTGAGCGATAACCAACCAAAGATCGATATTTTTAATTGGATGAGCGAAGCGAAGACTTTAATTTCACTGACCCCCAAAAAATTTAGCTCGTTTTTTTTTTTTTTTTTTTTTATTTTTTTGTCTGTTTGTTCGCTCTCTACCGGGCAAACAGCATATCGATGGTGAAGAACCAATACCTTCTATCTGCCAAAAAGCAAATTGTTCAGGAGAGCATTAAAACTGATTTAAAAAGTAACTAGTTGGCGTGGCAGATAGGATATTGATGTAAGGTAGTACTATATGTCCTTTTTGGAGATGTTTAAGCATTATAAGATAGGAGCTATAAGCACCAAAAATTCGAAATAATTTTTCTGTATCCATAGACACCAACATCTCATTTTTGCTGAAAATGGCAGATAGGAGGTATTGGTTCTTCACCATCGATATGCGATCTTGATGAAAATTTAGGGGACCTTCGAAATCTCGGAACTAGACTTGCCACGTTTTGGTACAATCGAAGAAATATTTCTCATGAATATCGTACTTTTACGATTTTTTTCCGATTTTAAGTGCGATATTTTCGTGACATTTGGGCCGATACTGACCAAACGGGTGGGGCTACAGCGTTCATATTTCACATGGACATTAAGGTTATGGTGATGTATTGCTTGTTGAAAGAAAAAATGGAAAAGTTAGCCAAAATCCATAGAATTTAGGTTTTAATGTGAGTTTTTTTAGGTTTATAATTACAATTAACAAGTAACAATAGAAACTTGACAACAATCACCTACGATGCATTCAAAAAGCACTTGCAAAGGAAAAGTGGTCCTAGGCAAACTAAAAATTTACAAAAAAGCTCATCCATCAACGCGGCGGGACTTAAGCGTTTTCCTAGTGGGAAATATAGCAATCAGTGGTATGGACAGTGCGAACACCCGCGGATCAACGCCAGAATCAACAAGGCCGATTTAGAACGACTCTGAATCTATTATGTGCTTCGTTGCTAGGACGGCTCCAAAGTCACCGTTTACAAACGCCTAAGACAAGAACTGATGGACTTAGGTCCAAATCAGAATTTAAAAAACTTCTGACTTTGACGGGAATCGAACCCTGGACTTTCTGCATTGGAAGCAGATACGCTAACCACAAGAACAACGAGCCACACTATATTAAATGGAATCTTCGCTTCGCTCGCTACGCTCATCCAATTAAGGTTCTGAGAAAAAATCATTATAATCGGATAAAGCATGTAGGTGTTAAGTCGAAGAATTTTTTTAAAAATCGAAAAATATCGTAAAATTGCGATTTGCATGAGAAATAATTTTTCGATCGATTTTTCGGGTCGCCTTCGTTTCATCGACACTTCGTTTCATCGACACCGCCGTTTCCTCGACAAATTCATTTAATATTTGAAATGTTCGTGACCACCGTTTCATCGACAACTTTGAGAAGCCCGGCTCCGCCGTTTCATCGACACCTCCGTTTGCTCGACAAAACTGCGAGTAGTAGCTGGTCCGAAACATTCGCCTCGAGCGCGCTGCCGCCGCCGGCACAGCACGGCGGCAATCTTGAATTCTACAATAACGAAGTGTCAATGAAACGAAGGCGGTAACAACTATACGTTTTGTTTATTTTGCAACTCCTCAATAATTAAAAATAATTATACATAGCTAGGAAAACGCCAAAGTTGTTGTAAGACGAGTGAGCGAGCCATGTGTTGGGTACCCTGTGACAATCTCTTTCATCCCCCTACCTATAAGGCTGGATCCGGCATGGGTCTTTCTTCCCTAGCCTATCATAGACTAGAGTGGCGCATTGTGGTGATACAGTTGACGCGCCCTTATACCAACTTAACTCAAAACCCCATCATTTATATACCTCATATTACATCAATCAACTTAAATGCAAATGTTTCCGGGTACTCAACACATGACTCGCTCACACGTCTAACAACGACATTGGCGTTTTCCTGGTTACACTGCGCTAGAATAACTTGGAATATAAGTAATATTTTGAGCCATCGTTGTTTTAATGCAACATGGCTTTATCTCGCAACAAAAGAATAACTAGTCTATGTTTGTTTCCACAGAGTGAAGGGGTGGGTGTTGGAAGCATCGAAGCGATCAGTGCTGGGATCTTGATCCTGCTGGTTCTCATCGGCGTGACCATCTTCCTACGTTGCAGGTACGCGGGTACGTACGATCTGCCACACACTTAAGTTCTCTTCCCCTAGCGATCAGTGCTGGGGTCTTGACCTGCTGGTTCTCATCGGCGTGACCATCTTCCTACGTTGCAGGTACCGGCTCGTTTTCCTGTGGTTTCGCGGGTACGTACATTGATATTTAACTACTGTTGGCTAGATTAGCAGTCGGTGGTCCACTTCCGTAACAATTAGAAGCCATCTTGAAATCCCAGTTTGTATGTTAATTAAATGGGAACGATTTTTAGACCGAATATTTCTAAAGATGGCCGCCAGTTTGACAGGTTTGCATACTAGCCTTTAACATTAAATGATTTCTAAATTCCCTTATGCAATAAGTTCGTATTGTTTCTGTTTGTTTAATACCATGCTGTACAAGCTAAAACCATATCAAACAATCCAGTAAAATACTTTATTGCTTTAAAAAAGCATAAACTAAAACGCCAAATCGCCATCTTGAACTGGATTTTCGACGCTTCAATTTCCTACGCTCGCGCCTGTGCGGAAGTATTGGACACTGCTAATCTAGCCTACAATAGGGGTTTAATATCAATGGGTACGTACGATCTGCCACACACTTAAGTTCTCTTCCCCTAGCGATCAGTGCTGGGGTCTTGATCCCGCTGGTTCTCATCAGCGTGACCATCTTCCTACGTTGCAGGTACGCGGGTACGTACGATCTGCCACTCACTTAAGTTCTCTTCCGCTCAGTTGTTCAAGTGTAAGCAATCTGCTACAAAGAACTTATTTTGTAATCATGTGTACTTGTTAATTTTTTCAAGTTCATGTTCACGTTTATGTTCACGTTCATGTTTGTTTACGTTCATGTTCACGTTCACGGTCACGTTCATGTTCATGTTTACGTTCATGTTCATGTTCACGGTCACGTTCATGTTCACGTTTACGTTCATGTTCATGTTCACGGTCACGTTCATGTTCATGTTCACGTTCACGTTCATGTTCATGTTCATGTTCACGTTCAAGTTCATGTTCATGTTTACGGTCACGTTCATGTTTGTTTACGTTCATGTTCATGTCCACGGTCACGTTCATGTTCATGTTTACGTTAAAATAAAAAATGTGATTTCTCAAATGCGTGAAAACACGCAGTCAAAAGCATATTTAAGTATGATATCTATTGAATCATTGTGAATGAACGTCTGAGAACAATAATTATACTAATAGTCCTTCAGAAGATTATAGTGTCTAAAGCTGCAAGTAATCCTAGTAGTTAGATATACGATTATATTTAAAGCTATTGTATCGGTTTCTAAACGATATTTTAAAATCAAAGGAAAATTACTGCAATGTTAGATAAAGTGAGGTCAAATATAACAGGAAAATATATTTGGTAATTTTTGGGGCGGGACGTAACCTAACCAAATTTTGTGACAAACGTAGAAACTCTGAGCTTGGTGCTACAGTTAATTTAGAGCGACGATTTTTATTATATTGTTTCTATACATCGTTGCCTTCCACCTCATTATAAGGAAAAACAATTTTCTCAAATATCGTTCGATGTACGATTTTCTTTGCCAGACGGTACAAATAAAGTTTCGGTCGCTATCGGGTTAACCGGCATTTTTTTGTTTTGCATAGATACTAGTGCATAGTACTAATCGAAAATAACCCTTTATAACATCGTGTATTGAAACTGTGCAAAAATAATATACACTCAAACACGCAAAAACAATAACATGCATTCCAAATTCACACCCCTTCTGCAAACAATTATGAAATGCAGATTAACTTTCAATAGGAAAAATATATAAGCATATATTTGCATCTAACATGAGACACTTCTACTGTCTAAACGCCCTAGGTGTCAATTGACAAACATGCATGCATGGAAAGAACATAATGAGTTCAACTGTAAGAACATACAGTGTTATATGGGTGCCCGCTCTGCCCTGAAACTCACGTATTCCGCTGGTTAGAGAAGATGGAGGGTTCGAGAGGTAGTGTAACGGCTTCGTTCGCCTCGACGTCTGCTCGGCAGTCCGGATTAGTGGAGGAACCTATATGACTAATGATATGACTGTCAAGGTACACCGTCCTTTCGGATGGGACAGTAAGCAGTTGGTCCCCTTGGTACTTTTCGAAAGGAGTAGGCTACGTGCCGGTACCAGGTTTCGTTCCTCCCTTCTGTTCATACTTCATCCTCATCTATCACCACTCATCGTCTCGAATAGCCGAAGAGCATTATGTTAAGCAATATCCATCCAATCCATACAGTGTAATTAGGGTTTGAGGTGGTGATTTACATTCAGATTTACAGACAAGGCCACCACAATATCCTAACAGTATGTATCTTTTCGTACAACCCGTATATACTAGGGCCTACTGACAAATCCGAAGTTGTATTACGTATGTAACGGTCATAAATATTAACTAAAAGGTTGTTGGTGGATTGGTTGATTAATCTATAATCTCCCTTATAGTTAATGCTTATGTCCGTTACAAATTTAAAAGAGTAAAATGCACACACAAATTAATGTAGGCCGATATAGTAGCTAACTAATATATAAATAGACTAAACGCAGAAAGAAAATGCTGCATGTGATATTCAAGTGGTAAAAAAGACTCTCATATTAGTCACTCAACGCTCATATGGCTCATTTATGTCAAAAAGCCCAATAGTAATGTAAATAATTTAGACGAAAGAAAGATAGAAAGAAAGAATTAATTTAGCCGATCCTTGCATGCTGTAGCCTCTGTAGATACAGAGATGTAGCCTACAGCTGATCATGCATTGATCATGGATTTATAATAGTAGCCTACTCCATGCATTGATCAAGGATTCTGTGGTGTACAGCGGGCTGCCTACGCGTCACCTTGCAGGCTGACCGTGCGGTGCTGCGGCCTAGCGGCGATAACTGGAACTGCGCTGCGAGAAGCGAAAGGAACGCGCCCGCTTTGCCCCGCAGTCTTTGTGTATCCAATCCCTCGCAGTCCCAGTTCACATCGACTGTTCAGTGGGCAACAAATTCGCATTTTGTACAACCCTTAGAAAGGGTTCTAACTGAACAATGCTCCGGAGTGTTTGGTATCAAAGTGAACCCCATTGTGCAAAAGACGAATACCGTCTCTAAACTAAAAGTGAAGTTGATAGGACTTATCTCTATTTTAATAAATTCATTGTCTTATTTACATTTTTCTAAGCATTTTCGTTTTTTTGGAGAAGTGTTTATCTTCGTTTTTAAGAAAATATCCGATTAAATCATATCAAAAGTTTATGTTATTTGTTTTGCAATTCCGCTTAGAATTGAGCTACAATTTCGATTTAAAAACATTTTAGGCCTTGTTTTGACTTGATGAATTGAATAAACTATATATTATATTATCAGTAAATGGAAAAAATGACACGATTTAACTATCACTTATACAAGAGATTCCACACCTGTCATCCCATTTCATATTGTTAACCTGGGTAAATGGTTGTAAAATACCTCTATTATATTCGTCATGCGCCTTTCAACCTCAATAAAAGGGTTGTTTTTTGGCATTTGTAAAAGGTTCGCAGACTATAAATTAATGTATTGTGTAAAACTCAATCACTGGCCAGTAATGTAACTAATATTATTTTAATCTTATCATTTAATTATTGAAGAGTCGAGTAAAAATTATACTTCACACACTGGCTAGCCTGCCCTTTTCCGGTTATTTGAGTTTTTGAAAGGCGATTTTAGCATCATTTTCATTCAAAAGTGTGTATTGAATATTCGACGAATTACAGAATAACAACTAATTATTAACTTGTCTAGAGGAGTAGCGGTATGCTACACGAATGACTAAGTACCCTTCAATAGTTTATAAACCACTGCAGAACCCGTGGGTTGATTTCATATTACTGTTGTCCTGCGTTCCACGTTCGAATCCAGGATGTTCCTTCACTCTTGTGTACACGGATTACACCGTTATCCATGTGTATATAGGCATATAATAATTTAATTTAGTTGTCCTTTGTAAATCAGTTTTTAGAAATGCATAGGATAGACGTAAATAAGTTAATACATTGTCAAGTTATCTTTGCGAACAAATCATAATATTTGGTTAAAATTAAAATTAAAAACACCCACATACCCATCTTTTGACAAGGAATTGATTAACATACGTTATATATACGTTGTGTGGCTCGTTGGTCTTGTTGTTAGCGTATCTGCTGCCAATGCAAAGGTCCAGGTTCGATTTTTTTTTTTTGTTTTTTTTTTTTTTTTAATGACCGCCATAGTCAGAAGTTTTTTAACTTTGATTGGACTAAGTCCATCAGTTCTGTCTTAGGAGTTTGGGTTAAACGGTTGGCCTGGAGCCGTCCTAGAACGAAGCACATAATAAATTAGAGTTGGCTGATCGGCTTTTCTTGTTGATTCTGGCGTTGATTCAGCGGGTTGTTGCACTGTCCATACACTGATGCTATAGTATTTCCTATTAAAAATACGATCTTTGGTGGTTATCGCTCACTCGCCGACTTGCGTTTCGGGGGCCTACTGGGTTGGCTTAGTCGCTTGATTAAAGTCCCCCACTGAAAATCAGTTAATAGAACTGAGGTGTGGTAGACTCTAAATCTAAATACCAACTTATTTATTTATTTATAAATATGAAAACGTTAAAATAACGCTTGTTATATAATGCAATGGATATTCATGGTTGTTTCAGTACCTTTTCTCAAGTTGGAATTAAATGAAAGACGGGCTGAGTGGATGGACAGCAGTAAACCAATAATTCTATTGAAACCATTCGTCAACCTTTTTTTTTCTTTCCACGTATGATTGGCAACATTAGGGGTCTTGAAAAAGACCGGCAAGTGTGGGCACTAGGTTCCGCCACTGAATTGTCGGCGTGAATCGCCATTATAGTGCGAACGTTTTAACCTACGCGGCATTATCTCCGACTAAAGTGATCACTATATCGGTCACCAGGGTGCAAGAATTGACGGGGGGCGATAGGGGGCATTCCCCCCTGGTATTTCATCCGTGGCTCTGTTTACTGAAAGGTATCCCCGCCACGGGATGGCTAATCCCAACCTCTGGTCCTTCCCATCTCATACTCATACATATCCAAGTGACCTTTTACTCTCGTAATGTTAATAAATACATGCGTCAATTACACAGTATTCTTTCAAAATAATACCTCAGATCGCTTCTATACCATCATTGAGGGAAATAATACCGCCAAATTTTTCCTCAGCTAACTTCGCGGACATCTCGAGGCATAATGACCCCAAAATTTAATCAGATCGCTTTATAAAGGCCATCTTGAGAGCAATAATACTCCCAAATATTTTCATCAGATCGCTTCTAAGGCCATCTCAAGGGCAATAATACCCCCAAAAAAATCCGCCTCCGCCATAGATGCAGAAACAACAATAAACTACATTTAAATTGAAATAGTAGCATTACACCAACAATGCATTTACCACAACAATTTTGGAGACAAATAAAAATGATATTAAATGCGACTTATTATTGATTATTGTTTAGTGGTTGGGCAGTAAGACGACAACTGAATGTTGTACTCACAGAGTCGAATTGACCAATCGGTTGATTCATTTCCCTTGAGGCCACAGATTAATTGCAGTATGATTGTTTCACGCATTGAGGAAAGGATGAGGTAGCGTGCCCCGGGTAAATACATACAAGTATTGATAAGATAACGTTTTAGGGATTTACCAATGGCACTATTTTTAACAAATTGTTGATCGTGACCATAGAAATAAAAGGTGCCTAGATTAAAATTCTGAAGCAATTTAGAAAGTCATTTATGTACAGAGGCGTATCCTATTGGAATTCAATTTCTTATGATATTAGAAGCCAGTTTACTGATCTAGGAATTGTACAATTTAAAAGTAAAATTGAAGCAATGATTTTGAATCTAAGAGCAAAGAATTGATTTGATTGATAACCTAATTGTCTGTGTGTTTGTGTAATGTTAATTTACCTTCATAAGTTCTTATTAATGATTTTTTTTTCTCTTTGTTTGCTCATTATTGCTTTGATTATGATGATATAATCAATGTATTTTCAATTTTATTTTTTTCTGCCTAAATTTGTCTGGTTGCCGCCTACTGATGGAACTTGAAAATTTGAGTTAGGTGTCCTGTATCATTGCTGTGATCATTTTAAACCCATGAACAATTTTAAATAATTATATATCTGATAAAATTTTATATATAAGTGTCAAGATTTTTTGGACTAAACTGTTATCAAGATTTGAACACAAAAATGAAGATTGAACACAAGAAGGTTTCTTCCGCAAAAGTTTTTTGATTATCCCTCCCTGATTTGCTGTTCCTGATTTTTGGCAAACCTCATATTCGTTTGGAGTGGATCGTCTAATAAATCATTTTTTCTTTCGTTTTTTTTTTTTTAATGTTTTGTTTCTCTTTCTATTTTCTTTTTTTCTTCCTTTTTTCATTTCCTTTTCTTTCTTTCTTTTTTTTCCTTTTTTTTTCTTTTCATTCCCCACCCTTTTCTATATTTGATTTATTTATTAAAGCATTATCAAACACTTTCATAAGATATCTCACTCAATAACACAACTTTGTGCATTTTCTACAATTCTATTCCATGTTATTTTATTATTACCTACCAGTTTTATCTTCTATTTATTAAACAACTGCACATTACACCAGGGTTACTTTTGAAATTAGTGCGAATATATATATACACCTTTTACACCTCCTCAAGAGACAGGTGCAAAAAGTGTAGAGTTGTAATTACCCCCTGGACAAAAGAACGCTTATTTCTTCAAAAGTGCAAAAGGTGTAAAAATTGATGGACAAAAGAACAGACCTCGTGTCGTCTGCAAAATTAATAATCTGTCCACTTGTTAATAGGTTACATAAGTCATTTATATTCGCGAAAAAAAGTCTATCGAAGCGCTGCGGCGGCGGCGCGTGTACTACGCATTGCGGTATTGGTTGTAATTGGCGGCGATCATCCCCTAAAAAAACAAGGCTCGTTGACTTCGTTATTATGTCTTTAAATTAAATTTTTTAAATACAAATGTTTGTAAAGCTACTGCTCCGTTCCTAAATGCAACAGGAAGGGGAAAGTTGTGTGTTTCCATCTTTTTTCCCAAAGACCTGACGCTTAGAAAGAGATGGGCACACGTATTGAAAATCGGGAAAACCACTAGGGCTAGCCTATGCATGGGGTAGGGCTAGGCCTATTCAAATATGTGGGCCTAGTTGTGGCTCATACTTTACAAACCAAGAAATATTTTAAAATAATAGGTTTGGAAATTAAATCCATGCTTATGCAGGGCCCCTTTCAGAGATGCCTTTAGGTAGGGCCCAGCCGCGATGTCAAAATGGCGTAGGCTGGCCTAGCCTAAT